>JAWWEU010000081.1:105871838-105964082 GCA_035583155.1 Acropternis orthonyx
AGAAAATACATAGAGGGTGTAGAATACAAAGTCTTAGCCACACCCACACAGTGACAAACTGGTCCTGGTCACTATAAACCAGGACAGATACAAATAACTGATCTGTAGGAAATTAGATAAATTATTTTCTGGGTAAATCCATCACCCTTTACTCAAACTGTATTTGGAGGGACTATTCAGTGTGGAGCTGTTTTTCAGGTTAATTTTCTTTTGCAAGCAAGGCACCAACATTTTACTGGCCCTGGAATGTATGTTGCCAGGCCTTTGAGCCAAAGATAAAAGAGCAAAGTTTTTTTGGGATTAAGGTCTCCCACCTTGAGGTGAGGAGATTGGTGAAAGCAACTGATGTGTATACAGGGCCAAAAGGGGATACATCAGTGTATTTCAGATATTTTCAACAGGTGAACATCCTAGGGTGAGGCACGTGTGAGGTTGATGTGCCTGCAAGCAAAGCCTCACGGGTATCTCTTTTTCTCTTCTGAGCACTGCATTATTAACATCTGTTAGAAGGAATTAAAAGTATAGCAGAACATGTATGTAGAGATGGGTTCAGAGCAACTCTGAGTTCAGCTGTTACGTTTGTTTGGCTTTACAGAAGGGAGAAGTAAGGGAAGGGAGCTAACCACAAACAACAGAAAGTCAAATGTATCACAGCTGAAGCTATAAACAACCATACACTGGGGAAATGGGTTATCCCAGTCAGCCATTTCCATCTTTTTCTGAATAACAGCAACAACAATATTGCTGGTGGTGTTACTGTTCTTCATACCATACTTCTTTAAACCATCCTTGTATTCACAATTCTCAGGAAGTAGAATCAACCCATACTTAAAACTTCTCCATGCAGAAGACAGCAGCTGGGTAAATGTATAGCCAGGTTTGTTGGTATATCTGTATCTACAGCTGAATATTAGAGTTCTTTGGTGTAGGTCTATTTGCTTAAATGTTTATCTTATCCATATTTGCTTATTTGAAATAAAGGTTTAGTGCACACAGCATCATCCCAGATGTAATTTTTTAGACATAAAAAAATAGAATAAGTATTTGAGCATGCTTTTGAGAATTTTAAAGACTGCTGTGACCATTCTTCTGGAGCTTCCTAGTTGTACATTTATGCAGAACTGTATAGTTTAGAGATGATACTGTTACCTCCCCTGATAAGCCTAGCAGCATTTTTTATTCATGACTACATGATTGTACTATGTTTCTAGTATGAAAATCCAGTTGTTGATAAGTAAATATGTGCATTTGACATAAGCATCCGACATGCCTGAGTATACACATAAAAAAAAATCTAAGCTTCTTTTCCACCTCTGCCACATTACTGAACTTCAGCATTATGAAGAAAGCTGACTTGGAATATTACTTTTCCAGCCTGTAATTGCCATGGACATGCCACTGATTGCTACTATGATGCTGAAGTTGATCAGCGTCGAGAAAGCTTAAACATCCACGGGCGTTATGAAGGTGGAGGAGTCTGCATTAACTGCCAGGTAAAACACCATTTTCATCAATTTAAATAAAAGGCAATTGAAGAAGGGCTACAGGAGTGGAGCTGTGTCCATACCAATAGTTTTGGGGCTGACCAGAGTAGATAGGCCCATTTTTCTTGTGGTTTTACTTGTACTCAAAACACGGAAAAAGAACGTGAGAATGGTTTACATTGTGCAACATTACTTGTTAATTTGTAAAAGACACATAGACATTGTATTTATGCTCAGTCCTGTGTGATTCAAATAAAACCACAAAATGTAATGCTTCAATTAACTATGAAAGCATTTCCCTGCTAAATAGAAAGAAGTAAAATTAACCAAATAAAAAGCCAGCTCAGGCTGTCTGGTCCCTTACTGCAGCAAAACACAGAGGGCTGTCCCTCAGCAGCAAAAGTAAAGAAGGATATAGACTATACCAAGATGGAAACTTAGATGTATTGGAAAAGCACATAATCATAGAAGGGACCTCTGGAAGCCATCTGAACTAGTGCTCCACTCAGACCAAGGCTAGATGCAAAATTACATCTGGTTGCCATGAGAAATACCCAGTTGAGTTCTGAAAATATCCAAAGATGCACATTACACAGACCCTGGGTAATCTTTTACAGTACATAATCACACTCATTTTTGTTATTATTCAGTAGGAATTTCCCTAATTGCAACTTGTGATAGTTGGCTTTTGGGCTTTTACTGTGCACGTGTGAGAAGAGTTGGTTCTGTCATATATGTAACTCCCTCTTAGATAGAGGAAAACTGCCATTAGGCACCTCTGTCCTCCTTGAACATCTCTTCTTCAAGTCAACCAAAATCATTCCCTCAGTTTCCCCTTGAATGTCACAAGCTCCAGCCCCATAATTCAGATGCAGATGTCAGAGACTTTACACTGTATCTGTTATAAATGAATAGCACGTTCTTGGAGAGAGAAAGAATGTCTGTCATTCTGAGTAACTTCTGTTCTTCTCTGGCTAATAACTGTGAGGAAAGATCATAAAAGGCTCTGATAAACTTGATCTAATCTTGGACTTACCTCTGCTTTGAGTGGAACTGAACCACTTGACTTCCTGAGGTCCCTTTCAACCTGAGTTATTAATTGGTTCAGTGATCTCATGGTTAAATACATCCAGACTTCTTTGGAAGTCTGTCTTCCTTTTGTTATCAAGTCATCTGATGCATGATGTGTCATGACAAGCAGCGGACCAGAATGTTGCATTACAGGAAATTGTCATCACATCTATGTTCCTGTGAAACCTCTGCCTCGTAATTTAAATATTGCCATGCTGTGCATTTTAAAATATAGCTGTATTTAAGGAACAAAAAAGGGAAATATCCAGTATAGAGTATGTTTTCCATATTACTGCCACCATATAATCAGTTATTGTGCAAAAGGCAGTCAGAAGAGAGTATAGCTATTTTTACTAGCATGGGTAGAAGAAACGTTCTTTGTCTTCCAGTTGACATTTCTGTGCAGAACTTTGTTCATGCAGTCTAGTAAGATTTGTCATGTTGGTTCTTTCTGTCAGCTCTTTATTCATGAAAGAACATTTCTTTTATATTCCTTCCAGCATAGAAAAGAGCAAAATTAGTCTAAATCTACAAGTCCTGGTTTTATGACTATTAAGAATTGTTTCTAAATAATTTTGTGAAAGTTAATTTGGATTAAATAAGTTTACCATAAATCTAGTTATAGAGTTTTCTAATTCTTTTTTTTAATGGATAAAGCACATTGATTTTAATTGACTTTTTCTGCTTCTGTCAGGAGGTAGAAAAGTGTTAGGAATGGATGCCTGAATAAAGAAGCAATAGAATGGAAATGTTGCATAAAAAGATAGATTTAGTTTCTTTAGAGTCTGATAACAAGGGAACTCTGGAAATCATATAGTCCAACTCCCTGCTCAGAGCAGATCTGTAGATCAGGTTGCTCAGGGACTTGTTCATCCAACTTTTGAACATCTCCAGGGATTGGAATGGCACAATCGCTCATGACAACCTATTTCAGTGGTTGATTGCCTTTTCCCCCCAATATCTAATCGAAATTTTCCATGTTCCAATCTGTGCCTGTTGCCTCTCATCCTGTTGCTGTGCACCTTTGATAAGAGTCTGGCTTCATTCCCTCTCTATTGTCTCATCAGGTAGTTGTAGATAGCAGTAGATTCACCCTTCTTGTCTTAATGCTGAAGAAACCCAGCTGTCTCAGCCTCTTCTTGAATGTCACATGCTTCAGTCCCTCACAGTTTTTCTGGTTCTGCGCACCCCTTGCCCAAGCACCTCTTGTCAGATTGATCCATGATTTTGGTCAGGCATACCTTATTGACTATATCAAACTATATTGAATATGTCCCATCACCTTCCGGTCCTTTGTGTGTTCTAAGATGATTTGTTCACTGGATCTTCCTCCCCACTGGGCAATGGGATCCCATTAGCGTTTCTTTTACTGCTGCAGTACTCCTGGAAATCTTTCTTTTTGTACTTCACCTTTCTTGCTAGTTTTAGCTCCAACTAAGCTTTAGCTTTCCTAACTCCACTCCTGCACGTTTGGGCAATATCTTTGTATTGCCACTAAGTAGCCTGTGCTTGCTACCATCTTCCCTGTGCTATGTTTTTGAATTTGAGATCAATCAGAAGCTCTGTGTTTCTGTGTGCTGGCCTTCTGCCATACTTCCACAGTGGAAAGGACTTTTCTTGTTCTAAGATGGCTCTCCATGAGAATCAACTAATTCTCTTGGTTCCTTTCCCCTCCAGGGCAGTTTCACTCAGGACCTTGCCAAGCAACTATCTGAACAAGCCAAAGTCTGGTTTTCTGAAGCCCACGACTGTAATTCTGCTATTTGTCTTGCTTGCTTGTCTCAGAATCTGAAAATACATGGTGTTAGGGTCACTGCAGCAAACGCTGCCCTCAACTTCACAGGTTCTTCCTTGTTAGTGGGCGTCATTTGGTACAGAGCATCTCCCATAAGTGGTTCATGAACCTCTACATTAGAAATTGTCTTTCATACATTCCAGATAATTTCTGGATTGCTTGCACCTTGCTGCATTGCCCTTCTAGCAGATACCAAGGTGATTAAAGTTATCTGTAGTATCTGTAGCTATCTGTAGCATCTGTAGTTGTCTGAGTAACAAAGCTTTCTCTAGTTCCCTAAAGAAGGTTTCAATTGCCTTCTTGTTCATATGGTCTGTAACAGACACCTACTGCAGTATCAGGTGTGCTGGTCAGTCCTCTGATCCTTACCCTCAAGCTCTGCACAGGTTAATGACCTACCCCAAGCACCAGGATGAGGCCCAGGCACTCTTCACTGCCCCAGACCTGGACAGTGGCATCCTTCTCCTGAAGCTTTGTCTGGGCTTTGTCTGATGTGCCACTGGAGTTAGCACCAGTAGTCTCTGAAGAACGTGCATTGTTCTGGGTGCCCTGTTTGTGAACTGCCCACCAGTCCCTCCAGTAAATACTGGTCCGTGCTCAGCCCTGAATTGCAGCACTACTTAAGGAGGAACTAAACAGCAAGTAGGAGCTGGGGCAAAGCTTCCTGCTCTGGTTCCCTGCCCACAGGTCTGTGAGCTCATCAGAGTGCCTTGTGACCGTGATTTACTGAAGTGGTACTTGCCGTTGCTGCTGCACACTCCTGCTGCCCCAATGTAGGAGAGAGCTTTGCTGCACAAACTGAAATACACTCAGGACTGTGTTCACAGGGCAATTACATATTTTTGCTGTAGTTTAAATTACTTAGTGCATTTTTTCTGTGTGCCTAAAACACGTATTTATAGAGACATACACTTTTTCTAACGGAAAAATCTGTTTTGTGCTGACTGGACTGATCAGGTTTTGGTTTATTTTGATATTGCTGATCTTAGACAGAGGGGATGCAAAAAATTGATATATAGTGCGAGGCAAAATTCATGATGCCATCACTTGAACAATATATGTACTATGATAAGGAAGCAGCATAAAAAGATACGTATCATGATATAAGGAGATTTTTTCCCAAAGAATTTTTTTAATAGTTCTTTTTTTTTATAGAGTTTCAAAGATAAAATTCAGCTGCTTTATACAAGAATGCCATGATACAGAAGCCTGTAGGGAACAGGTAGTTAAAGTATGCCGCGTGATGATTGTGGTCTTGGTTGCAGTCATATTCCATTTTTTTCCTGTGCTGATCCTTTCTTAGGTATATATAGTAACAGTGTAAAGGATGTTACTGTTCCTTAATTCTTCCAAGTTCCTCTTTTTACCTCATACTCTCCATTTGTTTTATTTTGCACAGCATAACACAGCTGGTATTAACTGTGAGAAGTGTGCAAAAGGTTACTATCGCCCTTACGGTGTTCCAGTGAGAGCTCCTGATGGCTGTATACGTGAGTCCTTCTCTATAGGGTATCTTTTTGTGGTGGCTTGGGGGTTTTTGGCTACAATAAAGGCATAGGATGCATCTTTTGGGGAGGAAACATGAAAGACTGGCCAAAAGATGTTGGAGTATGACTGCAAATGACTTTCTTTGTTGCTTAGACCTTTTCATTATACTCAACTTATGTGTCATATAAACATAAAGCTTCAGGCCAGCAGCAGGACAATAGGAGGAAGTAATCCAGAAAAGGCTACTGAGGAGATAGGATCACAGAAGCCTGGGGTGCTGCTACACACCCTGCAGTGAGGAGCACATTGGGACCTCTAGGGAGCCATTCTTGTCTCTTCTCATGATCTTGCTTCTCTTAGCTCTCTAATGTACATGTGGCTCTTGGTCACTTGAAAATTTTATTTTATAGCTCAAAAGGTCACAAGGATCACTCTGATTTTATAAGGTGATGAACCTATTGACTAATAAGGGATGCAATAGGATAATTACTAATAGAATATTTAAAAAAGAACAACTTAGTTATAGGTAAGAGATAAGTGTTGGATTACAAACAGGCTGAAGGATCCATTCCACAGGTAGGAGGAAATTGAAGTTATGTTGTGTTTGGGTATTGAAATGAATGGGAAGTCAACACAGTCATAGCAATAATGCTGCATGTAGTGTGTAAGGGAAGGTGGATGGAATGAGGTGCTTAGCCTACACCATGGAGAGAGATGAGCTGTTGCCACAGAACAGATAATTGCTGCAGTGCTGTGGAGTAATAACATGCAGCTTTTGGAAGTAAAAAACCCTAATTGCTCTAAGAAAATAACATGTGTCTTGCTTCTAAGGGGTGTATTGGTGATATGAAGTACTTGGAAAATACGTAGCTGCATGAAAATGTTAATTCTTTAAATAATCAGTCATTCACAATTGCAAATTTATTGTTATGATGCCACTGTGCACTGCTGAAAAAGGCAAATTATTGTTTTCCAAAGAGTGCCTAATTGCTGATACTTTTATTAAGCCTGCAGTTGTAACTTGGAGCATGCAGAGGGCTGTGAGGAAGGGTCTGGCCGCTGCTTCTGTAAGCAGAATTTCCAGGGAGAAAACTGTGAACGCTGTGCCGATGGATTCTATGGTTATCCATTTTGTGTCTGTAAGTATACAAGTAAAAATGCCTCTTTTTCTGTATTTTAAATGCATTTTAAAGAATTAATGGTTTTCATTACACTTGACTTGGTTAAAAAGCATCTGGCATTTCAGTTTCACATGTTTACATAAATCAATTATTATAATACTGAAGAGAGTTGGGTTTATTTAGCAAAATGATAGTGACTTGAAAACCAAAGAGATTGTACTGCATTCTCACAATTCTGCACTCATATAAGACACCAAGTCTACAGCTTATCTCTCAGTAAATCATGAAGTCCAGTCCTAAAGCCCTGAACAAATTGTTTAAACATCTGTCAGGGTCTTTAGTATAAAGACCACTTGGATTGGCAAGTAGAATGTGACTGCAGTGAGAGAGGGGAGAAAATTGGTGTGTTCTCCTTGAAATCTCCTAGGATTTGGAACTTGCATATCTGATGAACAACGCTTTTGCGATAAAAATTATATCTAAAACAACCAAGAAGAAAATGTAAATCAGGATTGTATTTGGTGCATAAAAGCAGTGAAAAGATAGCAAAAATGCATCGGTGGGAAGTTTTGTGCCCTCAGGAGAAAGAAGGGTGTTTCTGACAGCTGATAAAACACATGCTGTTCTGGGGCAAGATTTGAGGTCTGACTAAAATAGAGGTACCATGATAAAAATGCAAGAAGAGGGAAAACAATACAAAACAAAGGAAAAAGCCTGTAAAAATTGAATGTTGTTTGACTTCAATGGCTGTGATAGACTAGATCCCATCTGTACAGTGCATTCTAGATTGTCACATCTTTTATATCCTCTTGATTGAAATCCAACATTTTTAAATAAGTTCAGCTCAGGTAGACAGTGGTCTCAGTCCCACTGATGTTTGTGGTTCACTGACTTTGGATCCCATCTTAATGCAGAAATGTTTAAGAATGGGAAAGACATTCCAACAATCCCCAGGATTCTCAAATAAAAGCTCCCAAGGTATACTGTACATGTCATGAATTCTGGCAGTTCATGTAGGAAGTGGTAATGCCACATAGAAGGAGATGGACCTTCAGCTGGAAGCAGGAAATGTGAAATAAATATGGAGCTCCCTAGATGGCTCTCCTAACACTGTCTGGTGTGAGAAAACTTTCTGCATGGAAGTGTAGTGAGCAGAAAAGCAACTGGTGTCATTTCCAAATGATGTCTAGCCTTCCATACTGTTCTTTCGAGAAGAGAAGTTTGTGTCTGCATTGGAAATCAAAAGTAAAATGTTTCTTATTCTGTTTCTAACTGAAAGAAAACTAAGCTGAAATCATATGAATATCACGCTCTCTGTATTGACAGGAGATGACTTCATTGTTTCTCATTATTTTTAATGAAATGAATGTGTCCATTTCAAATAAACCTCATTGTTTTTCTTGTTTTAAAGATACTCCTGTATATCCTTTTACTTCTTCAATCCCAAGAGATGCTGTGGCTGGTGACATAATAGGCAAGTTCTTGGTGTTTTTTTCCCCCATTTTACTGTTTTTCCTCATGTTGCTGTTTTTCACTGTTTCAGTAGTGCCTGCTGTTTTGTAGAATCATAGAATCGTTCAGGTTGGTCTTTTCTGGAGATTTATGTGGTAATTTTGCCACTGTTGGTATTTATCTCTCAGAGAACCTTTGTTCTTGCCAGAAGTTCATCATATTGTTGTGTTGGTATTAAACAGTTTAGTGGGCTAGTTCCAGAGTTATGGATCAAAATAGCTTTGACCAGCCTCTGGCAAACATCTGCAGAAGGGGCTGACCATCTTGTTTGGTGCTCTTATGAACAGATCCATCAAGACTTTCTGACACGTACAACTTTCTGACACAACAGCCCCTGATTTGTGGTGTAAATCTCTTCCTTAATGTTAACTGGCCTCTGCCTCAGAACCATCCTCTTTCACCTGGCAAATTGTACATTGCCCTTGGCAGTGAGAGACTTTGATTTCTAAGAGAACTACACATTTCTTACCTAGCCAACTGAAAAGCTGCCTGAAATCCATACAATGATTGCTTTGAGGGGGCTTATATTTTTTAGTATGTATTATCATGCTGCAGAACAGGGACGTCATTGCAGCTGGCACTTAATCACTTATGTACTTGTAATTCATGTCAGGATTAAGGACTTAAAAAACCCTCATAACCTTTTTCATATCCCAAAATTAGCATTCTTACCTTTATTTCTTTTAGCTTTAATAAAACTGGAATTTATGTTGGCAAATGAAAAAGTGTTTTCTTCTCTGAATGTAGCAGACACTGAGATATAAGCAGACAGTACAAATCTATGTACATATTTACATGTCCCAGTTATTTTTTTGAAAGTGTCTGCAGATGCCATCACAAACCACAGAGCCTCAGTCTCCTGTACCATTTATCTCCTTTGTACAGCAACCAAAATAATTGCCCTGGTAGGCCTCTGGGTATGCTCTGTTGCATATCCCCGTCTCTCACAAATTTTTAAAAGGAAGAAGAAAGAAAGCTCCAAAAGAAAATGAATAAATATAACGGAGAAAACAAATCTTGAGCTATTTACACTTTCAGTGAGCAGCATCTGAAGGCATAAGAAAGGCAGCTGGCTCTCTCTCAGTGAGAGCATCTGTACAGAAGCTGTAAATCTGTGCTGGCAGACTAAGCACAATTACCGATTATTGTTTTTTTACATTAGATTTGCATGTAAGGCTCATACAAGTAGTTTTCTTGGCTCAGGAGTAGTAATTTCTAAGACTGATCTGGTTTTCTATGCAAAATGACAAGGAATTGTGTGATTTTATGCACTAACTTTGTTCCTTTCTTTTCCTTTCCTCTTGTAACTAGAAGGTGGCTGCAAACCAGGGTATTTTGGCCCCCAGTGTCTGCGTAAGTGCCATAGTTTCTTTGATGCTCAGAGCTTGCACTCTAGAGTAGATGCCAACCTCTGGCTTCCAAGGGAAATAAGAGCTTTGAGATCATAATGCTGCAAATGTTTTCTTTACAAATGTGCTTTCCAGCATGCCAGTGCCACGGTGCAGGAGTGCTGGGCAGTGACTGCGATGGAAATACCGGGCAGTGCAGATGTCAAACTGGATTTGGGGGTTTTTCCTGTGACACCTGTGCAGCTGGGTATTTTCAGTACCCCTTCTGCCAGGGTAAGCCAAACATTCCCTTTTGACAAGCATATCCGAAACACAGACCCAAGTTTTATACTAAAGAATGAAGTTCTTTTGCCGTGGAGATGTGTTCATAAGGGGCTCTCCCAAAACTCACAAAGTCAAAGAAGAAAAATGTGATGAGGGAGATTTCAATCTACAATTGCCCCTGTTTCCTTGATTGCTGTCTGCTGTGTGATGCAGCTGCCAGACTCCAGATTGGAGTTTGATTTAGTAACATTGATGAAATTTAGAATACCTTTGGGAACATTTCTGTTACTTATCCTTGTTTGTTTTGTTTTTAAAAAAATCTGTTTAGTTTGAGTTTGCAGCATCACTTTGATGCATGGAGCTCCTCTTTCTAATCGATACTAGAAAACTGACTGGTTTTGAACTTTAACAGCCGTCTCTGTACTAGGCATTTTAGGCCTACTTTTTAGGCATTTTATTAACCACTCCCACCTGAGATTGTAAATCCAAACCATAAATTGTTTCATGTCAGTCCCAAAAAGGATGGAACTACTTTCAATAGTTGACATACCACCTGGGATTGATAAATCAGAGTCTGAGTGGAAACAGACCAAGTGTAGTGCTTCAACACTGATATTAAACCCACTACTTTGAGTCAGCGTCCTTTGCTCTTTCATTGTTTCCCTTGATGATGATTCTTACTGATGTGGGCAATCAGTAAAAGTTGTTCTGAATCAAAATAAATCTGATGGGAAAATTTTGGTCCTGTTGAGCCTCAGGGAGTTAGTTGCTTTTCAGGAAAGAAAAGAGAGCCTGTGCAGAGATTGCCTCTGAAATACCTTTTCTCCTTTGCAGTGTGCGAATGTAACGCAGCAGGTACCCAGCCTGAAGTCTGCGACTTTCTTGGGAGGTGTCTTTGTCGCTCTGGGGTTGCTGGACTTCAGTGTGACAGCTGCCAGCCTGGCCGCCACTCGTTCCCTGCCTGTCAAGGTAAGGCTGCTGATTGCATGTGCAGCATCAAACCAGTCCCTGAAAAGGCAGACAGGGCACAATTGACTGCTAAGGAACTGGCATAGCAGAGCTTTTGCAGAGGGTCTTTGGTACCTTGTAAAATGTGTGACCTGAAAATTTGAACCTCCCATTTTGCCCTTCACAGTGATTTCTCACTCATTTTAAGATCATCTCACAGGGCACTGAGCCAACCTCCATCCATGTAATCATGGAACATGAGAGATCTCCATGGCGTTTCCCCAGTGTACGTGCTAACAAGCACTGTCCTGCTTTTTCACAGGAGAGGGAAATAAATGGAGTATAACTTTTGGAGTATAACATAATAGTCTTGAGTGCATATGAGGAGTCCATCAAGTCCTTCTTGGCCCCTGGGTTTTATCTGCCTTTGCAGTGAGAGACAGGGGGGCCCTTAATCCTTAGTGAATTTTACATTGAGAAAGAATATTGAGTATTGCTGAGTTCTGGTGTATGCTTTCCTCTTCAGATTAACAAGACTTATGTAGAGCATTGTGATTTACTTCTTCCATCTTGTTATTTTTTGTTGTTGGCTATGTCAATCTGCTTCCTTTGAGCTTATACACTGTTTGTCTCCTATGACTGGACAGAAGAGTTCTTTGTGCCCTTATGTCCTGATTTCAGCTGGAATAGAGTTAATTTTCTTCTTAGCACTGTGTACAGTGCTGTGTTTTACCGTTTTTTCCAATTCTTCTCCCCATCCCATGGGTGGGGTATGAATGGCTGTGTGTACCTAGTTGCCAGCTGGGGTTAAACTGTGACACCTTGCAAAGATACATTGTGGTGTGTTACCAAACGCAATGGGTGGAATAAAGAAATACCACGACTGTGGTTTTTATCTGGAGTAGATGAACATTTTTAAATGAAAAACCCAAAATCAGGATTATGTGTTGGTACACAGTGTTCAGTGGTTTTAAAATAACCATTTTTTTATTTCTTAGAACAGAATCAAGTAGCAATCTTAAAACAAATCAAACCCATGTTGAATATGTTTGATCTTTTAACACCAAAGCTGAAAAGAGACATAAAAGCTTAAAAGAGCGCACAAAAACAAATTGTAAAAGACAGATAAAAAAAGTCAAAAACAAAGTCAGTGGCATTACTCAGAACTGCTGCAGTTCACAGTTTGTTCAGTTAAAATAAGATAACATGAGTTTAAACTTAAATTAGCACTCCATGCTGCAAACTGTGGTAGAAAGTGAGCATCCCAGCCTGCTACTCCTATTCGGAGTTGTCATCCTCAAGAGGGGGATAGATCTGTAACCTTTGGGCTGCTGCAACTGTAACCAATAGAGCTGGTCTTGCCTTGTTGAACTCAATAGCAGCTTTATTCAAATAGAGTGATAGCAAAATAAAGCCTTTAAACAAAACAGTAGTATTAAAATTAAGAGAGAATGCAATATAATGTTCAGCTAGGGGTGGACTCTAGTGTAGGTGGTGTTGTTGGAAACTTCCGTGTTTGTATTTCTCTTATACAAACTTCCTAGCAAGACCTGCACCTTTGCAAGCATCTTTAAAGTTAACAGAGTAAACTCAGATGTCTTTGACTGCAGCAGAAAGAGTAACCAAAAGGGGGAACCAGAAACACGAACATGTAACAGAAAGATTGTGTTTGTTTTATATTTCCGTCAGTCAGCCATTTCTGTCAGTCATAAAATCCAAGGGATTGGCTACAACACTTTGACTTGTACCTGGGACAGCTGGGACTCCCAGATGGGCTCCTGTTCACATACCTGAGAAGTGTGAGCCTGTGTAACATCCAGCATCATCTCAATAAAATAGCACATCTTATCTGTGATGGAGCTGTTAGCCCAAAACAGTGGTAACTCCATGAGAAGTTTGTTGTTGCAGTCTGACAATAGCTTTTGTTACAGTGTGACAACATGCTTTGCATATAGCATGTGTATTCCTGCAGTGCACTGCTTGCCACCTTGTAGAATTAAGATGTCAGCAGTTTTTACCTTGTTCATCATGGGCCTGTGCTTGTGCATCGTTATTTATGTGCCTCTCGATAGCCATTAGACCTAGTCTGGCTTTGTGAATGCTGTTTCTGAGAGGTAATTTTTTAAAAAGATGTTAAGTACTTCCCATTATAAGATGGCTTTCTGTCCCTTACACGTTTTACAAGGCTTCATACTCAATCTCTAAACTGCATTATAGAATTGCAAGAACTTGATTATCAATGGTTTAGGAGGCAATTATAGAATAACATCTATTTCAGGATACTTATTTTGGTGGTAAACTAATAGTTTTTCTGGTTTTCTCATAATTCATTTACATTCAAAGTAAGGTTTTTTGGCAAATTCTAATTTAAATAACTGCTGATTTAGAAATGTATCTGTCAGGATAGTTATTTTTTTTCCTCTGTGCAGAATGCAATTGTGATGGTGTTGGCTCAGTGAAGAATACATGTGATCCTAGAGGTCAGTGTCTGTGCCACAGTAACTACGCTGGACTTAGATGTGACCAGTGTGCTCCAGGATATTACAGCTATCCCAGCTGCTTGCGTGAGTGGGAGTCTTTCCACCTTTTATTGGGGTTTTCCTTCTTATTTTCGCAATGAAGAAGAAGGTAAATTTCCTCAAATATATTTCCATCTGAAACGACCCATCTAACCATGATAGTTTGGTTTCATCCAAAGCTGGCACCAACAATATTGAAGATCCAGGCAGTGGCCGGTCTTCCTGACTGGCAAACACTCGGATAGTCCTTGCTTGACACACATTGTTGCTGTTCCTGTGCTAATTGGATTAATGTGAGCATGGCAATGTTTTCCCTTGGTGCAGCTGTGTGTCTCTTTTAAAATATGAAATCTAAAGCTTAAGCTGGGCAATGGGTATTACCTTTATGAGTTTTAGCTCACTCAGCTTGCAGAACATAAGCTGTGTTTCAACTAGTATGGGCTTCTAATATTTGACACGCTGCCCTGTAAACTTTAAACTAAGTGCCTTAGTGTGCCCGCTTCACATGTGCCAACATTGCACCATAAGTCCTATTCTTGATAGGCTCGACTCTGCAAATTTTCTGTCATATCAACAATTTTTCCTGCCCATGCTCATCACTTGATCAGGCCCAGAATATGTGTATGGCTTTTTCACATCACATGGACAGAAGCCTACAGGCTCTGTCATTAATGTCAGCAAGCTATTTGTTCATTATGAAGAGGACTGCTCTGTGCTAGAAATCAAAATGTTATCAATGCTAAAGAAGGAACATACCCTCATAAGTCTGCTGTTATTAATCACCATAACCACAGCAAAACCCAATCTGACAGGGGTTTTTTGTCTCTCTTTGGGAGACTCACTACTACTTTACTAAAGTAACTGTCATTAACTGTTCAACCCTTAGACTCTACCTGAGCAAAGATTAGTCCTCTGGGCTGTAGCAGCATTGTTCTTTTTTGTGGCATTATTCTTATTTACCCTGTGTATGTAAATCATTGCACAACTGAGATCTTACGTAGGAATCTGAAACAGGACTGTTGCACAGTGTATTTCAAAGGTTACCCTCTGGCCTCCTCTGCTCTCAGATCTGAAGTTGTGATGGGCATACAGTTTGAGATTCTGTATTTCATGGAATCATAGAATGGTTTGGGCTGGAAGGGTCCTTAAAGGTTATCTAGTTCTAACCCCTCTGGCCAGCAGATACCATCATATTTTTAGGTGCAGGTCTAATTACAGAATTTGCCGTGTGCTTTCTGTAACCACAAAAAAATCAAGAAAGGAAAATATCAAACCCAAGCCTGCTCTTGGGATGGGACAGAGAAGTTGAGGAAGAGAGTTTGATTCTGGTTCTAGATAATCCTGCTTCTTTCTGGCAAGAACAGAGGAAGAAAACCACGTTCAGATGGCACAGGTCACCTTCAGCTCATAGTTGCCCAGCAGGGCTGAGCACTCTGGGCATTACAGGAGGACCCTGTGAGCTGAAGAATATGCTAGACAAATAGTATTCAAAACTGCTACAGTACCAAAATTTTGGAAAGTGTTGGTGCCTGCAGGGTGAACCTTCCCACCCCTGACTGTTTGCTGTTGTGTAGCTTGTCAGTGCTCTCCTGATGGCTCCCAGCACGGCGTGTGTCAGCCTAGATCGGGGCAGTGTGCCTGTCGGGCGGGCATCATGGGGCGGCGGTGCGACACGTGCCTGTCTGCTGCCAGCACCTTCCCCTACTGCGAAGGTAACGCTCCTGAGGGCAATTCTGACTCCAATTGTTTTATCACAGGGTTCTCCAGGGTGGTCTGCTGCATGCAAGGTTTTACAGAAAACCCCTGAAGCCTGAGGAGGGAGGGACCCACCAGGAGCACATATTAAATCACCTTATTTGTCATTCTGTATGTTATTTCATTAAGTGAACTGTTTTTAAATGATAGCACAGGAACTTTAAGAAAATGTCTGTAGGTTAGTGCTCTATTTTTTCAAGTAACTACTTTGCATACAAAATCAAATACGTCTAAATCAAGCTAAATACACGTTTGAAAAATAATAAGGCTCCTCATGATCTTGAAGTTTAAAGTATTTGAGTCTCTCCAGAGTAACTGTATTAAAAAGCCCAACATGCTGCATTGCACTTCTGCACTTCTACATTCCACAGCTCTGTTTTCTATGTGTTTGCTTTATAAAGGTGTCAACCCTGAATGTGACCCTTCAGGTAGCATTGGTTCTCACTCCGTGAGTATTCTACCATTGCAGCTAACAGTATGTGTTAATCATGCATATGCCTTTGCTCAAGCCCTCAGTCCTGTTCTTAGACTGTATAATAGTTGCATGAGCTTATTTGCAGACTAAGGGTGGAAGTAAACTTTGTGGTTTGTTCTTTGATCAAACCAGTGTAATTCACTGTCAAGGGCTGAGGGGAGTGGTTTTATTTTATATATAGAATATGCATACTCTTTATGTGTTCTTGGTATGTTATAACACTAATATATACATGCAGCTATAAGCCTATGCAGGTCTCAAAGACCTGGTTCTGGGTTGCAGCAGGCCCCTTCAGCATCAAATTATTCTTGAAATAATGATTATATCTTTGTAGCTGTTCCTATTCCACTATTACTGTTACTAATACAATAATGGTTAGTAGTAGTAGCATATTACCAGAAATCACAGTCACTGCTAAATGTGTAGCAAAGACAACCTAGAGGGTAAGTCAGATGGATGGAAGGGCTGTCTGTGTAGGCTCCTGTATACAGCTATGAGTGTCTTCCACCAAGGAAGGAAAGAGTAAATAGGAAAATGAGTTATTATTTTTAAGGAAATTTGGGTTTTATACTTTTCGCAGAGCAATTAATCCTTCTGAACAGTTATACAAAGGCTGTGAAAGAACTGAACAGTAGTTCCACTGGGGCCTTTAGGATAGATTACATACATAAAAATATGCAGGGTGGAACAATCCTGTGCTGATAGCATGAGACAGGAAAATCTAAGAATTCTGAATTGGCTGCCTCAGCTGTTAATAAGATTAGGATTTTCTTAATACTGATAGTATGTTTTTTTATGAAAGAGATGAATCCATATTAACTTGTTTCTGTCATTAGGGCTATTGCCAATGTCTTCAGCATGTTGAAGGTCCTACCTGTAGTAAATGCAAACCATTGTACTGGAACCTGGCCAGAGAAAACCCTGAGGGATGTACAGGTACAGCTTCATGACATATTTCTTTGGCTTATAAAATGTGTTAAATTCTTTAAAAAGTCACCTGTTTTCACTGACATCATCTTTGGTGCTCAGTGACTTTCACAACTCATACTAACAGCATGTTTCTCATGCTGCTTAGTTGTAGCATCAAATTGCCCATGATACCAGCAGTTACTTTTAGAAAGTAGACCATAATATCCTGAGTGCTTGCCTGGTCCTGAACCAAGGTGTGCTGTAAGTTGCAGTAATGTGTACTTCATACAGCCCTATGGAAAATTTCTAGAGCAAGATCAGATTTCTTGCTCTAACCCTGAAACCAGAATTTGGCTCATTGTTTTGAGAAAAAGGTGCTTTTTCAATTTATATTATCTTCTAGCTTGCAAAGAAGTATAAAGCCTTTATGTGGCCTCAAGCTGTGATAAATCTATTATGGTTTATGTCTTTATAGTAATCCGTGATTCTTCAATGTTTTATAGCAGCAAGTATGTGTTTCTCAGGCAGATAATAATAATTATAAAGATTAAGAAAGATTATAAAGATTTAAAAGGATAAAGACAAAAATTCTTTAGATATTCTGCCCAACTATTTCCTTCCCAACAGGTTCCACCAGAATAGCCACTTAGATAGAATGAGTAGCTTTAAAGCTGATACTGATATCATTACATCTATGACTCTAGATCTCTAAAACAACTAAACTAAACAACTCCTCAAATATTAAGTACTGCACCTTTCATGTAATTCATTTCTACCTTCAGCCACAGAGTCAAAACTGAGTTTCACCAAACTTCTAGGTCAGTATAGCTCCTTCCTGCAATATTTGGTCCATTTCTGTTTCATATGGAGAGTTCAACTGGTCCCAAATAGCCCTACAGGACAGAAAGTGCCAGTCAGGCTGGAAGACACTGCTTTGTATCAATTGTCTGAATGTTTCTAAGGCAAAAACCAATTGTAAATTCAAACTCAATACTCTTTTTTTCCCCCCCAAATACAATTTAGATAACTTAAAAACACATCAGTAAATCACACATAATTAGAAGTCCTTATTCTTTCTCCTTTGTTTTTTCTTGTTACCATGCACCATTATCTGTCTACTGTTCTGAACCTTCCAGAGTAATATCCACATTGTGGCACAATGACTCAAAATTGCAGATTCAGAGTGGCAGGTTTTAGTTTCCTGCAAGGTATCTTGAAAAGACAAAATGCAGATTATCCTTTTTTTTTTTTTGCTTTTGTGCAGAATGCCAGTGTGATGTGAGTGGAACACTAAGTGGAGTCGGAGAATGTCAGCAGGTAAAGTAAAATTAAAAGAAAGATGCTAATTAGGTTGGTTATTGTAAAGATAAATTGTTGTAATGTTTGGTAAGGTAGAAATCTTGGTACTGATTATTGCTTTTGCACATAAAGTGGCTAATTTTATACATCAAAAATTCAGTTTTATACATCCCAGGGATGTATAAAGTTTTGAAAATTTTTCATCTTCTTGAGTTTATGTATTTTCTAGTCTGTGTATTGAAGATGGTAAATGACGTGAATTATGTCCAGATAGTACTTTTTGTTGAGATTAGATAGTTCCCCCTTTTCATAATTAGAGGGAATTCAGAATATTGAAATATTAAAGTTCTGAAAAGCTACTGAAACACTTTTTATTGAATTGTTTTCTTCACAGGAAAATGGGCGTTGTTACTGCAAAGCTAACGTTTGTGGAGATTCCTGTGACTCTTGTGAAGCTGGTTATTACACTGTTGAAAACAAGAATTATTTTGGCTGCCGAGGTAAAATGAATAAAGGACATGTCTAGTAGAACATTTTGCACTTAGCACAAAAGTCCTTAGAATTCCCTAGGTTGTATTTTTAAAATGGAAATGTTTGGATTACTTGTGTGAACAACATTTTGCACTACTGGTGATAGTTGCTTGTAACCCGTGTAACTCCTCCATTGCCTTTTTACTAGAGTTTTACTAGAGTTCTTTAGTTTGTGCCACAAGTCCTGTCTCCTATAGAAAGTCATTCAGTATTGTTGTCCAGTGTCAGGTAGAAATACGCATATGCTTTTATATGAACACATATATTGCAATTTTTGTAAGATAAATTAAATATTGGGTACCAGACTCTGAAAAATTAGCATCTTATGATTTTTGTTAGTAAGGTTTTGGATTTTGTTGTCTGGGGAATTTCTTAATAATTATTCCTTGTGATATTACTGTAGAAATTCCGACTTACTATTTGAATGGCTCTTCTGCAGAACTGTAGCCCTGCATTTAGTAATGTGCCATGGTGTATTATTTGAGGTTTGTTTTGTGGGGTTTTTTTAAAGTGGCTTTTGTCACATTACAGAGAGAAATAAATAAATAAAACTCAGTGCAAACATGGGAAGCTCAAAATAATTGCAGCTTATGCATGTGTATTAACATGGGTTTTGAAACAGTCTGAAGGGCTCTGGAAAGAGGCAGCGAGTCATTAATGGTGTTTAGTTAGCTGAAGCGAGGTCTGATTTTGGATAACTTTTATCCCTTCTTTTCTGATGGGATCTTTGGCTTCTGCTCTTTGCCTGACAGGCTGCCAGTGTGACATTGGAGGATCCCTCAGCCCAGCGTGTTCTGAGCCCTTGGGTAGCTGCCAGTGCAGGCCACACATTGTGGGGACGACCTGTCGGGAGTGAGTCCATCTGTAGCTCCTCATAGCTCCTGCTTCAGCACAGTTCTTTTGAAACTGCCCATAAGTCTCTTGATAAACTTTCATGTGAGATTCTGGATTTGTTGATTAATAAGTTGGTAAATTATACTGGTTATTGATACTAATTTTCCTGAGCAGTGTTTTCTGTTATTTTAATAAGATTTTTTAATCTGTTTCCTTAAATAACCAATACCTATTTTGCAATAGTATTGCATATGTATTTATTTATTGGTTATGTCGGAAAAGGTACGTAAGCTGTAAAAGCTTCTGGAAAGAGAATTCTCATTGCATCCGTCTTACCAGCTGTCTTGAATTTATTAGCTGCTGTCAGGATTCCTCAGTCATCAGTAGGTCACCTCTCTTCAGCTCCTTTTTGCTCTTAGGTGTAGACCATAAGTGACTGTTAATTTGCTGGGGTTTTTTTCTCCTTGAAAGGCCTGAAAAAAACCATTTCTTTCCTGATCTGCACCACATGAAGTTTGAGATTGAAGATGGTACTGCTGTTAAGGGAGGGGAAATTCGGTTTGGCTATGATCCTCAGGAATTTCCTAGCTTCAGTTGGAGAGGATATGCCCGGATGTCCTCTATACAAGTAAGCTGGTATTTCACTCAAGGCTTTGGGGTGAAAACATAAGTGTATGGTACATATGTCTTTATAATACTGCTATGTGTATGCAAGGTCATGGAAAAAAACCATAAAAAAGGACAGGAGCTCACTAATCCGAACTGTTTGGCACTGTATTGTTGTGTGCATTAGTGAGCATTGGTGTTATTGTCAGGTCATTGCTTGTGCAAATATGTGTTCTTCAGAAATGTTCTTTGAGGTTTGGTTTTTTGCAAGATGGCTGTAAAGAAAAGAACTAGTAGCTTTAAAGTCTCTAATACTTAGTGCAGAAATTCTTGTCATGCCAAGGACAGCAGAAGCAGCAGAAGACTGATGCTTGGCTAAATAATTTGAATAGCACAATTCCATGGCAGTCTGTGTCCATAAGATTTTCAGGTTCCATCACAGTGCTGTCACTGAAGTCATCTTACACTTGCAACTTATATTGGGTAAAGAAGAAAAAGGTGCCAACTTTTATTATGAATGGTACCTTCACATTATAGCAAACAGGAAAGTGTGTGATTCAGTAAAAGAAGCTGTGAGCAGGAGCATATTGGCAACATTTATTTTAATCTCATGGCAGACTACAAATAAACTAAACAACAGCTAAGGGAATAAGTAGATCACAGGAAAAAAGCCACCATAATTTGAGTGAGAAGGGACTGGTCTGACTTTAAACTGGACTGCTGAGCAAGTGAAACAGAATTTTAAAACAGTAGATATGAGTAATAAATGGGATTTGTTCACTCACCTTAAAAGTAGTGCTTAGGTATAGCTGTATCCTGCCTCCATTTGTTCAAGAACTAGTGAATCACTACAGACTGAGACATGAGCACATAAACATTGCACAGGCACAATGATTTACTCATGTTCCTTATGTTCTTAGTTTTTCAATTTCTATTCTCTTGTTGTTTTGTTCTTTTTTTTTTTTTTTAAAATCCCAGAGCTCCTATTTTTGGATTTTCAGGATTATTCCACATTCATAAATGAAGGCAACTCTCCAGTAGCTGTGATTTCTTAATGTCTGCTTTCTAACTCAGCTGCTTTTTGCATTTCTTATCCAGAGGCATTTTGTACAGAGGTGATGAAAGGGCTTAGTCTCTAATCTTGCTAAAAGTCTGTATTATTTTGCTTACCTGCATAAAGCTTTTCACTCATGTAAGTAATTGCCAGCTCCAGGCCATCCTTAGCTAGGTCCTTGCATAAATGAGATGTTTTTAATTTCAGGGAACTTTCCTAAATTTGACATAGTATTTCTGTGTCCCCCAGGACCCTGAAATGACATTGATTTTGCAGAAGACAAAGAGTGTTACCATATCAACCACACAAAAGGCTAATGTAGTGACTTTTCATGAAAAGAAAACTATTTAAATACAATTAAAACAATTGGGGTGAAATAGATAAGCCGTGTGTGACCTCAGTGGAAGTCAGTGGTGCCCTGTCATGCTGCCAACATGGGTGTTCCATTTTAGACTGAGAAGCTGACAGTCAGGCTCAGTTTTTAAAGTGTTGACCAGTTGCCTAAGTTTGTGACAAGAGCCTAAAGAACAATGTCTGCCCATTCCCTGGCTTTACTTGAAGCCAGGGAGTGACACCTCTTCCTCCTTCATTCTTCACATTTCTTCTCTCTCTCCCTTCACAGTGTCTTCTAGATTTTCCATAAAAGCTTAGAAAACGTTTTGATAAATTTCCTGAACCATATTTCATTGTTTCTTTTGCCTTTCCTATTTTGTTTATATCTGTTTTTCAGGGGTTCCCTCAGTGTTTGTCTTACCCATGTAGTATCCTTCACAAGTCACTCTTCTCCATTTAAAATGACACTTCCTCTACTTGTCTGTGTTTCCTGTTCTGGTCCACTGCTCTTCTGCAATCACCTAAATGTTAGTTACCCATATTCTGTAGATCTCTCAGCCCTGCCATTTGTTGTGTGTTTAGCTTTGCTTTCTGCTTTGCAGTTGTATTAAGAAGTTGGAGGTCTCTGGGGTGATGATGACAAAATTGAGGAATATACATTTACAATAGCATATGGGAGCTGGAAATCTTGCAGTTATTGCAGCTTTTAGGAGTAAGAGAAAATGAGGCTTCATGTTCTGTTCTCAAATATGTGAAACAGAGAAAACCTGCATGCATTTGGGGAAGCAGAATGGACCACAGTGGTGGGGAGATCACTGTGCCACAAGTGTCTTGGAAAGGGACAGCTAGTGGAAATTAATCGGCAAACTGGTGGGAGTTGGATAAGGAGGGAAGCTTTAGGATTTAGTATGGAAAGAAGAAAGCCAAATTCATGAAATTGCACCAATCCTGTTTTTCTAGCCCTCCACCAACCTTCAACATGTCTCTGTTGCTCTGGAAACTAAATAATGGGACAGTGTGAATGCAGCCTCCTGTAGACTCCAGAATTTTGTGGCTCCAGAGGTGTCAGTTCAGCCCCAGGGCAAAGAGAGCATTCATGGTATTGCATGTCTAAGAAACTGCAGGATCTGGTAGAACAGCAGAAGCTGCAGTGACAGTCTGCATGCTGTGGAGTGTTGTGTGTGATCTCGACTAGGATGAATGATTCTGGCTTGTCCTTGGAAAGTCAGGAATATGGACAGCCCTTGGTACCATATGCCTCCTTTATGGCATGAGTGTGTAGAATAACAGTAAAATACTGTCTGTGTGTCAAGGTGGACGATCAACATGCATTAGTTCAGTCATTCTGGGTCCATCTGATTAAGCTGTTACTCAACAAGAGTTTTACTTCACAGGAGATTTTGTTCCATGTTCTTTTGTAAGCTGCCTGAGCCTTTTGTCTTTGCCAAATGGTTTTTCTTTCTCTGGGTGCTGGTAACAAGTAATATACTTTCCATTCCTCCTTTTTCCCTTTCTTTTTATTTTTCCCAGCCAGAAGTGGTTGTGCCTATCACTGTGGTTTCCCCTAAGCTCTTCCACCTAGTCCTCCGCTATGTCAGCCTGGGCTCAAAAAGCTCTAAAGGGAAGATCTCAGTTGCTGAGGGAAAACATTTTGGCACTAATTATACTTGTAAGTGAATTAATTTTCTCACTAGGCTTGCCTGTCTTCCTCTGTCATGCACCAGCATTACCATTCCAGTATATACTTTTCTGCATGTGTGTTTTTCTTGTAGGATTTTAGTCTGGTGCTTGCATGGCTTCTGACTGTTCCTCTATTGAGCACTTTATGGCTGTTTTTGTTTATTAACTTCGATTTTTCAGAATGAAGTGAGGATAACTTTGAATGTGGAAAAATCACACCTCTACTTATTTCACATTATCCTGAGGTATATTAACCCTGGAGGCGAAACATTATCTGGTCGCATATCTGCTTGTCATTCTCGACCTGAAGCAGGTAGGTGTAACCCAGCAGCACAGCAGATCATGTGAAAGGTTGATCCGAGGAGGCTTTTCAAGGTGCACCTAATTCAAGTCTTTAATATTGCTTAAAATACATCACCTCTAACAGTATCAGTGCTTTTGTGGTTCCCCTAATATATTTTTGCCATATAATCGATGTGGCTGTGTTTGCATGAAACCAGTGCTTACAATAGTAATCAGCATTTGTTTTTTCAAGTGTTTGCCACACTCAGTACTTTCAGTCCTGTACCTGGAAGCTCTGAACTGTAGGCTTTATGAGGCCTTTAAAGAAGGGGTAACAGCACTGATTTTGGTTTACTTGCCTTTAATATTTCAGTTTAAATGTGTCTTCTGCCTTAATTCCATGAGTAACAGTTGTGTAATGATGAGTCCAGTCTACCAAGTTAGCTCTGATTACAGACTTCAAAAGCATGTGATGCCTTTTTGGCCCTGATAAAAGATAAGTACTTCATATCCTTTTGAATAGTAGGGGCATACAAAGCCTATATGCAGAATTATCTCTTACAATACCTAACCTCAGTATACTGATAGGAGCTAATGGAGTTAGGTTGTAGTTCCTTTTAGTAATTCGAAGAAGACAAAACTGAAGACTTCAGAGACACTGTTCAGCAGAGTGGGAGCAGTTTGTGGTCATCACTGGCTTATACTAACTCTGAGACAGGGAACCAGCTTTTGTGTTTGCCATGGGGCTTCAAAGAAGAAACCTTTAATATTCATCACAATTGATTGTCACCACTTCTCTTTGATACAGCATATTGCAGTTATGTTTCTTCAGTACATAGAGTCATAGAATGGTCTGGGCTGGAAGGGACCTTAAAGATCATCTTGTTTCAACCCCTCTGCCCTGGGCAAGGACACATCCTACTAGACCAAGTTGCTCAGAACCCCATCCAGACTAGCCTTGAACACTTCCAGGGATGGCACACCCACAACTAACTTACTATTTCTGCCCAGAATTTGTCTTCAGTTGCTATCTGTAGTTAAGCATTTTAGGTGCTGCTGAGAACCTCCAATACCTGAAATATTTGGCTAAAAGTTGCACGAGAACAGGCCTCGTGTCAGCTGAACATACTGTGTATCAGTGCAGAGACTGGTTGAATGCAAAATAATGGAAGGGGAAACTGAAAAAGTGACCATTTCAGAATACTGCGAAATTGGTCATTACAGGGGCAGAGCTCTGCTTCTCAGAATCAATTTGCTCAGGACCAGTGAGAATGAAAACAATAATCACAGCATAGTTCCTTGTGTGGTCAAGTGCACTGTTAATACATATTGACAGAAAAGCATCAATCAGCTCCTGTTACACAAAGTTTAATGGAGCAGATCATCAGTCCAGCTCACTGAGCAAGTAGAGACATTTTACACCATCCCTAATTTTTGTACTTGATTTTTTTTTTTTTTTTGCTGGCAGGGGCTGCTCAGAGCAGAGAGTTTGTCTTCCCACCCAGTAAGGAGCCAGCTTATGTCACAATCCCAGGAAAAAGCTCCACAGAGCCTTTCTCACTGGTTCCAGGCACGTGGACTGTCACTATAATGGCAGAGGAAGTCCTCTTGGTAAGAAAACAATTGAAGAAAACAAGTTCCTGAAGGTTGTCATGATATCACTTCTCTGGAGTTATTTACTGGGAAGAATGCTGCAAGACAGTGAAATTCAGCACTAGTGAAAAGAATATGCACAGGAGAATACAATTACGACAATTTACAGATCTTCCTCTTATTGAATTCTTTTCTTCTCTGATTTTCACCTGCTCTAATTTTTCTTGTGCTTACAGACTCTGTCTATCTGAAATCTGTATCTTCAAAGGATGAAGTAACATTAACAGCACAATTGGATGAGCATAAATGCTCACAGAAATTAGTAATTCTTACTTATCAGATGTTACATCTAGAACTTAGCTCAGCCAAGGCCTTAGTTTCTCAACAAAGAGTCTTGATAAGAATATTATAAGATGGGCTGCGTGATGAGCGGAATGCTTTTATCCTCCTTGCTCTTCTTTCACTTACTGGAAAACTGAAAATTTTTCTGGCAGCAGTTCTAAGAAATTTGCAGAAAAAGAGAAACTATTTGAGATTATCAAGGACTTTATTAATGATCTTAGCCCATCACGTTCTCACATTAACAGTTTTAATAAATGAACTCTAATACATTAATTGAAGTAGGCAAAGCAGAACAAAAGTTCTTTGGCTTTTGAAGTACAGTTTAGTAGATTACATGGAATATTTTTACTAAGTCACCTGGGATCCATGAATCTTCCTTGTGGAGTCACACAGCGTTGAGTTGTGCACGTGTAAATTGCACTCAAGGATGAAAACTGCAGGCATCTGGCTGTGTGTTTCGGAGCTGCAGGGAGGCTCCTTTCTGAGCACTGTCTTGTACAAGACATGATGAGAGAGTGGCTTCAGAGACTCCCTGCTCCCAGGGCAGCTGCCTTCATCCTGTCTTTCTGAAGGAATAGATTTAGGGAGACACATTCTGATGTTATTGGCCTGTGTAACAACAACAAAAACAAACACAAACCACACCTTGCATAGATCCTCTGTAAAAATTATTTATATGGTTGGTTTTTTTCACAGTTGTGTTGTGAGAGTGTGGAGATGATCCTTTTGTCATTTTTTGCATGGTCTTGCATTGTTGTATTCTCTGTTTTTAGGATTATCTGGTGCTGTTACCTAGTGATTACTATGAAGCATCCATCTTGCAGATACAAGTTACAGAGCCTTGCACATATTTGGGACCTGCTTCAACAGAACAGTCAGTATATATTCTACAGAACAGCATAAACCAGTGCCTTGGTTTATTTTCTTGCTATCCTGCTGCACTTGAAAATAATAATAATCCTATGTTTTGTTTGTTGTTTTTTGTGTAAGCTGCTTGCTCTATCAGCATTTGCCTCTGGGCAGATTTTCCTGTGTCCTTGGTTCAGAGGCAGCGTATTTCAGACATGGGGGAGAATACAGAAGAATACCTGTGAGACAGCCAACTCTTAATCAACCAGTGATGGCCCATATGAGTGGAAGAGAGGTCAGATTCCTGTGTGCTAATTGCAGTTGTGTCTGTGCTGTTGACTATACACCTACCAGACTGAAATAGTTGCAGATTTACAGCTCAGGATTTGCAGATCTATAACATGTCCCTGAAAAACAGACTCTGTGCCAAGGTCTGCATTTTATAAAGAACTGTGTAAAAGCATCAGTGTAGGCAGATTTATAACTGTAAGCAGAGTGGACATTCCACTCTGGTAAAAGTATTTGATTAAATAAAAACCGCTCTGCTTTAGGCATACTGGCTTGTTCAGAAGAAATGACATAATGATTTGTCAGCAGAAATACAGTACATAGATGACTTTTTCTTAAATAGCTATACTTATGTGAAATATTTCCTTTCCTAAAAAACAAGCAGATGCAATTATGCCACTGCTGTAGATCCTTGGAAAGAGAAACATATGTTCTATGAAATGAAAAGTTATACTAGAATTGTGTTTGGCAAAAATAAGGTATTTTATCAAGTACATGATAGTGACATGTAAAATAATTATGCCCTCTGTTACTGTGCTTGGATACTGCTTTCAAAAATATTAGGTGCAACGGGAACACTCACATACCACAGGCTCTAGTGCTTAATCACTAATGCATCTGCAAAATTTCTGGTATGAATAATTGCAGTGAAGTCAAGGGATCTGTTGACAGAATTATTTACATGTTTATGTGCTTGTAGCCTAAGGAAATACTGAGAAAAAAGCCAGTTTAAATTGAAGCAAAAACTCCTGTAATCACAGCACTTTCCATGCAACTATTTAGACGTATTTTGCATCAAATATTGTGTTAATCACTTCGTGCAAGTAACCTAAAAGAAAATCTTGATGCTTCAGAAAGTCTGTTTGCTGGAGAAGATGCATTCTCTCATTGTAGGGAATCAATATACAGCACTGCTGTAGTAGGAATTTTGTGTTCCTGAAAATATTTTTTTTTCAGTGGAGAAGTGAACTCAGGTTTTATCATGTTGTTAAAGATAGCTTAGAGGTGATGGTGACAATTTTTTGGCATAATTAATGTTTTTCTCCCTTTCTATTGAGGAGAAGAGAAATAATAATATACTTATTTCCCAACCTTCCTAGAGCTGTTATAATGGCAGCTGTTTCTTGAATTTGTTTGACTCTTATTAGTGGACAAAGTGATATTTATAAGCATTGCTTGCATTCTGCTGGGTGTCTTCTGGTGAGACATTACAGGATTGGCCCTGGACTAATGCTGACCAGTTGGCTCAGAGAGAAAGAAATGGGAGCTTCCTGCAAGGAAAGGGAGTGAAAAATTTAACAGCATTTTTGTTTTTCAATTATTTTGACACAGGTCAATGTAGAGATGACCATAAATGTTCCTCAAGTTGGTCGCTATGTTCTGGTTTTTGAATATGCCAATGAAGAGGATCGGTTATACACTCCAGAGGTCATAATACATAGCTCTGGACCTGTTGCTGAAGGCAGAGTGAGAATATATAGTTGTAAATATAGGTAAGAATTTCTGAAGTAATTACTAAATGTTTAAATAAGCTTTTGGGATATAATTGTACTTTTTATATATTGGAATCCATTTTCGTATGTGGATTGTTCAAATTGTAGGGTGATTTAAAAGTAAGTACATGATTCTGTGGATTTTTGACAGATTTTTAATTCTCTTTGTGCAGTCAGCTCATTAAATATTGCTGTTGCTTCAGTGAATGTTTTCCTATGCAAAGGGTTACTTTTTTTTATATACATTCATAAATCCTTATAAAGTATTAATGTCCAAGTCCAGTGGAAGAGCATCACTGTTGGCTGCAGTGGCCTGCACTGTTTTTAGTTAAAGGACTTTGGCTATAAAAAAATGTAGCAGCCAGTTTTACAAGGGTATTCCCACCATTTCTAACAAGATTTGCTGAAGCAGAAGTATAAAGGTTTCTGAAATTCTGAGTGCAGCCATCCTCTGGCTGCTAGGCTGTAGGCAAGGTCTTCAGCCAAATGCTTCTTTATCCTTTTTGACTGATGAGGTTACTGCAGATGTTTCTGCACAAGAGATTTTGCCTGTCCTGAGTGAGACTGTCTTTAACACTTGAGCACTTCAGCTTATTGTGAGCCTACCCATTGCCAGGGAACTATGAACATGCATCTGTTTTTCCCACGAGCCAAGTGTCTGGCAGAATGGAGGTGCTGGGATATTCAGGATGAAATTGCTCAGTAAGAAAAATCATTTTCATCAACATGTTTGTGACACAGAGCAGAGCTATGTGAAGCAGTGACCTTGTCAAGTTATGGCTGGGGAAAGCTTTATTTATTTATTTTAGCTCGCTGTGTAACACTTTGAGCCCCAAACTGCCTACTATGAATCTTTCATTTCATTGTTTAGTTTTTTTTCCAAACACATTTTATGGGCTAATTTTGAACATACTTGTTTGTTCATATGTTACATTAAGAACTTGCTCATTAAAATACAGAGGAAGCCCTTACTACTTTAACGTAGCAATGCAGCAGATCCCTTCTGTGGCCATACTGCATGAAGTGAATGGTCACGTTGCAGGTAAGCTGCTGTGTCATCTTTCCTAAGCAGGAAGGTACAAGTCTCTTCTGATAAAAAATAAATCAAGGATGACAGTGAGGTACAGATAAGAGTAACTTGTAGCATCTGGAATGCGTTGTGCCAGGCCTTCTTCTGAGCTTGATTATTTCCAATAAAACATTGTAAGAGAAGAAAACATTGCAAGCTTCCAGCAAATCACATATAAGGGATCTATATTTTTCTGCTATTAAATGTTCTTTGCCCTGAACTGCCCTTATTTCTAATCTCTACTTGAAAGGAATGAAACTTCCACTTCCTCTGGCTTGTAGGGGAGAAATAGAGAAGCAGTTATATGGTGATTACAGCTCCTCACCCATGGCATGCTGGCTGGCCTACCTGAGGAGAAGTGCAGAAGAAAGAAAAGAAATCAGAGCCTTATATTACTTCTCTTTAGCAAAAGAGAGCTTTTGGCAAGTTGCAAAGCTCATGCTCCCTGAACAGGGCAGAGTTCAAAGGCTTTTGCAAGACTCTTCCTCTTAGTATATATTTGTCTTTACCAAAGATCCATAGCCAATTGAAGGTAATCAATAGGGGCAAACTTAAATTTTTTCACTTGTATTAAGGAGTATATCAGTGTACTGTACCTTCCTAAAATCAGGACTTGCCCAGCTGCCACTGTGTGGGCAAGAGCTGCTGATCCACATCATCAGTGGCACATGACAGTAGCAGACATGACAGCAGCTGGTGTGTACTGGGACCTCAAGGAACACGGTCCAGGCACAGAATATTGGTTAGACACTGTGTTACACAGCATGGAAACCTCTGCAGATAGCATGTATATGTATCTGTTCATCCACATCCTACTTAGACCAGTAGCTCAGATGGATATCTGAGCTGAGGTCTAGAGGCTTCAGCTCTGGGTAGGACAACCCAGAGGTTGGACAAGCAGTGTTTTGTATATGGTAAATCCTTTGTCTCACTAACAAGGATCCTGTATGACCCCCACATTAGTTATGATCCAGCAGGATGGCTAGGTACCAGTGGTGCAGCTAACCAAAAGCCAGGCAATGAAGGTAAATGACAGCCTAAACAATGTGGCAGTGCCAGCAGGCTCATCCTGAATCCTGCTTTCTCTCTCAGTTTCCTTTGTCGCAGTGTTGTAGTTGATGACAGGAATCGCATTGCAGCCTATGACCTTCTAGCAGACACAAAAATACATCTTAAGGCATCATCAATTAATTTTCTTTTGGTAAGTTGCCATTTCCTTTTCCTTTTTGTAATACTTGTTCCCTGAGTAAGAGAGATACTTGTCTCCCTGTGTTCACATTCTGTAAAGTAGTGTTTGAAATTATGTATATTAGATACTTGAATCGACATGCTTTGGATATACTCAGAGTATATATGCTGAGGCAAACTTCTCAGTTTCAAACATAAACAGAACTTTGCCTTTATTGGCAAGGTTTTTTTCCAACTCTCTTGTGCTTTGTTTCAGTTCCTCTTTCTCTTCTACAAATAAACTTTAAATGAAAAATACTCTGATAGCTTTTATACTTAATCTTTCGTTTTCTTTCCTTATCTTTAACTTTTTCTAAATCCTCAAAACCTGTGTCTCTTAAAAAATTCAGGTAGTAATGTATTTATTTCAGGTAATAAATGCATTCATTAGTCATATAGCTTTTAGATACTTTAAATAAAAATCCTTCACTGACCTCTTTTGGCCACACCAGGAATACACTTTTTTGTACACTGAATTTTCTTCTGTGTTGTTTCTGTCTTTCTCTTTAGAAACACAAGGTTTGATAAAATCTGGAGTTCAAACCCAGCTAATAACAGAGAGTAGTTTTGTGGAACTATTAGGACTGATAGCTGATACATGCTTTTTTCATTATGTGAAAGAGTGTTCAGTGTGAACAAATACCATTCAAACTGTCTGTTAGCTCTCTGCAGCAACTGCTATGCTAACAAGATTCATGTCCAAAAGGCATTGATATTGTTAGTCTGTATCTCTACATGTGGAAGTCTCTTGCACTAAGAATCTCTATTTTTATTTATGAATTCTAGTTTTAATTCTCTGAATAACTTGCCACAAGAAAAATTTCAATACTCTCCTGAGATTCAGAGAATAATTCCCTCATGTTAATTGTAGAGACTGAACTTAGCAAAAGATAGGAAGAAGGGGGAAGAGAAGAGCTTGTGGTGTGTGGACACTAGTCATGAAGTCAGTGTTGGCAGCATTGGAGTTAAAAGACCCTTGTGTGATCCCCTGTCACGTAGCCCAGCGAGGCAAAGGGGAACCACCCTACTCTAAATAAGGAGGAAATGGGGTTCTTGATAGTCTTTCTCGCTCACTGATGCAGACAAGCTGTCTAAACTCAGACTACATTTTGCACTAACTTTTTAGTGACTCATAAAGCACCATTCAGAGTTTCAGGCTGAAGCCCTGTGGGTCACTACATGCAGGACAGGAAAAGTATTGGCTGCCCAGGAAAAGGGATTTTTAGCACTCTGTTTTATAGAGGGTTGCTAGTCACTGCTCACTACTGCTAAAACACAGACTGAGCTCTCTTAGGACCTGCTTCCAAACTGAATCACTTTGCATATTAATGAGTTCCCCCTATGCAATTTTTATTTTCATTCATACTTTGTGCTGGCTATCTTACTGCTTATCAGACATTTTTATCTCCTTTCCAAGTAGTTCATGCACAAGTTCTGTAACCTGTGCGCATGTATTTTGTTATATTAGTGCATACTGCTGTGTCTACTCACCCACCTTCCCTTATGGCCTTACCACCATAGCTACAGCAGGACTACCACAGATTCATTTGTTCGTATCTAGTTTTAGTTTAAAAAAAATAATGTGAGGTCTCGTTTCTTTTGAAATGAGTTCTGAATCTATTTGAAGAAATCCTGGTGTCACTGAAACTCACTCCTATGGACTTTGTGTGAGCAAGTGTTTCTGCCTGCATTTGAGAAAGTCTGGGAATTCCCCCAGAGTCCAAAAGTCTCTAACACCACAGATGAGGGCTTTTCCCTCCCATCTCTGTAACATTTCTTGTCTGACTTCTCACCCTATGAGTTGGTCTTCTGTCTTTTCCATTGCCACACACACACACACACACACACACACTTATGTTTTAATTACTTAACTTCTGAATAGCCTTTCTTGAGAAGGACGGAAGAATGCTATTTAACTCTGAGGCACTGAGGTGTCTGGAGGTAAAGGGATCCAGAATCTTGTGGGAGGTCCATGACAGAATATGGCTTTGGGCTCAGATCTCCCCATGCTAAAATTAGGCTTCATCTTTCCCATTCAGGCCTAGCCCTGTTATTTATTATATTAATTGTTAATTGTACTGTATGCTTGTTTTTCAGCACAAGGTTTGTATTATATCAGCTGAAGAATTTTCTCCAGAATATGTGGATCCTAAAGTGCAGTGCATAGCTGCTTACAGGAGTACCCGTGATGGAAGGTAACTTGCTTGGTTTTACCCTTCCTATTACCTGAAGATCATCTTGAAAGGTGGACTAATTGGTATTTTAATTTCTTTGCTTAGCGACTCACAGGTGATTTGTAGGCCACTTTTGCAAAGTAATATTTGTAAAAAAGCTGAAGTGTTAATGTTGGCCTAGACAGTCTTTGCACAGTGTTTTCTTAATACCAGCCTATTCCTGGCCTATCTGAAATAACAAGTGCTGATGTGTTAGAAAATACACAGCTTTCACACACTACCCAGTATGAAAGTTGTCAGAGCTGGAGAAACATTGCTACTTTTGTGGCCTGGAATGCTTACTGTTCCATATCGAGTTTTCTTCTGCACCTTACTGGCTTCAGCTGTCCAAAATGGCTTTAATTTGTCATTAAGCAGGGGATGTGACTGCCCTTTCAGGCACAAATCCAGCAGCTCAACTTGGCAGCATAAAATTATTCAACATGTAAACCCCCGCTTCACAAACAAGCCATTCCCTTGTTCATCTCATCATGGGGTCCTTAGGGTAGATGTGCCCTCATCATTCACCCCACACAGCAATGCCAGGTGATCCTCCTTCTCCATTGTACTTCATAGGACCAGTAATTAGAGGACTCATATACTGCTTGGTTGACCCAGGCAGATGTCTCTTCTCTTGCTGTGAAGATCTGAACCTGAACCCTCACTTTCCAAGTGGTCAGGTTTGGATTCCCCAGAGCATTTATTGTGTCCTGTTGAAGCTCTTCCCCTCTCCATCTTTTATTCTTTTGGACAGAGCGGAACTATCACTGCAGCTTCCAAATTAGGAGGTTCCACATCTCAGTGCCTGTTGCGCTCCCCGGGATATCCCTCGTGATGCTACTCTTAAGGCTTTCTTCCTACTCATCTGGCAGTGGGAAGGGTCTCAAAGCAAAAATGTCATTTGCAGGACTTAGGAGGCAGAAAGAGTTGTGGCTAAGTCTAATAGTTTTCCAGATGCTAGCTTTTAATATAACGGTTGAATTGATATAGAAAGCAGAAAAAGCTGGATAGTAAATTGGATAAAAGCATGTGACTGCACTTGACTTCCGAGCATGCATTGCACTAAATCACAGCTCTAGTTCTCCTGTCCAGAATTTTACCACTGAGAGCAGCTTTCTAAGACTGAAGATACTTTTACTTGTGCCAAAGGTATTTTGGAAATCTGGGCATTTACATTCTGAGTAAAACAGCGGAAAGACGCTGGGTGAAAAACAAAATTTAAAATAAAACTGATGTAGAAACTTATACCTTTTATTTTGTGTTGTTTGGGGGTTTTTTTTTAAATGTCGTTGTATTTGTGTAGTATACTGGATGTTTATGTTTTGTTATTATCTGGGAAACATTTTTACTTTCGTGAAAGTGTTTCAGCTCACCAAGTTGAAAGAGGTGGAGTCTTGTCTCAATTTGTGGATGCTACATGTTTTCCCACACAGACCTGTCAAATACATCTCAATTCTGGCCCCGAAACATACTTACCCTTCCAGTTCTGGGCCTGTCTTGAGCTGAGCAAGGATTAATCATTGTCTGTCGAGTACTTAAGTGGAGAAGTGTACAAATACTATCAGGAAACCCCCCCAGAAACATTTTATCCTGCGGTCTCAGAAACTTTTTATCTCAACGAAGTTCTTCAGAATTGAATATGCTAAGGAAGAAATAGTTATATACAGCAGTCAATGAATAAGGATACTTTCGAGGAGTGCTGTTGTTTATTTTGGCTCCAATTCTACAAATATTTGAGTGTATACTTAACTTCTAAGTATTTAAGTAGTCCCATTGAGTTCAGTGGGAGAACTTACATGTTTAAAGGATACACCTATGTAAATATTTGTAGAACTGAGAATTCAATATTAGTAAAGATTCTGGTGAATGGAACTAACTGGATTAACTAAAATGTATTTAATTTTTAACACTCTTGGTTCCCCTAAGTTTCCTTTTCCTTAACTCCTTCCGTTGAGACTTAAGGAAATTTTGAGTGAATAAGATCAGTTTATGTGCACTTTCCCCCTTATAAGTTAAAACTGTATTTCTTGTTTTCAATTACTTTCTGATCATTTACATAGAATCCAAATAGGAACAGGGATTATTATTGCATTATTAATTGTAATACAGTGTAATATATTGACTTTTCTGAGCCAACAGTTCTTCCTGTTATGATGCTTAAGAAATCCTCCTGGCCCCAAGAATAATCGCTGTAATTCTGTGTTTAGTGCAACATGCAGTCCCTCAGTTTATGAAACTCCGCCAACAGCTTTGATTTTGGATGCCTTCAAAGATGGGAAAATTTCTGAAGTACAGAAGAATGTACTCTATGATCCACTCAATGCCCTTTTACCTGGTGATTCAGTAAAGGGAGTCACCTTGACACCACTACAGGTATCTCATATTCTGAAAACTTTGTTTCATAAGTCACAAAGTATGTTCTTGTAAAGTTAAGTAGATAAAACACTGTAAGAGAATCAAAACTGAATGATGTGCTATGATCAAAATGCTGCAGGCTGAATAAGCCACAGAGACAATATACAGAAAGGAAAAAAAAAGCCAGGTTCTTTCTAAACTATGCAATAGTCTCACAAACTACAGATGAATGTTAGGTGTGCTTGGCAGGCAAACAGAGCATGCAGTTTTAATGCCATGTTCTTTCAAGATACTTAACTTGCTGAGAGATGCTAAAGCCCATCTCTTTCACTGCAGGTAGGTGGCACTGAGCACAACTGATAAACTCAAGAGTATTTCACAAAACAAATATAATATCAAAGCTGTTCTTATTTCTCCAGAACCAGATTACCTTGAGTGGCAGAGTGCCCCACTTGGGCAGATACATATTTGTGGTACATTTTTATCAGCCAGCACACCCGGTGTTCCCTGTGCAAGTCCATGTGGATGCAGGACATGTGTGGTCAGGTAAGTGTCTGACTTTGATCTAACCCCTTTGCTTTCTCAGCATTTTGACATATGAAGCTGTGCTGCGTTGACCCTGGCTGGACACCAGGTGCTTACCAAAGCCACTCTTTCACTCCCCTCCTCAGATGGACAGGGGAGAGCAAATATAACAAAAGGCTTGTGAGTGGAAATAAGGCCAGGGAGAGCTCATTCACCAGTTACCATCATGGGTAAACCAGACTCGACTTGGGGAAATTAGCTTAATTTATTACCAATCAAATCAGAGTAAAATAATGAGAAATGAACCCAAATCTTCAAACACCTTCCCCCCACCCCTCCCTTCTTCCCAGGCTCAACTTTACTCCCAGTTTTCTCTAACTTCTCCCCTCAAGTGGTGCAGAGGGACACGGAATGGTGGCTGGAGTCAATTCCTCACACACTGCCTCTGCTGTTCCTTCCTCCTCAGGGGAGGACTGCTTACACCCTTTCCATACTTCAGTGTGGGGTCCCTCCCAGGGGAGACAGTCCTTCACCAACTTCTCCAATACAAGCCATTCCCCTAGGCTGCAGTTCTTTGCTAACTGCTCCGGCGTAGGTCCGTTGGCATGGGGTCACAAGGTTTGGCAGGAGCCTGCTCTGCTGCAGGCTTCCCACAGGGTCACAGCCTCCTTTGGGCATCCACTGCTCCTGTGTAGGTTCCTCCATGGGCTGCTGGTGGATCTCTGCTCCACTGTGAACCTCTGTGGACTGCAGGGGGACAGCCTCCCTGTCTTCAGCATGGGCTGCAGGGGAATCTCTGCTCCAGCACCTGGAGCACCTCCCCCTTCTTCACTGACCTTGGTGTCTGCAGGGTTGTTTCTCTCACATGCTCTCACTCCTTTCTCTGGCTATAGTTACCATTGTACCTGTTTATTTTCCCCTTTCTTAAATATGTTATCCCAGAGGCACTACCATGGTCAGCCTCAGACTTGGCCAGTGGTGGGTCTGTTGTACACTAACCCAGTACTTTTTTTCCTTCCAGGTACCTTCAATGCTTCATTCTGCCCTCACATGTCTGGCTGTCGGGATCAAGTGATTGCAGAAAACCAGATTGAGCTTGACATTTCTGAACCCAAGGTCTCGGTTACAGTGGTGATACCCGATGGAAGAATGCTAGTTCTGGTACGTTTATTACATAAATGTACTTGAAAATGCTAGTCTCAGTTTCACCATTCATTTAGACATAGATGCAAAGATGAAAAGAATAATTTTTTTGATGTTGTGTTTCAGATTTTTAGGATCTTTTGCACTGCTTTGGTTTTATTTTTAAGATACTATAAACTTTTTATTGTACACTGCTTGTAGCATCACAATGTAGGAAATGTATTTTCCTATTTTTTTCAGTTAAAATACTGCAGGTTTTGAGAAAATTCAGACTGTATAATGAAGCAACATTTATATATATAAATGCCTTAGCTTATGTCTTTTTGTTTTCCTCTGAAATGTGCAATTTACCTTTCTTGTTGTTTTAAGGAAAATGTCTTAGTTGTTCCAGCAGACACCTACAGTTACAAAATGCTTGACAAAAAGACAGTGGACAAGTCATTTGATTTTATCAGCCAATGTGGAGGAAACAGTTTTTATATTGAGTAAGCATCACTTTCTAAAAAACTGAACGTTGACAACAAGCTGGGAATAATATCACTGTTACTCTGTATTAAAGAGATGTATAAAATCCCCATCACTGTGCTACATTAAAATGTTTCTCATGGCTTATGCTGGCCCATTAAATTTCCATGAGTCATTTTCCATGACTTCCTATTGCAAATGCGATGTAATGGTAGAGCTTTATTGCTCACAGTACAAAAGAGGAAAATCTATGTCATCTTTTCTGTCTCTAGTATTTCCGTCTTTAGTATTTGGTATTTTGCTTGGCATGTCTGAACTGATATAACTAATACATGTACTTGCTTTGAAAAAAATCTTCTACTTGCATGTTGAAAGCTATTCACCACTAATTTAATCAAAGTATATCCTTGCACATGTACTGATGCCATCGTTAGGTCAAACTGTTTGAAAGACAGGACCCTAATTTACTGCACCACTGTAAAGCACTCTCATAACAATTCCCAAGTGCCAGTACTTACATGATTTGTATTTCAATTTAAATAGCCCAGAAGGATCATCAGCCTTCTGTAAGGACTCTGTAAGATCACTAGTAGCTTTCTACAACAATGGAGCCCTGCCATGTAATTGCCATAGTGCAGGTGCCATGAGCCCTATGTGCAGCCCCCTGGGAGGACAGTGTATCTGCAGACCTAATGTCATCGGTCGTCGGTGCAGCCGATGCCAAACCGGCTACTATGGATTCCCATTCTGCAAGTGTAAGTACATGATCGGGCTTGTTCAGCACCTGACATGACCTTTTATTTAATCCTCTGAATTTACTGCAGATGTGCCACAGCCTTGATTTTCTTTATAGGGCTTGATCCTGTGAGAGGCTGGTTGAGCCATCTTAGCTTTACCATAGTGTAGCTTTCGGTTTAAGGCAGAAGTAAGTCCGTTTCCTTAAAGCACGCCTAGTTCACAATGAAGTGTGGCTTTGCATGTCTTGTCTATCAGGTGTAGTAGGCTTACAGCTAAACTGGTTAAAATCCATACTGTCACTATTTCAGTGAAATAGATTTTTTTCCTACACTGACTGCTAAATCATTTCCAATTTATTGTTGTTTAATCCCATTTTGTACCTTCAAGTTCTTCCATAGATAGAGACACAGAATTCCTAATTCCTCCTGTTCTGATGTTAATAATGTCGCCAGATCTATAGATTACACCAACAATCCTCAGCTGCCTTCACAGATATTATATTTGATGTTTATAAACAGTGCTTTATAAAAGTGATGTCATTAACACCAAAAGTACTTGTCTTTTAATCCTGGTAAGTTTTGACAAGTAATTAATAATGCCTGTGGTGAAGTTAAGCAACCAGTCTGTGGAAAAGAACCAAGCACTAAACCCGGTCTTTGAAACTACTGTTACAGTCGCATAGTTGGTTTCTATGACCTTGGGCTTTAAACCAGTGAGAGAGAGGAAAGAGTCATGTCCTCTGTACATAAATGTTGTGTGTGTTTGTTTCATATGCAAGTTCAGTAAGAGCTGATCACTGTAAGATGAAGTGTGATTGATCTGTAGAACATTTTCTTTGATCTAGTATGCAACTGCGGGCAGCGTCTTTGTGATGACGTGACTGGTAAATGCATTTGCCCTCCACGAACTGTGAAACCAAAATGTGAAGTGTGCGAGAAATATCACTTCAACTACCACCCCCTTGTTGGCTGCGAGAGCTGCAACTGCTCGGAAAGAGGAGTCGTTGATGTGTCAAGCCCAGAATGTGGAAAAATTAATGGGCAATGCAAGTAAGTTTGGGTTATGTGCATTATAAACAAGGCATGAGTGGTTTTCTTCACCATTCTTTTCAGGTATTTGGAGGGGGTATGGGAAATTCAGTGCGTTCAGCCTTCACTGTGGATTTTATCCTTTGTGAACAGTTGTAAACTAACCCCAGCCTTCGTAGAAGGTTGAAGTCTCTGAAATTAATCATGTGCTCACAGTTCTTTTTGTTAGCAGGTGCATGCCTTGAATAATGCCATTAATCTTCCAGCTCTGCTTACCTATATTCAGCATCCCTGTTTTACACCTTGGTGTACAGAGAGAGAGAAGTTCTGCAGTGCAAGCACTGCATAGCTGCAGAAGTCTAATTCTGTTGTGAGCATTTTTATCCTTCAAAATCAAGTCTGTTCATAGTCAGTTCCAGGGCTGTTTAAAATGCCACACTATTCAAATCTGAGAACAACACTAACTTGCTGCTTTTTCTCTGTGGAAATCATAAAGTTATGTCATAGCCATGCAATCACTTCAAAGATCCACCTGCCTGTTGTTTTACTCTTCCGTTCCTTACTCCATTCCTGCCTCCCCTATTGACTCCCTCCTCTTCCCTGTGTTTGTTCATAAAGATGCAAACCAGGAATAACAGGACGTCAGTGTGATCAGTGTGCTCCTGGAACTTATGGTTTCCCTAACTGTGTGCCATGTAGCTGTAACAGAGATGGAACAGAACCAGATGTTTGCGATCCCCAGACAGGAATTTGTCTTTGCAAGGTCAGATAAATCAAATTACTTCTGCATTCACAAGCATTGTTTGCAAATCAGTAACTGTATAATATTTAATGGGGTGAATGAAGTGAGTTTATCATTAAGTTTTCCATATAAATTAAATGCAGTTTTACAAAACTATCACACCTTGCACTATGTGCACATATTATCATGGTAGCGTTGGAAGCCATTTTTTAATGACTTCAATATCTGTCAGTTGTACAGGTGGTCTTAGCTTTTGGAGGATGTTAAAAAGCTGCAGAGTAGATGTCCATTGATTCACTGAAGCAATCTGTACCCTGCACAGATCTGCTTTATCTGTCTGCATCTTGACCTTTGGATGTGAACCAGATCCCATGTTTTTTTTAAACCATGTTATGGCAGTTGACATTTTACCACATCATTATAGCCAGGAAATCTTCTTTTGTTCTGATCTGCATAATTAAATATGATAAATGTGAACTTTCACAGGTGACCTTTTATTTTGTAGGCTTGCAAAAGCCAGCGGGAGGGTTTTGGCAGAAAAGTTACCAGCTGTCTCTGACTGATATTTCTTACTCAGTGGTTCACTTTATAACCTTGAAAGACAGCTCATAAGATAGTCTCCAGGACAGTTCTATTTGCATTTGGAATATGGTCTGTTTAGAAAATCACACGATTCCATTCATATTTCCATACATTTTAAGAAATACCTCACCGAAACCAAAAGGAAAGCACTGAGATTTCTTTGACCTATGCCTTAACAGGAGAATGTTGAAGGTGCAGCATGTGATACTTGCCGACCAGGATCCTTTTATCTGGACCCTTCTAATCCCAGGGGATGTACCTCTTGCTTTTGTTTTGGGGTGACCAGCAACTGTCGCAGCACAAATCGTCGTAGAACCAAGGTGTATCCAATAGGTTTATTTATTTTCTATCATGCACCTACATTTATTCCATGAAGGGCATTTTTAAGGATAAGAAATATTCTCCAAGCAATAGTTCAAATTAAGTGCAGCCTTCTTAAGAGTTAGGTGTAGTATGAAATGCCCTTCAGTAGAAGTGACACTTTTTACCTGTTTGTTTACAAATCACTAGTTGGAGTGAAGTTGAGCTGGCCTTTGTCTTGCTTGCTTTGTCTTCAAACTCTAAGTCATCATTAAAGTGAATGACCTCCTTCAAGATGCTTTGATAAGCATGTGTCATTTTACATGTCTGTATCATTGATACATTTTTAAACTTAAAAAATGTGTGACAGATTCTACAGAGATTATAAAAACTGTCTTACTCTCCTCCCTATAAAAGGCACATGACGTCAAGTGTGAGAAATGAAGATAGATTTTCAGTGACGTAAGTGAACAGTAAGACTAAAAGAAAGCAACAACTGCTTGAAACAATGCAAGAGAAAGAAAAAGAGAGAAGCAGAGCTATAATCATGTATGAGGAGTTTAGTGAAGGTTCAGACATAGACTGGATGCAATCCAGATTGTGGTTCTTTACTGTTTACAAGCAAAGGATAAAAATCTGGCCTCAGTGAAGTCAGTAGCAAACTTCCATTTGCTCTAGGATAATTTCCTCTAGTGATTACTTGTCCTCACCAAAAATTCTTTCTGGAAACACATTTATCTTTTTGTTCTATTGCTCTGGCCAGCCAAGGGCAACACACCACAGAATTGTTCTGGTACATATCATTACGCATTCTTTCTCCCAGTATGATAAATAAAAGGATGCATGGTCTTTCATGAAACAACAGCCATAAACATAAAATGTGGAATAAAGAGCCAAAATATTAGGTTACATTCCCTGCATCTCCAAAATACCATCCCATGTCCCCTCCCTCACACCTTGTACCTACCACAACCCATCCAAATTCTGTCTTTTAGGTTAGTGTCCTGGGTTTGGTTTTGGAATCAACTTTAAAAAGCACCTCCAAATTATGTCCTTGGATTTATGTACACAATTCCTAGTCACCTCCAGAAGGGTATGTCTTTGTGAGACTGAAGACACAGTTTAGCCTGCAGATGACAAACCAAACGCCTGCATCCCAAGTAGCTTTGGCACAGCTGTCACTCTTTTGCGGTCCATGCAATATCCATTGCACAAAGACTTTAGGCTGGCTCTGAAGTGGCTGGATATCATGGCAGGAGAATTACAGAGGCTAAACATTTTCTTCTCATTACTTGGTACTGGTCAAGTTTAATAAAGGCTGAGACAAGCTTATTTCCTTTATGTATTTTTTCATTAGTTTGTTGACATGAGAAACTGGCGCTTGGAGGCAGTGGATGAAAATACTGACATTCCAGTCACCTTCAATCCAGTCAGTAATAGTGTAGTGGCTGATGTTCAAGAATTGCCTACTTCTGTGCATAGTTTATATTGGAAAGCACCACCATCTTACCTGGGAGAGAAGGTAAATACCACTTAAATCATCTATTTTAGTAACAGGAATTAACTTTTTGCCACCATTGTTGATAAAAAGTCTGGGTTTTTTAAGATATGTTTCTCTCTCTTCCCTCACAAGATTCTTTTCTCTCTTACCTGTCATACCAGAATCACAACATTTTACTTCGGAATACAGTGTTAAAATGATAACCAATTACACAGAATTAATCATGTTGCTTGGTGCCAGAGAGGTCTTTATGTGAACAGTATGGTCAGAAGCTGTGGTTCAGGGAGCTGGTATCTTCAGCTGCTTTTCTGAAACCCAGAACACACAGAGCTTGCCAGTCCCTTGGATTCTTTAGATTCTGTCCTGGGCACATTTCCAAAAGAATAAAAGGTGATTCTGTGTTCAGTGGCACACAAAAAACCCCAACCTTTTGCATTTGATATGTTGCCTGGGAAGAGCAACAACTGGTTTTCTAACCTTTGTGTTCTTTGAACTGCTTGCTGCTCTGTCGACTCATCCATGGGAGCAGTCTTTTCTTGCAATTAATACCATCAGCATGTCAGCCCAAGGATCACAGTGACAAGGGGGACCTTGCTAATGGTGACTTGCAGACCTGGAGCCCCAGGTTCTTCCCATTTGGACCTCTGACAGTGTCAGTAGTTATTAGCCAGTTGCAGGACACACAGGTGTTTCAGGTGCAATCCTGCTGATATACAGGAGAACATAAATGGGATAGACACCAGAGCATTAAAGATGGTGCAATTTTGAAGTTCCTCTTGGTCCTCATTTTAAAAATTAGAGCAGTATTTTTCTTCCTACTCTCCTATGCTCAGAGGTCCATATCTCAGCTGAACAGCTTGTTTATTTGGGGTGCTTTTTGTTAATGTTGCAGAGGTTCTGGTTTCAATGCCTACAAATTACTTTTGAAAGAAATTTCATGTTAAAGCTTACATTATCACCTACAGTGTTGAACCGAAAGGACTTTTGTTTTTCCCATAACAAAATATAAAGCAGGCAATAACCCTTTTTAAACACATCTATTAAGAACAGTGCTATGAGTTTTATGTTGCATTTCACAGTATCTTTCTAGGCCTGCCATGACTCTCTTTCATTTGCAATGACAACACTGTAAATAAAATAGTTCTAATTCGGGTCCTACTTTTGCAATGCACAGTGTGTTAGTGTATATTTTAGCACAAGCAATACTACAGTAATGAAAGTGCCCCCAAGATGCTTCCACCTGTTAGTTTATAAGCTCATAAATTTACCAGTTATTCAAGTTACTGTATTTCGAAAATGTCAGGTTTTGAACTGCTTCCCGTGATAGCATCTCTTTCAGAAAATGTGAACAAGAGCACGTCAGACATTTTTCAGTATGATGGGGGTATAAATACTGTTTTCCATTATCTTAAAGCTTTCAACTAGTTCCACTAGAACATTTGTATTTAGCACAGTACATTTTCTTTTCTATCTCTGTCTTTTGTGTACAAAGTTAAAAGGAATCACGCATAATGTCTATAGCAGTGCAGAAACTAACAGTCATTGATAAATTCAGATCACATTGTTCCCATTTTCCGCTCTTCTTTATTTTAACATTCCATGTAATAGACAACTCTTAATGTTAGAAAATGAATGCTATACATCTAGAATACAGAGAGTGGTTTATAAGACCAATATTTTCCCATTAAAAAAAATCATTTAGAAACAATTTTGAATTTTCTTTTTTTTTTTTTTCCTCAAAAAATATTATTACAGGATGCTTTGATTGCGTTGGCAAAATACAACTAATGTTCCAAGTGATGATTTTGAAAATGCAGTTGACATTAATTACATCGCTGTGATCCAAGGAACAAATTTAGTATTGAGATGTCAGTATTTTGTTTGTAATTTGTCACAGTATTTGGAAAGGGGTAGATTGAAGGCTGGTGCTTACTTGTAGAATAGCAAAACCTGACAAAGCAGTTCTTCCCCCCATGTCAAAACCAAAGATATAAGGGCAAATGACAAGGGTTGCAAAACAAAATAATATATCCATGCCAAAATGCCCGATTTCCCCTAGTTACCCACAAACCTTCCTTCTAGGCTCTCTTGGAACAAAAACTATCTAGGCTGTGCCTGGAGCTTCCTTCTCTTTCAGTATGTTCTGTACTGAGTCACTCATACACCACCCAGGGAAGCTGTTTGTCAGATGATTCAAACATACTTGCCTGTGTCCGTTTTGGGCAGCAGTGTATGGATTTGGTTGGGTTTGAGGCTACCTCTGGTCACCTGTAGTTGAGCCAAAAGAAGTGTGGTTTCAGCTCAGCCTACAGCACTGGCCTACCTGAAACAGAGCTGGTATCAGTAAAAGTCCTGTCCTCCAGAAGGTGGAGCAAAGATTTCCTGATTGGATTTGTGTTTGCAGTAAGTTTAGGAAATACTGGCCTGCGAAACCCACCTTTGAGCATGCTTTGTCTGACTTCTTTTTATCCATGGCTGTTCATGGGGTTCACTACCACTTTCATTTTCAATCTGATGTCTGCTCTTGATGCACCAAGTCTGGTTGGTGCGATCAGGGGAAGAACAATGTTCCTGTGAACATGTGATTTCTGCATGACACACATGGTGTGAACCTGGGTATGAAATAGAACCTCATGATGCAGGTAGTCTTTCAGAGAATAGATCTGCTTAAAAAGCTACATCAGTTATACACAGTAAGAAAACACAAAGTAATTTCTTCTAGCAACACTGTTTTGGTATTTTTTCTAAAGAAAAAAGAGTAAATATTTTATTTACAATGCTGGTAAACTGAACTACAAAGTCACATTAATATCAAGCAACAGTGCAGTAAAGTACCTCTGCTCTTGTGCATTGCTACAGCTTTCTTCATATGGTGGCTTCCTAAGCTACCAAGTGAAATCTTTTGGCTTACCTAGTGAGGGCATGGTTCTTCTGGATAAGAGACCTGATATACGACTAACAGTAAGTTTTTAAATACTATTTTGTCTTTTAAGCAACACCAAGACCATGATTTTTATGTTACCTGACAACTATGGCAAATTTTGCTCGTGTAATGTGCTTAATTTTAATAACAACTTGTTATTTTTCTATAAAAGTGATTTTACTGCATTTTGCTCAAAGCCATCAACACATCTGCCTCTGTTGCCAAAGTAACATATTATTAAGCATAATTGATTTGAAAGCAAATAAAAAGATAAAATAGGATTTTCTCTGTAAAATACACCTCTGGAAAAAAGTTAATTAGTGCCTTGCACACTTGTCAACATGTATGGCCTCATCTCTGCAAAAGATGCCCTGGATTCCATGTGTAATTAATCTCATTTTCTGTGAGAATTTTTTTCAGCATAAAATTAAGCATAATTATAAGGCTTCAAGGGACTGAAATAAAAATGCATTTTAGGTTAACATTTTTTCAATTTAACCACTTTTGGGGCAAAACTGAAATTTTTGACTATTTGTTGAAATTCTCAAGGAGGGGGAGTTTGTTTCCTCAGACCACCAGAAATAGTAATTTAGTGTTTCAGGTTTCTTATTGGGAAACATACCTCATAAAGTGCTACAGTAATATCTATAGCTGCTTGTGTACCAGGGTGCAAAGGAGAGTGTTTGAAAATGCAAAAATATTTTTACTCAAAAGTACTAACCAGTTCCTGTGAAAATTAATGAGCATTAGTTTGATTCTCTTTGTGTCTTAATTGAAAGCAACTTTGTTAATAGGCAAAAGCATTGAAAACCTTGCTGACACTAGAACACAGTGCTCACTATACCATTTTGCTGACAATATGACATGAAGTTTTCCTAGTATTACTTAGGTTTTATCCCCGAAAGAACAGGGTTAATATGCTTCACCAAATTTTACTGCATTTGAACACTTTACCATATCGAGTAGTGAAATAGCAATGTTACAACCTCATTCTCACACAGGGCCGTCAAATGGAAGTTGTTTATATGGATCCCAACAGCCCACTGCCTGATCGTCAATATTACGGCCGTGTGCAGCTGGTTGAGGTAAGAACTGAAAAGGGAATGGCTTTCTCTTTTCTTCCCAGTGACACAAAAAAATACACAGGTGATATGTGCTGAAATACCAAATACTTGATAATGGTAATGAATATGAACTTAAATACTGTAGACCTTAAATATGAGTGTTTTTTCTCTCTCTTTACTGCCACATTGAACCTGGGTTCTGGTTCATGCCACCTAAATTTAGCACCTCTGAGCTGGGCATCCTGTCCAGTTTAGCCCTTAGCACTCCCTTCAGGACCAGTGGAGTAATACTGAATCAGTCGTCAGTGGGAGATGATTCATTGCAGCCTCAAACTGTACTTAATGCGGATGGAATGAACTGTTATCTGTTTCCTTGGTGTCTAGGTACCTAGTTTAGAATGGGTGTCCAACACTCAGGTAGGTGAATTTAGCAGGGATTATTCCTACCTTAAATCTGTGCTCAGAAGGTCAAACTGGGTTATTTATTTCTGTCTCATGCAGGCAAAAAAGATATTTCTGCAAGCCAGATTCCATTTTCAGTAATGCTGTGTTTATTAGCAGCAAGAAAGCATGTGAAGGCATCCCTGAAAGATTGGATTTCTAGAACTCTTAGAAATAAAAGCATTTTCCTCCACCCCTTTATGGTTCAGTGGGTGATATCTCAAAGAAATTTGGATGACTGAAAAAGAACCTACAGGCTTCCTCACTTCTAAATACCTCAAAGCCATGCATACCTTACAAGCTACAGGCTACATCCCTTTTTATGCTAATTTTTCTTTTTTCCACCCATCCTCTGTTTATTTTTCTGGCCTCTATTTCATTCCACACCAACTGGCACTATCAGGGTCTGTTCCATGGGTCTTTTCTCCCTTTTTCCTGTCCTCCGGTCTTCTTTGCAGACACTCCTTTTAAGAAACTGCAGGGCCGTGCTCATTTTGTACCCTTAATGCACAGGGAAACTTCAGGCATGCCAGCAGCAACAACCCTGTATCCAGGGAAGAACTGATGATAATCCTGTCCAGACTGGATGGCTTACACATCAGAGGCCTTTACTTCACGGAGACGCAGCGATTAACGCTCGGTGAGGTTGGGCTGGAGAAAGCCACCAGCGCAGGAAGCGGCAGCGTTTCCTACAGTGTAGAGACATGCTTCTGCCCTCCTGAGTACGCTGGTGACTCATGTCAGGTAGGAAACGTTTGCCTCAGTGCTCGTACCAGTGTCTTCTGTCTTGCCTACAGCTCTACATACTGCGTTGCTTAGAGGAACGGGCTAGTTATTAAAGTAATTAAACGTGCTTCTTGTAAGCCTGTGCACTTTAAATGGCTCAAGTGCTTTCACTGTCTAAGAAGCACTGTAGAGTTATTCAACTTGTGATTGCTTTTGTGGAGTTGTGAATGTCATTTTACATGTGTAAGGCACTATAATGAGGGGTTCTTCTGTGATGCTCTCTGAGAGGCTGAATAATGTCAGTCAATACTTACCTTAATGGAGTGAAGGTCAGAATGGATTTGATCAAAGTCTGTGAGACCATACACAGTGGAGAAGATTCCTGATGTTCCTTATTTTTACAGGGTCTAAGGGAAGTATCCTGAATCTAGATAATTCTGCGATATTTATAGGAAAATGTTTGAACTCTGAAATTAACATATTTGCAAAAAATATTTGGAGATATTTTTATGAAAGATAATGAAACATTGGAAAGTATAATGTGACCTGAAGACTGGTGAAATCCTAACCACAACTTTTTATCCTATCCCTGATGCTGTAATTCTTTTGGGTGTCACTTTGCTTAGCTTAGAGCTTGACTGTTGCCATGTGTAAGTACCTGGTGCAGCAGAATAAAGCACTGGAGAGATAAGCAGTGTACAAAGTGCACAAAATAGGAGGAATTACCTCAGAAAATGGTTGAGGGTTACTATAAAGCAGCAATTGCTGTACTAACCTTGTAAAAGTTTTTTGAAATGAGAATGAATGAATTATATCTAGACTGGAGCAGCTGCAGAGACTGAACAAAAATGTGTGTGACTGGCTTACATTTCATGTGTGTATAAACTGCTCAAGGCAGCTATTTGCCATCTGTTGAATACAATTTTGGAAGTACTTTTTATTTTTTCACACATTTGATGTTCTGTGCCACACACAAATTGATGAGCATTGACTGAAATTCCTAGTGCCATGGCACTGCTTTCAACATACTCCCTCGATAAACCAAGCTTTTGGGTTTTTTTAGTGTAACCTTGTTGAAATACAAGGCAAAGGAAGTGATCAAGACACTCGCCTGGGTAGTTGGTAAGCCCCGTATGTTTATACAACATTACTCAGTCCATGATTTACTGTTCTAATCACCCGGCTCCGTCTGGCTGCCTTAGGTGGGGAGGAGGTGATGCCTGCCACACCCCGACTTAGGTATATATTGAGCACAGGAACTCCGAGGTTACTTGTTAACCTCAGGAACAGTAATGCGTGCTGTACGCCTTGACTCACATATAAAGTTTAAAGGTGGGGCCCATCACAGCACAGAGCCTCATTAATCTGAGTCAGAAGCTGGAGAAGAAGGGGGCGTATAAGAGAAGGAACGGGTGAGCACCGAAAGGGTAGCAGCGTATGTTTGCGGTGGAGCCAAAGTAAAAGCATGGCCCCACCACAGAGGCCAAGAAATGTAGGATGGCTGGTTGTCACATTAGTGTCCCTGGGGCATTGTTTAGCACAAGATATGCAACAGAGGCTCTCCTATCCCCACCTTCAGGAGAGGAGTCAGCAGCAACAAGTTCAAATGGATTTTTACCCACAACAGGTAATTTGCTCATTTTCTCTTCCTTGCCTGCTTCCTTCTTTCACTTTGTTTTTAAATGAACCCATTTGGTAATAACGTATCCATTACTTAATATAAAAGTAATCAGAAGGCTAATCTTATGTCTCAAAGTACTTTGCTAACAAAAGTGTGTACAAGAGTTTCTTCTAAATTGCTGTTAACTTGAAAACAATGATCCTAAACATGTAAGCACTTGAAACTGCCTAGAGCTTTATCTTCATGTGGAATCATTTTTTATCATTTGTGTGGAAATCACAAGTGCTCCTTCGAAAACAATGTGCCCACATACTCCAAATGTGTTGTTTCAAAGACAGCATAAATAGAAAAACAAAAGGCTGCACAGATATTTTTCCAAATGCATTTGAATGTGTTTTTAAAAGGTGTGATTCATTTTGCTCTCAAAAAAAATGACTGTAAGTAAATAAAATTTATGTGCATTAGAGCCTGTATTTTACTTAGTCATGCTGTTTTTTCAAGCCCTGGTTTCTTCAGAAGCTGTGTATATTGGTTCCCTGTTGTTCAGGGAACACATTCACCCTTTAAAAAATGTATCTGAAAAACTGCAAAAGTCTATTCTAAATTTAGTCCTTGCTCACACTGAAGTCAGTATTTAAAGCTGTTGATGGTATTAGTATTCTGCATACCTTTTTTTATTTTTTTCATTTATCCTATATGTAGGGAAGGCAAAGGTGCCACTAGCAACTGTTTAAACACCATTAACTCAATATTCCTTTTGGGGTCTGCTTTGTGAGAGGTGAATGTTTTTTTTCCTCTGGTAGTTCTGTCATTGATAAATTCATCGGCTAATCCTGCCTCTGCATAAATACTTACACCTCGAACCACTGAAACTTGATTTGTGAGACTGTCCCACAAACCCTTTGTTCTTAAGATTAGTCCCATCAGTCTTGGTGGTGCAATGACTATGACAAAAGATTTATGGCTTTAAAGTTCAGCTGTTGCTTGTTTTGTTTGTGTTGTTGGGGCCAGCCCCCAGCTGTGAGGTAGAGGTGAGGTGTAGATACAGCACAGAAGCACATTGCCAGAGGCAGGAACCTGGGAGGTGCTGCCTTCGTGGGAAGCACAGCTTTCTACCCACTTCCATACAGCCTCTGATCTGCACTGCACCACACCAGCTTAGTTCCAAGTGAAAAGGAGCTAGGGAATAGAAGGGAAAGGCTTATGTTCTAGTCATTTTTGGTGTGGTTGGTGTGCCAGGATGGTATGCTGAGAAGAGACCGTGGGCATGTATTTTTGAGTTGGTCTGTGTACAGGAGGGCTTCATGCTCAGAGGAAGAACTCCTTATGCTTTCCATGCCCATGCCAAGCAAGAACCTTGTTTTAACATATGAGTTACTACCTTCTTCATGTAGGCTAACAAACTTGATTCCTAATGTGCCTCTGGTTCAGCTCTCTGTTAAAATCCAGCTGTGATCTGACAGGGTGTGCTCAGGGGCCCTCAATAGCTAAACATTCTTCTCATGCTTCCTCAGTTCTCTAGGGCAAGCCTGTACGTAAAAATTAGATCACTGTATATTTTGTTACATCACCTAGCTGTGTCTAGGCATGGCTTTGTGTCGCTCTTGGTAGACTTGCTGTGGAAGTTGTGATGAATGTATGTAAAAGATACCTAGAATTATTTCCAAGGTATACACCACAGTGAAATTAATATCGAGATTTCATATAACCACAGTTAGTATGTGAGATTTCCATATATTCTTCTGAAGATTCACGATACAGTGTTGTCATATTCAAATATTTTTGCTGTGTTTAAAAATCACATCCAACACCTCCGTACAGAGCCACAGGAAATGTGTTTTGCTCAGAGATTAGTCAAAATGATTAAATCATCACTACCAAAATGTGTAAAGCAGTGTTCAGATGAAACTTCATCTCCATTCATTGCTGTTTACTACATTAGAATAGTTATCCTTTAAACAACAGTATGGGCTTAGAAGATCTTGCAAGGAAATGTATACCTTCACTACTCCTTGGAAATGGCAAGCGTTTTCAAAATACACTTCCCATAAAGAGTAAAACTTACTTTCCACCAGCACTCACTAATTTTTTTTCCTCTCTGCTTACTGTCTAGGAATGTGGCCTTGGATTTTATCGTGAGAATAAAGGATTATTTGATGGACGCTGTGTGCCCTGCAACTGCAATGGAAATTCAAATAGATGTCAGGATGGTACTGGAAAATGTATTGTAAGTAACTACTAAAATTCAAGAAATTAATGGGAAGAAAAGGAGGAAAAACCATTTGTCTTACTGCAGTGTGGACTATACAGGATTTCTAATTTCCAAGCAACTAAAAATAATCCTTGTATACCTCATTCTCTAAGTTTTGTACTGTTAATGAGCCTAAGATACAAACACTTAAATGTACATTTAACATAACTGTGGATTATTGGAGTAATTTGTGTCCTTGTTTTCAGGTTTTTTTCTTTCCCCTATAATTTTTGTTATCTCTTGGTACAAAAAGTTAACAAATTAGTACATATGGAAGCATTTGTAGTTATTTATAATAAACATGGGTCTTATCCTGGCATATGCAGTCCTCAGTTTTATACAGAAAACTAAAGGTTTGCCAATGCTGACAAACAGCACATTCATACTAGGACAGTCTTTGCAGTCTGTTGTTTAGTCAGCTTTGGTGTATCTCCACAGACTGTTATCTACAGCTAGGAGGGTAAAAAAAATACTGAGCTAAATAAGATGAGATAAAAGTGATAGAAGTTAGATTGATTAGAAATTTTCAGCTGTTACCAAAGATGTAAAAGAGCAGATTTTTCTCTGCCGCACTGTATTAAACTCAAAGCAGCCTCTTGGGAGTGGATCAGCCCTTGCCCTTGTAGCAATGGAAGCGTGACATTTGGCTGACTGTGCTTCTCCACTTTATATCCATGATGATTCTTTGAATAGTTTGTTCTGAAAAAATTCCCACTTAAAAACTTTTCACTGATCTTTCATTTACTGTGTAAACAAGAACTGGGCCAACATCTTCATGGTCTGTCTTTTCTGTTACTTCTTCCTTGTTCACACTGCATCCATTCCGCCTGCGGTGCATTCCTGTGCATTATGTCATTCCTCCCGACTTCATCTCAACCAACCATGTTGCTTTACTGGAAACTATAAACCAATTCAGCACATTCTGGGGGATGACTTACAGGCGACTGCTTTGGAGGGGCAGGGCAGGCTGTGACAAGAATGTGCTGCAGCACGGCAAGAAAGATAAGGAAGTTTCACTTCAGATTAGGATTATAAAGACAAATTTTACTTTCACCTCATGAAGTATGTGATTTAGGTTTCTCTTCATCCCTTCTTTCTCACAGCTGGATTAACTTAGAGATAGAGCTAAATCAACCCTTGGCCCTGGGACAAGATTTAGGGCAAGCAAAATTATCCAGAATAATGTGGTGAAAAATGAAAGCCCTGAGGGGTCTGTATTTCCATCATGAACCTCTGCCTAACCACGAGCAAGTTTGTCTCTCTGTAGAGGAGCCATGTGTCAAAGACCTGATGTGGTGCAGAGAAGACAAGGAGGTTTCCCACTGCAGAGCTGTCAAGTTTCCAATCCTAAGTTCAAAGCTTGTTCACTTGGCTTCCTGCTCCTCACCTGGAGCCCCAGGCCCCAATACCCACATATGTCAGTGTCTCTCCAGCTACAGAGAAGCCAGCTCCTTCCCCTGTGGCAGCAGTGCCCTCTCTAGCTCAGGCAGTCAGTATCCCACTGCTGCATACCAGTGGAAGGAGAGGAGTGTGTTGCTGTGCTGCTGAAAATGGGAGAATGGAGGGCGAGAGGAGGTGGAGAGGACTGAAGAGCTGGTTCTTGTGTAGGGCAAAGCCAGCTCTCTGCCATTAATCAGGCTTTGTGTCCTCGTGGTCCCTGTCCTTCCTCCTGGAAGGCGTGTTCCCTCAGCAGCACCATGGTGATGAGACTTGCTCATCCTGTGACGTGTTGCTTCATGTCACGTAACCCCATGTGTTTCACGTAACCTCAGTGTTTCTGTTGTGGCCCTGGCACACTCTGCCTCTGCCTTCTTTGTACACCATATGGGCACATATGCAGTCAGTTGAGAGTTTTCCTTTCGGGGTTTGTAACATTTGTTGGTTTGGAGATGCTGTGACTCCAGGGCTGTCTCTGGGCCTGTGAAACTTGAAGGAAGACCCATGAGGGAGTTGCTGCTCTGGCTTCATTCAACTGTGCCTTGGGACCTCCAGCCCTTACATGCCAGGCAGCTAGAGAAGCAGCATGGCACAGTTAGAGTGGCTTATATGCGAAAAAGCTTAAATTTTCTTTGCAGTTACAGAATTGCTTCAGTTTCTATAGACAGAGTGAGCAAAACAAAAAGCCAGGAGATAAACTTCAGGGGGTGGGAGGAGGTTGCTCGAAGTTGAAACCAACACATATATTTTTAAATACATTCTTCAGGATTATAAAAACTGATAGTAATTATTCAGAAACAATCTGAATTTTCCATTGGGTTTTTGCAAGAATATATGCACCACCTTTTATAGAGGCTGAATTTTAAAATGGTTCCTTTTGCAAGCATAGTGTCTTCATGTTCTTTATTGTTTAATTTCATGTTAAATGTCTCATATGTGTACTGGAGCTTTTTCTGTTCTTTCCTAGAACCTCTCATAAGAGCACTACAAATTCAGTTTTTTAACCAAAATGAAAACAAATTAGGGGTTACCACCCAGCTTGAGGGAAGGGCTGTTGATATGGTTAAGGGAATCTGGGTATGAAAAAATGTGGAGGAGAATGGAGTGTAGGAGAAGATGGGAGAGACAGAACTATTTCTCATTTGTAGGGAAAAATGCCCCTCTACTGCCAGTCTTGGTAGTAGGGTCTTAAAGCCCTGAACCATCAAAGGCCCTGATACGGAAGCATAGTTTGCTCAGTAACTGCTTCTGGCCCATTTCCCCCTTTCTTTTTTCTGTCTTTTGCTTTATTGGTACACCCTTAGCTCTGTGGGACATTGGATAAGTCTGTTGCACACTGAAGACAAAGAGCTGTAGAACCTGGGGGTGTGAGTGCCTCTTGAGTGTCCGTCACTTGGAATTTTTATGGCTGCTTATGTATTTTTATTCTGCTTTTGTATTTGAACAACTTCTGCTTTAAATTAGCATCACTTTAGGTAATGCAAAAGCAACTTGCTCATTCTGTCCTCACAAAGTATAAATGTGTGACAATTAGACAGCACTAGAATTAAGAATGTTTCTAAAACAAGATGTAATGCCCAACAATTTTATAATAGAAAAAGTAGCTCAGTTGCGTCAGTTTCAATTGTATTCCTAGCCTTTGCTTATCATTATTTATTCCAGTTACCCCAGATAAATACATGTAACATATGCACTGAAGAAACTACGTGAAACTCAATTCTGATCTAAATCTTCTAAGAGAAACAGTTTTTGTATTAATGGGATTTTTTAAGAATGTATGTGGGCTCAATTAATTGCATGCTTTTACATTATATCTGCCTTCTAATTAGTGTTGATGCAAAATTTAAATGTAGTGATTTTTAATTGGAATATCGAGGCATAGAGAGTGCATTAATGGGATGTTCCTTAACTAACTATGCATCTGATTGAATTTCTTTAAAAATATGTTTAATTTGGCTTATTTATCCGTTGCTTTTCCACAATAGGGAGGAAATTGTGCTTTTTACAGTTAGAGAATTGACTGAAATTGTTCTGTCCTGGTTGTGAAGGCAGTTTGGCAATAAATGCTTGAGTATGTGGAAGGGAAAGAAAGCATCCCCGAGTGGATTAGCTATACATCTTTAAAATAACACTAAAGCCATACTGAGTGGTAAAGCACTGCTAACTGTCTTGCTTGTTTCCTTTTCAAGAACTGTGAGTACAATACTGCTGGGGAGAAATGTGAGCGCTGTAAAGATGGTTATTTTGGAGATGCCACTCAGGGTTCCTGCCGGATGTGCCCTTGCCCCTATACAAACAGGTACAGTAAAAGCTTGTAAGAAGTCAAGCAGGGGAGGGGGAGGACGGGGCGGAAGAGAAACTAAGCCCCAACTCTTTTGCCATAGGCAGATAGTAATCTTCTTCTGTACTCACATATTGCCCAACATAGTGTCGCACCAGATCCATTTGAGACACATTCCACCAGCAGTAACTTGGTGGTCTGTCTAACAGCATTGCCTGAGTATTCCAGTTCTCACTCAGACCCCGAACTTTCACTTTATGAGCTCAGTCGGATGTTGCATCAGTGTGCCTCAGCTTTGGAGGCATCTTGCTTAGAGCCTTGGGGAGCCCCAGGCAGTTGTAGTGGGCATATGTACAAAACCACCAGCAACTCCTTCGTAATGAGAAATGTAGGTAGGAAGTCCTTTCCCTTACTGGCCGTATCCAGGATCTTTCTTGTTTCTTGAACTGCTGGCTGTTTAATACCATTAGTCTGGCTGGGAGATAAGCAACAGCAGTGAAACAAGCCCCTTATACGAATTCAGAAAAATTAGTAAGATGCAAAAATAATATAAAAACATTCAAGCTCTTCAGCACATAAAAACATTCAAGCTCTTCAGAGCTTTGAAAGAGTGTGGTTGCTTTTCATGTGGAAGCTCTGTTGGAAGTACAAACATACTAAGCAAGAAAAAAGAAACTTTCTTGGATCTGCTAGGGTTGCCAGGCTTTTAAAATTGGGCAGTATATTGCATTTTAAATGCCTGGTGTGTTTAGGCACCTTGTCATCACTGGTCAGTTTTGAAATACGTTAAATAAAGCCAAATTTTTTTTTAAAAAGCTAAGCTATAAATTGCCAAAGGCACCACATAGTATTTGCCAGGTGCATTAGCAAACACCAAATAACCTTAAATAAGAGATTTACACTCTCAGACAATAGACAGGTTTTTAATTAATCAGAGAACTCTCTGATAGATCTAGTTTTGACAGCCTCTTCTGCAGGTGCTTGCCTGAGGCTGACTGAACATGTTTTTTAGTTGTCATTTGCTTTAAGAGTGCTGGAATACCCAGGAGACCATAAACCTGTGCAGTTTCATAGCTGCACATTAGCGTGGTGAATAGCATTCCTAATGCAGGAAATGCAACCCATCTGGCTTTATTGGAGTTGTCAATTTTCCATCTAGTCAAATTACAGGTAATTCTTCGTGCAGATGTTTGTCTTTGATACACAGACTTGCTTTATCCAAGTGTTCATATATTAGAAAATGAAAATAGCAAACATGGCCTGCCCCACTTCACCTTCTGCCTCTCTTCCCAAGTACTGGTAAAAAAAATGGTTTCTCTCCAAGTGAAATTTGAATCTAGCAAGTCTGCTAGAAAGACCAGAGAAAAATGTTCACTGTGTTAACCAGATACACCCTAGAGATTCAAAAAATGGTGCACAACTCTACTCAGCCTTGGTTAAAAATACCCTGAACAATATTAGCTACATAAAAATATCCTCTAATCAATTAAAAAGGAAGAAAAGAAAAGCTATACAAACAGGAGGAAATGTTGTCTAGCACAGGCTATTGATTCTTGCCTAGTAGGATAAAATAGCTACCCAGACTTTATATTACAGCATGACTATTAAGGTTTATTTTAGGCATTGCTTTGGGTAGTGAACTATTAATGCTCAGTCCACAGAGTCAGGAAAGCATTAGTTTTTAGTCTAAGGAAATAATTTACACAAAAAATTATGAAACTTCAAAGAATTAGTCAAGTAAATTATCTAGAGGCAATTAAACTAGTTGAGAAATAATTCGATGGTATAAATACTTTTTAATCTGAAAATCATTAAACTGAACCTCAAGAGTGTAAAACCTATTTGCTGATGTGCTCACAAAAATATTTTCTTCTTCTCAAAGATTTGCAACTGGCTGTGTGGCAAATGGTGACGAAATTCAGTGTCTCTGCAAAGAAGGTTATACCGGAGTTCGTTGCGAACGGTAAGTGGTGTGTTTCTCAAAACTAAGGTTTTTGAGAGGCACTGTAAAAGGAAGTATGTCTCTATTGGGTAATATATATGGATATATGGTAATATTGGGTAATACATGTCTGTATTGGGTAGTATATATGGACATAGCATGCACAGGCTTGAGGAGTAGCTATTTATATGAACAGCTGCTAAAGAGTGGTGCTCTAGTGTAATTCCAGTCATAAACCCAATGCTCCCTGAAGAAATGTAAGCAATTCTCCACAGACCAGTGACTATACAATTTTTACCGAAAAGAGAAATGTCTTTGCTTAAGTGCCCTATGCCTTGCCTGATCCTGCACTCTGGTAGTAATGACTCCCACTTACTTCATCCCTTTTCAAGTTAAAAACATCTTCCCCTTTCCTCCAGTGTACATGATGGTGCTTCAGTGATCTTAGTTATCCAGCAGCAACCAGGTAACATTTAGCACCACACCCTTGATCCCAAGTCATTCTGATGTTGCTCGTGGTTGGAGCATACACACACCAGGCTGAAGCCACCTCCTTTGCTGGAACATTGCAGCAGCTTGGCAAAGCCAAAACCAAACAGCATGGCAGTTTGAGGCAGGCAGATGAACCAATTTTTCACCGAGTTTCAAATCCAGGGAAAACTTACGCGTAATGGAGTGCTTTAGAAACTTGAGGCAAATAATTTGTGATGTCTCATCTGAAGACAGGACCTCAGTAGGACACTATCTCATGCTTCAAGATTGTTACCTTTGACATCTAATCTGCAGGTTATAGAGACTTTCTCTTCTAGATACAGCTATACCTCAGCTGCTCATCATGGCCCTTTGATCCCAAATGACCACCCTTATTAGGTCTTACAACTGGGTGACTTCTAGGAATATTAGCTAGCCTGTCTGGACAGTATATTTTACCTAGAAAATATTTAGAGATCACTCATACAGCCTGCTTTGCTGACAGGTGCCAACAAAAGGTATCACCCAGGCAGAAGGGTGATGATTTCATTCAGCGCCATTGCTGTTTGAAACATCAGCTGTGCTTGTATTGTGATCCTCCTTAATACATGTTTTCTGGTGGAGTCACAGACCAGAATGGTATGGTTTGCTGAGTTAAGCCTTGTCAAATTCCCTGTATAGGTATGTATCTGTGTGCATTGTAATTTGTCAGATTAAGTGAATTATTCCTATAAGAGCATAGTGGGAGTTCTTTTATTTTTAGAAAAAAAATTTGCAGTAGTTGCAAACATACTTTTAGCATAGTACAGAGGATACTTTAAAACAAAAATATCCTTTCCATTTAAGTCAAGATGTGAAATCAAAAATTCTTGAAAGTTACTTCACGGGAATAACTGGGATTTTTCCCAAGGAGAAGTATGTTTCAGAAAAGTATCTTCAAATATTTAATAAAAATTACTTGTATCTCTATCTAGCTGTGCTCCTGGATATTTTGGAAATCCACAACAATATGGAGGCTACTGTCAGAAATGTCACTGTAATAATAATGGACAGCTGGCTAGCTGTGACCACCTGACTGGAGGTACGTGATGGCCTGTGAACATGGCAGAGAGTATTGTTTTCTCTTTAGAAGCAAAGAAGGAAGGTATTTGGATAAGCTGAACTGAAGGATAGATCTGTACTTAAAAGAAATGTAGATAATTTTTTCAAAATGTAAGATTTCTCAGAACGTAACACCATGGTAATAGAAGGGCTGTCCTGACTCATCAAGTTTACCCTTGTAAGCCTTTCCCTTCCTAAATACTGCCAATTTTTTTTGTTTGGGATTTTTTTGTTTGTTTTATTTTTGTTTTGGTTTTTTTGTTTTGTTTCATGCTGTGTTTTTAAATGCATCATGGTTCCTCTCCTGACATGGTTGAATTATATTATGCCAGTCTGTGTTAATGGATTTATGAAACTGAGCATTCTCAATATGCATTGTTAAAATCTATTTGGCACAGATCAGTAACATCTTCAGAGTCTGCATCAGGCACTTCCTTCTTAGGCATTCAAGCTAACTGCATTTACAGTGGAAATAAGCCTCAGGCGGCCCTCTTATAAAGAGCTGCTAGCTAAGACATCCATGATTGTCCGAGAATCAGTCACACATGTAGTTCACTACTGGTAAGCTCTTACATAATGCCACAGGAATATGTTTGCTTTATCTATTACAATTCTGAAGGAAAGGGCCTGATCCTACACTCCTCAGACTGCCTTTACCTCAGTTCACCTCAGTCCCTTGGGATACTCCTTTCTATTCAGAAACGGGTAGGCCACTGCTCCTGAAAGGACCTTGATTCGCCCATATTTTCATTCCCCAATAAAATTTCACTTTTCTTTCCCTGTAGAAAGATTTTCCTCATATGCAAGTGAAGCTTCCAACTAATAACTCCAAGTATTTCTCTTTCAAGTATACTCTTCATTTCTCTGCATTGCTGTTCATACTGCAGTCTAGTAACTGCAAGGATCACATTATCTTTCTTTGGCCACAGAAATTAGAAAACCAGCAAGTGATATGAACTGCTGTTGGCAGCTGGTGCAATTTTTCAATAGCTAGTTCTCATTTCACATTTCATCATCAAAGTACTACATCTCTATTGTATTTATACCTTGTATGGAACAGACCCAATCAGTGTTTGATGTTTTATCATTCTTTTATTTTAGAAGCAAGAACTTGCTGGGACAAACCAATCTGTAGGACAAAATTCAGCGAGCCAGTTTGTTTTCCTCCAACTATACATTCTGATCAGCTGTCTCCTATCTATTAGGAATAAAACCCTCTGTGATCATCAGCACAGCATGTTCTGGCAGGTTTCTTTTGCGTGATGTTCAGTGCTTGGCCAGCACTTCACCATTTCTTGGCTGATGTTGTTTGTGCACAAGCTGTAATAACAGTTTTATTGGTGCTTCCCAGCAACAGCTGAAATGTGTCTGGTGTTAGCTGAATTACACAACAGCAGAACTGCGCGAGTGTTTGAATTTCAAAATAATTTCCTTCATTCTCTCAGAAATATATTCTTTGTGACTTGTATCCTTCTGGCAGCAACAATCACTACCAATCCCATTTAACTTCCTGATGACTTAATGTGCAAGTGCCAAAGGAAATGGCACATCTAGGCAGTTTGTTCCAGGCTGTTTCATGCTGCAGTTAAAGTTAGGTCCAGTTTTATCACTGTACCCTCTCACAGTTGCAAGCTGTTGTTGACTGTTGACAGCAGCAGCCTATACCAAGTGCATCCTTTTCCTGCACAGTCAAAGACACAGAATAATTAGGGTTGGAAAAGACCTCCAAGATCATGAAGTTCAAACTTTGACCAACATGCACAGCTCTTCTCATTTTCAAGAGGAGATGATAGTTTGGCAAGTAAGACCAAGCCTGTAAAAGGGACTTGGGATTCAAGATAGGTCCGATTCCTGTCACCTATATGATGCCATTTTTAGGAGCCACTTCCTCTCCTTCCTCCTACAAGTTAGAATCCCAGGATGTTACAATTCCACATGCCCCTGGAGAGCATTTAGCTTCTTATAACAGGGTTTTTAAAACAAACAAATAGAAGAGTACAGTGGACAGACTGTCACTTGTGCTGGCTTATTGGAAAGTCTGAGGGCAATGTTTGTTATATACCACCTCTATCTATGGTCCAAGCTCCATGCCTTGGTTTACATACAGTGCCTCCTTCCATGCACACACTGGATTTCTCTCAAGCTTGATTAATGCCTTAATCTTGAAAGCTGTGACAGGTATGAAGGAAATCCATAAATATTTTTCAGTTCCTTGTGGGTAAGACATTCTTTGGGGAATCAGAATCTGTGGTTTGAACATGGATACCAATGGTGATAAAGAGGTTTGAACCTATATCCTGAGTAAAATGCTTTAACAATATAGTCATAGAATAGTAGAATACCCTGAGTTAGAAGGCACCCACAAGGATCATTGATATTCAACTCCTGGCCCTCCAGGGGCAGCCCCAGGAATCACACCATGTGCCTGAGAATGTTGTCCAAATGCTTCTTGACATCTCGTCTTGGCTCCAATCCCTGTGATGTTATTCTAGGCAAATTCTAGCCATCCATTCTGCACACTGGGTGTGAGGAGGCCTTTTGCTGCTACTCAAGTAGCATATATTAGGGAATTAGAGAAGTTTTCTCTGAGGGATGTAAAAGGTGTTGCTTTCAGCAAGGCATACGTAGGAGCTGAATATTTTGACATGCTCAAACCTTCTGGGCATTTCAGATAATTGACAGTGGGTATAAATTTATGGAAGGGCAGCACTGTGTTTTAATGGCTGCCAGCCATGAAAAGTGAGGGCAAAAATGCAATAGTATTTCCATAAGAAAACTTTGGTTACTAATGACAATGTTATGATTTCAGAATGTTTCAATAATGAACCAAAAGATGTGGATCCCAGTGAAGATTGTGACTGTAAGTAATAAAATAGAACTGAATTGGATTACTTTCAACTGGTTTTGAATACATACCGATGACTCTTTTAAGGATGAAAGAGTTTGAAAAGGACTGGAAGTATCCTGTAAGAATGTTATAAAAGCAAACATTCAACCAAACACTTGGAAAAATTATTAAAGAGGCAGTTGACTAGTCAGATGTGGATGGGGTCTCCTCCTTACTTCTGGCTTTTGGTCACTTCCCTTAATACCGTGAGGTTTATTGTTGCCTTTGTTCTTCAAGGCAGCACCAGATGACAACCTTCAAAGCATTTCCATTGCATCTCCCTTATTAGTGTGCTCAGTGAAATGTTCACTGTGTCAAATACCAACTGTATGTATTGATTTCCATTGCTTGTGCTCCCTCCAGCTTGTGATAGCTGTGTGATTACACTGCTGAAGGATTTGAGCACAATAGGCGACGAGCTTCAGCTCATTAAGTCTCAGCTGCAAAATGTTGATGCAAGTACCCACACGCTGGAGCAGATGAGGCGTCTGGAAACACGCGTCAAGGACTTAAAGGTAGGCACACAGAAACACAGAAGTGGATTTCAGACTAAGCGGGTAAGAAATAAATCTAGGAACTTAGGTTTTGTCAGTTTGCAAGGGGATGTACATCACCATTCCATTTCAAATACCACGTGCTGGCAGCACTGGGCTTCACTTGTTACAAGATCTGCATTACTGAAAAAAACCCAAATTCCAGTTGCCATTCTCAAAATTATTTCTGAAAATATGTACTTTGGTTGGAATAACAGTTGCTATACTCACAAATAATAAAAAACAGATTTTGGGAAGCAACAAGTCAGTTTTCATGTCAGTAATGCTGCTTTTATTTACATTGGATAAAGGTCTAACCAAGTGAATGTTTTAATTTTTGACCCCTGTTGTGTGGGTGATCTATTGGATTATTTTTTTCCTGTCTTTTCAGGCCTTACTGAACAACTACCGTTCTGTTGTTCATAATCAAGGTTCAAAGGTAGATGAGTTGGAGACAGAATTCACTAAACTAAATCATGATGTAAATGCTCTCCAGGAAAAGGTGACTTACCAAATCAATTTAAAAATACACATCTCCTGACTATATATTAGTATGATGCATCCAGATATTTTTAATCTAATTTTTTTTTCCCCCTGCTAGGCTGAAATGAACTACAAAGCAGCTGAGAGACTATTTAATAATTTTGGTCAAACTTATCAGAAAGGAAAGGATTTGGTTTCACGAATACAAATAGTTGTCAAAAATATACAAGGTAAAAAATAGCTTCTAACGCCACAAGATGATTTTGTTGTACAGATTCTTTTCAGTTTATTTACAAAATTCTTAATTAAGCAGGAGAGGTTTTCTTAGAAAACAACTTCATAGGTCAGAATTTAGCCATAGATGTGGAATTCACTCTTCCTATTAGAAGTCTAATATATAATGTTAGGTTAGAAACCTACCTTCCATATGAAGTGAGTAGGGACAGAGAATCTTCACCACAGGGACATTTAGAACAACAAATTGACTATCTTGACTTAAGTCTAACTTTATTCTGAGTTGCCATCATAGGCTCTTTAAAGTTAGAAGCTTAAAATCATTGCTATGAAATTGGTCATTTGGGACAAATTTCAAGCTCAGTGCCATCTTACTAGCTCTGGTTGTGTGACATGAGATACTTTTCATCTTAATAGAATTAATGCAAAATGGATCTGCTTCATTAAGGAATTCAGGAATAGGCCTGTCTATTTCAGAAAAGAGGTCGGCCCAGTAATTTGTGTTGTTTGAATGGGCTTAGTCACATCCCCTCTTTGACTTTGGCAATGCTTTTTTTCAGCACTCCTGGAACAAATAGCTCGTGCAAACACAGAAGGTAACAACTTGCCCTTGGGAGATGCCTCTGAAGAACTGGCAGAAGCTCAACGCGTGATGAAGGAGATGCGAAACCGCAACTTTGGCCGACTTCAAGCTGAGGTGGAAAAGGAGCGAACAGAAGCTCAGCGGCGTAAGTTCTTGTTCTCTCAGCTTCTTACTCCCTGGAAAGATCAGTCTTAAAACTGAAGTATTATTGATTGATTGATTGGGAAGGAGTTCAGGGAGGGGCCTTTTGGAGTGAATCCCTGGGATCTGTAGCGGTTGTTAGTCAACAGAAAAGTGGTAGTTCCGGAGGGGATTTAAAGGTGTTTTTAGTTTTTTATGGAAGAAACTGAGTTGAGTTGGGGAAAAAAAAAACAGTAGACCCTTTCTTTGTAACTAGATAATCTCAGTAAAATAAAGATTTAGCCAATCTAATACACCTCTGCAACACTTCCATGTATTATAATAGATAGGCTGTGGTACATACAGCTATTTTAGAGAAATTACAGGTTTAATTTAACAACAGATTTTCAGAAGCTGCTGGAGTAGTTCAAGGATCAGATCATACAAGGATGAGGAAATTCAGAAGTTCTAGTTGCACTAGTTGTACTCCCTCTTGTGTTCTCTGCATGTGTTTGATTGGGACATTCAGAAACTGCATTCCAGACCTGAGAGACAACAAGAACAGCAATATCACAAGGTTGTCTCCTAACCAGGGACATAGTTGAGGAACATAAAAGACCTTACCCCAACTTTGGACGTTGATGCCTACCTCTGAGAAACTCCTCTGTATCCTGTTTTGTAGGCAGTGAAATAGCACTATTAAGAGATAAATTTGACCCCTTGTGTTCCTACATTCTTTGAGATCAAATGTGCCTGTATCTCTCCACTGATTAGAGAGGAGGCTCTGATGACTGGAACAGTTGGAGATGAATTGTTGATGAAATTTTATGACTTCCATATTAAAAAAAAAATAAAATTATTTAATATTTACTGATCAGTCTCATCCTTAGGTCATTTAGAAAATGTTTATATGTGCTTTGTCTGCAGCAGCAAAGTAGTGAGCAGAGTTGATTCAGTGAGATGCTGAATAGTATCTCTGCTATGCTGAGATTAGCACTGCAATGGATGCTCAATACACACAAGCATAGCTTTCTAATCCTAAAGGTCAAGCACTTTGCAAAGAAGTTTGTTCTGCTTCTCTTCTTCTCTGAACAAAACTTTTCTTTTTGGTCCTGATACTGCAGTACTGACCCGTATTAAGAATGAGTTACAAAAGTACCACCAAGAAAATCATGGGCTTATTAAAGTTGTGAGGGATTCACTGAATGAATATGAATCCAAAATCACTGACCTTCGTGAAGCTCTGAATGATGCAACGGGACAAGTCAAGCAGGCTGAAAACTTAAACAGAGATAATGGAGTTCTGTTGGAAGACATTAAGGTAATGTTGGGCTTCTGGAGAAGAAGGTTAAAACTCAGGAGATAAGAAGTGCTTTTGATTGCTGCTTTTGACCTTATAAAGCCAAGCAGCACTAATTCTTTAGACTTTCTCCAGGGTCTCTTTCCATCATTTGATGTGTGTATGGGCAGATAGAAATGTAGTCTTACTCCCACTTGTGGCTTCTTTGTGTGACCAGGACAGCATGACCAAGGCATAGCTCTGGTAAGAGCAGGGAAGAAGAGTCTCTTTCTAGCACTTCAGCTGCCACTACTGTTTTTGTTTCCTATTCTAGATCAAATTCCTGATGCTGATGTACTTTTTGTAGCAAATGGTTTAAAGTATTTGGCTTTAACAGCTGTGAAAGATGGGAGCACAAATGTGTGCAATAGTGTTAAATTATTTGGGATTAATGTTCCACAGAACTGCTTCTGAGTCTCATCAGAAATATGACAGGAAACAACTATCATTCCTGAGCAGTGTTTGATTTTTAGAGCTGGTAATATAGCACAAGAAGTAAGTGTGTGCTGCAACACTCATTCTTTTAATTGTGATTTTACTGAAATACATCACTGGTTTAGCACATTCATGTCCATATAGTTTGCTAACGCTGCTTGAACAAAAGATTTTCTTCATTCAACTGCCCATTTCAATATTTAATTGTACCTTTGTGTTCATGGACTGGACATTTTGTGTGTCCTGTAGGTATGCACAATTGTATTAAAAGATGGATCTGTATGTACACATGTTACATCTCCTGATACACTTCTGTGGTAAAGAGATTTGACACTTTACAGTGGTATAAGCCCAACTTAAGGGAGCTAACACATCCTTACCTGCAGCACCACTTGTCTGGCTGTGTTTGTGATGTGCCATTACCTTAAAGCTACACTGTGGATTGTCACAGGGCTGCCCTAAACTGAGGAGCTTCAGTCCCCTCAGAGCTTTCAAGAAGATAAGGTGGGGAGGTTTCACACCCCTCTTCTGGTAAGACCCCCAGATGAAGGGATATTGCAATCATTTTATTTCCATTTCCCAAAGAACACAAACAATCAGGGTAGTCACCAGGGAGCTGTTTTTAAAGTTTCCAGGTTTGAAGTTTGCAGGTTTGAGAGATCAGACATTTAGATGGTCTGTCCTGACAGTTCCTTGCAGCTGACCCATACTCCTTTTACTTTAACTCCTAGTAACCAAGCCACTGTAGTCTGCTGCCCAGCTGCATGTAGTACTAGGTGCAGACTCCTGAGTTTTCTCTTCTAATCGGTAGGATGGCATTATTCCTTAAATATTAGAGACATTTGATTAACACAGTGACAGTATCATCAGTAAATGCTACTGCCAGCTAGATTAAATGGATATGGTTTTCCCTGCCCCTCATTTTTAACTCAATCACATGTTGTTCCACTTTTCATTTTTCTTCAGAAACGGATCGAGGAGACAAATACACAACAGAATGGTATCTTGAATGTTCTGAGCTCTGCCCGATCTTCCCTGACTCAAGCTAACAGTGTACTTGGATTATTGCAAAAGAGCAAAGAGGTATAGTTAACCTTTTCCAGAGAGAGTTAAAAACCCCATTATCTTGCTGTCACTGTAATGGGTAGCATAGCTAGGAGGCGGGACTTGTCCGAGCCTTACAACAAAGAGAGGATCTCATCCCCCACCCTGGATTCTAAAGGAGCCTTCCTGCACAAGTTTCTGTAAGGGAAACTTGTTGAGGGCTATGATGTGTCTGAGGAAGACACTGAGATGCAGGTGTCAGAATATGGGAGAGCATCTGTGAGAAATACCATAAGCAATTGGGCTACTCTTGTATTTCTTTCTGGTCAATTGCTTTTAGCCACTGTCGGAGACAGAATACTGGGCTTAGAAGGGTCCCTGACTCAGTTTTTAGGTAATGGGTCTGGAAGCATAGTGTAATGACTAGCAGTTTTTTCCAATAATCTGCAGAGTAAGTTGAAACATAATGTTTTTTCCCTTGGTCTCTTCATATGTAAAGGATATGTAGTACTTAAGTAGACAAGAACAAAATCAAACCTGTGAGAATACAAATATAATTTTATCTTTATACATCCATAGGAATATGAAAGCCTGGCTGCTCAGCTGGATGGAGCAAGGAAGGATATGAATGAAAAACTGACAAATCTCTCATCAGCAAGCAAAGAACCATTGGTAGTGAGAGCCGAGGAACATGCCAAATCTTTGCAAGACTTGGCAAAACAACTGGAAGAGTATGTTGCCATTCCTGTAAATGAGTAATTTTGGTACTGAACATCCATGGTTGTAGTGGTCTGTCTGTAGCTTCACTTGCTTCAATAACCATTTGCAAAGTTAGAGAGGAATTAGGTTGGTCTTCTTCTGCTTCTCATGATGTACAGAAGTTTTCTTTTTTTTTCCACAAAGCATATCTTCCTGTATTTTTCCTGATTTTTTCCCCCCCAGAAGTGCGAACTCCCATAATACTGTTCTATACTACTGCACTAACAGTTCATTAACATCTTGCTAACTAGAGAAAGTCCTCATGTACAGAGTGGGAAGATGTTTAACGTCTTTTTTGCGGAGTTATTTCTGGTACTCATACTCAGGGATGCTTTTATGATATCAGTGAACTGAGGTAAATAATTGGAAGAAATACTGTCTTGGCAGTACTCAGACACACCTGCTTAGCAGGAAAAGACTTCCTGCAGGAAAAGACTTCCTACAGGAAAAATACTTCCTTCGAGGAATCTTCTAGAAAGGCAAAAATATGATAAACTTGATAAGAATCAAATGTTTCCCTCTCCATTTTTTGTATCTTATGTTGAAATTATGGGAGAGTTTTTGGAGGCCTTCTGTGGTACATCAGAACAAAATGAAAAAAAGTGAATCCTGATTTATTTTTTCCTGTGCAAATTATTTGCATTTTGTCATTATACCAACTAGAAAGTCTCAAAAAGTTAAATTCCAAAATACCTAACTCAGCTGGAAAATTCTTGGTTTAACCCCCCCACATTTTAATTAAATTTTTTTGTTAGTTTTCCCTGTTATTTTTTTCAATTGAGAAGACAATGTTCTCACACATACAAGGCAGCTGATACTGTGTAATTGTATAGTTCACGGGGAGTGGGTAGAAGAGATTTTGTCTATTGTTTCTGATTCCAGAGTTGCCATCTTAGTCCTTGGGGAAAACACAAACTTGTAGTTGCTTCATCTTTGTGCTTCATTAGGATGCTGGAGCAGCCAGAGGTGATCTGGAATCTACAGTTTTATTAATTCCTCTTAACTGAAGTGTATTTGGAGGGCTGTGATCAAGATGCCTTATTGACCATGTGCTTTGGTGAATTCTCTCTATCTCAATCATTTAAAGGCTGCTTTGCAGGCCCACAGTTTTGCTTTTCCACACGCCTGAAATTCTCCTATCTTCTGAAGAATCTTTGCATATTGGTCTGCCTCCAAGTATGATATTTTTGCAGAATGAAGTTACAGGTCTAACTGAAAAACGTTTTCTGCATTTGCATTGCTTAGAAGATACTGAGTTCAGATTTGTTCAGAATACTTCTCAAAGTCCACAGGCTTTGCAGAAGGCTGCATTTGTTACCCTGTTTCCTCAGAATAAAGAACAGTGCCAGGAAGGACGAGTTGGTAGGCTGTGCTGTGGAAGCTTCTACTGCCTATGACAATATTATTAATGCCATCAAGGCAGCAGAGGAAGCCGCCAACAAAGCTGGGAAAGCAGCTGACTCAGCTTTATTGGTAAGTGTCTGCAAATGGCTACATGATGGTAAACTTGTTACAACTAGATTTTTAGTTTGTTTAACTTTGAAGAGGCTCCAAAATCAAAGACCTGTGTGTCTTGGCATGCTTTATTTGTCTGTGACCATTACATGAGTTGCTATTCTGCATGTTCATGAGTGATGGCCTTGGCTCAGCACTAAACAGGCCAGTTCAGTTACTGCCTTTCTGATGAGACTGTCCATACAAATACTGACTATTGCTTTCAGTGCAAAACAAAGAGATCTTTGGCAAGCCTGGTAATCACTGAAGGTGATTTCAGGTATTCTCTTACTTTGCACTACTAATACCCAGAAGCTCTTCAACAGAGGCATAACATCTCATAGCTCTATGCTAGTTTCTTTCTAATGCCCCAAAATCTGTCTGAAGTTTGCGAAAGACTAATGTTGTATTATGCTTAAATTAATCTTGATAATTATTGCTAAAGGTGGTGTTCTTCACATGAGATCTCTGCCCTTGTACACTTGGGTTTCTTAATTGGATTTGGCTACCTATTCTACTCTTTAAATGTTAATATAATTATCAAACAACCTTACAGTACCATGCTTCTATTATCAGACTGTGAAGAGAGAAGACCTATCAGGAAAAGCTGCAAAATTAAAAACTGAGAGCAGTACGCTCTTGAATCAAGCACAGGAGACTAAAAGGACGTTGCAAGGTACTAAGTAAGAAGGTGTTAGTAATAATCTTGGCACAGCATGAGAAACTTCCATTGAACCATAAATTTTCACAGCTCAGCAAAGCTTCACAGCACTTGTTTAACCAAAAGAAGGTAGTTCTACTAGAGTAGGACATTTTACCATGGTTATTTCCAATGACAAAAAGGCGAGAAAGTAGATAGCATTGCTTCTGCTGTGCTATACACCTTTGCAGTACTCCTGCCTAGCAAATTCTATGCCCTGTTCTTGCTTTCCAGTGCACTCAATGGTCAGTGGCAACACGAACTGTGTAAGAGTGCAGGCTGGTGCTGCAATACCACTTATCCAACAGAAAGGTGCTGTTTTTGTTTAAAATTCACACAGGCCATTCACTGTTTTGCAGCTATTGGTCCAAACCTTGAAGACATAAAGCAAAGACTTGATGTTGCTGATGGAAAGAAGAATACCCTGCAAATTGATCTTGTCACTGTTCAAAATAATCTCAACAGGATAAACAGAGGTCAGTTACTTAGTGATCATTTCTGCTCTGCCTCTTTCATCTATTATAAGAACCTGCACATGCATTTCTGTGTGTTTCAGATGACATCGACAGCATCATCACCAGTACAAAAAACATGGTAAAAAGTGCCGAGGATGTCACAACTAATGTACTGGATGAGCTGCTCCCAATTCAAGCAGATGTGGAAAAAATTAAGAGTACCTATGGAAGCACACAGAGTGCTGGTTTCAGTAAAGCACTGATGGAGGCAAACAATTCAGGTATTGCAGGTGCTATGTGGCATCTGCCAAATCACTGTTAGGTGAACATGGTCAGTTTTGCAGTGGAAGCTTTAGACATTTAAAAGTTAGGCGCATAGCCTAAGCAAGTATTCTGAGCCTCCTTTATTGCCAGTAGAAAGGGACAGACAGAGCAGGAAGTGACTCAGGCCATACTGTGGTAGGTGTTAAAAGCTGATCCCATGACTGGTCTCTAAAGACTAGTGACTAGCAGGGTACCCCAGGGTTCAGTACTGGGTCTCATCCTGTTTAATATCTTCATTAATGATCTGGATGATGGGACAGAGTGTACCCTCAGCAAGTTTGCTCATGACTCAAAACTGGAAGCAGTGGCTGTCACACCTCAGGGTTGTGCTGCCATCCAAACAAACCTCATCAGGTTGTGGAAACAGACTGAGAGGAACCTCATGAAGTTCGACAATGAGAAGTCCTACACCTGAGGAGATATAAACCCCTGCACCAGTATATGTTAAGTGGGTGGCCAAGCTGGAAAGAAGTGTTATAGAAAAGGACCTGGGGATCCTGGTGGGCACCAAGTTGGAGATAAGCCAGCAATGTGCTCTTGGGGTAAAAGGTTTAAACACAGGAGATTCCCTCTGTATATCATGAAACACTTCCTTTACCGTGAGGATGACTGAGCACTGGCACAGGTTGCCCAGGGAGATTGTGTAGTCTCCATCCTTGGGAATATTCAAAAGCTGTCTAGACATGATTCTGGGCAACTGGCTCTAGGTGTCCCTGCTTGAGCACAGGGGTTGGATAAGATGACCTCCAAAGATCCCTTCCAACCTCAGCCACTCCATGATTATGTGATTTTCTACTATACTGGCTAGAGAAGAGACCTAGATAATTAGCTTAGGCTAGATGTCTGCTAGCTGAAATTAAGTGAAATGGATTGCATAGAGCCTGTCCTGAATACAAAATAAGGGACAATCACAATCCCAAACAACTTCATTTTACGTGTTTTCAGCAGATTTATCTGATAAAGTCAAGTGAGAGGAAAACATTTTAACTAAGATAAATACAAGCACTAGTTCTGGATGTTATTGCAGAGTTGTAAGTCATCCCTGCCGTTACAAGACTGGCTTATAAGTAATATTTAGAAAAATGGTAGGTCTGTGTTTCATTTTATTTGCCTTCTGCATCATAAGGTTGCAGTCTGCAGATACTTTCAGAGTGGATTTTTTGTTGGTTTGGCTTTTGGTTTTTGTATTTTGTTTTTGCAATCACAGGAGGTGAAAAATTGTTTTCGGTTAAAACTGAAGTTGAAATTTTCCTAGTATTTTCTTTTCTCCTGAAATAAACCTACCCAGATACTGTAAGGCTCACTACTGTGTTGTGCTGACTAGTAACCTTGTAAGAGTATAAGACATGCCCTACTCAGTCAGGCCAGCAGTCTGCCTGCCCCAGTATTCCTTCTCTGACAGTGGCAGCAGGAGATGCTACTCAGGAAATGCATGTAAGCCTGACCCCTGTCTGCTGTCCTTTACCCTCATCCTCCCCTAGCATCCACAGTCACTGGATAATAATGTTAGAGACCACATTGCTGTTCTATTTAATATTTCTTCCTGGACCTTTAACTAAGACATTTTTGGAAGTGCCGATTCTGACTGCTTCTGCAAATACCTTTGGCCACAAATTTCAGGAGAACAATAACCTCTGTATAAACTACTGGTTTTAATGAGAGCTTTCTAATATTGTAGGACTAGTGAAAACAGTTCTGTCATCACGCTATCCATGCTTTTCTGGTAGTTGTGTAGTGATATCATGTTTTTGCATTTGCTTTCCTCCTTCTTCTCAGCATCAATGATTTTTTTTCTTTCATTGCAGTAAAAAATTTGACAAACCAACTTCCAGATCTTTTCAGCAAGATCAAGAGTATCAACGAACAGCTGACACCAATAAGCAATATCTCTGAGAACTTAAATCGCATAAGAGAGCTGATCCAGCAGGCAAGAGATGCTGCAAATAAGGTCTGTCATAAGCATTGCAATCATTCTTGACCTCAGTGTTTTGGACTCATAACAGTACTTTTGTTCCTCTTTTTAAATAATTTTGTTAAAATATGTGTGAAAGAAAAGACATAAATTTAATTCAATAGCACCACCCAACAATGAAAGTAAATGTGATGATGAGAAGTTTAATAATTTGTACATAAAAATCAGTGGATGGAGTAGCATCCTGCTACATCTTTCTCCCAGTAGATTTTTTTTCCCAGGGCGTCTCTGCAATACTTATTTGTACAACAGCCTCTTGCCTTCCAAGGTAGGTTGTGGTGGCTTTGCAGCAAGGATAGAGTTGTCTCTGCAGCTTAGAGGCAGAGCTCTCCACCCATGCATGGCCAATTGAGCATTGACACTGCCAAAAAAGTTATGCAGCCCTGTGCTCTCATTTCTCCAGCTGCTCTAACATGTTAGAAGTTGGCTACTAGCACCTTCTTATTAGACTGCCCTTTCTGCATTTCAGCAAATAGCTGTAGTTGTTGAAAGGACAGTGTGGTCTCAGGTCCTTAAGAAGCATCCCTGAGACCATCACAAATAATCTGCAGTTACAGTGAATAAAAGAAATCAGTGATCATGGTGCAAATAGCTATAATAGGACATGTCTTTATAATATCAGAGGTGCATTATAATTCCCAACTGAAAGTCCAGCTGAGTGAGGCATCAGGATGTGTATGTAGACATCTAAATAATTCATAGGCTTGCTCTTTAGAGCTTCAGGGCACATCCTTCTCTGTCCATGTATTGAAAATAACAGTTACTTGACAGAGGCATGGTAAGGGTTAATTAATTGATGTCTGGAATAGCAAAGTGCTGTGTTAAGTGATAAGCATTGATAATACAGATTACTGTATTATACCGTGTGTTTCCTAATTATATAGTTTGGTAGGATCAGAGTCCAAATCTGTAGTAATTGATGGCTGAAACGTGACTAGGATGTGTAATCGGTTACTTTGCAATTAAACACAACAGTGAAGTAAGTAGAATAGTAGCAAGAGACAATTATAACATATTGAATTTTGTTTTTCCAAACAGGTTGCTGTTCCAATGAGGTTCAACGGCAGCTCTGGTGTAGAGGTTCGACCTCCAAGCAACCTTGAGGATCTAAAAGGCTATACTTCACTTTCTTTATTTCTCCAAAGACCTAAGAAAAGATTAGACACCCCTGAAAGGGCATCAAATAAGTTTGTACTGTACCTGGGTAATAAAGATGTAGGTATATTTTGGTATTTAATCTGATTCTTAGAACAGACATCATGTTTTGAAGTGATCATTTTGACTGAAGTTTATAGCTCCTGTTGGCCTATTTCTTTTCAAATTGCTGTTACGTGGCAGTGGAAGTGTTTTGTTCATTCCTTCACTGGCAAAGTAACTCGTTGGGTGGCTGGCTGCTTTGCCCTTTGATGCTTTGCTGTTTTGCTCCTTTGGAAGTTACTTCTCTGTCATGGATACCAGCACACAGTCTTGTCAGAACTGATGGTTTCTGCAGCAGTCAGCACAAATTCAGCCCAACTCCTGCCTCAGAGCTTTCACTCTTTTCACAGTGTAAGTCACTGTGAGTTTCTCTGTTTGTTGAAAAGAAGTGGTAATTTCAGTCTTAAAATGCAGCCCTTTGACTCTTAGTTTCTTTGTCTTCTGAATATGCAGAATAATGCAGACCTGCTTGTACATTCAGGCTTGCTCAAGCACCATCAAACATTTAAAAAATTTCCTGCATGCAGTTCCTAACTGCATTTTTAAGTCTTAATATCTGGCAGCAGCTGCATCTGTAGTGAATCTCATGCATATACAGAAAGCTGTTTAAAGGTAGTTGTTCTACAATGGATTTCCTCCTTTTTATCCCCTGAATAACTGGCCAGGATGTCTTTTGACAGCATTTTAATTGTTACTTATGAAATATGGTATGTTGAAGAAATATATGAATTTTTTTTTAACTGCTCCCAGTCACCTCAGTAGGAACCACTGTCCTTCACTGAATGCTGTTCTGAACATCTTTTTTATTTCACAGATATTGAGTCTAACTTTTAGTAAAGGTGTCCTGTTTTCATGGCTTTAGCTGGGAGATTTTACAAATGTTAAAGTTATTTTAGCTACTATCATAACAAAAATAAAAAGCTGCACATAGCTTTTAAATTATTTTATAACAATACGCACTGAATCAGTGCAGCATATAAGATTACAGTTCTTGGTTCCCAGAAGTGATAAACTTAATTGTTAGGTGGGTGAATTTCTTATGACTTGTTTACAGTATGATGATGTCTCTGAGGAAGTGCTGCTGTATTTTACCTTCATTAACATTAATAATTTATTAGTTATTATTTGCTTTGCTATTTTTAGGCCTCCAAGGACTATATTGGTATGGCTGTTAAAGACGGTCACCTTACTTGTGTCTATAACCTGGGAGGTAGTGATGGAGAAATAAAAGTGGAGTCACTGGTGACTCAAAGCACAGCTGAGGAAGCTGTTATGGATCAAGTTAAGTTTGAAAGGTATAAGATCCACAGTGCACAACAATCTTCTCAAGAACCTGCTAAGAATGTCTTTTATTACAGTGATGTGATATCCTGCTTGTCTGTTTTGGTTTTAGGATTTACCAGTATGCAAAGCTGAATTACATCAGAGCAGCAACATCAATTTCTCCAGAGCATGAAAGCCCCATGAGTGCAAGCAGTGGAGGCAGTGACACTCTCCTAAATCTTGATCCCAGCACTGTTGTTTTTTATGTTGGAGGATATCCACCAGATTTTAGGGTATAAAGAGTTTCTTAGAGTTTTAAAGAGATTCTATATTAATCATCCTGTTATTCTTACAAGCAAAGATTGGAACTAGCAATCTTTCAAAGCACATGTAAAAGTTTATCCATGTCAGTAGGAATAGATGAGATGCAAGGAGATGCTACTTCCTGCAGAAGTTGCCTGGTTTGCAGCATGCTAAACTAAGAAGGGAGCATGATGATAGTTCACTTGCTGAGTAAAGCATGAAACCTGTCTAGCCTTGCTAAGTACTGTTCCAAGTCCATCCATGTGACTCCACTTTAAATTGTGCTGCAGTACTCCTGTAGTGGTATCAGATGGTTTGGGTATTATATACAAGTATATAGTATTTTTTATATATATTTAGAATGCCATATTCTGTGTCTTAATAATATCTGCAGTAAGTCTTAGCAGTGAGATGTCAATGTAAAATTTTGTCAGCTGATGTTGACGGCATGTTCTTGATGACACTATTTTGCAGCCTCCACGTAATCTTGATTATCCTCATTATGAAGGCTGCATTGAATTAAACAGCCTAAATGAGCGTATTATCAGCCTTTACAACTTCAAGAGGACATTTAATCTCAATACCACTGAAGTGCAACCCTGCAGAAGGTATGATATAAACACAGAAGTGTTTCACATCTATAGCAATCTCAGTCTGCTTAAATTTAAGTGTTACAAAATCAAGACACAGTTTGTGGACTAACGGGTTCAGCTGCTTTGTAAAGTAAACATTACCTTAAGTTCGAAAAAGTCAGTCTCCAATGATTTCCTCTCAAAAGACTGTGTGAATCTAATAGAAACCAGAGGAAATTTTTATCTCTGCTTGGACTAGGTTGGAATTTGGCTCTATTGCAAAAGCTTTAATGTAAGCTTTTTTAAAATTATAATAGCAGTAAGTCCATGTAGTAGTAGTTTTTTCTCTCATATATTTGTACCTATGACATTGAATTACTACAGGTATAAAGAAGAGACTGATCAAAGCTATTTTGAGGGCACTGGTTATGCCCGTGTCACAGCAAAAGAAAGAAAAGCCGACCGAGTACGCTATGAGCAGACAATTGAGACTACAGCAGATGAAGGCATTGTGTTTTTTGCAGCACATGAGGTAAGGTGTGGAATGCTGCTGTCTGTTTTGTGGTTTAAGAAAATCTTTTAAAATCCTGTATTCAAGAACAGGTTAGATTTCATAATAACTGTAAGGACATTTTTTAAAAGTGCTGGGGTTTTGTGTGGAAAATTAGTAGATTCTGCTTTATGTTTAACATCATGTGGTTTAGTTTTTGGTAGTTGTGCGAGGACCAGGGAGTTGGACTTTATCATCCTTATGGGTCCCTTCCAACCTGAGATATTTTATGATTCTACAATGGCTAGTGAATACTCAATTTGTCAAGGCTGAGAAAGAAAAAAAATCATTCCAAATAGCTCCTGCATTAGGCCCTGCAGAGAATTCAGAACTGGGGGCAGGAAAGGAGAAATGTAATTGGAATCAAACTTATGCTAAAATAGTGAAATCCTCCAATTTTGGAAGTAGCTTCTTCCCAAATTTAGATATGTGTACAGACAGAGTAAGGAAGAATATAGAAAGGGACATGGTGACTTACACCTGTAAAGGTACTCAAAGCTGCAGTGACGCTACTTATCTAATAATGTTGTAGGCATATTTGCAATCACTGGGACATATTCTGGATATTTTTAACTTCAACAGACATCTTGAAATGACACAAAGTCCTTTAGAGATTTGGAGAATACCTGGAGCTGATAGCAGATCTGTTCATAATAGTTTAAAGTAATTATGGTTGATTAGTACAGGTTTTAGTCTGCTTTGTGTTATCCTTTCCCCAAAAAGCTTTCTTGAATAAACTAGATAGCTTCATTAAAATTATTCACATGATAATGAAATAAATATATATGTATGAAATTGTGGCAGTTTAATTGTGTTGATGGTCTTTTTGTTGCAGGATCAGTTCATCAGTGCACTCATTAAAAATGGTCATACAGTTTTTAGATACAAAGTTGACTCTGAACCTCCAAAAGAAATAGAAACCAAAGCAACTGTAAATGATGGAACATATAAACAAGTATGTAATTTTAAAGAATCAAGTGATCATTATTTGTAAAAATACTGATTAACTGAAACTAAATATCCTGTTGTAATGTATACTTGCGGAGTTTTGGTTTTGTATGAGGAGATCTAATCATTGGGGATTAGTTTGGACATGTGAAAATTAGTCTTTCTCTTGTCATGCTTTGCTGTGAATAAGTTCAGTTGTATTAGTAAAACCACCAAAGAAAAAATCTTGTCAGAGCAATGCTTTACATAAAGAGAGCTGTGTACATTGCATTGACATTAATTTAATATTGAGATTAGTGATTTCACACCTAAGGGTTTATTTCTTCAAGGTGGGCTGATCTTTATAGGGATTACGCTTTTGGAGTCTTCTTTTTGTTGCTTGTCTCCTTAGCTTCAGTCCAGCTGTTTTGTAGCACTAGCATTGTGAAATCGTAAAGACATTGTTAAAAACCTGTGATTTCCATATTGATTAATTCTCCCTTTTCACCTTAATACATTTCCAACTAGATAGTGCAAGCTGCAGGGTCTACTGCAAGGAATTTTTATGCCCTACTGGGTCAAGTTACCTCCAGCCAACTGACTGACTTAGTCTTTGTATCAAGCAGCAGCTTCTGAATCTTCAGCTGCAAACAGAAGGCAGTACCTGAATCTTAGGCAAGGTGTGTTTTTAGGGCAATCTTTCTGAGGAAAATAAAACCTCTCCTTGTATTTGTATAGTAGAACATTTTCCTTAGGCATTTGCTATGAATAATGCCCAAATTTTGCAAAGTATACCTTTGAACTACTGCCCTTATTCTGGATTTAATCAATAAACAACAGGAGAGGAAAAAAAACACTATTGAATCCTCTGTGGGAATACTTTTAATCTGCTAAATTATTTTTGTTTCTGCCAAGTGAAGTAATTCTCATTGTTCATGTATTTCAGATTAATTTGGTGTTTGACCGAAAAAAGAATATTGTTTATGTCAGTCCTAGTATTAGAGCCAACATACATGTCTTCAATTTCACTGAATACTACCTAGGTGGAATTCCACCTTTTCTACGGGAACGGTGAGTAAAAAATATGGTAATGCATAGGCTTTGTTTGGAGTTTGGAAACTCCATCTAAACTCTATCGTTGAACAATTTCTTTCACACTCTGTATCAGGTATCTTATGTGACATAAAAAAACAAGTGTATAATACATGATCATAATCTGTGCTTTTTGGCTAATGGTGAGATCTTTGTTGGAGTTATCGTGAAGATGGGGTTTGATCAGCACGAAGTATGTGTAGACAAGAAAGACTGCTCTTGTTCTGTTTTTCTGTTTCTTATATTGTCAGCATTTATAGGCTACTATAATGGTGTGTGCTTTGAAATACCAGGCTACTGAATTCTTTTTCCTTCCACTCCCTGAAACCAGCTTTAATATATCTGCACCTCCATTCCGGGGCTGCATGAAGAATGTGAAAAACCCGACCACTGCATCTGTTATTTTTGACGAGAGCTTTGGTGTCAGCAAGAAATGTTCAGATGACTGGAAGGTAATTAACAAAGTTCCTTAAAAACTTCTCCTGGAGTTCTCAGAGTCTGGTTTGCCTGTAAGTCTTGGACCATTATGTTTTAATTAGGTCAAAAATTATATTTGGTTAACATATGATGGCAGTGAAAGAACCTGGGCTGGGTGTGAAGATACAGAAGAAATGAGACACCATCCCTACTGTGTTAGCTTGTTCCAGCACATAGTCCACCCTCTTATTTAATATTGTTTACAGTTAAGAATTCCTATTTACCATGTAAGCATGTTGACTTCCAGTTGCTCTTATTGATTAGGCTGGAATACTTAGTTACGTAATACTATTCCAGATCTTTCCTCTCGCCAAGGTGTTTGTTCTTCTAAGTAAATGACCTCTCAACCTTTTTTCTGGAATGATCTTAACAGACTACTTCTACCAAAGTCTCCCATTGTAAGGCTATTGCTCCACTCACCTGATCCTTTTGTAATTATTTTCTGTGCACCCTTGAGTTTTGCCATGTTCTTTTTAAAATGGGACAATGTGACATTTCAGTTCTGGCTTAACCAATGCTGCATGGAGAGATGAAAACTATCTTTCTGCTTCTCCTTGCTGCTGCTTACGTGGTGCATGATCTCATTTGCCCTTTTTACTACAGTATTGCACTGAAAGTTTGTGCTTGTTTGCTTTGCCTTTGTAGCATCTAAATGTTTCACAGAGCAATTTCTTTGCAGGCTGTTTCCCCATGCAAAGGATCTGACCTTCATTCTCTGTATCTGTACAACTTCTCAAGTATTAAAACTTGTTTTGTTCCAAAAGGCACAGGTATATTCTGTCTTCTGACTCAAGCAGTTTCAGTTATGTAGCTCATCTGCATAGCTCCAGTCCTCTAGGTACTCGCCTTTGTGTCCTCATACGTGAAAACTTTCAAAGCCAGAGGAGCTAGAGATGAACACAAGCTTCGTCTACCTTTAGAGTTTCTCAGATCATAGTTAATGCTGGTGAAATCAATTCAGCCAGACTGTTTTGTACTGAAATAATGGTACTTGTGGTTTGCCTTGGGCTTGGTTTTGATGAGTTGGTCACAATTTTGTTGATTGGGACAGCTGTTCATCTCATGTTGCCATTTCTTCTAATTAAAAGGAAGATCACTGAAAGCATTATTTTCTCTATTTCAGATTGTCAGATCTGCAGCTTTCTCCAATGAGGGAACACTGAGCCTGAGTGCAGCAAACTTCCCATATCCCAAGGATTTCCAAGTTGGCTTTGGCTTTCAGACCATGTCTTCAACTGGAACACTCTTAAATTACAATCTACGGGTATGAAACTTGTTCACCTTAGCGTATGTTAGCATGGTTTTATCTCCGAATCAGTCTTGTCAGTTTGTGTTATAAATCTCATGTAGATGCCTGTATTTTAAGACAAGAAATGTCTATAATAATCATCTTTTGAGCATGGCATCTTGCATGTCAGAGGCCAGACAAATGCATCCTGGCAATTGCTTCACTCAGCCGGCAAGTAGTTTGATGAGTGAGCTTTGAACCTGAGCCTTCTGCAGAGTAGCTCACGAGCCTATCACCACCATCACAGCAAGAAAACTGTTGCCTAATACAGTTGACTGGAAATTTTCTCAGTAAAAACTAGCATTCTGCTCACATACAAAGGTTACCATGATCTAATATGCAAAGGAAAGTGGTTGTTTTGGCTATGATCCCTTAGAAAGCAGGGAGGTTCAAGCAAAACCCTATTCTTGCTTGTTGGAGATGTTAAGAAGTTAGTGCACACCAGGTACTTGAGAAAGGAAGAAGTGCCTCCTCTGCTTTTTGTAAAAATAAACAAGTATTTTAACTAATTGTTTGGTATTCGGAGTGCAGAGGTATTTTAAAACGGAAAATATGCTAATTGTGCAGAACTTGGTGTAACATCTCATACTAGATGACTGAGAAATGCATTTTTAGTGTAGAAAAATTTGTTTCTTACCAACAACCATTGAGAACTGCATTAGTGTAGTGGCAGTAGCAAGAACTAAAGTCTCTTGCATTTAGCTGATCATTTTCTGGGGTTCTTTTATAGCCTGATGTTCTTACCATCTTTCTGACACCTGGCTCTGTAACTGCAAAGATGCGACAGAAGGAAATCAAACTGGAAAAGAAATACGAAGATGGGTCAATGCATTATGTGACAGTAATAAAAACAGACAACACGTGAGTCCAGTTCTTTATCTGATTCTTGTATGTTGTGGTTGGAGAAAGTAGATTCAAATTTTGTGGGACTCGTTCTCTGGATAAATAGCTAAAAATAGCCTCTGCTAGCAAAGGATACTGAAATAATGAAGGAAAAAGGGACTTCTGTTGTCTATGAATGTACATTCTAGTACCTCTATGGACAACTGTTTCAGCTGTACCCCACTATGCATGTCTTTTGTAGGTTGTGTGAGTTTTGACTTGTCTCACTGGAGCTTTGGAGCTCTTCCCCTTCCCATAACCTTTACCACTGTAACAGGTGGTTAAAGAACCAGGGAAGAAGCAAATATTTTGTCTGTTTTTTCAACAGTGGTCTTCTATGCAGATATCAGAAGAGACAATTTACTGAAAAGTTCCTATATTATATTGACTTCTGTGGAATGCACAAAATGACATAAGCACTAGCTGAAGTGGAATGTTTTGAATGGTTGACTATAACTTTGGGTGATTATAACTTGATATTGTCTGTACAAGCTGTTGCTTATAGGTCAAGTGCACCATTTTGAAACAAAGAATTAAATCCTGTCCTGTAGTTGTCAATGACAGTTTTTTCATGAATTTCAGTTGGACCAGGATTTCACTGTAGAGCCAAAGTACGAGCTTCAACTCTTTCTCAGTATTTAGTATGAAAAAGCAGAGCAGTTTCACTGCAGTCAACGAGCACATACTGAAAAAGTCCCAGAAGTCAGCTAATTAAGCTCTAGCATAATTACAATGTAACAAGAAAACACATCTGCCAAATGGTTCTTTTTTATATACATTTCATTGAGTTTCATAACTATTTCTTTATGTTTCATGCTTATTTTTATTCACTTTGTTTCAGAGTACATCTGCTGGTTGATGATGAGTCAAAATCAGAGTCAGTTGACTCTCCCAGGGCATCAAACTCAGAGGAATCAAACAAACCTATAAAATTTGGTGGAGATAATTTTGAAGGTTGCATCTCAAACATCTTTATAAAAAGGTACTTGGCCTAAAAAAAAATTTTGCTTCATGCATTTTTGACCTGTTCTCCTTCTTTAGTCATAATAAAATCACTTTTTGCTAAAATGCTTTTCTCCTATGTGTGCAAAGCCTTCATGAATGTGTAATTTCACTGCCCTCAAATATTCAGGTATATTATACATAGTATCAAGTGATAATTAGTCTGCTGTTCAGATGTAAAGGAATTTTAGTCTGAATCATACCTGTTTAGCAGTCTGTTAGCCAAAGAGTGATCTCTACATAGTGAATTGGAAATGCCCCAACAAGGCATACAAAAAGATCTGCCAGATTGTATTGTTATGGCTCCGGAGGGAGCCAGGTAATGAAAGGAGCAAAGCTACTGACAGAACCAAAACAGTTACACAAACAAATGAGAGCATATATATAGAAATCATGTGCCTGATTCAGGTTGTCTCTCTTCCTCATGTGTTTGGTTATTAGAGACATCTTACAGGCAAAATTTAGGAGAAAAATTATGCATAAGTATGTTTCTAGAAGAAAAGCATTCCTTGAGTCACAAGTGGAGTCACAAGTGATGTCTCAGTGGGCCTTTGTGTTAGCTAAGTTTTGCTGAGTACTTACAGTATTTTTTGAAAACTCTACATATTTTGATTTGATTGTCATAGAGTCACAAAATGGTTTGGGTTGGGAGGGTCCTTTAAAAATCATCTAGTTTCATCTCCCCCCTGCAACAGGCAGGGACACCTCCCATGAGACCAGGTTGCTCAAGTTATGTCTTCATTTAAAGCACTGCAAGACAACGAAGTAACCTGCATATTCATCTCCCCATCAGAAAGCAAACTGGGAAAATTGCTCTTAGTACAAAAATAGATGGAGAATTAATACTGTGGCTAGTCTGACTGAGTGAATAGAGAACAACCAGATTCTAGTTCCAGCTCTACCACTCTTCTCATAGAAAACCAGGGTCAAGGAGCTTTATTGCTTTTTCTAGTTGTAAGGGTTTTGTAATTTACTGATTAGAGATGCTCTTACAACCTAAAAAATTATAGTATCACTTAATATTATTCTTTATACTCATGGGAAATTGGTTTTGACAGTTCTTTGGATAATTTGGCTCTAATACTACAGCTGCATATGAAATTGTGGTGGGCTTTTGCCCCTTGACAAACCTCATTAGAACATCTTATTTAGGAGAGAGTGAAACACTGACTGAACAGATCCTGATGTTGCCATTTTTTCTTGATCTGCTACTGGTTATGAATAATTAACCAGCAAAGTTTTATAGTCAGATCCAGAATCTTATTTGATAAGGCCACTGTAATTTTTTCCTCTGTTTTTCAATGGCAATATTTGTTTGTTTGTTTTTAATAGATAGCTTTTAGCAAAAAATACTTTATTTAGAAAATACGAGAATAAAAACATCAGAATTTTTTCCATAACCAGAAAGAAATGGGCAGAATCATGGCAAATGTGACCACTTCTGACAGCACTGAACATATGTTTTTCTTTGAAAAATAAAAACCAGTATCTTAACATTGAACCACTGGGAAATCTCTTTTGTACAGAACACTGTTGATTACACTAAAGAAAAGGAGTGCTGTGTCACAACACTTTCTGCTTTCCTCACTACAGGACAGGCCAGCTCCCCGAGGTTCAAAATCTCATGAGTTACACTGCCAAGTCTGGTGTATCCCTCGGAGCTTGCCACAAATATGAGAACCTTGAACCAATGCTGCTGAAGGAATTTAAAAATCCTCTCAGGTTTAAAATGCTCAAGGTATGCTTATTGTTACTGTAATCTTCGCTCCATATTGATGCCTGGGCGTTGTCTGCACAGCCATCATTTGTAGAACTGAGATTCAGATGCCCTCATTTTCCTTTTGTGTCACATCTGAAGCAAGTTCTTACCGTGATGGAGTTTCATGCTAAACCCACACCTGTCCAGAATGACAAGAGCTTTTCTGTCATTTAGAGAAGGCTGTTGAATGCCTCAGGTGGGAACTCTTAAATGTGTTGATTGAAATATTTCTATACTACTATTACTACTCATAGTAAATGTCTTAATTCTGTCTTACATGTACAGAATGAAAACTACCTTGATTATTTGAAAGCTGCTAACCACACTATACCAACTCAGTTACATGTCAGCAGCAAAGCCTATCTCTTTGGAAGCATCCCCAACAGTTTCATATCCTACATGGTTTCTCCGTTGTTATCTACAGACAGGTAATACAAATGTTCTCAGTTCTCCTCCTAATACCTAAATTGTCAAAGCTGCTTGAATCTTTGGGTGCCAAGTGTTGGGATTTTCTTCTTGCTTATGTCCTGTACCATAACAAAAGGGCAGTTCCAAAGGTTCAGGCATATTTTTTTCTATGCAAACATTTACCTAAACAGAGTAGATTGAATGAGATGTGGTAGACAATTATGGTCCCTATTGATGCCATTTTAAGCCTGAGTATGTCAAGTTTCATTCACATTCAGAAATGCAGGCAGTGTAGAATGCTGTGATTTCACCCAAATGCTATTCTGTTTTTTACGGAGAACAGACAGGATGCAACAACTAACAAAATAGATCTGTACTTGAATATGCTTGCTTTTCACTACAGGTTACATTGTTCTATAGATGTACGGACTCAATCATCAAAAGGATTAATAGTCTTCATGGAGGAAAGGTCTGAGGACTCCTATATGGCCCTCCGCATTTCAAAAGGACGTTTTGTCTTCTCACTTGGCTCTGGAGGAAAACAAATCAAAATCAAAACCAGTATTAAATACAATGATGGGCAATGGCACACTGTAAGTAGTATGGCACAGGAACTGTGGTGAAAGCACCACTACCATTCAGAATTTTTAAGATATTAGAAACTCAGTTTTGGTCATTGGAAGTTAATTCCTATGCCTGAAAGTTCACATGGTTGACAGGTCTCTGACAGAAGTTACTGAGACTGATGGTCCCCACACATTATTTTCACTTTAAGTATTTCAACCATATGGTGTCTAATTTAAAGACAAAGAAAGTCTCCAGTGGCTTTCCTTGGCCTTTGGGTCTTCATTCTGTTATATTTGCCCCCGGGAAGGTGGTCTTCAGCACAGATGGGAAGCACGTCCGCCTTGTTGTTGATGGTCTAAGGGCCCAGCACAGAAGATTATCAACAAATTCTGCCATCAGTATTAAGCCACCAATCTATGTGGGAGGGCTGCCATCACTGAGAAAACAGGTAAGTAATGGATACATCCACCCACACACACTCCCCATGCTGCACCAATTACATATGGAAGTGTTTAATACACAGGATTTTCATGCTGAAAAGCTTTTGGGGGTATTTCCAAGCACCACATGAGCACTGTCTGTGACTGGTGTTTGCAGTTGTTCATTACAGATCTTTTTCCTCACCTGTTTACATAGCCTTCATCTGGACTCATATTTTCATCATGTGTTGCTGAGACACTGATGACAACCATGTCCTGTTTTCATTTTTATTCTTTAAAAATAAAGACCAGAGTCACATTTTTAATTCCAGAAATACCATCTTTCTGTGAAATATTTACCTCAGTGGAATAAGCATTAATCTGTAGAGAAGCAAAAGAGCAAATTGAGCAAATTCTCATTAAGGAATTATGGATTCTAATCTGAAATATATGTGGTTTCTATTTAAAAATAGAACAATTTTATAAAATCAGGTTTAAATAAACACTCTTAGGAAGGGAAGGGGGTACTTGGGATTTCACAATTCCTCGTGCATTGTCATTTTGACACTTCATTGGGAAGTATCTGTTCTACAAGCAGGAGTTATGCTAACTCAAAATCAGCTGTTATTTTCATGTTTTAAGCTCTTTTTTTTAGAATTTTGGAATACCTTTTCACTGCATCGAAGATGGGGTTTAGGTGCCTTTAGTGCCATTTGGCTTTCTACAGTCCAACAGTCCAAAAGAACTAATGTTCAGTATTATTACTAAAAAAATTGCCATAATGCTTTAGTATTCATGTTTTGAAATACACTTTCAGAAAATACCAGTGAAGAGTTTCAAGGGTTGCCTGAGGAATTTTAAGGTGAATGGAGAAGTTATGAATGCACCTCAGCAAAAAAACGGCATACTTCCATGTCTGGATGTTCCCAGGGACACAGGGATTTATTTCTTTAATGAAGGAGGATATATCACCATTGGTAAGCTGTGTAGAGATTATGGTATATGGAATTAAGTCTGAAGTGTGTATGTGTATGGGTTATTTTATGTGGTTTTCCAGTTATGTCCTCCTGTGATCGTTCCTCTACTCACTCTTTAATTCTCCACAGGTAATGTGCTGATAGGTGTGGATTTAAGGGTTGAATTTACCATTTGCCCAAGGAGTACAACAGGTATCCTCCTCCATGCTGGAAGCAAGCAAGACAACTACTTGACTATTTACATGGAAGAAGAAAAGGTGAGTAGAGACTGCTCCCATTTCAGCTGTATTTCCCTCATTCACAGGGGGAATTCTGACCTTTTTGTGTTGCCCCTTTTCTTTGTCACAGTACCTTAAAAGAGAACTTTTTTACAGGTCATTGCAGCTGGAAATAGTGGTGCTGGAGAATTCCAGACATCAGTCACACCCAAGAAACCTCTGTCTGTTGGACAGTGGCATACCATTGCAGGTATGTTGTACATACCAGTTCTTCTGAAGCTTTGAAGGGATAGTGGGCACAGAGCACTGAAGCTCCAGATTTTATTAATCATTTCACTTCTGTTTATTCTGAGAATACTCTTTAGAAAAATCTAAGTGCCTTGTGTTAATTCAAGGATTTACATAAGATTTTTGGGGGCTTTCTCTTAAACCCCAGACTACTTAGGTGTGTCAGCCTGACTTTGAATTAAATTAAAATCTATTTTTCCTATGAGTTAAATTTCAAGAGAGGGGCTATTTAAAAATAATGCCATATCTAGTTGATTCTCTAATAGGGTTGAGAAAGAGTTCTCATTTACCTGCTCCTTTGCAGTCTCTCAGAAGGAGAACACTGTGCAGCTAGAGGTGGGCACACAGACTAGTTATACCATTGGACTTCGACCCTCTCCTCCTAGACGTGTGTATGAGCCACTCTACTTTGGCAAAATTCCAGGTAATGTTATTTATTGCTTCTTATTTTGTCATGTATCTACTGGATTTTTTACTTTCTAAAACAAAGGTCCCATCCATGCCTGTAGTCCTATATCATTCCTCCTCTTTTGAAAACCTTGCAATAATTTATGTTCTTTCAAATAATTTTCATTTTATTAGCTTGGTCTTTCTACTTTGTTTTTTGTAGCAAATTTGGACACCCCTTGGCTTCCAGTTCAAGACCCGTTTTTGGGCTGTCTTCAGAATATTACCATCAATGGCAAACATGTCTCCACCAGGAGGATTTCAGAGATTCAGGGTGTAGTGAATTTACATGGGTGCCCAGCAAAGTAACTCTGCTGTTGCAGTTGTTGTACACACACCAGTTTGTGTCTGATGAAGTACTGTGTGAATTCCCCTGTTGCTGAACACCATCAGTCATCAGGCTGGTTATTCTGAACAGCCAGTAGGCAAATGCATCCTCTGGATGTGGACTGTGCCAAAGCAAATGAAAAGTATTGGCTTTGATAAACTCCCTTTTAAATGCTATTGATTTCCAAGGTAATCCGTTGTGCCTTTTGAAATATATGCAGAAAATACAATTGTATATACCCTACTGGGCCAAATTCTGCTCTCACCCAGAACAGCATAAACTTGAGCAACTCCAGTGCCTTAATTTTGGAAATTTGCCTTAATGTTGGTCATCTTGAAAGCAAATTGGATTCATTAATATAAAGAATTTTATAAAAATATAAATCTCTTTGGATTGTTGTTTATACAGAAATGTACATTAATGTTAAAAGTAATAGTAATAATATAAATGGAGTTTGAAGCACTTTGAGGAGTGAAACTCTGGGAGTTTGTTACAATGTTAGGAATTGTGGGGCTAAATAAATGCAGTATGTTCTTAAAACTGTCCATTTTCTTGTTTGTTTTTTTTTCAGCTTGGTGGTTTTTTTATGTGCTTTTTACAGGCTGCTAAATCCTGCTTGCTTTATCTAAATATTGCAATAGCTTTAAGAAGCTGATTTGCCTGAATAACCAGGTATCCATCATCTCTGCTCATGTTAATTTGGTTATCTAATTATCTCAGAGGGACAGTAATTTTTTTGCAATCTTCAAAGTCAGAAAGTCTCCTTCATAGGCACCTTTTTTTTTCCTAAATAAATGAAGACAAGTTATATCAAGAATAAGAGGTGCACCTGCTACACTTATGTAGCATGAATTACAGGATTACCAGCAAAACTGTTTTCTTGAACATTCAGATCTTCACTTTGTACCTGGCTGTGACCCGCAGTGGAGGGCAGGGAGCCCAGTTTGCTTTGTCCTCCTGACTAGAGGGCTGGACTGAATAGACTCCACTGTCATTCAGAATCAGCATTTTGATAGCTTGTTTGGTTTGTTTTTCCAGTGCCCTGGTGCCAACCCTTTATTGCAAAATTAAAATTTTTCCTAAGGTCCTTGATATAGACAGGCATGCAAAAAAATCCTCCTTCCCACTTAATGTTCCTGACTTTCCACTTCTTTCTTGCTCTGTGTCCTCAGAGTGTTTGAAATGAGGTGCAAGCTGGATTAATAGAAGAAGATGCCAGATCAGCAGCCCTTACAGATTTGGTTATTAATCCCTTGTCAAATTTTTGCAGCTTTGCAGGACAGCAAAAGCATCAAAAAGCTGTTCACACCAAGTCTTCTGTTACTTTCTCTTCTGTGGCAACTCTTTTACAGCCAAATCTCTGTCCATGTAGAGGCTTCTCAGCTGTACAGCTAGTTTTGGAGGGAGTGGGATGTGGTGAAAACATGCTGAGGTTGAGGCCTCTGAAGGAGCAGAGGATTAGCAGAACCTTCATTCTGGAGATGTTCTACAGAAACATATTCTCCTGTACAGCAACCATGGGACAGAAACAGCCATTGGCATCAATGTGATGGGTTTTGGAAATCATCCTTTTGGGAGAGCAACAACTGAATCCTTCCTACCTGTAAAGCTCCCTGCCTTTGAAGTAGATTCTCAAATACTCAGGTGACCAAAACGGTGGAAATACCCAATTGATTTACTAGCTTTTATTGACACTAAAAGTTTCCACAAGGAGAAAGAAAGAACAGTTAAATTTTATCATGCACTTCTCTAGTAACATCCCATATCTCATGCTCATCAGACTGCTCTCTGCCGTCTGTTCTCTGCTCTGTGAAGCAGATTTTCTCTAATCACAAAAAAAATCCTTTTCTTCTTCCCTTTCTCCCTCAGAAAAAGCAATCATGGCAAAGATTTTTGCATCACAACCTGAAGTCAGTCCTGGATTTCAATTCCCTTCCATCTGATTGTATTTATCAGAAGTGGTTTGAATCCTTACAAGAAGGAATGAAAAATGTATAAAGACTTGAGTAAATGTAAGATATGATGATCAGTAGGTATTAATTCCAATACAATACTAATGCATAACAAAGAATTAGGAAAGTCTCTTTGGTTTTAAGGTTCTTTGTGGTGGTTTTTTTCCCCCATGTTTTTTTCAGTTCTGTTGTTTCTATAGAATCAGGTTGTCCCATATTTTTAGGACAACCAATAAAAGCCAACTAGGGTTTCAGGGTTTGTGCTTTAACATCGATAAATCTGTATCAGGCTGATGAACACTTAGTAAAAAGCTTTTTGATCCTGAAGAGGTAGCGGGTGATCTTTACATGAGGAAAGAAGTTGTCCTGTCTCAAGTGATGAAGACTTTTTATTACTGAAGAAATCCATGTGAACACTGAACTGTATTTCATCATTTTCTGTTCTGTGCTTATAATATTCTGATTTTTTTTTTCACATGGGAAACAACTTCTGATAAACAAGAGCCTGAATTTTCAAGTATTTCAGGCATGAATGGTAAACATAATTTCAGTTCTAAAGATTTCCTCCTCTTCAGGTTCACCAGAACAGATCTTCGTAAAAGGCAAAATAAGCAATTCCCCCAATACATTTTATAGCAGATCAGTGACTGAATCATAGATTAAAATAAAGTGTGATGAGAATAATACTATAAAAATGAATGGCAATGTTAGCTTTAGGTAAACACTGTGTCATGGGTTTTGAAAAGTTTAATGGAAGAAGATCAAATGTTGTGTTCAGTACACTGGGTGAGCATGGTTTAAAAACCCACAGTTTAACAGTGTGTTAAAGAGCTTATCTGAATCCTAAATCAATTACAGGACAGCAAATTTCCTCTCTGGACTAAACCACATTGGTATTGTTGGTGTCAAATCTCTCTCTTGTCCATATAAGTGTCAAGGGCAAAGGGTTCTCATCCAGTTAATTTGGATTAGATTTAATAGGATCATGTTATCTGAGGTGGATGACACCAAGGTCTGTGAGTTTCCATGTATTATAGCTACAAAACACAGCCAGATTAATGGGAGCTGAAAGACAGCCCAACACTGAGAACTGATGGCAAATAAAATGAAATAGATTACAGGGCACTGTAGAAGGAAATACACATTCATGGTGGAAAAAAACCCACATATATATACAAAAGGAAAACATATTTCCATTGCTTATAAATGATACTGTAACTTAAGTTTCTAATAACAAAAGCTTCCAATTAAAACTTTAACAGTCCTTCCATACCTGAGCTGAGGGTTTGTTCTTTCATTACTGTGGAGCTTTCATATGCCCTTGACCTTCCACTCTGTCAGCAGCAACATGAATTGGGTGAGTTAACTTTCTCTGGTTTTGTAACCACTACTTTGGAGTCACCTGTGAGCCATTTCATTCTAGCTCTCCCTCCTCTTTGCCTCTTCGTGAGTCCTCTGTGGATTATTTTGGGGTATTTTCTCTCCTCTGCTGCCTTTATGCCCCTCATAAAATATTCTGGAAAATGCAGTCTTAGTGAAAACACTATAAATGCATTATGGCTTTGTAATGAACTCTTGCCATGCTTTTTGCCTCTTAACATTCTCTTTGTGGTTTCCTCATTTAAAAAAAACCCTCCTGCATCTTTCTCTAATGATGTAAGGAAATTCAGGGCACAATGGCTCAGCCTTCTGTAAATCTGTCTGCATTTTCTAAAAATACATTAAAGGGACATCCCTGGGGAAAAAGGAACTGCTTTATGTTAAAGGGGCTGGTGCCATAAAACAATATTATAGCTTCACTGGAGGCATTCAGACTGCAAGGCAGAAACATAAACATCCTTTGTCCACCTGGCTCAGACGTCTTAAAATTACAAGAGGCTAGTCATTGCCTGAGCTGCAATGAAGCATCCTCTGAGTACAAAGAATTACAACCAAAATAACCAATGAGTCTTTTATGTTGTGTCTGTCAATTTTGGGGATCCTCTCTAGCAATGAAAGCAGACTATGACCTGTTGTTCATACTGTACCACATCTCCTGGTTTGCAGCTGATAGCATTAGATCCTTTTTGAATACACTCCTACCATTACTTTGCACCTCAACCAGTTACTATGTTTCCTAGAAGTTGTTCCAAATGTGAAGCATATGTGAAATGTTCCGTGAGAAACAGTTTCTTTGTGAAGGTGTCACTTGCTGGTTGAGAAAGATTGAGCACTGCTGCATTATCACACAGAACAAAAAGAGAGATGGTTGGCATCATGATCTTTTGTCCCTGTTCAGTTATATTTAAACTGGGAACAACAACAGATTTCTCCATTGTGTGGGAGCCTATGCCTAAGATTTCTGTCACAGGAGGACTGTGCACTGGTAAGAATGAAGAATTAGATTCATAGGTATGTCAGTAATTTATAAATTAAAATGGATACTTAGAATTTCAATCCAGAAAGAACTGTTCAAATCTGTTTTTGAAGCCTGATGACATAACAAAGAAAAACATTTTAAAGGATAGTGAAATAAATGATTCTCTGTCCAGTCAGCTCTTGCAGACACAATTTTAATTAACAATATGTTAATAATGTAATAATAACATAATAACCCAAAATCTATCAGTATGAGATATTACTTAATAGAGAAGTTATATGGTTAGGCAACAGCACCTGCCATAAACCTTAATTCTAGATCCTTCTGATTACTTTCTGATCAGAGTAACTGTCCTGATGCTACAAACCCAGAGAGCCAGTAATATGCCGGGCCATTGACTCCTCTGGCAAAATCAAGGGTTTCAACTAATAAAATTTACTTGAGAACAAGATGTCAGATCAGTAATAAAGACCTACCTTTCTCTTTTCTGTACTTGGTTAAATCAAAGGTAATGACATACTGCCAGGGACAGTAACCTAACTAAGAAGCTAAGGAGCTGAAAGCACTCTGAGCAATTCTTCAGGAAAACACGTAGACAGGAGCCAAAGTTCAGTGGCTTAGTGGAAAGATTGAACCAGTTCACAGGACTTTGGTTCACATACCTTATTAAAACCTGCAGATGATCTTACATACACTTTACAAAAAATGTATTTAAGATTGCCAAGGTTTATAGACAATTGTTACTTCAGATTAAATCTGTTTATTGTGTAATAAAAGGCAGGACACAGTCTCCAGAAAACCTAAGGTTAACCCTTTTAATGCAAATATACATAAATGGAAACTTCACAAAAACACAAAGGGTATTTGCATCAGCAACAGGGGTGGAAGCAAGGAGACCATGCAGATAAACTGTGCTCCCTGACAAGTGTAAGCAGTGAAGACAGTGCTTTGGGAGGTCTTAGAACACCAGCCATGAGCCATCTAAGCTGGATGCCAAAGACCCCACCCATGCTCAGCTCTCCCAGGCTGCTCAAAATCAGAAGTAACTGCAGTCATCCCACTATGTCTTTACCAGGCTAAAGGAAAAGAAAACCCTTCTGGCAATTTTATTTTCCCTGCATGCAGAAGAGAAGGACCAAATTTTGGACTGATAGTTGTATATAGTCAGATTCTTGTAACCTTATATTGGCATGTTAAAAGAAAGTAATGTTCCAAAAGCTGAGCCACTTAAGAGGACATGTGATCCCTGAATCTAGGTATATTGCATTTATCATGAAAGAGAAAATTAATCTACATGATGTATATACTCAGCACAAATTTAATTCAAAATAGACACCAGAAAACCACTAATGATCATCATTGTTATTTAATTAAAATTGAATGAATAGGTTAAATCTTCCAAAGAGACACTGAATGCCATCAAACAGAATGAAAGCCAGCTGCCTGATTGGTATAAATCAACATTGCTCTATTGTTCCTGGATTTGGGTAGATGTGCTGGTTCAAGATAGACCGGCAGGAGAAAAGAACCCAACTCACAAAAAGACTGCAAGTCAGAACTACAATTTAATAAAAAGATCACAATAAG
>JAWWEU010000081.1:105964182-106035240 GCA_035583155.1 Acropternis orthonyx
TACATAGAGGGTGTAGAATACACAGTCTTAGCCACACCCACACAGTGACAAACTGGTCCTGGTCACTATAACCAGGAAAGTAGATAGGAGAAAAGGATCTTAGTTTTTTTAAATGTTGGGGACACAATGCATAGGTCTTATGAAAAGGATTTTGCTGCAAAGAGTTAGAATGAAGAATAAAAGAAAAATGTTACAGTTCACTTGCTATGAAAAAATACTGTTGTTTTTTTTCATCAGTACCAAAAAAATGCCTAAAAACCAGATGCTAGTCCAGAGGGTGGATAGAAAGAAAAAGACTTTATAGGTGGAGAAGAAAGGTATGTAGAAAAAAGGAAGCCTTGGGATTGCTCAGAAGGGACTTGCCCCTGCCAAGAGAAACGTCTGCAGCAGAGAAGCTGTTGGAAACTGTGATGATTGTTAGGTTGACTGAATAATTTTAGGGTACATGGTTGCAGCAAGGAGCCCCAGTCACTGCTCTCTTGAACCGGAGACTCAATACCAGTAGGTTTCTGGGATGCTCCTGTGTGCCTGCGAGGCATCCTGTGTGCCCCAACCTCTTGGCAGCCTCGGGGAGGGGCTGCAGGGCTGGGCTTCTGCCTGCACCTCTTTCCCGGTGCTGCACTGGGAGGGGAGCTCAAGGGAACGGCTTTTCCCAGGCTTCACCTCTTTTCTGACTTCTTTTGTGACCTCAATCTGTGAGCTCACAAAAATGTGTCTGCGGTGGGAAGTTCAGAAAAATGGTCTGCCAGGCTGAGCATGACAGGAAGAAGAACAGCACAGAGTTGCCACTCCTGGACCCTTTTATTTTGCTCTCTGACCCTTTTCTTTTTGTTTGTTGTTCGTAGTATAATGGAAGGGAACATCTGGACTCTAGTGACAGCAACCAAATTTGCATGCATATAGCAGATAATTAAGCATGTGTCTATCTGCAGCTGCAAATAGCAATTAGTCATAAGATAGCTTTGCACACCCCTTCCTGCCTATTCTTCTGTTCCCCTCACAGGGCCCTCTCATGCACGCATCTCTGAGAGGCACTGAGCACTGGCCTCCTTTTAATTTGTGAAGAGAGTTGTGCAACTGAGCTTAAACCCTTCAAACTTTGAGTAGAATGAACTTCCTCTGATCTGTCAATTTCTAGTAGAAATTGCTTTCTGCATAAGACATGATGCAGTGACCCAAGTCAGAACATCCGTGCCTGCATCCCAGTGTAGCTGGGGCTGTAGCAGATTTTATTCCTAGTTTCTCCTCTCAGATGTGAGGAAACTGAGCTCTGGAAAGTTGCTTCTGACTGCTGATGTTTTCTGTGGCTGACCCTTGCCTCTCTGCAGTTGCCCAAGGCAAATACTGCCATCTCTGCTCCCTGCAGCTATGAAGAACTTTATGTTTGCCCTACAGTTTCCACTGCAGGCCCATGAAGGGCATATTATAAAATCTTATCATGTCAAGTAAATACCTATATCCTGTGCCTGTCTTTCCAGTTGTAGAGTCTCCTGGCAATGAAGCCATAGGTAGCATTTTGTCACCTAGAACAGGTGTCCTCGTTTCTCCTGTGACAGAGTCAAATTTTCTAAAAGTGTAAAAACAAAAGCTTCTCAAGGCTGCAACTGAGAGACACAGTTTAGAGTCATTTACAAAGCAGAACAAATTTCTAGTTTGGTGAAAACCAAAGACTGTTGCATATTCCTAAATTTCAGCCTCTGGCATCATATCTTTTAATTTATCAGTATGCTAAAATGGAGTATAATAGAGTGGGCTGGGACAGCTCAAGTTGGAGAAGAAAGGGCTGGAGTGTGCTCAAAGGGACCACTGTGCCTTAAGCAGGGATTAGATATAATGGAATAGCTTCACAATCTGTACAACAGTGATTATTCCACATGGCTCTTTGCATTTGCTCACTCTATGACCCAGCTGCCTGATCAAGGGTTTTGTTGAGGTAAGAGTCTACGTAATGACCTCTGATGGGGAATTCCTGTGCATGTTTGAAATAACATTCTTAGTTATCATTTGCAATGCTTCCACTGGATTTATTGTGTGTGTTAATAGTATGTAGGCATTACCAGCTATAACAAATTCACACAAATTGCAGAAAGTGTTTGCATCAAGTAGCGATTTAAAAACAGAATTGCAGTTTTCAGAAATTTATTAAGGCCCAGAGACCTGTTGGAAAAGAGAAGTTTGGCTTTAGATAGGTAAAGTGAAGTCGCCTCTATTTCAGTGGGCAATACCAATGTAGGTAACAGCAATGCACAAGTAAGTCTGGCTGGCCAACAAGCACTGTGACAGTCACATGCATGGGCATTTCAGGCATAGCTATGCTTATAGGAGCACATTCCACCACCAATCCAGACAAAAATGTTAAGGCTTTTATTGTTAGGGTAAGCAAACTCATTATTTTTCATTTGGGACCACAGAAAGTTACAAAATGTGTGGACCTACTTGATTTTACGCAAATGTAATGGCTACGGAGACTTCTGTGTGTACAAAACTGGCCAGTAGCTAGCACTGGCACTTACAATGTAACACCTGCCTGACTTCAGTATGATTACTCATCTCACAACTTCAGTTGTACAAAAACTGGTCATCTGCTCTAGGCTATCCTTCTGTAATCAGTGGAGGAGGGTTAGTTATCCCCAAACAAAACCACACATGCACACCACCTTAAACATACACTGTAAGAGGACATGGCAGCAGTCAAGCTAGCTCTGGGCTCCAAGCAAGAAACCCACTGAACTAATTCCCTGAAGATGGATGCAGCATTTTATTATACTTTAATCCTCAGGAATAATTAGACCACCTTACAACCTAGCTATAGAAATACCATTGTGCAGTATTGTCAGCAGGCCTCAGTGAAGAAAGGAACAAGCTGCAGGAAATTATCTCCTGCTTCCAATTACAGGGAAAAGTTGTCATTATAAATGCTTTTGTCACTCATCGTTTTCAGTAATGAGATACCCAAACACAGCATGGTTAACTTCTGGCATCTCCATATGATGATCTACTTTTTTCTGTGCTTTGTATTATTTGAAGCTTGAGAACTTAAGAAGAAAATGTACGCTGAACCTCACGTGAAGGGCATATAAAATAAAAAGATGTGAGATAGAAGGTGTATTTATCTGTGTTTGTGTACTTAAAACCCCTCTAAAAAACAGGGAAGTGCAAGAGCTATTAAAGTGAAAGGAGCCGAATGAAAAAGAGAATGCTTGCTGGATGACTTGCAGTAGAAAAAAGCATTTGAGAAAAAATGCTAATGAAATGAAAAATGGGAAAGTGCACTGCAAAAATAAAAGATGATTTCTCCTTGTGCTATGCCTGGAAGATGAACTCTGAAGAAATGGCATGCAGTAAAAGCCCAGCTTTTCTCACTGTACTCTCCTGGTTACTGCTATGCATAACTCATAATGGCTAAAATTACACAACTCGGTTTAAGATACTTGCCTGGTACATAGCTGTCAGCCTCACAAAATGTGTTGGTAGAACAATTAATGGTGAATCAGTACAGAATAAGTCACCCAATACGTGGTTTTAAAAGGCACTGTGCTGCTTAAGGGCAGGAGTGCTTTCAGAATCCAAATCTCCCTTTATCTGCAATGCAGCGTTTTGCTTGCAGAGCTGCCACTTCCCATAGTGGGAACTGGTTCTGGTAGTCCTTTGGGGAATCTATAATTCTAAGTAGTGTTTCCCAATTCACAGATCTTGATTGAAAAGTGCCCAAAGAGGAACATTTTATAAACCAATTCGTACAGGTTATGTATTTCAAATAAATGGCCCAAGTTTCCAGAAGTAAGTGGACGGATGGAAAACCTAACATGGTGAGCAAAAAGAGAAATCACTTCTTATTTTAGTGAATAGGAACTCAAGTGCATGCTGCTTATTTCACTAAGTACCAGGAGATAACAGGTATATTCCTGGGTTTGCCTAATGAGAGTGTCAACTCCAAATCTAGTTGGTCAAGCATCAGCTTCCAGTCTCTTAAATTTTCTTTAAATTAAATATTGGCTAGAGAAAATAATCTCACCAAATGACGAAAGTATACATTTTATATATGCTTTATAGTTTTACACATCAAAATGTGAGGAATTCTCCATTCATATCAACTGACAGCTCATTCGCATAAACTAAGGTTGATGACTATAAAACAACAAATTAAGGCAAAGACTAAAATAAAGATTATTTAAGCACATGGCTCTAATTTAGCTGTTGTCTCCAGATAATGCTGTAACCTGAGTATATAAATACTGCTCAAATACACCCTTAATAGAAGATGAACCCTTCACTTTAGGTTTATACAAATAGACACAATGACTTTTCTCGCAAATTAAATCGTTCTCTAAATTAAATGGTACAACTAGTTTTTTTCTTGAGTGAGCATCAAAAGTTGTCAGACCAAAAGCACGTGTTTCACAGATGAAAAGCTAGTATCCAGAAATAAAAACTTTGGTATCTGAGACAGCAGCATCTGTCTCTCAGTATGTTTTTAGGCTTTTTTTCTGACTTGTGATATATGCTGCAGATCATACCACTTCTTTTAAAAGCCACTTGCCATGTCTATGTGTGCAAGCCTCAGAGAAGAGTTTTGTAAAGAACAGAGCACTATGTTCCAGAAAGACATGATTAAACTCCCAAAACATAAGGAACTGAAATAACTGGGGACAAAGACTTGAGTAGCTAAATAGGTGCATGTGCAAGGCAAGAAGTTCACCATCTTTGCAGGCATATACACTGCTGACAGAGCTGCTCAAATGAACATCTCCTGTGTGGTCTATTCCAGTGACAGAAAGTCAAGAGGCAGTTGTGAATGCCTTGATGTAGCACAGTGAACAATTTTAATGGACAAAATGATGGGGTATTACAATCCCATTAATAGATATGAGAACCAATGCATAGACAATTTAAGTGGCTTGCTGAAAAACACCTGTGAGGCAAGTTCCTTCATATGTGAGTGACATATGACTGTCAGGTGATGACCAGACCTTGAAGTAGTACTCCAGTCTACAAGTGTACAGAAAACAGGCTAAAAGGGACATCTACACGAGAATTTACTGTTTGCAGCTTTTAGTAATGCCAGGAGTGCGACATTCACAGCTGGGCCATGGTTCCTTCATAACTTCTTGCCAAGTTCTTCTCTGCCTTCATGTGTTGATACCCAACCACCAGCCCACCAGGCCATTTTTTCATGCCTTCCTTTCTGCTTACCTTAACTATTGGTCACTGCAGTTGGGATTATCTTTCAAAGCAAAGAGTGGTATGTTACATAGCTTTGCTTAATCTCCTCTAGATGATTATCTGGACAATCTGGGTATGAAAACTTGTGTTTCACATCACAAAAAAACCCCTTTCATCAACGGGGTCTACTGACTCTTGTCACTAGAATTTTAAACAAGAGATTCCCCGCTTTCAGGTGAGGAAAAAGAAGAGGGGGAAGAAGTGCAGATTTCAAAACTGAAAAACAAACATGATGTCTAACATGGCCAAAACAAAACTCCTGTCACTCAATTATGTTGAATGGCCATTCCATTTTTGTAGTGAATGATGGAAGAATAAGCTAGTAAAAAATGTTAAGATACTACATATAAAACACATATAATGCCAAAAGTCCCAAATGGAAGTAGAAAAGTACAAGTGTTGTTCAAGTGTTCTTTAAATAGTCTCATTTCAAATAGCATTATGCATCAAGCTGCTTGACACCTGTGAGAAAATATTTACTGCTAAAATAGTAAAAGAAAAATAAGTCTTAGTAAGATATGATCTTTATTATGTTCCAAACATTTCAAAATATGTTCTACAAGTATTTTTGATTATTGTAAATTACAAGGATTGAGGAAAGCATTAATACAAAGGGTATTTTTTGGGGGTCATACATTTGCCACAGGATAACTATGGCCTTGACGATTACTCATTTCTCATCACAAGTTTGAAAGTGCAAAGGCACATCCTCAGAAGCTGGGCAAATGATTTGTTGGCAAATGCTATACATACAGTTAGATACGTGTGCAGGTATATAGGGGAATATATAGAAAAAAAATCCTTCACAAATGCATCTGGTCTGTGAAGTGGCTTCATGCACAAATGAAAAACCAGGAAAACTGGAGGACCCCTCCAAAGCAGATGAGCAAAAATGATTGCAGGTTTAAAATTTCTGACCTGCCTGGGAAAGGTTAAAGTGAATGGGTTGCTATTTGTTGTAAAAATTGAAGGACTAATAGGGTTCCAATCAAGATCCCATAATGTAGAAACAAGAGTATCAAGTGGGACAAATATGTTTATATGCTCCAGTTTGGGCAAGACAGCCTATCTCATCCTCCATATGCAAAATCATTAAGCTTATATGTTTTATTTTGATATTACCCCCCTGCTTCTATAACAAAGTTTCATTTGATTCCATTGTTCACTGGAGCTAGAACATGAGGGAAAATTAACCTGCAGACTCTTCATACTCGAAGTATTTTAAGGACATTCAGACAAAGATTTGCCTTTTACAATCTAGATGAATGTGTTTTGACTCATCAGAAAGGACTGGGCTAGAACTGCTGGATTTCTGGCAACCATTTTTGGCTTTACATTTCATGCTGTGTGGCAATACAGAGCAGGTATTTTTACCAACCAAATGTTGATCTGAACTCTGTAGGAAGTCATTCCTCTGAAAGTAAAACATTTTAAATTGGCTCTTAAAAATTCAAGCAGCATGATTCTTTTGTGTGGAAGTCTTTCAAATTAATTTTTATAATACAGGCCAGCATGTGACTGCTGCCTGAACAGAGCAGCTGTTAGTATTTAATACTTGTGTATTCCTTTGTTTTCTCTGGAACTGTGTGCATATGTTTGGCCATTAGCACATTCTGGGGAAAAAAGTCCCAATTCCAAAAACTCTGGTATTTAGCATTCTTTATATAGCAAAAATTATACACCTTTATATGCTTCAGTAAAAATAACTCTGTGTGACTGCACATATTTTTATCCTATTATATGACTGATTATACATTGGGTCAGAGCAACAATAACTGTGGATAAAAATAAACATTACCAAATGCAAGTAAAATATTAAAAAAACATATGGAATTGCTCTTATCTGCTCTGTCTCATCTTTCAGTCTCCTTTTTGAAGTTCCAAGAACTTTGCCTGCTCTGACCCAGCCATCTCTGTGATTTCTCTGTGCAGAAGTGCCACAGCACAGCCTGTGTTACAGACTAGATGAGAGCAGCCACAAGCTAGTGCTCAAACGACCAGAACTGAAGGATCAGTCACCTTCCATCTGATAACTCACCATATGCAAAAGACTTCCTGTGAAGAAAAGGCAGGAAAAACAGAAAGCTTGTGAAAGGAAGGAGTAGCTGATTCTGGAATAAGGTCCACTGCAAAAAAAACAGCAGTTATTCCTCTAATTATTACTACTGCCACTCTCTTTAATCAAAGGAAAGGGTCAAAAGACTAATTCTAAGTACCCTTGGAATACTTTGGATGAAGAGCCTCATTGAGCCTGTTCTGTTTTACCAGGATATGTATGCATACTCCTTGTCTATTGACAGAACAGACAAGTTATTTCAATAGTTATTTCATGTGTGTCCTCAGGCTGGATTTAGCCCTTATAATGACAATGCATATTAATCGGAAAATGTGGAGAGCCAGCTCTGAAGATTAGCTTGGCTTTGTAGTATTGCTCAGTTGCTGTGCTGTATGGAAAATGCATGATGATAAGCGATGTAGAGCTCACCACTCATAAATATTTAAGTGACAAGACACAATAGACAGGCACCTTCATTGTTGCAAAATCAGAGATACAGTGTGAGGCACAAAGGACAAGAAGTGACTTTAGATACTTTAAAAGTACATTTCCTTAGAAATGTACTTGTGAACTTAGTAATTTTTTCTTACTAAATACAATATATTCAAAACGGGAAGATACTCCCATTTATATATCCAGTATTCATTACTGGCAGTCATTGACAGAGAAAAGACCCCTCTGATGGTTTGGAAAAGATGGCTGTATCCTGGATTGTAATACCCTTTCGTAATCAACAACAGGACTTCACCTGATATTGAACTAGAATAGCAGATCCTCAAAAAGGAATTCAAAATTAAGGAGCAAATACTGCAGGTTTGTGTCTGAGAATGAAAAAGCAGGGGGGATGTCTTTATGATTTTAATTGGTATTTCCAACATGTTATATACATACACGGTCACACTATATGCAATACAGAGGAAAAAGGTTAATTCCATTCTGAAGGATTTTACATCTTTCTACTGAAATGATCAGTGATTCTAATCCACTGCTGAAATTTCATCTGCATCTTAAAAAGTGTAAATTGTACTAAGCTTATTGAGGTGCTCGAGGACAGGAGTATGGGAACAAGATAGGTAAAAAGAAACCCAGCCAAATCAGATTTAGGGCACTGTGAGACAGAAGCAGGGGGTTAGCTTGCCATATTCAGACACAGTGGAGAAGGGCCCTGAGACAAGTGGGACCTAATTTACAGAGTATGAAAATGATATTAAAGAAAATAGGAATATAGGCCTGCCCTTGGCTTTAACTCTTTTGTCTCTGATGCTTTAGATAAATCATTAAGCTCTTCTGTAATAATTTATTTCCTCCTTCTTCAAATTCTCTCATTCTCTGTAGTTCATGACTAGGCTTTAAATTCCAATTAGACTTACAGAGGAAAAACATCAATGAAAAACTAGTTTTTACTCAAGGACCAGTATATGAAGATGATGACTTTCAGGACTTCTTCCTGTCCAAAGCAAAATGACAGGGCAGAAACTGGAAATCTTGTCAAAGGGAATAGCAATTGAGAAGCCAAAGGTACAGGCTATTTTGAACTACAAGAGTAGTGTCCTGCAAAGGGGATGTAAAACCACCACAATTCTGTACCTCTTACAGGATGCGAATATTGCAAAGGTCTTGGACATTTTAGGGCAGTTCATTTATTAAAAGTACAATTCTTGTTCAACATCATTAACTTTATTATCCTGGAGTAATTACAAACCAGTTGTCTCAACCTGTTTTCATAAGAGAGAGGTAACAGGCCAGAGCAGCACAGGTTATTCAATACTGCACTGCAGCAAGCTGTGAGGCAAGGGGAAAGCTAGACACTGACTGGCCCCTCTGCTGAAGTTGTTGGCTGATAAATGCCTATCATGCTGACAGTATGCTACTAGGAATTAAAAAGAAAAAAAAAACCAAACCAAAAAACCCCAAAAAGAACCACAAAAGACATTTAGAGGGTAAGGAGACTGGTAAGTAAATACAAGGTTTGATGAGCATGTACAAGTCACCCATGTAGTCTTGTTCACTGTGTTTTCCTCACTCCCCCAGCCATTTTTAACAGGCTGAATCAGCAGTAGCATATCCTCCCTGTGAATCAAACTAACTGTAACCCATCACAAGACTTCATCTGCCGTTACAGAGCAGCCACTGAGACTTACAGCCCCGGTGATTTCCAATCCAATTCTGCAGGAAAACGAGTTTGCAGAGCATATCACAACATGGGCACTATAAAAATGCTGCTGCTCAGCTGCTGAAGTAAAACTGCAGATGTCATATTCCTTCATTACTGGTGTTCAAATGCGTTACTTCTCTACTGAGCAGCTGAAGGGCAGTTTCATTCTGCCGATTTTTTTCCGCACACTTATGGCTGTGTTTCTGTAGTGTTGATTTAGCTACTCATATCTTGAGTTTCAAAATTAATAGCTACCTACTGGATACTTATTAAAGCATTTGTTTCAGGAAACAAATTGCCAGCCCTGAGCAAAGTCTGGATCAACTGGGTACTAAAAAGAAAAGTTCAAAAGAATTCTAGTTCCTTGTGCATGGGGCCAAAACCTGAAGGGAGCACACATCCCTGCTACGCTATTATTCAAACAAACGAGGCTAGAAAATATTAGTCTAGCTTTGGAGGAAAGAAGTGTTTCACAAAGGACTTGGCTTTCTGCTCCTCAGAAACAGAGGTATGAGTTAGCCTTCCCTACAACAAGTTTTCAGGGAATCCATAAGAAGATTCATTGCCTCTTGATCAAATCGATTACATATGGCTAAGGGAAAGGATATAATAAACTGCTTTACCATGAACCCCTGCCCAAGGAATTGTGCCTGGTAGATTACCTTACATAAGTTATTGTTTTCATCTGGAATGCCATGTCTTGTGCACACCTGAAACAGAGATCAAAGGTGGTGAAACTGCAACCTGCAATTTCCTTTTAGTGAGGTTGTTTGCATTTCTGGAGTCCAAATTTCACAAATAACCTGCAAACACATCAAAGACCATGCTGTTCCTCAGTCATGCTGTGCTGACTTCCTTGAAGTCCTTAAGGATTTCTAGGCTGTGTAGATCATGCTGTTTTGGAGATGTGCATTGTAAGAGAAGATAGGTCCTCTTCAAACACACCTTGAGTGTCCAGCCCCACTCAGTAAGACAGGGGGGCTGGCAATCAGCCTAAGGACCCAACCCATACCTGACAGATTTCAGAAGCCTTCTGGTATTAGGCAACACTCACTTCTCAAGAAGTCTTGTCTCATGAGGTTTTTGGTACAGAGTATTTCCTGAGAAGGTGGTAGTAGTTCCCACAATGCATGTACAGAAATACTGCTACTTGATTCACAGGAAGACAGATGTTTTGCTTTACAGGGAAGAGAGGCTGCCACTAAAAATAGCATCTGAGCCCATTCTCTTGTATGCTAGCAAGGGACGGGTGTCAGTCTGATCCTTAAATTTTTCACCAGTGCAGCTGTAACTGTCAGGAATCAAGACCAGGTGCTTGGTGATAGCCTTTGTAGTCACCTAAATTTAAGGACAGCAAAGGAACTCTCTTCCTGCAAAGAAGGATAAAAGCAATGTGAGTGTAATTTCAGCATCTACTTATGTTTACACAAGTGTACTTTCCCATTTGTCCTGTACTTGGAAACACCTGCCAGACCAGATTGTATCTGAACCAAACTTGCAAAATACCGATTTTTCCTGCCAGTGTCACAGGTAAGTTCACATTACTAATCATGCATGGAGTGTGCTGTCCAGAGCAAAAGAGTAAATTTCTAGAAATCCTAGTTTCCCAGACTTGCCCTGGGGAGGTCACAAAGTCACAAAAGAGGAACTTCAGTCTCTGTGCTAGTGACCTTGGTCACCGACTAAAATCACTGGAAAAAATAAGTTAAAAAAAAAAATCACTTCTCTTGGAAGGGAAAGCTGCCCTATCAGAGGAGGACTTTGGACATCAGTAATTCACACCCAAGGCTTGGTTGTGACACCAGCTGCTGCATCCCACCCGTGGAAATTGAAAAAACCTAGTCTGTCTTGTGAGAAGCCTCAGGGCTGTGGAGAGCCCACCTGAGAGAGCACAGGCAACAGCAGCCACCCACGCTGTGCAGTGCCCACCGGCACAGCGAGGAGAGGTCTGGGCGTGGGGAGCGAAGGCTGCACATGGAGGAGGGAGGCAAAACCCACCAGCTCCAAACAGACACCCCCGAGCCAAGCATCAGTGCCCGGCTCTCTCCCGCTGGCGCTCGCTGTGCCATCCCCAGAGTTCCTGGGCTGAGTCAGCAGTGCCCTGGCAGCCTGGGGGGCAACCCTGTCCGAGGGGACATCAAGCACAGCATCGCCAGCGAAGGGAGGGAGGGGATTGTCCCGCTCTGCTCTGCACTGGGGCGGCCTCACCTGGAATACTGTGGGTAGTTTTTGTTGCCACAATGTAAGAAAGATACTAAGGTACTAGAGAACATCCAAAGAAGGGCCACGAGGATGCTGAAGGGCCTTGAGGGGAAGCCTTTGTTATAGACGCTCGTGACAAATTGGAGGAGCCAATTCGTATTAAATAAAAATTGAATTTATTAGCAAGCGATAAAAGAGCAAAACAGCGCTGGGCAGACCGGGGAGGCAGGCTCCGCCAAAGGCTGCTCCCTAAAATGGAAAGGGTTCCCTTATTTATACAGTCTGTAGTTCCTGTGTCCATATCGGCTGGTATCTTCTGCGTTGTGTGTGCGCCTGCGCTGGTGGTCGTAATCTGCTCCTTGGTGGTCGCTGGGATGAAGGCCGAAGTCTTCCTCAGCTGTTCTTTAGGTGACTTAAGTCCCCACCCCTATCCTTGTGGAACTTGTTTACTGGATACCCTGGCTTTAGAATATCAGAGAACGTCTTAACCCCTGCATGCTGTTAGATAAAGAATGTCCCTACCCCACATGCGATTTCATGAACAAAGTTAACCCGTTCATTACAGCCTTATTAAGGGCAGCTGAGGGCACTTGGTCTGTTCAGGCTGGATGAGACTGCAGTCCCGAACTTCCTTGTGAGGGGAAACAGAGGGGCAGGCACTGATCTCTTCTCCGCGGTGAGCAGGGACAGGACATGAGGGAATGGCCTGAAGGTGTGTCAGGGCAGATTCAGGCTGGATATTAGGAAAAGGTTCTTCACTCAGAGGGTGGCTGAGCACTGTTAGAGGCTTCCCAAAGGAGTGGTTACAGCACCAAGGCTGACACGGTTCCAGAAGCGTTTGGACAGCACTCTCAAGGCACATGCTGTGATTCTCGGTGTGTTCTGCGCAGGGTGAGCAGCTGGTCCGTGGGTGTCCCTCCCACCTCAGGCCGCTGTAACCCCGTTACCCTGTGCGGGGGTTACGCCTGCCCGAGGGCTGTGCGGAACCCGCCCCGCGCCCCCCTGCCCCTCTCCCGGCGCGCCCCCGGGCGGCGCCTGCGCGGCCCCGCGCGGCGCCTGCGCGCTGTGGCATCGCCGCTCCGGGCGCGGGTGCGGGTGCGGGCGCGGGCGGGGGGCGGCTGTGTCTGCTCCTCCCGGGGCAGCGCCGGGCAGCCTGGGAGCGGAGGGCGGGTCGGCAGGTGGGTGGGCAGGTGTGTAGGTAGGTACGGGGAGAGCCGGCTGGGTCCCGCCGCCTCCTCATCGCTATGGCCGGCTCGGAGCAGCCGCCGCCGCGGGAGGATGAGGAGTCGCCTCTGCCCATCGAGGACGCGGAGCTGGCGCTGGCCGGCATCAACATGCTGCTAAACAACGGCTTCCGCGAGTCCGACCAGCTCTTCAAGAAATACAGGTCAGCCCCGGCCCCCTACCCCGGCGCGGCCCTCACGGCCCCGGGCAGCGAGCGGGGTCCCCCGCCCCCCCCGGCCCCACGGTCAGTGCCTCGGTCAGCGCTCCCGGGGGCAAGGGGCACGCGTGATTCACCGAATGGAGCAGGCTGGAAGGGAACACGGTGGGTCACCTGCTCCAGCCTCCCTGCTCAAGCAGGGATGTCCTAGAGCACATGGCACAGGATTATGGCCAGGCGGTTCTTGAGTATCCGCAGTGAAGGAGACTCCGCAACCTCTCTGGGCAGTCTGTTCCACTGCACGGTCACTCGCACAGTAAAGTTCTTCCTTTATTCACGTGAATCTTCCTGTGCATCAGTTTATGCCCGTTGCTTCTTCTATTGCTTGGCACCACCGAGAAGAGCCTGGCTCCATCCTCTTAGCATCCGGCCTTTAGATATTTATATACATTGATGAGGTCCCCTCTCAGTCGCCTCTTCTCAAGGCTGAACAAGCCCAGCTCCCTCAGCCTTTCTGTGTAACAGAGATGCTCCAGTCCCCCAGTCATCCTCGTTGCTCTCTGGTGGACCCACTCCAGGAGCTTCACTAAGGAGCCCAGAACTGGACACAGCACTCCAGGTGTGGCCTCACCAGGGCTGAATAGAAAAGCCTGCCTCGACCTGCTGGCAATGCTCTTCCTAGTAATGCATCCCACGGTTTTGTTGGCCTTCTTGGCCACAAGGACACACTGCTGGTTCGAGGGATTTGCCCACGGGGTCCTGTGTGAGGGGCTGCAGGTCCGCGGTGCGGGGGTGAGCTGTGGTGTGTGCGGCAGGGGATGGGGAAGGGCCAGGGAGGGGTCCCTCGGTAGCACTGGCTGCGTTTGTCTGTCCTGTCGGTGTGAACACGCGCCTCTGCCTGGAGACATGTCCTGGGGGGTTTTCGCTCTGGTGCTCCTATGTGGTCTGATGCGGTTTTCAGCCTGCAAAAGAGCGACGGAAGGCCCTTGGGTGCTGCTGTGATTATCTTTGGGCTGTAAGATTATGTTCATAATCTCTACATAGAACATGTCTAGGTTTCTGCGTTAAGTAGGCATCCGGTAGGAATGGCATTAGCACAGCTGTGCAAGTCAGTCTTAAAGAAAAGATTGCCCCTACCTGTCCTTGCGTTTTTTTCTGAGCACTAATGTCTTCCACCCGAGTTTGAGCTGCTATAATTGCGCATACATTCTAAATAATTAATATGCACTATATTGTTGTTGTGTGATTAAAAGTGGCTTCAGTTGACTTAAAATAGAACTTCATAGTGATGGTGTACTTATGTACTTAAATCTTATTTATAAAAGGGATGGTTGGAGTAGAGTGCATAGAGTAAGACAAATTAAGAACATTGCCCTTAGTAATAGCGGAATAACAACTTTATTGTGCGCCTGCAACAGTCTAATATTAAATATGTCATCCTGTCTTTAGTATATACTGCTATGTGACATGCAAAGTACTGTTGTGAAGAACTAACTGGGATGTTGCAAATGGCAAGTAAGGTCCAATTCTGCATTCCTCACATGCATAAGCTCCGAGATCATCAAGTCCAACTGTTAACCCAGCACTGCCAAGACCACCACTAAACTGTGTCCCTAAGTGCCACATCTCTATCTGGTGAAATTGCAACCTTTGAGTTGTTTGTTTCTTGAGTATTTCTTTCTGTTGGAGTTGTCAGTTGTTCAATTGCTTGGTTTTGTGTTGTGTAATTTTTTTAGGGTGCCAATTAAGGAATGCTCGATGATATTTCCTCTTCTCCACTTTTGGTTGTGTTGTGCCATTGCTTTCTCTAAGAACTCTAAATATGTCATGCTTGTAACATTGTAAAGTACTGCTAGGAAGTAAAATTGTTAAGATTCCTGTTTTTAAAATGCAGTTTAATTGTCCCTTCAAAGGGTGAATAATGATCTCTTCTGCAAACTGTTCTCTTGTTTATCTAGGAGGTTTATTGCTAAAGATATCTTAAATGCCGAAACTTGCCAATCTTTTTTTCCAGGTGCAGGCTTTTCTTTTTTTGATTTTATCAGGAAGTGCCTCTTGAGTTCAGTGTACCTTTTGATCCTGGCCATTAAACAACACCTGCAAGGAGTAAACAGGAATTCCTTCATAAGATTAATGCTTTATGGTTCTCAGATTGATAATGGCTGTCTTAGAGCTGGAGATTTTCACAGTCATTTAAAAACTTCATCCCCAAATTTATAGCAGGGATTAGTTCTTGCTGTGAACCAGTAGACCCTTATTGAATTGCAGATTAACTGTATGTTGAAAATGTATTTGATGTAGGACAGAAGAGACAGCAAAGTATGCTCAACTTCCTATAAATGTGAATTTTGGAGTCATGGGCAGTGAGGTACACACTTTTTTCCCCCAACAGGTTTTGAATCTATGCTTGCCTTAAATGTGTTCTCTCTGCAAGGGCTTAAGTAATGTTTCTTGGCATGCAGTCTTAATGAGAATGTTTTATTTGTGTGTGCTTGGAATTATGAGATAGAACCCATCCTAAATGGGGCTGGTAAGCCAAATGAACAGCTTTTGGGAGCTCTCCATAATTCAGTATAGATGTTTTTAATTTCTGGCATTAGAGGTCCAAGATGTCTGATGGAATGCAGCTTTTTTAACTTGATAGTTGTCTGTATTTCAAGTGACCTTTCTTACAGAAAATGTTAATTCTAAACTACTGCTTATGCAGGTAGTTTAACTCTGTTTCAGAAGCTTAAGTTATCAGATGAATCCCAGAAGCAAAGGGAAGAATGGAGGTCTTTTTTCTTATGAAAACTGTTTAAGAACATCCGAAATTATTTGGAAACTCAGTTACTCAGCAAAACTTGTTTCAGTAGCCACATCACTTAAACCACTTAAAACTGTTTCTTGGAAACTACTGGGTTTGATTCTGGTTTTTATTACTTTTAATTTTTACTTCATTTGCCGCCTGAAAGATCTTGTGAAAAATTAATTCAAATCAATGCTTCTATTTTTGTGGGACAGTAGACAACCTTGTCTCCAAAACAGGTGGGGTCTGTTTTTCTTTCCTATTCTGCATTTTTGCATCTTCCAGAAACCTGACTGCTGAGCCCAGAATCAGTCATGTTTAAAAACTGGTCATAATGCAGTCCCTGAGGAAACTAGGGTAGGAGTTGGAACTGTGTTTCATATATATAACCACACCAATAATGTCTTGTCTTTGAAGAGTGGTGGTACTTTGAATGGGCTATAGAACCATTGTTTCTGTGTTGGGCATGGAAGAGAAGTATTTTGTCTTTTGGTGTTTAGAGCTTGTGTATATATCTATAGAATCTGAAGAAGTCAGATGAATATGTCAGTTGTGTGTCAGATGCAACATATAGTTGGAACTGCATTGACTATCACACTAAAGCAGGTAATGCTTTGTCAGGTGTAGTTTGTGACTAGCTTTGTTTTAAATTATACTTGAGGGAAGATACCAAGGTTTGAAAAATCATCTGCAAGTATCATCAGAATCTGCATGTGCTTTTTCATGAGTTTAATTTTTTTAAGAAGTCCAGGTCCTCCACCTCTCACTGCTGATAACATTCAAATATCAGTGGATGTTACATTTTCATAAAGCTGCAGCAGACAGCACCACTGTCTTTAATGCTTGTAGCTGTGTCAGGTCCCCATGGTGCTCATATTTGAAACTGTCAGATATCAGTCTTTCTATTTCAGCTTGAACAAGGCTGGAACCATCCCAGGTCTCATTGATTTAAACTTTGAGTACCTGTGGAAGCTGTAAGAGATGTGGAGATTGACCAGAGACATAGGCGTTGGAGATGGAGCCCGGGGGGGATGGTGTTGTTTTGGTGAACCATCCTGACACTAGCAAGAAAGCTGGAGCAAGTGTTCTTTTTCCCTTTGTAGTTTTTTGGATTCCTAAACATTTAAGAAGGAAATAAACTGTCAAAAGACTTTTTTTTTTTTTTTTTTTTGTTTTTGGCTGATTCTTCACTTTTTAAAAGCATTTGCAATTCAAAAAATATTTAAAAGCTTCCTCTAGCTAAGAGGAGAGAAGAGACTGTGAAATGAAATCAGGAGTTTTTAGCTGAGTGTTGATTCACAACATAAATCGTAGAATCGTGGAATATTCTGAGTTGGAAGGGACCCCTGGAATCATCAAGTTCAAGTCCTGGCCCTGCACAGGACAACTCCATGAATTGAACCATATGCCTGAAAGCACTGTCCAAACGCTTCTTGAACTCTATCAGCCTTGGTGCCATGACCACTTCCCTGGGCAGCCTTTTCCAGTGCCCAACCACCCTCTGGGGGAAGAACCTTTCCCTAATATCCAACCTAAACCTCCCCTGATGAAGCTTCAGGCCATTCCCTCATGTCCTGTCCCTGGTCACCACAGAGAAGAGATCAGTGCCAGCCCCTCCTCTTCCCCTCATGAGGAAGTTGCGGACTGCAGAGGTCTCCCCTCAGTCTACTCTTCTCCTGGCTGAACTGACCAAGTGACCTCAGCTGCTCCTCATAAGGCTTCCCTCAAGGCCCTTCATCATTTTTGTTGCCTTCCTTTGGACACTCTCTAACAACTTAGTATCTTTCTTACATTGTGGTGCCCATAACTGCACGCAGGACTTGAGGTGAGGCTGCACCAGTGCCAAGTAGACAATTGCCTCCTTTGAGTGGATGGCAGGTCTGTGTCTGATGCCCCCCAGGACACAGTTGGCCCTCCTGGGTGCCAGGGCATAAATCATGAGATCAGGGATGTTATCTCACAAGAAATCCAACAGTTTTCTGTCTCCTACCAGGGAAATGTTTGACTCTGCATGAATGACTTATATCTGAGAAGGCTTGATAAAGTTTTCAACTTTCATCTGAATGGAAAGAGCAATGTTACAAGATGATAAGTAAAGTATATATAAGGTCATCTCCAAAGAACAAAAGGAATTTGATGCACAGGAAATGTGATTCTAAGATAAAATGTGTAAAGATTTAAAGAAAGGGGTCAGTGTGGAAAAACATGCTGTACAACCTCTAGGGTGAAGCAGAATATGGTGAAGAATGGGAAGCTGGAGCAAATAGGAAAAAAGCTCGGTATGATTATCTAAAAAACCTGAAATGAAAGTGGACATGTTACATTACATGTATTAACAGTCCTACAAGGTTCAGCAATGGACCAGAAATTCCCTTGTGGATAGGTGTTTGAACCTCATATTACCAATTTAAAATTCTGATTCTGGCTCAAAGTACTTTTGACACAAATACAAGTTGAGAAGAGGTGACATTGAACCAGCATTGATCGGTACGCAGATTATGGCCCACGTATGGGCAGTCCAATCACTGTTAAAATTCTTGCTTATGTAGCTCAGCAAAGGAACCTTAAGAGCGAAAAATAAGTGATTTAGTAGATGCTTCAGTAGCTTCTCTAAAGATAAGGACAGCAGAGTGGGAACTGACGTCAGTTGGTTGGGAGAAGGATGATAGCATCTGGATTGGCAGCATGAGAATAAATCATGAGTGCCCTAATAGCAACCCTGTGTGCTTTTGTTTGTTGCAGTGTTAGGCAGAGGAGCAGCTGCTAGATGGACATATAGAAAGGAGATCACAGGGGAAGTGATCTTTAGTAGCAGTATTCTACATGTGTAATAAATGTGTACCTCAGCAAGGTAAGAAGTGTATAGTAAGGGTTCTTTTCACAAAACAAATTTGGGCTGATTATGAAATGTAAACTGAACCTCGATCTGACATATGCAGTTCTCAATGTGTCTTAATACTGTAATGCTTCCATGACATTTAAATTATCTAGGGTATTTCGTATACTAGTATTGGGTGAGATGTATATTTATGTAGATCTGTCATGTTTGTAGTCTCACAAATAATTATTAGCACATATTTTAGAATAATCTATGATGGAATAATGGCCAAAGGATTTGTATGTTGCAGTAAATTCCCTTATCCTTATATTTATACATATTTCTGCTTGCTTTAAAATATTTAGTTACTGCTCCTATATTTATCTGTGAACATACAAGAATTATGCCATTATGCTTTACTCTCTCACTCTGGAGGAAAATAATTTGTTTTGTTTCAACTTGAGCATCACTATCAGTATAATGACTGGAATTCTTAGTGGACTGTGGTTAAATGCCTAGAAAAACAGAGAGGAAATGTGGGCAGGTTAATTACATTACTCTAAATTTAAACCTGTCCTAGGCTGTAGGAGCTTTAGAAGGTGATGTATTTGGAAGGGAAATACTGTCTTGGAAATTGCTGTAGAAAAAAAAAAAAAAGAAAATACTGAGAAGTAATTGATTTTGTTTTCTTGGTTTTTTTTTTTTTTTTTTTTTGTGTTTCAGTTATGTTTTATTTTTTATGGTAAAATTGGGCTGTATTATATCAGCATTATTAAACCAAGGCTTAGAACTCCTGAATGTTATCATCAAGTGTGAAAATGGGGCATGGCAAAGGCCTTTCTTCTGAGAGTGAATTAATATCTTAAAGATATGCCATGATATGAGAGGCAGGGTTTATTGATGAGTGCAATGTCTCGTGTAACACTGATTTATATAACTGGAAGAAAGTTTTGCTTCAATGCTCTTAAGTTTTTGACCGAAGTGTAGTTACAAGTACCAATGTATTGATACTTAGAACCTTTTACTGTAGTATCTTTTAATAATGGTTTTAATAGCACAATTTCTTCTAATAAAGATGTCTTATGAGTCCTGGTTTCTAGGTGAGGTGCAAATGGTGTTTTACAGAACATGTCTGGAGACTGATTTTTTTTTTCTTTTAATCTTTGAGCTAATTAAAAGTCTATAGAGTTTTTTTGTTACTTAATGGATGTTACTGCTTTCAAAGTCGTGAGGACAACTTGGGTAGTGCAGTATCCTAATGTTAACTTTTATTCAGTTCCATAACTCCTGTCAACGTTGATACAGCCATTGATTTGCTGTTAGTATTTTCTCAAGTGCTGCCTCATTTTTTTTGTCTGTCAACAACTTTTTGGAATCTGTCAAAAAGTATGTAATATGGTGTCTGAAGCCAAGGGTCACTTACAAGGAACTTGAGCCATCATTAATCATGTCTTAGTTTTTACTGGGACAGTATTGTGCCATTGCAAACTTTTTTCCTAGCTCTTAAGGAAAAGATAGCCATAAGCTGTTGAAGAATTTATGATCCAACACAATATTCACTGACTGAGGACTGAACATAGTTGTTGTTCAAAATGTATTTTAAACGCTGAAGTTACTTTAGTAAGTGGTCTTTCATAAAGCTGCAATTTTAGTGACTACAGCAACTGCTTAGGAATGTGGCAGAAACATTCTTTTTTTGTTTAGTGATGACAAACTCTATGTGGGGAGCTCCTACAGTGAAGTTTTCGTGTTTTGATTGCCAAACTCCATGGTCTCAACAGAAGCATCTCCCAGACACAGTATAATATTATGCATCATGTCTTCTTGCTTCAGGGTCCTTTTGTGCTACAGCCCATATGTGCTGTAATGGCAATGCTTTTTATAGATTAAGTGACTGAAAGTTAAAAAGAACTGATCTGCGACATTAACCTCTTGTATTACAGCTACGGATAATTTCAGAATAGAGTGATGTGATTCTTGTTTTTTTTGTTGTTTCATCTTTTACTGTGGGGGATGGAAACAAAGTGAGCAGTTGAGTGTCAAGAGTGCAAGTGTGGAAGCACTTTTGAAAGATCATTTGAAAAGATAAATATATCAGTTGAAAAGATAAATATGTAATTGTGGAAAAAAACTCAGTTGTAGTCAGACAAATATACATTAAAATACTTTGGCAAATTTTCACTGCTTGCAGTGAGTGCTTCAGTGTATTTTGTAGTCTTTAAAGACCAGTTGGCTCTGGACTGTAACTAGCTGCCTCATTTTTAACATTATTTTAACCTTTTTTAACTCCCCAGAACTGCTTTCTCTCTGTGTATGTGGATCTGAGGAAACTCAAAAATGAAACATTTGGTTTATTTCTGAGCTACCTTGAAAGTATGATATATATGCAAGTTCATACTGAGGGACATAAAAGTAAAAATTTCTTGTGCTGATCTGTTCTGCAATTTTACATCATTTGGGTATTGATAATGCAGGAGGTGTGACTTTGAAACGTATGGTGAAGGTTGTGCTGTGGAGTGTGGTGGTAAGACTGGCTGCTCAAGCGATCCCACCCGCCTCATGAGTTGGAAGGGGGATTATGAGATAGCCACGTGCCCGCTGCAGCAGGAGTTCATGCTGGAATTGCCAGCTGCAGTGAGTATTTTGTGTAGCTGATTGCTACTGCCCTGTGAAACACAGCTGCTGGTAGAGCACAGTCCAGGTACTGAATAGCAGAGACACTTACTGGCAGCTGTTCTTTGTTGACCTGCCAACAAAGGGGGAAGCACCCAACCTATTTTTCTTTTGAACAATACTGAAAAAATGGGACAAGTTATGTTGATCTTACATTTATGTGTATATCTATAATTGGGCAATGTATATAAAAAGGCAAGGTTTTTCTCTTACAACATCCTTTGTTTATCTTTCCTGTTTTTCTTTCTTATTATTCTTATTCATGTCCTTGCTTTTAGATGTTTATGCAAAATCAAAAAGTGAGAAAAGGGGTAAAGGAGTGTATGTGGGAAACATTTTTAAAAAAACAAACCAGACTCTTGTATTATGTAATACAGATTCACTACTGGAAATTTATGTTTTAGTAATAAGCTTTTTTCTTCATGTTTTTCAAGTGCCTGTGCTATTTTAAAACTCTTCTTTAATGCTTGCAGAATAAAGTTGGAAACAAATTAAGTGCTGCACTGTAATAAATACATGTATCTGTAACATAAATGATACTTCTTAAATCCTGTAAGTCTGTGTTTTTATATAATCTGGTGGCCCACCACTGAATGGTGTGAATGAGTGGTACCACTGAGAGCCTGACATTTTAATTTTTAATTTTTTCAAGTGCCTTGTGTGTGGCATTACTGTAATCTCATGGTCTGACTACGGTTGTCCTGAAGCTTGAAACCTGTCCCATGTATTTCCAGGGTTTTGGTTGCCTGTGGTTTTTGATCCAGCTGTTGATTTTACCCTTTGGGAATAGTCCTGCAATGAGAATAGGTGAAGCATCTTAAAGCTATTCCATGTATTGTAGAATATATGTATTCTGAACTTGAAACAGCTATAAAACCATAAGGCTTGTAAGAACCTTGGATTTACAACAACTTTGTAATGTGGCAGATGAATTTTTTTTTTAGAATCTGGGTAAATTAACTTAAATTCATAGAAACAGGTGGAAATGGGAATCTCTTAATATGCCCTGTTAACATTTGTCTGGTAGGACAAAATTGTAGTGATGGATCACAAGAGGAGAGTAGAATTGACAGACTTAATTTTCTGTAGCTCTATGATACAAAAAACCTCACTAAGACTTACTTACAAACATACATGTTAAAATCAAGAAATGCAGTATTGATCTTTATGACAGGACATATGTACAAATAGACTATTTTTTGTTTTCTTTACAGGAACCATAGCCCATTAATGAGTTTTGGAGCCAGTTTTGTCAGTTTTTTGGTGAGTAGATGAGAACACAGAGTATACATCTCTTTTCGTTCATGTTTGTATGTGCATGCATGCATTCATAACAGTGAATACTCTAAACTAGTTTTTTATAAGACTGACATTTTTCAAATTTTTAGATGTAACTAGAGAACAAGGCATTACATTTTGTAAAACTTGTTTACTCTTGTGGTTTAAATAGAAAGTAAAGGTTCTGTGATTCAGATTCTTAAATGTATAAAATATTTATGTATTTCATTAACAGAACCTTAATCAAACGCGCTCTTAAGTGAGCAGCGGAGTTCTTTCTTTCTTTATTTAATTAAAATAAAACTCACAAATGCCTGTTTTTCTGGTAACATTTGCTTTTGAAGATTTCTTCATCCATACTGCCCTATAAAAATTGTTAATTGAATCCATTCACTTTGCTTCTTTTCTGGATATATGAGAACTTAGAATATTGATTGACTAAACAGTCATAATGGGCAAGATAGGTCTGTTAAATACTTTTTTTTTTAATGTATTAGAAATAATAATACCTTGTATAAAAACTGAGCAGTTGTGTTAGAAAATGTTTGAATCTTATTTTTTGGAATGTCCTTTTTCTGATTTCACTGTTCACTGTTCAGATTTAGATCTCACCAGAAATTATCCATGGTAATACTCTTTTTAAAAAGACAGGATTTATTATAATATGTCAGATATACATGAATTATAAATAAAATAAATTTGAATTCTTTCTAGTATGCAATATGGATAAAAAAGCCTCCTGGAGCATTTGCTTCCTTTTAAGTCAGTGGAGGGGAGAAAGGAAAGAGGGAAAATCTCTCAGGCTTCCTTATCTGAATTGATGTGCTGAACCAGTGTAACTTCACAGTGCAGCATCAGAGGATCTTGAACATATCTTGCTTAGCTGCTGTTCTAAATATAGCACTGGCACTTGGTGTGTCTGTGTCATTCAGAGCTTTTGTTTAATAAAGCTCTAAGAAAAGAAGTTGTGTGTCCTGATATTCAGGACATATATCCTGGTACTCAGCAGTAGCTGGAGTCAAATGTGGTTTCTTTTTCATCCTGCCTATGTAGGGACTGTGATTATTTTGAAAAATGTAATAGCTGTTTCTTGTTACTGACTATTATTTACATGCACGGATTACATAAAAGCAGTACCTGCACAGATGCAAATTTTACCTTACATAACAATAATTGAAAATGAATTTATATGAATTATCTTCTGTTTACAGTAATGTGACAGTGCATTCAGTTTGACTGCATATGAAGCTCTGAAATGGGGGTTAGGACTTTGTGTATTCTGTATTGATTTGTCTTGAAATTTTGATAAAGTACTCAATTCTCTAGTTTGGTGTTTCTGTATTAGAAATCTTTATACTGATGTGTGTGTATTACTACTTTTGTTTAAAAAGGTTTTATTCCTCAAGTTTTTAGGAAAATTTTTATGATCCCATAGCTTCTGTAGAAATAAAAGCATTTGTGATTTTTACTATTCGAATGTGTTTGGTTTTTGGTAGAATGCCATGATGACATTTGAAGAAGAGAAGATGCAACTGGCATGTGATGACTTAAAGGCTACAGAGAAACTTTGTGAAAGTGAAGAAGCTGGAGTTATAGAAACAATCAAGAATAAAATTAAAAAGAATGTAAGAACGTAATTTCTAAAATACAAATTTGTCTATTGAATAAATATTTCTGGAAACTTCCTTTTTGTCCTCATATTTTGAATAAATTATTTTTGGTATGTGAAGAGCAGTTGAGATTAATGATAAACTTGGAAATGTAATCAAGTATTTTGCTTGGATTGCCTAGTTGTTGTAAAGTAGTTTCAGGTAATTCCTCTTCTAACAGCAGGTTGTGTTGTTGGTAGTAATTGTTTTTTAACATGGCAGGTTGGTGATCTATTAATTTATTTCAGGAAGCTTATAGCCTATCTAATTCAGGCTAACTTTAATTCATGCATGCTCTAGTAATGTTCAAAAGCCATGATGTTGAGGCTGCAGAGTGCTGAGAGCCAGGCATATACCTAGGGAATATTCCTTCCTTTGTTAGGTTTTTCATTCTAAATAATGAAGGAAGAATGAAGCATGCAGATTGAGAACTAGTAAAAGTAACAGTATAGACATGTCCTGTGAATGGCTTGCCTAGTGTGACATAGCAGTTCCACAGCAGAAAAAGAAGCCATTTCTCTTCAATATTTAGTTTACTTGCTAAAAAGTATTGAAACTGACATACTTGACTCTGCTCTTACGGGGCACTATGTTTTCCCTGCTGCTTGTCATATACCCCTTTCTGTGCTCTTCCTATCTAACACCTTTTAATTTCATGTCTCGTGCATTTAGTAATAATTCAATGAAATTTAAATCTCTTCCAACTGTTTGTAGAACCTTAAGTAACTGTTAATATACGCATAAAATTTCTCAATTAAGTAGGATTTTGTTTGATGGGCTGTCAAAGGAATTTTAGCATAGTTTTGCACTTAAAAATGCTGAGTTAATTTAGTAGCAATACTATCGCAGTTAATTTTGGATTTTTTAATTTCTCAGATTCAGAGAAGTATTGTGTGTTATCTTTGCTAATACTTTTCTGTTCTCTGTGTTTGTATATTCCAAACAGGTTGATGGACGAAAATCCACTGTGTCCATGATAGATCGTCTACAAAGACAAATAATTGTAGCAGACTGTCAAGTCTACTTGGCTGTGCTCTCATTTGTAAAACAAGAGTTATCAGGTGTGCTGTGGTTTTCATGTTTAGATAAATTTTTGCATATCTTTTTAATAAAACTTGATCATAAAGTCGCAATATGACTAGCAGTAAAGATGACTCTTTTGTAAGAAGGATCACAGTTCCAGTTGAAACATTCCAAGACTGGTAGACTTGCAGAGGTATTGTTCTACCTTTGTGTAGGTAGTAGTGCAAGATAGGATGAAATGGGTTGCTCCAGATTATGGCTTTTTGCTTTTTTTGTACCAAGTCATATTTAACTGATTTTCCTTAGATAGGTTGGAGTTCTTTGCATGCTGTCATAGAGGCATTGGAGGAGTTGGTACGAAGATGGGTAGCATTTCTGTGCTTGCTGCAAGATAAAAGAGGCTGTTAAGTCCAGGCCTCTGACAAAGTGCCAGTGAAAGCAGTTTGAAATGAAGTGTGCTGAAGATGGAACTGCTGAATCGGTTCTTATGGTCATCAGTGTCCTTGCATGTCGTGTTGAATACAAACCCCTTGTCTAGACGGCAAAGCTGTTTCCAATGTTTTTGTGCATTCCTTCATCTCTTGCATCATCTTAAAACATGCTTTTATCCACGAGTTTGTAGAAAATGTGGTCAAGGTCGTATATAAAGTGTGAGTGCATTCTCAGGTTCTCACCAAATCGAGGAAGACCAAGAGATTGGAGACAGACCAGATTGTCAGTGAAAACCCTGCTGATCAGCTGAAAGGAATCAAGGACATAACATTCAGATTATTTAAAATAACACTTAAGATTTTCAAACAAGGATGTAATGCTTTCTGTGATGCGCAGACTTGTTTTCTTCCAAGCCATGGCATCAAGAATGTGTTTGGTTCTAGCTAGCAGAAATTCGGGGGATATCTGTCTGCTGTGTGTGTAGTGCTGCAGAAAGATTGTCTTGCTATTTTTGGTGCATTCTTGGTTTTTGTTTGTGGTGGTTGGTTTTTTCCCCTCCTTCTTGAAGCTCTTTTTTCCTTAGTTCAGTATGTATTCTGCAGCTGCAGAATTGGTTTGGATGCTGTAACTGAGGATGGTGTCTATTCCCTTTCTCTCTTGTCTGCTGCTCAGAGCACTGAAGTGGGTAGCAGAGCACTACGGAACATGCAGTACATTTGGGCTACTCTATTGAGTAAAAAAATACACCTGAAAACTTTAGTTAATTTTTCAAGCAGCTAGATGGTAATTACTGCCATTGCTGAACAGTTGGGTCCATTATTTCAAAGTATATTATCTCTTTGTTTATGTAAAACATCTTTTGTTTTTATCATGTTTCTGTACAGAAACAGCAACCAGATTATTGAAATGAGTGTAATTAAAAAAAAAGAGGACAAATACTTCTGATTGGTGGATGGGTGAAAATTTTCTTGTGTTTGTCTTTGCGAAACAGTTTGACAAGAAGCATATGATGGCACCCAAGCTGCTTTCTCATATGCTTAACACATTTTCTTTTCCACCCTCATGGATGCATTAGAAATAGTTTGATCATAAAGTTGGTAACATAGCAATTTACACTGGCTTGCCACGGCAATATTGAAATAACTTTTCCTGGTATTTTCCACTGCTGTCATGGGTCTAACTAGTTTCATGCTGGGAAATCAGCTCAGTGATTTGGCTTGATTTAATTTTTATGTTCAAAAAATTAGAAATTAATTTGTTTGATTGTTTTATATTGGTATATCAATAGTATATAAATTATTTAGGGTTGTACTGTGCTGGTGAACTGTTAATGACAGCACACTGATAGCACTAAAACCTGAAAGTATACTTTTTTTCGTCATACCACATCCTGTCCATTTCATGCTTTCATTGGAACACAATGGTTAGCTATTAGGAAAAACACTACTGTAGGATAAGTAAAATGTAGGGGTGTTCTATTTATTGGTGTGCTGCATTGCTGTGCATAGTTGTATGATCATTCATCTTGTGGTGAACCACATAACTTTTAAAGTACTCTGTGCAGCCAAAAAAATGACCTAATTGCTTAAAAATGAAGTATTGTTAGTCTTGTAATGCAGCTGAATCATAGCATGGGTTTCCATTTTTATTATAATGCTTTAATATTCATCTCAAGATAGAGGATTAATTTCTTCTAATATCTCAAGTTCATGTTGACAGAACCCATCTGTCACAACTGAGAATACAAATGTTTCAGTTTTTCTCAGTACAGTTTTTTAAGACTATCAAACTAGCTTTATCCCTTCCTCATACAACAAGAATCCAAAAAGAGGTAGTCTAGTCTGTGATGTTACTTTCTCTAGAAATGTTTTGGGTGGTTTTGTGATGGGAAGGTTTTTTGTCAAAGGCATCAAAGGCTTGTAAAGGGTTGTTTGGTATTAATAGCATTTTTCTTTTCTTTGACACACCACCTGTTATAATCTAATTCTGGCATTAGTTATAACACTGATCTCTGCACATTTGGTTATATTTGTTTAAAACACTGCTGATATAACCACGTTTCAATTTTATTTTTAGTTAGTGTCTTTGTCACTGCAGATCCTAACTCTTAAGGCTCTATCACAGGCAAAATGCTGGTGTCTGCTTTTATGGTTAATATATACAAGAATATTCTCTGTTTGTTTCCTGTTTAACACTTGTCACTGTCCAAGGATGTGCTTATAACCAAGACGATTGCTGTGTAAATAGGCAAACTGGACATCTTTATCTTTTGATGTCAGGCCTTTCTTTACCCTTCTGTAAAGATCATAGTGAGACCAAGAATTCTGTCATTCCCAACTGAGAATGCTGAAACTCAAATTTTTTTTAGGGAAATTCGAGTACCCATATTGCATTTAAAATTGAGGGTGTTAGGCAACTGAGAAATACTTTGAAACCATAACATTTCTGTGTGCTTTCATTTCTGTTCCATTTTCTTAATCATAAAGGCACTATGTTCATGTGAGCAGCAGGGAAATGATGATGTTGAAAATCTTACTATCTAGCCCAAAGGAAAGGCTTTTCTTGGTATTTTCCTGTCAATTGTCTTCTAACATAATTTGGGCTTAAGAGAAGAGGTATAATCTCTTCTGAGTTTTGCTTTTCTCTGTTTGCCAGGCAGCTGTTTCATCTGCACTCTATAGTGGAGCAAAATCCATTGTGAAGTTCTGTGACTTCTCTCTTGCTGACAGTTTTACTGCTACATAGCTGACTGGAATTGCCTTTGTGTTGCAAGCTCTTGTAAAGTCTGTGGTTGTAAACACTTCAGTTTGTAGTGCCCAGTATGCAAGACCTCTTTGAGAGAACAGTAGCTATCACAAAGTCCTTTATACAATAAGGTAATGCAAATGGAGAGAGCATCCTAGGGTTTGAGAAACAGCATTTACTACTTAAGACGGCTTCTGAAATATGTCCCTGAAGTCTTTTTTTTTCCCCTTGATTTTTAGCTTACATAAAAGGTGGGTGGATACTCCGAAAAGCCTGGAAAATTTACAATAAGTGCTATACGGACATTAATACACTTCAGGAAATATATCAGAAGAAAACAACTCAGGAATCTTTGACTTCTGATGCCGCAAATGATAATCATATTGCTGCAGAAGGTGTAACGGAGGATTCGCTAAACAGACTGAAAGGTGCTGTTAGCTTTGGATATGGACTTTTTCATCTTTGCATATCCATGGTGCCCCCAAACCTGCTCAAAATCATCAACCTGCTGGGTTTTCCTGGAGACCGCCTACAGGGGCTTTCCTCACTGATGTATGCAAGTGAAAGTAAGGACATGAAGGCCCCTTTAGCTACGTGAGTAGCTATATTGAAATGCTTTGGTAGATAACTTAGTACTAGAAGTAAGTAACTGGAGAAAAGTCAAAACCAAAAAGTCATGTTGCTTTAAAGGAAACAACAGCAGGTAAAATAAACTCGTAGTTTGTTATTTTAATGTGCCATGATTTAATGAATTCATCACTTACTAATGTACAAGATCTCTCTGCTGTTAATTATATGCATATATTTGGGATTTGTATGAGTGTTTTGCTGTATTCTTCAGTACCTGCCGTTCTCATATCTAGTAACTTAAATGCCAGCAGAGTAAATAAAAGTTCCTCCTGAAGGCTGTGCAAATTTACCTGAGTTACGTTCTCTGCTGTGGAGAGCATACTCTTTTGTCTGAGTCATTGATCTCATTTAGCTATTTTTCCTTACTATTAACCCAAGATCGTTTCAATTTTTTATTTTTTTTTTTCTTTTAGCATCTCAGTAAAATGAGATGTTTCTTACAGTATTCTTAAAGGAGTACTTTTTGTTGACTCTTTTTCCAAGACTTCCAGTCTTTTTAAGAGGTGAAGGGTTAGCCAGACCTAATTATGCCCTCATAAATTATTATTCCATTATCTGCAAATTAATGCTTTTATTACTGGACCTACTGCAGGTACCATCAGATGTCACTTTTGAAACATTGGCAAGCAGATCTAAAGTATCTTTTGCTTCAGGAGAAGAATTGAATTTCTCTTTGTTAAAGAAACCTCAAGATTAAATATTCCTGTTGTTTTGTTCTTTCTCCTTTCTGGGGAAGAAAAATGATATTTTTTGGGAATGTTTCCTCCTTAAGATAGTCTTGGGAATCTTTGTGCTCTGCCCTTGTTTCAAGGAGTGATGTAGGTCATGTAGATGTTTGCCCTTCTGAAAACAGGATGTATTTCTTTTTGACATTGATTTCAAGTGTGTCTGCTGATGTGTGTTTAGGTTTTTTGTTGATTTTTGTTTATAGTTTTTTTATTTTTTTGGAGGGGTTCCCCCCCCCCACACCCCCAACGAACAATTGATTTTCAAAGTTTTCCTGTGAGTTTTTCTTTTTTAAAAATTGATGGAGTTCTAAAGGCTCAACTGCTTTGATGTTCTGAGCTTGATTGTTACTTTTGGGTAACAGGCACTGAATTGTATGTTCACGTACAGTTTAGGAGTATGTTGATGTATGGCAGTAGCATTGTGTTTGTTTTGAAGCCAGATTATATAATAAAAGATTCATATCTATCATTGTCTTTCAGAATAATTAAAAAATTTGTCTCTGTAGAAGGTAATCCTTAAATTTCTGTTTACAAGCTGTAATCGTTTTTACTCTTACATTTCTTTTAGGTTAGCTCTCTTGTGGTACCACACAGTTGTTCGTCCCTTTTTTGCCCTTGATGGCAGTGATAACAAGGCAGGATTGAAAGAGGCAAAAGAAATTCTTGCAAAAAAAGAATCTGCTTATCCAAATTCTTCTCTGTTCATGTTCTTCAAGGGAAGGATACAGCGATTAGAGGTATTGCATGTTTTCATCCTTTATACTTTCTCCTCCTCACTCTGTTATTTTATGTTTTTCTCATGTGAATAAACTGTGCAAGCTTCAGCAAATTGTGACTAAAGATACAGATACATGGAAAGATGAGTAAGGAGAATGGATTAAATCTTTCCTAGTTTCACATTCAGATGCAAAACCTGTTTTTCCACTACATCTATCTGAATTAACAACATTTTGAAATTATTTTTCAGCTTCTGGATACATTTGTGGCTCTATGCTAAAAGGAAGTGCTTTTGGTCACTCAGGAATTTTCTAGAGCTATTTCAGTTTTGCTGGTCAAGCTAAAATGTTGAGTATTTTCTGCTGAGTACATAGCATTTATGTTCCCCTTTTTGTTTTATGCATTGTTCATATACAGCTAATTCTCTGCAGTAATTTTCCTTAAATAACTGCTTTTGCTTTTCAGAGGTCAAACCAGGATGTTTTTTGTTATTAAGGGTGAGTTCTGACCCAAGCAGAAGTGTATTCACTGAAAATGTGTTTGTGAATGCTATTGCAAAGTGTTATTCAAACACTCATGGATTTTGGCTGAATTATTCTCAAAGAATCTGATAATACAGGACAAGTACCTTAAACCACTCAACTCCTAGCTGCTGCTTTTATCAGACCAGAATATTTTCAGAGCAATTACATTAACTGGAAAACCTAACACAGAAGCACAAACTCAGGATGCTTAAACCCTTCATCTCAACATCATAATTATAAGAGTTAATCAAGATGTTAATATTGGTGGTCATTCTTTGCTGGGGTTTGCAATTAAGTCTTTCAAATACAGCTAAATATTCTGAGAGAAGCAGCAACAGTAACAGAATAGAGGAGCAGGTCTCAGTGGATTGTCAGATTTTCTAGGCATATTCTTGCATTGGATTTACATGTTATTTTTCTTTTTTTTGCTGTTGTTTTGAAGGCAGTGGTGCATTTTTGAGAATTACATTGTCACAGACAAAATGGCAGTCTTAGGGAAGTATTGCTGTTGTCTGAGTAGGAAAAGATCTCAGTGGTTTGCGTTCAATTGTATGCATATTCCATTCTTATGGTAAGAGTCAAATTTGTTGAGAATAGCTACACAATGAATGCAAGTGCAGTTAAAAATGTAAGTACATTGATTGCCAGGGTATGACTTGGTATTTTAGTGTAAGGAGGAATAAAATTCAACTGATTCTTCTGACTTGGAGAGCAAGGTAGGACAAAAGTGTAAACTGAAGTTATTAATAAACTGAATATATGTTTCTGTGTGTAGAAAAAGAGGATATGTTTGAAATGAGTGTCAGTTTTGTGAAGTCTGTCCCTTTCTGAGGTACTGATATGTCTCAAAGGAGAGTTCTTTAAGTGTAATCTTACAGTATTGGTGCGTTAAATGATGCAGTATGTAGATACTGAAGTTTAGCTCCAAGTGAAACTGTTTGAGCCAGAGACAGTGTGGCCACATTAATGAAGTTAGTTACTGCAGGCAGGCAGAATGCTGTCCATTACTGTGTAGCCTGACCCTTACTCAGCAGAAAGCTTATTGGTTGCTAATAGGAACTAAAATGTCTATTTGCTATTCATGTGTGTGTTTGCATGAGAGCTTTTCCCTTCAGCAGCCTCTTCCCCCTCCCCCATCATTGCTTTGTTCCAAATGGTGCTGTATCAGGAAGGTTTTGCTGTGTCTAAATGTTTTAGTTAAACGTCTAGGACTCTTCCATAAATTTTGTTAGGAATTTACATGCTTAATTTGCTGAAATGCGGTTGTCATAATAGTGAAGGCAGGTATGTGACTGGTGGCCATAGCACGGGGAGCTGCGCTGGATTTCTGCACAATACACTGGTGGGTTACATGTGTCTTGAATCTGGGCTTTGCTCTGAGAGCATCCATTTGATATTAGTGTGTCCTGCAGGAACAGGGAAGTGATTGTCCCTCTGTACTAGGCACTGGTGAGGCTGCAGCACAAGTCCTGTGTCCAGTTCTGGAGCCCTCATTACAAGAAACATATTGAGGTGCTGGAGAGTGTCCAGTATATGGCAACAGAGCTGGTGAAGTCCTATAAGAGAGCAGCTTAGGGAGTTGAGGTTGTTTAGCCTGGAGAAAAGGAGGCTTGGGGGTGACCTTATCACTCTACAATTACCTGAAAGGAGATTGTAGCCAGGTGGGAGTTGACCTCTTCTCCCAGGCAACAAGTGACAGGATTGGAGGACATAGCTTCAAGCTGTGCCAAGGAGGGTTCAGGTTGGACATCAGGAGAAACTGCTTCACAGAAGGGGTTGTTAAGCATCGGGACAAACCACCTAGGGAGGTGGTGGAGTCACCATTCCTGTAGGTGTTCAAGAAATGTCTGGATGTGGCACTCAGTGCACTGGTTTAGTTGACAAGGTGGTGATCAGTCAAAGGTTGGACTCAATGATCTTGGAGGTCTTTTTCAACCTAAGTGATACTGTGATTCTGAACCAGATGTGCACAGATACTCATAAATTACAGACTAATATCGTGAGTTGTAATTCCCTCCTCATTTCCAAGGTGTGTGAGCAGAGCCCCTGCATAGCCTGGGAAGTGCTTGTATTTCATTAGTTAGTGCACTGGGAAGTTTAAATTTTTTCCACTGGGCATGGGAATATTACTTCAGGTGGCTTACCAAAACTGAAAAGTTTGCGCTTTAACTTACGTGCACTTAAAAGTATACCTTGAACTGAAGCTGGGAGAGGGCAGAGTGAGAGGTGGTGTTCTGAATCTTACCTATTTCTGCTTTTCAGCTTGCAATTTTGCTTTCTCTTTCATTTTTTCTTTTTTTCCTAATCAGCAACACTTTGAAATGTCCATCTGCTTTTCTTAAATAATACAATCATCCTAGTCAGCAATAGTTAAATAAATTGATAGCTTCATGTGGAAAGTAGTAAAGGTATAAAGAAAGTGTTTGAGAAATTGTGAAGGGGACAAGATTGTTTCTCTTTGATTAGAAACAGACTGCGCATGTTTATATAAACAAGAAATCTCTGGGACTGGGACAAAAAACTTTTTCTGAGGCTTGATCCATAGAGTTCAATTGGTATAGGTGCATGTAAAGAGTCTGAGTGGGAAAGTACCAAATACTCCATCTGATGGACAAAGCACCATTGGTACATTCAGGTGTACTAAAGTGTTTTTCAGTGATACTGTGTACTTAAGTGTAATGCTGGCAAGTGCTCTTGCTTTTTTTAGTTACCTTTTGTAGACATTTTGTTATCAGTGGTGTCATTCTTACTTAGGGGTGAGAGAGTGTGGTACGGAAAAGTTGACTGAGGGCAAGATTAATAATAAGCATTGAAAAGTCTTAAATTAACTTTATGGAAGAAAGTCACATAGATGTCTGAGGTAAAGAAATTTGCAGAGCTTGCGTGATGTCAAGGTTTATTTTCAAGAATTGTGCTGACTTTTCTAGTTACTTGTTCTAGACTTCATAATGCAGTATCCTGGTTTTGTTCTATTTTGATTTTGTGCTATGTCTAAAGAAAAATGGACTTACAGGTTTTGAAATGTCCATATGGTGTTCTCAGGTGTAAATTGTCGCCTTTCAGATACTGCTTTCTGGTTCCCCCTTAATTATGGACATGACTTCTTAAAAACTTTACAAATTCAGAATGCTGATTGAGAATAGAGATGTTCTGGGAGAAGGAAAGTGTCCTGAGACTGCAGAACAGCTCTCTGGGGAAGTGTGTGTGGGCTTGGTAAGCTCTGTAGACGCTATTAGTTTTAGTCTAAAGTCACGAAATGTAAGATTATGGTTCTCACACTAGCTTTAATAACCCTCTATGGTTATGTAGTTCTGCATATTACACATTTTATATATTAATGTTTTGGGGGTTTTTTTTGGCTTTGTATTATGTCCAAGAGAGGTATGAGTGATGCCAGTTGGAAGAACTACAGGTGTGTGTATATATTTATAAATCTCAAGAGCATCAGTTTCAGGTGCAGCCAGGATGTTACACTTGCAGACTCTTGGGACTTTATCATTCTTTCTGTTTATTCTTTGAAACAGTAAACAGACAGTAATTAATTTAAGAACTGACACAAAGAGTAGAAATACACATTGTCACAGTCCCTGGAGATGATTGAAACCGTATTTATGAAGAAATGTCTCTGAAACATACTTAACTGAGATTGGTACTGAAGGAAATGTTAGGGAGATGTCAAAACACTTGTGAGATCTAAACAGTTAGAGGGATGGATTACAGAAGATTAAATTTTCAACCAACTGGACTTGTATATTACTGAGTGGTCAGTATTTGATGTGCTACCCCAGGCTGGTGTATGGCATTGCAAAGAATGCTTTAATTGCCAGTAGTCATTGTGTGGAATAACATGTCCTACAAATCAGTTATTTCTGTTTTGAAATGTTAAGGATTTTAGAAGGCAAAGTACCTTCAGAGAGGACTAAATATTTAGATTTTCTTTTTTTTTTTTTTTCCGTTTTCCTGAGAAGCATTCAAAACATAGATTTACCGAGCTTTTGAACTTCTTAGCACAAAGATAAAGTTCTAAACTGGCATTCTTTTATTTTTTTTTTCTGTAAGACTGAGATCATAACAGTAATTTTCTGGGAAGTTGTGTTGGGATAATGTGTAGTGGAGAGAATGTGCTGCTACAAAAGTAAACAAGGTGTATATGACTCAGGCTCCCTGGTAATTTTGAGGGCAAATATAATTCACCTGTCTTTCTGTGTAAGTATATGCTTCTGCCTTGCCAGCATCTTAGTTGCATCACCATTGTATTTTCTAAGTGTACAGTGTTTATGTTGGTACAGCTGTGGATCCCTTTGCTGGCTATTATGCTCTCTTGATGCAATACGTATTATTTAGTTAAATCATTCCTTAGCAACCACAGCAGTTTTCCCTGATGAGACAAAGGAGAAAACAAAAAATTACTTCAGATCTCTGTGTTGCAATATGATGATGCTGATTTTTGTAGGAATTTTTGAATCCAGTTATGCTTGTGTAGATGATGGGTTTGCATTTTCTAGGGTTTCTTTCACTTACATGCTTAGTCAGCAGACTGGCTTAAAAATTCTTCTGCTGTATAGATTATAATAAGTATGTGAGAATAAATACAGGAACTCTGTTAAAGCAGGTACAGACCATATTGGAATATATAGTGTGTATGTATAAAACCAGTTAAATATTGATTTGCATTCCCTCCCCATAATGATTGGTATGGACAAATTCCATCCTAGACTGGGAAAATTAGAAATTAAAGTAGGCAAAAGAAGTATTGTTCTAGTTCTTAGAAGGATGTCAGCTTCTTTTTGCTAAGCTGTTGCTAACTAATTATTTTATCAAAATGTTCTTTTTTCTCTCATGTGCCTTTTTATCTTCTTATGTGACATGCAGAATTTATGCATTCTCTATCAACTGTTGCTTAAAGTGATTACTGAGTGATATGGGAAAAGGTGAAAAGTCCAAAATAAATAAAATCAAGCACTAGAGGTACCCTTATTGTGCGGAAAGCTAAACTTCATTGGCAGATGCTAAAAATACGACTTTTAAAAGTGGAATAAGACTACTCTAATAAGAGTAGAAATGAGATTACTTTAAAGCTTACTACTCAAAACCAATGAATTTTAGACCTAATAGCAAATAGAAGGGATACAGTCACTGATTTTTAAGGTTGAGAGGTGATCTAGATTGGCTGTTATTACATATTAAACTCTTCTACTATAGTTTTTGAAATACCTATTAACAGAAATCTGAATGTTTATCAAAATCATGTTATCCAACAAATTTTAAATTTCAATCTGAATTGGTTATTTCTTCTTTCACTTTTGTTAGTGTCAAATTAATAGTGCCTTGACCTCATTTCACACTGCTTTGGAACTTGCAACAGACCAAAGGGAGATTCAGCATGTCTGCTTATATGAAATAGGTAAGTTGGGTATGTTTACACCATAAATAGCTCACTTTCAAGTTTAGACTTGCAACTTCAATAATCAAAGTGGATTCTTTTTATTAGGATTTTTAAAAAGGTTTTAGAACATTGGCCTTTGTCTTGAACGGATTACAGTAATAATCCTGTTTTCTTGTTTGTGGAATTCAACAATTTTTTGTCATGAAGTTTTCTGCAAATAAAAGGGGATGCAAAATCAGAGAGTAGACTGTGGAGTCTAGGGCAAACTATTCACCTACTGAATATTATTTAAAATTAGAAGTTAGTTAATCTGACTTTTCCATGGAATCACCATTTCTGTGCCAAAAGCTAATCAATCTAGTGAAACTTCACTGTTTGCAGGATCTGTATTTCATGTTGATTTCTTTCTATCAATAGAAGTATATGGTATATGGTCTTAATTTGCGTACAGCTCTTCCAGGTGGAGAAGATACATTGTTTCAGGCTTTGAATGGGATTTTGTCACAATGGGAAATAGTAAAGGAACCAGTAGTAGCTTTGTGAGTTTCAGTATCCTACAAAATATTGTATCCAAATTTAAAAAAAAGAGACAGATTTTGGTGTCTGTAGATTTGTTGTTGCTCTGAAGTGGATTCATTGTTTTGTACGGAATCTTGTAATTCAGAATTTCCCAGTAAATGTAAACCAGACTTTAAATATATGTCTTTGATTTGCATTGTTTTTAATTCTCCAGTTAATGTTGTAGCTGTTAAACTAGCTCCAGCTCTCATAATAGACTTGTGTTTCCATAATGTTGACACCAAATTTGAATTGCTGTACTTTCCCTGAAATTAAATCAGTTTTGCTTTTAGGTTGGTGCAGCATGATAGAGATGAACTTCAAAGATGCATTTGAATCCTTCGAAAGGCTTAAAAATGAATCCAGGTGGTCCCAGTGCTACTATGCTTATTTAACAGCAGGTGAGTATATTCATTGTGTTGGGTAGATGATAAATCAGCGAGGTGATAAGGTTTTGGCACTGTTTTGTTGTGAGAAACTTGCTACTGCATGTAGTGCCTTTCACACTGCCTGCTGCTTATGCAGCTTTATGCAGGGCTTGACTTGGGTAATGTTGTTTGTTTATATAATTAACACCTGCATGCTTACAGGGGTACATGCCTGTGTGTATGCCCTCTCCCTCTCCATGTAGATTACTAAGATTGCCAGTATAGTGGCATGTAACAGTGTGTTGCAAAGATCTAAAAAATAAATCTTTAGAGGCTTAGTGGTATTACTTCCTTTCATGGTTATAGAAAGGTGGTACTGGCTTTTTAATGATCACAGAGGGTGCCCAGGGGAGTTGGGAGTATCAATATTTGTCAAATCCATGGTCTAGATACTTTCTGGAAATGAGTGTGTTTGTTTTTTTCCTGTGACCATATGATACCTAATACTAAATTTTCCTGTTTCATATCCTGGTAGTGTTAACATGTTTCTGTATTCATACAGTGTGTCAAGGAGCCACTGGTGATGTCAATGGTGCTCAGAATGTGTTCAAGGAAGTTCAAAAGCTTTTCAAAAGAAAAAACAATCAGATTGAACAATTTTCAGTGAAAAAGGTTAGTTTTAGCATAGGCTGGCTTGTTTTGGTGCAGTAATTATGCTTTGTTCAATTGTTTGAGTTTTTTATTTTAAGTATGTATCTGTTTTCTGTTGTGTTGCTTCTGTAGAATTAATGGGAAGGAATAGGGCAGAAAAAGAATAGTGTCAAATGTATTTGAAGGACCTAGCAAAGGAAATGTGAATTAGCTATTCACTTTACAACTAAAGACATTATTAAAGATAAAAATACCATGATACTGTAGTTGCTTTGGTAATTTCCCTTGTGGCTTTGCCTTTCTGACTCCTTTTTATTTTATCTTGTTTGTGAAAGCCTTAGTTCTTTTTGAAAACTAGGAATTGTCTAGGAAATAGCTCCCATCTTGCAGATGTTATTCTTTCCGCATCCAGGCAGTGTGTACTTGGGACTGTGAAATACAGTAAAACCAGTCAGGCTGCATATGAGTAGGCTTTAATTTTGATCAATGTGTAAGCCCTTAAATTAGTTGAAAGATTCTGCTTTTTAGTCTTAAAATCTTTGAGCTAAGTTACCATCGACTTTCGTAGAATTGTTATGTGACTTTATGAAACAGTTCAAATAACTATTTGTGATATATTACTTGTGAATATTATGTTCCTATAAAAGGACAAATGACACATCTCCCTTCCCTCTTTCTCTCTGCTTTGCAGGCAGATAGATTTAGAAAACAAATGCCGACCAAAGAGCTCTGTGTCTTGGCATCCATTGAAGTATTATACTTATGGAAAGCACTTCCAAACTGTTCCCTCTCGAACTTACAACATATGAGTCAAGGTATAATACGGTTCCTTGATTTATTTATTTACCTTTTAAAATGAAGCGTGTAATTTTATTCTGTTGTGTGGACTAGCTGATTGTAGTGGCATGAAAGTTTACACTTGTGTGCGGTGTCATAGAAAAATACAGTTTGAGTAACCATAGAATAATGACCCATTATGATTCAGCTTAATGCTTCATTGCCTGCAACACAGAGTTGTTTGTTAATCATTGTTTAAAATGAAACAGTAACATGATAGTTACAGTTCCAAGTCACTAAGCAAAATATAAGTAATTTAAATGTAGCTACAAAATCAATACATAAATCTACCTATTTGTTTCTACATGTCAGTTTTCTCTCTAAGGGGAAATAGGTAGCTTGTGAGGTCATCTATGACATGATGGGTATTCTGTTTGTCTTGGCTACTGGGACCTTTGTAGTGATGAGTGGTTGCCCTTTTTCTTAGTATTCAGATGTCTGAAACATGAAGCTTATGGTAGCAGTGTTTATCATGAGGTTTGCTGTACTTCTCCTTCCATCCAGCAATTACTCTTGTTTGCGTTTTGCAAACAGTTTCAAGTTGGTTGAAGACAAGCTCCACATGAGCGGGCAACATGAGCTCCCAGCCCAGAAGGCTGACTGCGTCCTGGGCTGCATCCAAAGCAGCGTGGGCAGCAGGTTGAGGGAGGTGATTCTGCCTCTACTCTGCCCTGGTGAGATCCCACCTGGAGTGCTGCATCCAGCTCTGGGGTCCCCAGCACAGGAAAGACATGGACTTGTTGGAGGAGATCCAGAGTAGGGCCACATCGATGATCAGAGGGCTGAAACACCTCTCCTATGAAGACAGGCTGTGAGAGACTTGGGGCTGTTCAGCCTGGAGAAGAGAAGGCTCCAGAAAGACTTTAGAGCACCTTTCAGTACTTAAAGGGGACTGGCAAGAGAGCAGGAAAGGGACTTTTTACAGGGGCATGTAGTGACAGGACAAGGGGGAATGTCTTTAAACTGAAAGAGGGCAGGTTTAAATTAGATATTGGGAAGAAATTATTGTGTGGATGGTGAGGCACTAGCACATGTTGCCAAGAGAAGTTGTGGATGTCCCATTCCTGGGAGTGTTCAAGGCCAGGCTGGATAAGCGTTGGAGCAATATGGACGAGGCTTTGAGCAACATGGTCTAGTGAAAGGTGTCCCTGCCCAGGGCAGGGAGCTTGGATTTACAAGATCTTTAAGGACCCTTCCAACCCAAACAATTATAAAAATTATCTCTTTTTATAATTTATATTTTTACATTATTATTTATAGATAATCACTTGCTCATTTAGAAAATAAAGCAAAACTTCTCTGCTATGGGGTTGCATTTGTTTCGTAATTGTGCAATTTGGGAGCTGGTAAGCAGTTTTCATGTTAAGTTTGAAAACTACCAGTCTTGAAGTCAGGAGTCAGGACTACTAGTGGTGTTTGTGCTGGTTTTAATTTAAGGTAATTTCATTTAAATTGCATGATGGCACTGGCTTATATTCAGATCTCTAGTTTTCTAATCAGAAGGGTAAAGGTAAGCTTTAAAATTAGATTTACTTATATAAAAATAAATGTGAGGATTTTTTTGGCTGTCATTTGCCTTCAGAACACTCAGCTTTAGAGAGTGTAAAGAGTATGTATTCTCTGCTGCACACTCAGAAGCAGTATAAGCTTCTAGCCAGTGGTTCATATTTTAATGTGAAATAGCAGTATAGATGAAAATTCAGAGGTAATCTTGTAAGTTTGACACTGACAGATGTATCTGCATCAGCCATCCCTGGCTGAAGATTTTCTGCACAAGGAGAGTGTTACTGCTACACTTCATATGTATCTCAAGAACATGGATGATAGGGGATTTTTTTAAAAGATATATATTTGTTTCCTTTTCTCTTGAACAATTGGATTGTAATTTGCTGTGGTGGATTTCTAGGCTTTTCTTCTGGGTTAGGACTTGACTTAAAGGAATTTATATCCACTTGTATCTCTAAGTAAAATGCCAAGTAATTCAAGACTTGCAATAAAAGTGAGAGTTGACAGCCCAAATACTTCATGCAGCCAATTCTTAGTTATCCACATGTGGCTTCTTTGAGTTGTGGATTAATTGTTTTGTGAAGAGATGGTTAAGATCTGGCAGGGTTTATGAGATGAGGCAAAATGTTTAAAGAGCTGTACTGCTCCGGAGACAGCAGTTAAGGGATGAAAAGCCCTGCAGGCCTCCCTGTACCCTTGCCTTCCTGGAGGTGATGGTGCAGGCAAGTACAAATGGCTCCTCATGGAACTAGGCTTGGTTTAACAGAGCTAGTGCGAATAAGCTTGTTGAAAATGAAGCCTGATTCATCCAGAAACGGTTCCATGCATTGTGATACAGGTTTTCCTGGAAACAGAGCACTACTCAGCTGAGGCACAGTCTGTCCCTGGATTGTGAACCAACTAAGGTCTGGCAAACAAGCCTTATTCTCTTGTCATCATTGAGACTTGTGATGCCAAAATACCCTAGTCTGGATTTTTAAGTCCGGTACAGTTTTTTGTGCGTCTGTAACTTGGCTTCAGTTCAGAACAAATCAGGTTTGTCTGAACTGTTTGCCCTGTGCTCCTTGGACTGTGTATTTTTCTCTCAATATGTAGGACAAACCAGTTTCCCTTAAGGAGGTGACTGTTTTTTAACTTTATGTTTTAGTGGATATTTCAAAGACTGGTGGAGAAATGGATTTTCCTCTTCTTGTGAGAACACACCAACTGCCTTTGACTTGAGCTCATTAATTCCTGTTAGGAATTGCTCTCATGAGTGACAAGATTTATTGATGAGGTTCATACAAAATGGGTTGTATTTAAAAGAAAACAAATTACTTTGCTTTATATTAATGTTACTAGCGTCTCCTTTTTCTGGTTAAATTAAAACATCAGACTAAAAGACATCATAGACCACAGTTCTTTTCTAAGGAAGGATTTCAATCCATCATGTTTGTTTACTGGAATCTTTTCATTAAGCTTGTCAGGATGTTGATGATTCGTCAGCTGTTGGTTTGAGGAATTTGCTTCTTGGTGCCATACACAAATGTTTAGGAAATTCTGAAGATGCTGTTCAGGTAAGTTGTTAAATGGTAATTTAATCCTATTTTATAAGCTATTCTGTTAAACAGTAAATATTGTTGATAAGGGTGTTAAACAACTCCATTAGTTTTCAGTGCTAGTGATCATTCTGGTTTGTGAATTCTAACACGGTTCTTATAAAATCTTTTGGTTTAACGTGTCTTCATTATGTTCTGTGTTGTAAAAGTAATTCACTCTGCTGAATGAACATGGCAGCCAAAGTGACTTGCAGCAGCAAGAGTTGAGGGGAAGCTAGGAAGAATAACAGAGTTATAACAAAGTTCTTTCCCTGCTAGATTTACTGTGTCCAACAATGAAAATTAATCTTTTTAAAAAGAAGGAAATTGGAGATTGACCTTTTGAAAGCACACATTTGCTACTTCTCTTCCAGGACTACTAGACACTGAGAGGTTTGATTTTTAGCACACATACCAAATGAAAATTTTTCCATTGCTCCAGGTTTTAGTCCACAGGCTTAACTTTCCTTCTTCTTCCCCAAAATGGAATGCAATTCACATAAGCAGCAAGATTCTGGCTTTGAGTCCCTCCCCCTCCTCATTTCTCTCAAGCATCTCTTAAATGATCTGGGTACTTCATCTCTGATGATAAAGTTCCTTGTTAGATGTAATATTTTTTCAATATGAAGTTGGAAAACTCTTGAAATACTCAATATATTACTTGGTAAAAATCCAAACAAGTAATTTTGCTTTGATACAGTAGTGTTGATAAAAACATCTAGGAATCTATACTATTGTAAATTTTTGATGTATTCTTCATTTAGCTTTGGCTAACTTCTAATGCTTAAAGTTGAGTGGTGCTTCTGCACTGTTTTGAAGTATCAAATTTTAACGTATTACTGCAGTCTTTTATTTCTTTTTTTTCCTTTCATTTTTTACAGTACTTTCAGCGAGCTGCTAAAGATGAACTCTGCCGTCAAAGCAACTTGTACGTCCAGCCATATGCTTGCTATGAACTTGGCTGTATTCTGTTAGACAATCCAGAGGTAATAGCATAACCTGCTTTTAAGCTCTTAAAATGAGCATAAAGAGTCAGCATACCACTACAGAATGGAACAAAGTTTATAGGTGATAATATATGTTAAGTTTTAAAAATCTGTTTTATACCTACCATAAAGAAACCTACTATTTTTTTTTTTTTTTTTTTTTTTTTTCCACCCCAATCCAAGAAATGGAATGCATTTTAGGTAACAAAATCTCAATTTTTCAATATAGAGAGTGTTCCTGCTGCTGGTGGCAAAAAAAGCCTGGCCAGAATGCCTTGGGTAGGTGGGGATTTCTTGTCTGCAGGTGATATTTAGTATGGTGGATGCCTAGGGTCCTTTTCTTTCTTATTTAATATCCTGTTGGATGCCATTCAAGCTCAAAGTTTACTTGTAGTTATCCTCTCCCAGTAGAATTTGATGCCTTCCTAAAATAGCAAGCACTTTCAGTAATTTAAATTCCTTTAAAGCTGGTTGTGTGGGCGTTTTAGGACTTTCATCCTGAGTAGTGAGGGTTTTGTTGTTCAGGATGAAAATAACCCACCTGGCTTTCAGCCTGTCCAAATGGCTTGGCTGATGATACATTTGATTGTTCAGGTCTTTGCACATACTCTGCCTTCTAGGAAACCTGGAGAATCTTAAAGTAGAGCAAATTGTGCACTACTTGTGCTGTTTCCCTCCTCAAACATGTAACACCACTACTTGGAGCTTATGCTACCTTGTGTAGTATGTCCTTAATCAGACTGCAAGTTAGAGGAAGTGGTTACAGGGTAGTGACTTGTAGTTACAGGGTAGTGTACTGAGTAGTTGGGCTGATAATATCTCATATTCTTAAGAAGTAGTTTTGTATCTCATATTCTTAAGATTCTGTTTTCAGTTGTTTTTGATGTCAGATTTAATCATCTGAGCTGAACTTTCCCCTTAAAGCAGGAAGGAAAGGAAAATTTTTCAATAAAGATACTTGTCATGACAAGGAACAGAAACAGACAATTCTTTTAAAAGTAATTGTACTTTTTGAAAACTCTGCTACCCGAAGAGTTAGAGCTGGGCCTTGAGGCCTGGAAGGGAGGGAGGTCTGAGCCTTTTTTTCTATGTTCGTATTTAAATTTGATCATGTCAGGTGTCTCTAAAAATAAGGGTGTGGTGGGTAGTGAAGTTATGTTATGATGTGGAGGATATGGGAGCGGTCCTACCTTCATCCTGCTTTACATGTAGCGTGTTCACACAGTAACCAAATATGCCTCATGCTGGATGTTTGAGGGCTGAGCAAACCTCGGCTTGTAGCCCTATGGAGAAGCTGTGGTAGCTCTTGGTATGTGCAGGACGTGCAGGAAACTCTCTCTTGTGGCATTCAGACAATGAGGAGATAAATGATGCCCAACCTGAATAAAGCAGGATGAGGTAGGGAAAAGCACGAGCTAGAATTAGAGGCGAGTGAGTGCTGTTTACAGAAAATTTCCTTTACTGAGGTGCCCTGGTAGAGCTCTATAATGGCTAAGAAAGAAAAGGGAATAGGATTTTATAACTCACATTTACCTGAGAGTCTGAGCATATTACACACCTGAGCAACAGATATAGATATCAGTGTGCACTTTAGTATAAAAAGGCATGCTGTTATTAAATTTACTTCACTCCAAAATTATTGTTAATCATAATTACATGTTTGATTTACCATGTCATCTGAATCATCTTTGTTACTTTAAATGGAGTTCTAGTCAAATTCTTATTGATGTAACCATATTAAAATCTTGAAATCTACAGGTTTTTTTGTAGTAGTCTTAAGACACTGAGTGTAATGTAACCAACATAACTAGATATAGTTGTATTTAGATACATTTGAATAAGAGAACTTAATTTTTCTGTCTCTTATCAGGCAGTTGCTTATATATTTTTAAGGCTTAAAGTAAAAGTGTACTATATGATAAGAAATAGGAGTTTTCAGTGGTAAATATTAATCTGTAAATATTAATATGTATTTTTTCCTTAAGAGTTTGAGATTTCTGGAACAACTCTTAATGATCAATATCCAGTAACTTGTTTTGTAAGTGAATGGCTTAAACTTTGATTAAGAAACAAAAATCACCCTATTGACCAATTAGTCATTTATTTGTAGCCTCATCTGTTCCTGTATGCATTCCTGTAGTTCACCATCAGCAGCAGCAATTTGCACTTAAAGCTGTAATTTCTCCTTTTCTGTAGGTTAGAAACACGCAATACTGCTTGTCTTGGGTGCCTCATTAATATTTATAGTTTCCCAATTTGAGAGGGTTTTGTCTGCTCAGTACCTTATTTCAGGATAGAGTTGCTACTCTGGGCTGACCAGGTCATTTACTTAAGATATTTTCTGTAACATTTGTGATGTGTTTCTAATGCAATGTTTGTCTTTTTGTAGACTGTGCCAAGAGGCAAAACCTTACTACTCCAAGCCAAGGTAAAAACCAAGGCAGCTTCAAATTTAGCTTTTTGAGATGAGGACATTTGGGAGGTTGTGTCTTTGGGGTTTTGGATGTTAAGTGGTGGTGTCCCTCACCTATAATCTACAACACTGTCATGTACATACGCACTAATGTATATAATACACATTTATGTATGTTACATAGGCATGTATTCTTAGGTCAGTCATAGAACAGAGCCCGCATTAGTGATCTCTTCTAGACTGTTAGAGCCTTGCTAAGTTTTTCAACTGAGATTTTGCTACAGAAATGTTGAAAATTACTCAGCTATCCACTCCTTGTCAGTTCCAACTGGTTCCTGCTTTGGGCTTGTTGGAATTTTCTAGAGCTTTTGGAATATCTGTAATAATCCATTTGCTTTTGAAAATGTGGGGATATTGCAACATGCAATCTCCAGTTCACCGCTTTTCTTTGGACTCCTCTGTGACATGACTTCTTAAGCACTAGTAGCAAAATTATCTTCATATCCTGAAGTGAAGAAGGCTAATAGTTATGTGGTTGGTGGGTTTTTCTTGTTTTTCTTTTCCCCCAGGAGGAATTTACTGGCTATGACTTTGAGAACAGATTGCACGTCCGCATACACGCAGCCTTAGCCTCTCTAAGGGAAGTAGTTCCACAGTGACGAACAGCAAGTCTTGTTATCCTTTCCCACAGTTTCTGCACTTTAAGATGAAGCAGAAGAAAGAGCTGTTGGGAAGACCAGCTTTTCTTCTGAAAACCACTTGTGCCAGAGACACTTTTCTAGAATGGTCAGAGTTGGTATGGCTTAGTAAAAACATTACAATTTTAACTAAGGGTAAATCAACCAGGAAGAAGGTTAAGTGACCTTGTGTTTTTAACTCTTCATTTTTTATTTTGTTTAAACCACGCTGAACACAACTGCTTGTAACTCTGTGGGTGAGCCTAAATAAGCACACATGACTTACTTAATATTGGCAAGTGTGATTTTTACCTTTTAAAACAGATCTAGATCTAAAATATGCCAAGGGGAGCACTTCCATTTGATTAGAATCATACAATAAAAGTAATTGGTGTGAATTTTGAAGTTGGAAATGGTCAGAATAGTCTTTTAAGTATTAGCCAATACACTGAAGGATAAAACCGTTCAGCCACAAAAAGTAGATCTTACTAAATTTTAGTGGCTTGTGTCAGTTACCTCATGATGAGCAATCTGTGAATTTTAAACCTCTCATCCTCTTCCGTTCTTTGTCCCATCCCTCCCAACTCAGCTCAGATATGTCATATAAATTATGTCAGTGTTTAGGATCTCTGCTTCTGGTACATTCCAGTCAAATACTTTAACATACAGTGTGGGCAGTCCTTATTTTCACTCCTAGTGTTCTGAACGTAATGTTAAAATACATATGTCAGATACAGTAGTTTTTATGTATTTTTTGTTCAAGCTGCTCAATCTTTACAGCAGTGACCTTTAAAGGTATTAAAAAACCACCCAAAACACAAATCCAAAAATCTGCTTTGGTAGTTACACCAGTACTATAATATCCTAAGTCTCTGGATGATATTTCAAACCTGTGGTGTTAAGATATTGCTATACCTCAGAGAGCTTAAAACTTGTCATGACTACATAATTTTTAATACTTAGCCATCTGTGTGTTATCTGTAGCTTTTTTACTTTGCCTGTAATACATAGTATTTCCTTATGGTTTATGTTCAGTTAATATAAATTCTAGGAAGATAAATATTTTTTTAAAGAAGCTTATGAATGGAAATCTGACCAGAAGGTTAATTGAATTATGTTGCTTTGCAAAGCTAAGAAAACTGGATGTCCTTGGAAATAGTTATCTAAAAGCCTTATCTTTACTTTGGTCAGTTTGCCTTAAACAGTTCCTTAGCTTAAGCTTTTTTTTTCTTCTTACCTTTTTGTAGAGCATGTTGCCAAAGTTTTAGACCTTGCCCACACCTAATCTTCGCTGATTTGCTTTTGAGGTTACATCTGAAGCAAGACTGATACTCGGGGAGAGAAGTAATGTCCTATTTGGTAGGCCAAATGAAATGGTTGAGACACTTATTTCTTGCTAGAAATACACAGTTCTGCTATGAAAGGCATTCCTAGAGCAGTTAAACACTTCTGTTGCAGTTCCTGAAGGAGAGGAGGGACTCTGAAAAAAAAAGGGCAGTTTTATTTTTGTATAATCTAGGTGTGTTACAGATAGTACACTGGGGTTTTTTTATTCCATTTTGACTGTAACGTTGAGGCATAAATGAGTGTTCAACCTTATTTGGTCAATCCAAGTAAGTATCAACTAGAAAACAATGTATTGTATATATAGGGACTGCTTAGAGTTAAAAAAATTATTTTAACAATGGACTTCAATGTACTTGAAATCTTCTTTTGTTCTGACTTTTAATGTTTTGCAATCAGAGACATAGTCTGTTCTGGATAAATAGCTGGAAACAGTACAGTTACTGGCAAAATTCCTTTTAAATACACTCATTAAATATGATACAAGACTAGGCTGTCCAGGACACCAAGCACCTGCATGTGATTTGTGTTGGGATATTTAGGGTCTGCATACTTGGAGGTAGCTGGCAAATTGTAGTAAATTTACTAAAAGGCCTGTTGTCACCAGGCCAGGAGTGGGAAAGACACTATATGTTCATGTAACAGTTAATAACTCTGTGCAAATTGCAGCCTTTCTGTGGGCTTAGCAAATCATCACAACTGTATGTTTCTGTACGAATTATTTTTTCCCTCTCCCTGTAGGAGAATCTCCTACACTGTAAATGGTAAAATTATTTTTTATGTTAGATTGTGCCTGTGATGAGAAAAATCTCAATGGTATTTTGTGTAAACTTAAGTTTTTATACTTTGGAACTCGGAGGCATGGTCTAATAGCAATAATGGAGTATGCATCTTGCTAGTTAACATGTTAAGGCCATCTTTACTGGGACAGGTTATTTTTTGTTGATGTTGATGCAGTTTTTATCTCAATATTACTCCTTTCAAATAACTAACTAGAATTTTTAGACGTCACAAGGTGGCATATTTATTGTGATGTACTGTAAATGTTGTTAATTTACAGAACTTGCACTTTTATATTTCTGAGTAAAATTAAAAGAAATGTGGCCATGAATTTTGTTCCTTTGCTCCTTGAGTTTGTCTTTTAATTGGTGGCCTCCTGAGCAAGATAACACCGAGTACTGGGAAAACTTCTGGGATGTCAAGTGACTCTGTAACAAAGTTTCCTAGTCAGCAGTTATCTCTCGCCTTTGTTCTTCCAGTATAATTACAGTCTCCTCGTTTAGAAAGTGAGTTACATGTCATGCTGAGCTCAACGGAAGAGTGAACAAGATTTAAGATACGTTTTTAAGACATTAAATTCACTTGTTCTTCATTAAAGAAAAAGAACCACGTACAATTGTATTTCTTGTATTCCTAGCCCTTTAAAAAATCTTTCTGATTTACTCTAAAGCAAGCACTTTAATTTCTCCTCTCTCTGACTTTGAATGCTCCATATTCTAGTTATGCTTTATTCATAAATAAAATTCCCCCAAATGCTGTATTGAATTGCTTTTCAGTTTACAACAATGTGATTGTCTTTCCAACAGTTGATTATACTTGTGTTTAAAAAACGGTCTGTAGCTTCTTGAAGTTTGAAAAGGAGCATTAGGTTGATGTTGGTGGCTGTGTGTGGTGTTACAAGGGTGCTAATCAAACCTTGCAGTGGGGTGAAAGCAGTGCTCAAATTCCTTTTCCAGTCATCGTGATGAAATACCAACAGTGGTAGAAAGCCCTTTCATGAGAAGTTATGCAATCCCAAAGAGGTATTATTAAAGCTAACCCTAAGAAGTAGATTTATGCTTATCAGTGTTTTAAGGCAATTGGGCAGCCAGTGGCATCTGTCAGGAGCTTTGCAGGCAGCCTGGAGTACAAAGGAAAACTGAAATTTAGGAGTAATAGACTCCACCGAAATTTAGGGGTAAGAAGTACAGGTATGTTGACTCTGATTGATCCTTCATCCTGAAGGAGCTGTATGACAAATTATTTTCTATAAATTCTAGGAAAAAAAAACCACCATGAAAGGCAAATGTTTCTCTCCTAATTACAGTTTGAGTAGATGCTTATACAATATTGCCTTGCCTTCTCATGTTTTAATGTGAGCTAGAAAACACTGCTTCAAAAACTGGTTTTATCTGGAAAGGTTGACTTAAAGAAGGTAGAAATACACAGGCAAGTTCCAGTCCTGGTTTCTTTTGATCAAAGAAAACTTGAATGATGATATTTTATACAGAGATTCAGAAAGCATCAGAAGCTGCTGTTTCTGCACTGAGTTATCTTTATGTATATACAATGCTCATAATTTATGCCAAAGCATGTTCTTGTGTGAAATCAGCTGGTGTACAAGATGCACTGGAAAAAAAGATTGGGTTCTTTTACAAAAGGCTTAACTTTGTCACAATGCTGGAGATACGTATTTTCCCTGAACTTCAAAACTTGTTCACTCAAAATTGTAAAACTCTGTCATTGCTAGGACATGGTGAGAAGTGTTATTTCCACTCACCACCCCTCTTCCCCACCCTACCCCTGTTTCCTACCAGGTGGTAAGAAATTCAACTTGAGGCAGACATTCCAGGATTAAATGCTGAATTATTTCTGACTACTTTTTTAAAGTATTTTTGGACCCTACAGCTGGACCCAGCATAGCTTACCAGGGTAGGTGCATATTAGAGTTGCATATTGCTTCCCTGCTTCTGCTCAGAGCCTCTCTGCTTAGTTACTCAAGATTTTCACAACCTATTTTGCCCCTGTGTTTTAACCACCAGTGTGTTTTAGCCACAAGTTGTCTTACTGTCTTAATTTTTTCTATTGCTGCTTTTTCCAAAATGCTTCTTATCCTTTGATGTAACCTATTCCAAGATGGTGTTCCAGTCAAGTAATCTGTTAAACTCAGCAGGACTGGCTGATCCTCAGTGTTTTTCACTTGTTTCTGGCAAGCTGTGCTTAGCTATAGAAGATGCTCGGGTGGGCAGAGAGGAAGAGGTTGAGAGAGAAAACCAACTTGTTTGAGTTGAAGATTTGAGAAGGGAGGGAGAAAGAGGTTGTCAGAATTTGCCAGGTAAAACCATTTGTGTAAGAAAGACCTCTCAGTCTTCCACTAAAAGCAGTATGTTTACTGTATTGAGAAAAGATAGCTGTACTGCTGGGACATACCCTTCTTCAGAGTTAATGAATGACCTGATCCATTTTTTGGTAGAAAAATATGGCTTATCTGTGACCTTGATTTGACAAAAGGTGGTAGGACAAGGCAGTGACCTCAGCTGGGCAAGACTGTTTGTAGGATGACAGACCCCTTAGGGGCCAGAGGGTGACGTGTCAGTAAAGTAGCTCCCAAAACCGGCATTCAAGTTCCAGCACAGTGAATTAGTTTCCAGACATATTTTTTTCATACAGCTGCTCTGAAATTTCAGACAGATAAAATTTTATGTTAGGGCCTGCAGCCTTTTTGAATATTTATGGATGTTTATGCTTCTGTTCTGTTACCTCTGATAATATATTTTTCTGTGGTTTATGGCATCTGTACTTAAGCGCCTTTGAAACTTTGGCTGTGCAGAGCTTTGCAGACCTAGAGTTCTGAAAGTTTTCCAAAGAAGCAAATTTGCAAGCCATAGTCTGCTCTGTATTCAGTGAGGATGGTTTTGAAGTAATTGCATGGCTACCTTTGCACCCAGGTATGTGTAATGCCTTTATGAAGTCCTGCTCCTTACATATGTTCCCAATACAGAAATCTGGACTTTGGATTACTATCCCTACTCCAAAAATTATACATTTTCTAGTTCTAATATATGTATATTCTTGAAATATATCTTATTCTTTCTGTAGGAAAGCTAATCTTCCTAATTTTTAACTCATAACATACTAATACTGAATGTTTTTAATACTATGGTCTGTGTTGTCACTCTCCAGGACCGAAAACTAAGAAATTACTTTCTAAGGATTGTTTCATGGAAGAAGCATTTTGTGGTGAGTTTACCATTAACATACTTTCCTATGAATGAACTTGAAAGTGATAGGTCATTCAAAATTAATAGAGTATTCTGTTACAAATGTGTTACTTTTTAAAAGAAGCTTTTAGATTTTCTAAATGCTTTAGCAGCAGTGAGCTGATTTATATCTTCAGTGCCGCTGGAATTCCCCTCAGGCTTATGTAGAGATGCAGACATACAAGAAGGCAAGAGCAGGTGGGTAGATGATGGATTTCCAATTGTGATGAAGACTGATCTGCAGCAATGTTGGTGGTTAAAATTTTTTATCCCACTGCAGACTCCTGATTGTGGCTTGCCTTTGTGATCCTCAGAAATCCAGTTTGTGGTAACCTTGAAAATACAGCACTGCAGTTACCTTCTTTGTGCTTGTTTCATTGGAACAGAAAACGATCTTGTGTATACCCACTGAAAATGTGTGCTGGGAGCGAATGTTACCACCCTGGTGACCTGGGGCAGGTGAGGTCTGTTTCGGGGTTTTGCCCTTGCAATCATAAGGTTCTGCAGCACGAATGGAGATGCTGGTAAGGAATAATTTCGTTCCTCTTCAGGTGTAGCTGCTGTGGCTGAAGAGGTTAGAGTCCCCAGCTGTTTCCTCTGAGCTCCTGGCAGAGGCCACCAAGGAACATTGCTTCTCAAGTGCTGTATTTTTCAGTTGATGTTGGTTCAAATCCCTTGGGTCTTGTATGTCCCCTGTCTAAAAGACCAGGCTGTAACCAGGGGATGGGTCTGTGCACCCGTTCCACCACAGCTGGCAGAGGGGTGGGATGTGGCTGCAGCCTTCCTGCTTTCCACAGGTTGCAGCATTAGATTGTGTAATATCATCATAACCAGAGGCTGAGTAAAAAGTTACCCTCATCCTGTGCTGGGAAATGTCTCTGGTTTGGCTACTAATGAGGAAAACTGGTAAAGGCAATTCCTCAAGAGTTCTGCCTGCACTGTGCAAGTCAGCAGCAGAAAGCAGGAGCAGGCTTCATAGTACTGTGGGAAGAGAGGAAAACTCATGGGACCTGAATGCTGAGGGCAGGTGCAGGACCTTGCACTTGGCCTTGCTGAACTTCATGAGGCTTGCATGGCCCCTCCTCAAGCCTGTCCAGGTCTCTGGATGGCATCAGTTCCCCATAGTGCATCAACTGCACACCACTCAGCTTGGTGTCATCTGCAGACTTGATGAGGGTGCACTTAATCCCACTGTCATTGAAGAGATCAAAGTTTTGGTCCCAGTACAGATCCTTGAGAGTCCACTTACTGTTGGTTTCCACCCATCCAGCCAATTCCTTATCCATTTAACAGTATTTCCATGAAACTCCTGTCTCTCCAATTTAGTAACCAGAAGTCCAGATAGATGACAATTGTAGCTTTCCCACTGATGCAGTCACTGCATCATACAAGGTCACTAGATCAGTGAGGCACAATTTGCTCTTCATGAAGCTCCAGCTTGTGCTGGTTGTCTTTAACCACCTCTCTGTCTTCTAGGTTTTGATGTATCTTCCAGGAGGACCTGGACCATGATCTTACCAGGCACAGGCTGACTAGTTGGTAGCTCCCACAGTTCCTGTCTTTTTTAAAAAATGGGTGCGTTACTCCCATTTTCTTCAGTCACTAGGGACTTTTCCTGATTGCCATGACATTTCAAGTACGATGGAGAGTGGCTGGAGAAGTCTGAAAGTTTCTGTCTGAATGCCTGTCAGTGGTTTGCTTGTGTGTGAACTGACCCCTGCACGTTCCCTAAGTTCCAGTACAGGCCCCTCACATATCCCTCTGTTTTGTCCATCTGCTACTATGTGGTCACATAACTTCATTATGAGAGGGGATGATCAGAGAGGAATTCTTTAGCAAGCTCGAGCAGGGTTTCCTCTGGAGTCTTGCACCCACAGTGCCAGCATGGGATTTGAGACTCGTGCATCAGTAGGGAGCTAGCTGGTTTCTGTAGCTGCAAGGCAGCCTTGCCTTTCCGTGGCATTGCCTGGTAATGACAGGTTATAAATGGGTTCTGAGTTGGCTTGGGCTGGCAGGCAGAATAATGTTTTTTCAGGGAGGATTTAGCTCTGTCATACTTTGAATTATGTCTCTAATTACTTCTGATGCCGTTCAGAAAACAGCTCAGTGCTGAACTGTGATATTCTATTAAAGATTTGCCTTCTCTGCTGCTACTGTGCTGGTTTTACATAGAATCATAGAATGTTAAGGGGTTGGAATGGACCTTAAAGATCATCTAATCCCAACCCCCCCTGCTATGAGCAGGGACACCTCCCACTAGACCAGGTTGCTTAAGGCCTTATCCAACCTGGCTTTAACACTGCCAGTGTTGGGGCATCCACAACTTCCCTGGGCAGCCTGTTCCAGTGTCTCACCACCTTCACAGTAAAAAATGTCTTCCTAGTATCTAACTTAAATTTCCCCTCTTTCAAATTGAACCCATCACTGGCACTTCCTATTTATGCTGGAAAACCAGACTGATTGGTGTGTTTAGTTTTTTTTCAGTGCTGAGGGTTTTATTAACCATGTGATGGGATGCTGTTTTCATCCCACACATACTTTTTCTTGTTCTTCCCTTGAGAAGTTCTCTAGAAGCCATTTTTTGCTCTGTATCTAAAACCTGTTCATGTCTTACCCTGTTCTTCACTGGGATACCTGTTGGTTCAACTACTCAGGCTTGCCGAGGAAGTTAAAATGTCACCATCTATGCATTTAATATAACTTGTATGAATCCAGAGTTCTGAGGTGTTGCAAAGAGGAGCCATAGCCTAGTTCTGGCTGGCTTATCTGATGTGCTTAATGTAAAAGGTTTAATTATAGAAGCATTAATATTGGGAAAGACCTCTAAGATCACCAAGTCCAACCGTCAGTTCCATAGCTGGAGAACTAGGGCCTTCAGATGGAAAGGCTGATGTCCCGACAAATGATGTAACTCAAGCTTCCTCAGCCTCTTGGGGGAAGAACTATCCACCTTCTCCTGAAGATCCATTTCAGGCTGTGCCTTCCTGTAATGAAGCTGAGGTTGCTTTTAGGTACCTTAAGTGAGGCTGTATCACTGTGTTGGGATGATGAGCTGATTATGGATGTAGAGGTTCCACCTTTTAAAGAGCAGGTTCCAAAGAAAATAATAATTCCCTAGGTAGACCAAACCGATCATCTGTTAGATTGAGTAGCCATTCAGTGCAGGCCAGGGCTCAAGTGCTACAACCTTAGATCTATCTGCTGCGGAGTTAGTGTGTCGTCCTGAGAAAGCAGAATTTACAGCACAAGTGGAATCAGCTGAGCAAGTTCATCTTGCTAGGTAAGAAAGTTTGGGTATTTGTATCATCTTCCTGGTCCAGCTTCTAGCTCTGCAGCTTCATTTTAGGTATATAAACAGAAGATCACTTCTGCCAGTGCAATGCAGGGCAGAGATGACTTCTGAGAAAATACTGAACCAATGCTGTCTGTGTGGCCTCAGTGCACATATTTGATTTCACTGCCAAGACATTTCTGGTCCAAGAGCTCTGGGCAGGACTGCTGCACCCCTGAGTGATGGGAAGGTGCCAACTGCTGCCAAATGGTGTTGCTCAAAACAAGCTGTATTTTCTCAAGTAGGTGGTAGAGACTGAAGATGTAAGGCATGCACCTTGAGACTAAGGAGAGGTGACTGGTTAGAGCCCTAGTTTTGATTCTTCTTCCCTGAAAGATCTTTTATTCCAGCACTGACCTAGGAGTTCTTCCATTTAGAAAAAAAGGGTGATGGTTGCCTCTGCTGGCTAGTCTTGGTAAGTGGGCTAAGCACTGGTCATCAGTTCCATAAAGAGCAGGAGAGCTCATGCTCATCTTTCTTGGTGAGGCCTTCAGCAGCATCTCTTTCCTGTGGTGGTGTGTACCCAGCTCAACCCTTGCCCAGCTGGAGAAATCTTCCAGGGTGGAGCTGCCCTGCTCCAACTCTCCCTGCAATGGCAGAATCTGTCTGAGCCCTATCCCAATACAGCTGTGAGGTCTCAGCAGAGCATTTTGTAGAGGAAAGCCAAGATTAGACAGATTTGTAAATCAACAGTGACGTTTTGTTAAAAAAAAACACCCAAACCAACCCTGAACTTTTAGGGAAGTTTGTTGAAGTTCAGTTCCAGAAATACCAAACAATTTTACTTTTTCTAGGCTGCAGGTGTTTGCTATCTCAGCTCCCTTCTCTGACATGCTTGCTTTTTTCAAGTGTAGGTATGTTTGTTTTGGACATAAGGATTTACAATATGACTGGAACTTACTGCTCCTGCTTCCAGCACTTCTATTTTTGTCTTTTTAGCCACAGCCTCATGTGACCAGGACAGCCACCATCACATTCTAATATGTAGACCTTATGTAGCCTAACTTACTTGAGACAAGTAAAAAAATCACCACAAAGCCTTTGCTCCTCTTGGAGCTGATATTCCTTATTCCAGGGCAACCCTCAGCCTTTCCAGGGGAAAAGATCAACAACGTGGTCAGCTGTAACACATATCTGCTCCAGTTTATGTGGTGCCAGGAAAAGGATGGGGGAAATTCTCCATGCTTGGTTCTAGTGGGCTCTGATGTTCAGAACACATAGGACTGGAAGCCTGTATGTAGCCCTGCTGTCTTTGCACAGCCAGATGCAGGTGCTAGGAGGACATCCACTACATTCCTGAGTGACAGGGCAGCTGATGAGAAATCAGCAAGCCCTAGTTCTAATTCCTGCAGCTAAGCCATGCATGCCCAGTGTTTTCCGACAGTTGCAGTCCTTCTGGATGATGTGATGTCTGCAAAGGTATGCTCACCAGCTGGCAGTAAACACACCAGTAAGTGCTCCTGCAGAAAGTCACAGCACTGCCAGGACAGGTTACCATTACATCAGACCCCATGCCTGAAGAAGTAAGTTTGCTTCTTGCATGAGTGTTACTACTAGAAGCTTAATTTAACCATTTTCGAAATAAAGTTTGAGACAAGTGGTTAAACTATTTTCATATGTAACAGACCAAATGCCTTTATCTGCTTGTTACACTTTCCCAGTAGTAGTGCTACTCTTGCTCTGGTTTTAGTCTGAACTACCCAAGTTTTTAATCTCACATTTATACATATCTTTACGTCCATATCCTGAACTAAATTTTAGCACTTGTTTAATTTCAGAGTGTGGCAAAATACCCTCACCTTAGAGTGCATTGGGGTAGCAACTAAAGTAGTTCTTGCTGCATGCTTTCTCCTGAGTTCATGTTAATTTTTAAACCAGTTGAAAAGAGAGGTTGTTTGAACTTCAGGAAGAGAGCAGGAGAGATGGAGTTTACATTGTAATAAAATAACCTTAACCAAATGCTCAAAAAAAAAAAAAAAAGAACCCATCAATTAGAACTGCATTCACATACACAACATCCCAAATGTCAAATGTTAGCTTTGTGTGAATTGTGCCTGCTGAGGCATCTGCTGCAGCTGTTTCACTGAAGAGCAGCCCAGCCTCTTCCCTGTGCTGACATGGTTTATGCATGGGGTGCAGGCTTTTCTTAGCACTGAGTGTTCAGTGCTGTGTAACCTACACTGACCCAACAGCGAGGCTGCTTCTGCAGATCTCAGACTCATATGTGGAAGTCACACAGGAATTAAGACAGACTTCAAGAATCACTAGCCACAGTAGAGGTATGAGTGCAGAGATGAGGCTTCCAACAGACAGTGCAAGTATTCGATTTCTGCATCTATTGGTTACTGTGAGAGCTGGGCCCTCACGTGAAAGGCTGCCAAAGAAAAGGCTTTCCCTTATCTATGCAAATATGTCTCAGCATCATGACCTGAGTAATTTGAGTGGTCCCTAGAATAAAAATAGAAAGCATCTCATTGCCTTATTAACGGTTTCATGCTGAAGGCTTGAGCTGCTGGAAGATCTCAGTTCCCCAGCCCTCCCAACCCCCTCAGGAGGAGACTGTTCCTGCTTGGAAGAAAAGAGGTCGCTGGAGCACAGGGAAGCACACCATCAATCTTCATTGCAGCAGCTTTTGGAGCAGGGTCAGCACTGTTGAACACCACTCACTTTAGACTAAATGCAAGAAGTTCTGAAGCCTTTATTTAGTAGCAATTAAATTATTCAATTAACACTAACCTCCAGACAGCAGTTAAAATATTGTACAAAGAGCAGGCTGCCCTCTAGAAGCTCTGTACACAGTTCAATATAAACTTAGACTCTAAGACCGAGTGCACCCCACTGAAAAGGGGTAAAGCAGCTGTGCACAGGAGGCCTCACTGAGGTGCTGTACTACCTTTGAAATGCACAAGACTTCCTGGCAGGGAGTTTGCACAGTACAGACACAGTCCTGTACCCCTGCCATGTTCCACCAGGTCCTGGACTGATTAGGTTGTTGCTATTTTGCAGTGGTGCTGGGCACCGGAACTCCTAGTGCATGAAACAGATTCTTTTAAAACCTGTTGTTACTAGTGTGCAGTTGAAATCAAATTTGTAGATATTTCAATGGCTCTTAATTCCTTAAACCATAAAGTTGGTAGCAAAACAGGAGAGCAAAATTCAAAACACACTGCACAAAACATTGAACAAATACCTCTGAGTAATGTCACCAGCTTAAACAACTGCATTAATGCTCCAGAGATGGGAACTCTTATGGAATCTCCTGACCAGAGCTCAGGATTCAAGGGAATTACTTTAGTAAAAGAAAAGTCACTTTATGAAAAATTACATCTTTACAGAAGTGACACACCCTTTCTTCATTTAAGAATAGAATATTGCAATTACTGTGTGTGCTTTTAAACATTTCCATGTCACAATAAATAAAACTTGTGCCAACGTTATCTACAAAACAAAGTATTCACAGAACAGCTGAAGGTGTTCTATTCCTCATACACCACAACCTAATATAGGTGTACTCAGGGCAGCTTAAAACCACGGTAACTTACTTTGTCCACACAGAACCCACCATCAGCCAGAGAAATTATTCCCCTACCTCTAGAACTGCAGATCATGTACCACCAGATTTATTGCGGAGATGCTTAATATTCTGCTTGATAACATGTCAGTATTTTCAGGAGATAAGTAGAACAAGGGAAAACATTAAAATGGATTAAGACTTATTTGTATCAGTCAGAGGCTCCTTACTGCATTTTAATAAATATCAGGCAAGTTAAAGTAGTTTCTGTCCCAGTAGTTGCCAGAATAAAGCCAGTCCTGCGTACCAGTATGAGGATTGGGGCCTTGGTGGAACCATCTGCAAGGAAACATAGAGCATGTTAGTGCAGCTATTAGAACACACTTCTACAGAAGTTCAGAACTGCTTTGCTGCATCTTCAGCAGTTTCAGCAATAATTACTGTGATTGCAGGAGTTCTCTTAGTTTTAAATTCATAGGTGAATTTAAAGTAATCTTCAATGACTAGATCTCCCCATTTGCCACACCACTTAAATGCCTCTGAGGTGATACTAGTGATACCAGTATTTTGTCATTTGAAGCTGCCAAGATTATCACATAAAAAAGAACAGGTACAGCTTTACTTCAAAGCAGTTGTGAACAACCCTTTCAGCATGCATAAGCAGTAACAGTTTTTGCAAGACATGTAAACACTACAAGCACTGCAGTCCTGAAAACAGAAAAATATTATTTTCTTGGATCTAGATTACCCCCTGTTCTTTAAAGCCTTGTTTTGCAATGCACTTCATCATAGAATGACCTGGTTTGAAAGGGACCTTAAAGATCATCTTTCAACCCCTCTGCTGTGGACAGAGACACCTTCCATTAGACCAAGTTGCTCAGAGTCTCATCACACCTGGCCTTCAGTGATGGGGCATCCACAGCTTCTCTGGTGACACTTTCCAGTGCCTGACCCCCCTCACAGGAAAGGATTTCTTCCTAATACCTAATCTAAACCACATGTATTTCAGTTTGTAGCCACTGTACCTTGTCCTGTCACTATGTGCCCTTGTACATGGTCCCTCTCCCTCTTTCCTGTAGGCTCCCTTCAGGTGCTGGAAGACCGGAATTAGGTCACTCGGAAGCTGCCTCTTTTCCAGGCTGAACAATCCCAATTCTCTCAGCCTTTCTTCACAGCAGATGTGCTCCAGCACTCTGATCATCTTGCTGGCCCTCCTCTGGACTCGCTCTAACAGGTTGATGTCTTTCCTGTGCTGGGGACCCCAGAGCTGGATGCAGCACTCCAGGTGGGGTCTCACCAGGGCAGAGCAGAGGGGCAGAATCACCTCCCTCGACCTGCTGGTCACATTGCTGGGGATGCAGCCCAGGATATGGTTGGTTTTCTGGGCTGCAAGTGCACATTGGTGGCTCATGTCCAGCCTCTCATCCACCAGTACCCCCTAAGGCCTTATCAGCAGGGCTGCTCTCCATCTGTTCACCCCCAGCCTGGACTGATAGGGGGTGTTGCCCCCGTCCAGGTGCAGTACTTGCACTTGGTCTTGTTAAACTTTGTGAGGTTCACTTGGTCCCACTTCTGGGCACTCCTCCAGGTCCCTTTGGATGACATCCCATCCTTCTGCTGTGTCAGCAGCACCACTCAGCTTGGTGTCATCTGCAAATTTGCTGAGGGTTCACTCAGTCCCTCTGTCTGTGTCACTAATGCAGATATTAAATAACACGGTTCCCAACACGTGCCCCTCCCCTGAGGGTCACCACTTGTCACTGATGTCCATCAGAACTCTGAGCCATTGACCACTCCCCTCTGATGTGACCATCCAACCAATTCCTTATCCACCTAACAGTTCACTCATTGAATCCATCTCTTTCCAATTTGGAGAGAAGGATGTTGTAGGAGACTGTGTCAAAGGCTTTAGAGAAGTCCAGATAAATGACATCTGTAGCCCTTCCCTTGTCCCCTGATGCAGTCGGTCCATCATAGAAGGCCACAGGGTTGGTCAGGCAGGACTTGCACTTGGTGAGGCTGTGCTGGCTGTCTTGAATCACCTCCCTGTCCTCCACATGCCTTAGCAGAGCTTCTAGAGGGATCTGTTCCATGCTTTTCCCAGGCACAGAGTGAGGCTGACAGGTTGGTAGTTCTCAGGGTCCTCCTTTCTACCCTTTTTAAAGATGGGTACAATGTTTCCTTTTTCCAGACACCTGGGATGTCACATGACCGCCACTTTTCCACTATTGATGGAGAGTGGCTTGGCAACTACATCAGCCAATTCCCTCAGGACTCTGGGATCCATCTCATCAGCTCCCCTAGACTTATGTGCACTCAGGCTCCTCAGGAGGTCATGAGCCTAATCTCTGCTTACAGCGGGAGGGACTTTGTTCCCCCCATTCCCCATCCTGTCCATCTACTCAAGAGGCGTGGGAAGAGGTTGCCAATGAAGACTGAGGCAAAAAAGTTGATGAGGAGCTCAGTCTGCTCAGTTACGAATTTTCCAGCCTTGCTCATTGTGATTGTACAACTTCTTTGACCTTCCTTTTCTGGTTAACATACCTGTAGAAGCCCTTCCAGCTATTCTCTGCATCCCTTGCCAGGTTCAGTTCCAACTTTGCCTTGGTCTTCCTCACCCCATTCCTACACAGCTAAACTTCATCTCTATACTCTCCGAGTTTACCTGTCTTTGTTTCCAATGCCTGTGCATTTGCTTCTTTCCTTTCAGTCTGACCAGCAGTTAACAAGTGTGCTAGCTACCCTTCGTGTAGGTGAAATATCACTCACAGGCTGCAGAAATTCTGGATTATTAAAATTTAACTGTGCTGCATTACACTGTTAGCACTGGGAGGCTCATCTGAATGCCCTGAAAGCTGATTCTATCTGCATGGAGTTACTTGCAAGCTTTCACTAAGCTAGTTATTAGTATAAACACTGAAGCTGAGTACCTTCTTTCTTTCCTTCCTTCTCCCCTCCTGCCTAATCTGGAGGTACAGGCACAGATCACACCTGCAAGGGTATATAACCTTTCAGAGGGTGGGGGTACTATCTATCTGTACCATAAGGTGCATTTACAAGGCCATGCCATGCTACTGGGAAGTATTGCTCAGTGGTGAGTACAACCCTGTGAAACCACCATAGCACAGACGTTTGCGTCCTCCCTCCTCTCCCACATGTGTTCCTGGCAATCCTGCAGCCCGTTACTGAACAACACTTTCTGTTTGGTCCCAATTACTCAATCTTCCGCCTCAACAGTGCACAGTACCAGACCTCAAGCATTTTACCTTCTTGATGTATTTTGTCAAACCATGTTTATGGCTTGCTAGAAGCTTTTTCTGTGGTTAATGTGCCCCACAGCTTCCTTTTGCCTCCTCACTGACCACAGATGCCAGCTTTTCCTTTCTGTGACTCACTGCAGTCAACACACTCACTTCAGTAAATCATCTCTGCGCAAGGCAGCCTCTTAAACTCTGCTCTTCCCTTCTATGGTACCATAAGGTTTCAGAAGAGACATTAAAGCACATTCAGACCAAATATGATGTGATCTCTTTAAAGAGCAAAAGCATAAAGGCCACCAGTACTGCAGTGCTATGTTAGAAAGGAGGGCAGCTAAGAGGCAAGTCTTGCTTGGCTTGGAGGATATGAGATGGTTCTCCTGCTGTCCTGGTTAAGTGAACTGAAGTCAACAGAAGTCATACCTGTAGTACTGTATGTAGTTCACTACTGCTTCTCCTCTACACAGGAAGAGTCAGTTATTCCCAAATAAGAGGTATAAGAGTGTGCTCAGGTGTCCAGTTCATCAGTAATAACAGCTCATTGTAGAGCCAAAGCCAAGTGTTTGCTGTGAGACAGGGCTATAAGCACAGTTATCCCACCTCTCAGATTAAGGAATTCTACCACCAAATTCCTCACTAGTGTGTCTTCAACACCTGTCAGGACAACATGCCCCAAACTCCAGTGTCCACCTACTCCAACAGGAGAGGAAAGGCAATGGCAAGAGACCTAAAAGCAGCAAGATAATCTCACCACGTAATGATGGGGGAAAGAGAGGACAGATTTTCATCAAAAGCAACAGACCACTGCTGTGTTTCAGAACTGAATTAATCTTTTTCACTCAAGACTTATGATCACTGGTCAGCATTTAAAATATTAGATGTTCAACATGAATCATCCCTTGAGAAACACCAAGATTCCACTTCTAAAGTGGATTCAGAATAATTAAAGAAACCAAAAATCACTTGTATTTGGATAACTGTTGCACGAGGGAGGAACTCTACTAGACAAAGCAAGAATCCTACTTTTCTGTGTCAAGGAAATTGCAGTAGTTTAGATTGAAGTTCATATTACACTACAGAGTAAGACCTACAGATGACCTTCTGGGAACAGATAGGAGAGCTCTCCTTCACAGTATACATTTTTTTCCTCCATAGCACAACTCTCCCTAACACTTAACATTCATCCTTTATAGGCAGTCATGCCTTGCATTCCTGCTGAAGAGATCAACACTAGGAATTTACTGTCAAAGTTTTAGAAACATCCTGGAAAGCAAAGAGTTCTTAAAGGATATCCCAGACACATGCTGAGCAGGTCTACAGTATCTGCACAATAGCAATTGAAGAACCTTGTGAATGGTGTGTGCACTAATTATATAAACCAAAAAACAAAGCTCTGAGTTGCCTCATGAAAATGCCCCAAATTCCAATACCAACTTCAGGTGCTTTGAGCTATACCTTAAGCTACTTCAAGCACCTGGAAGAACACAATATAGCTATCCCTTTGCTATGAAAACACTTGGTGAGAACTAGAACCACTCTGAATTCAAGAATGGAAGAAAGGTGCAAGGCTGTCCAGCACTTAAGTTTACTTGGAAGCTTTACAAAGATACTACTTTCCACCAGTCTCAGGGCAAACAAACCCAAACACTTCAAGAGTGCAGGCAGAGGAAAAAGAGAAAGGCAGACACGTCCAAACCTGGGACTCTGGGATGATGGGTGACTTCATTGGAAAAAAAAAAAAAAGAAAAAAGTGATTTATAGTTAAAAACATTTTAAAGTTATTTAATCCACAGTGTCTGAGTGTATAAATAGCCAGTTAATAGAGAAGAGATGAAACTTGCTTACTTATATAGAGTTTAGCCCTATCACTTTTGTTCTGTGAAGGTACTGCCAATTTATTACTATACCTTTAAATAGACCTTGTCTGGTCAAACTACATTCATCTGGTCATGTTTTCACAGTTTCTTTTTAGTTTGTGTGTAAGATCTCCCAACTGACCCCTCTCATAGTTAAAAACAAAACAAAACACAAAATCCCCAAAACATCCTGGTAGATCCCTTGTAAGCTAACTTTTCTCTTAGCTCTTCTCACTTTTGCAGTCAGTAACCCTCTCCGAAAGAAGGCAGTGACTTGGATAGCTGGGTGATAAAGTAATTTCCCCAGCTCTGAGAACACAGTACTGTCAGCACACAGCTACTGATCTGAGAAGGCATGAGCAATAAGCTATCAAGTTCACCAGAGGAAGCATTTCTTCCTCTCTTTGGCCAAGCATGCAAATTTGAGGCATTATAAATTAATCAGCAACAACAGTCCTTACAAGCAGCTATCAGTGGCAGTATCTTTTTTGTGTCAGAACCAAGAGCTGCTCAGAAAAGACAACACAGTTTGTATTTGCATGTGGGTGTGCAAGCAGTGAGAGGGAAGGAACTGAGACCAAGCCTGATGTCTGCAAATATGAGAGCGGCACTACCAGAGCTGGTGAGGTCTGCTCCTCATGCTGACACAACACTGCACATCACTAGTACGGACTGTCAGTTAACATGAATGTTCAAAACCTTTACATAACTACACACACAGAGGCAATACACCAACCTCGTCTTCCAGTCTTCCTCTGACTTGGAACGATTTTTGCGCGCGGTCCTCTGTTTTTCTTCTAGCCTCTTCTTTTCTTCACTAGCCAGATCTTGAAGGAATAAAAACACACAAATACAAATACAGAAGATATTAAAGCATAATATATAAAGGCAGGGACATTATGTCATCTGACCCAGGAAATTAAATAAGGGAAGCAGTAAAGGTTGTCCTTTATGAAAAAGCCTTCTACATAACACTCAAGGTTAATGGTTTAGTCTAAGAGCAAAGCCAGCCCAGCTGTGGCAGAGGATGAGCCAATGGCATTCCAGTCTTTAAGACTGCTAAATACATGTTTATCCATGGCCTAAGGACCCTGAAAAAGTGTCATATGACAGCAAATGTGAGCTAAGGGAGGTGGCATACATAGAATTTATTTCAGCAGAGAAACTAACATATGCTGGATTTAGTTCAGAAGTCTGGACACTTGCTTCTTGTTGAGGTTTGGGCTAATTTGCTACTAGTCCTTAGTTCCTGATCAACAGAGGTTTGGAATATTCAATTCCAAATGACAAACAATTCTCTCTCTGCAGCATCCCTTCATTTTTTTGGTAATGCACTAAGGTAGCATGGGTTATGATCCTAAACATGCAGAACAGTTGCTTCTATTTGGCAGAAAGAATGATCAGAAGATCTGAGGAGTAAATCAGACTAAGAAGCAGATTAAGTGAAAGGTAATCTCACACTTGAATCCTCAAAAAGCATTTCATACACATCTCAGTCTTTCAAAAATGATTCTCTTAACTACTTGTGTCAGCCATTCCCAGTTACCCTGCCAGCTACTAATCCACTGTGTATTACTACCTGCTATACAAACTTTATGCCACTAGTATCATGAAGGAATATGGTCTGTTGCTAACAGCATAGTTATTTGCACTTCTTAAACAGGCAAATTACTGGGATGCTCTGAACCACGTATTTAATATGCAAAATGCCAAAGAAAAAGGAGCAAAAGAGGGCTGAGGAAGGCTGTTCATCACCAAGTATTTAACACCAAGTCACATGTCAGAAGACTAAAACACACTGTTTCTTCTATGGCATCTACAGTAACAGCCTCTATGAGGTTTCTAAAATGCACACTATTTCTACTCATTGAAAGTCTCATTATGTATTTCTAATTCACTATTCTAGGACAGCAGAAGTGTTCAGATCTCAGTGAAGAACGATTTTGAATCAAGTGTCTTTTTTGATGTTACAGTTTCTCCTTAATAGTTTAGACTGCATTTCTCAGAACTGGCACAACAAAACACTCCTTCTGCATCAGGCTGATGGAAACAGACAAACCAAGAAGTTCACAAATACTTCCTTAGCACAGTGGAGATGTTTTCAACACTGCTTTGGTCACCAATCCAAACCACAGCATCAGATATGGGCTGCTCTGAGGAAAATTAGCACCACCCCAACCATTCCCAGTACAGGTGATGACATACCTGTCACCAGACACACACCACAACCTGCAGAAGGCTATGCTAATAAGTTACTGCTTTGTAGCATGGAGGAACATACGGGTAGCTACTTACTCTAACTGTTCATCTATCAGCCTTTTTTCCAGTGCCTCAGTGTTAAAAAATAAAAAACCACCTTTGCCAATAACTGAAGTTACCTATTTCTCCATTTTCCATAGCTCTGATATCTGGTCGTAGCCGGCAGTCAGTTTTGGGAATGACGCTCTCCATTTCTTTGTCCAGCTCATTCAAAGCCATAGCAAAACTGGTAAAATTGTACATCTGAAATTCAGAGACAAAGATAAAAGGTAACTTCACAATGTCTCTAGCTGCTAGTCTTAAGAAAACTGCTGTCTAAAAACAAACATCCAAGGCCTCTTTTATTATTTAATCACTCAAGATAGGAACGCTCAAGATACCAGCAAAACTGCACTGTCGGGTGGAGTGTTGGTGATCCTTGGTGTTTCTGTTTAAGCAGGACAGCATCCAATTACTCAGTGCACTATTTCTCTCTTATCTTCTTTTTCCAGTCGCACTGGTATTTTCCCTACCTCTGTAAAGAGATTTCCCCCTTGATTAACCCAGTGAGGGCATATTTTCTGTTTCAATTTCTTGCCTTCCCAGTTACACACAATACCCTTGTATTCCACCTATTGGCTCCACAGCCCTTCACACACCAACTTGTGCGACACAGCCATGAGCATCTGTCCCTGGAAATGTCTGTCCTCTAATAAAGCCCTTCAGAAGAGATATCTCACAAGGCTGGTGCCTCAGTGGGGGAAAGAGGGTAGAGAGAAGAGGTGGGAAATGCCCTCATACCACTAGCTACATGAAGCATCCCATTTTCCAGAGATTCTACATTCTATGTAATTCTACATTCATGCCTGTGGCACTTATCCCTCCAACCCCACATTACAAAGCTACAATTGTAGCAGGGAGTTTTTTGCAATAAACAGGCAAATCCAGACTTACTAATGACAAAGACAACAAATGGATTTGCTTTGTGTTAAACATACAGAATAGCAGGATAGCACACACTTTCAATAAGGAGAAGCATAGCTAACCTGTGCTGAATTTGGAGGTCTTGGAGTTATCTTCCATAGCAAAACACTTCCAGGAATAACATACACACTCTCAGAATCTGGCAATGGCATCTCATCTGATTCCTCAGTATTGCCCACCTAAAGGCAGCATACAAAGAAAAGAGTTCTTTGGAGTCATGAACTATTTATACCAATTCATTCCAACACTGGAACTTACATAACATTATTTCCTTGACCAGAAGCAAGTAATTTTAGCAGCAATGACACTTTTCTAGATGCTTGTCATAGAAGGGTAATAGCATTAACATAGCACACGTACTCCCAGCTCCCTCCCAGTGTAAGACTACCAGCAGTTTCTTGCAGCAATATCTTTGTAGATATAAACTGGGTGTTCATGTGTTAAGAAATGTCAATTTTTCTATGCCAGAGATAGTCCTCTTTCCTCAAATACAAGCATTTTCATGCCTGATACTTAACTTCATTACCACTTCATTAAAGCTGAAGAATAGAAGTCACATCCTTCATCCTTCCACATCAAAGCAATGCCAGCACATAATGCCGATGCTGCCCGATTTTTGCACAACAGAAAACCTTTCCTACTGCTCTTTGCCCAGAGGACCCTTGCTTTCCATTAACCAGTACACTGCTGAAATCGCAAACTGCAAATTTGAAATAAATATCCCAGATTAGCTACTTCTTCTGGGAAAGGTGTCCTATGAAGTCTGACACACAGCCGAGGCAGCTGTGAGCACAGCCCTGTGAAACGCTTTTCCAAGAAAAGGAAAACCTTTACCCAGGGTTACTAGGGCAGTAGAGAACTACTGGTGGTCACTGAGTAGATATGACCTGGACTAGTTCTAAACCATCTCCCTTTTTATGCACAGCTTTGAAGTGGTTGGGCTCTGATGCTGCTGACATTGATTACACCACGTAAGTGTATGTTAAAACACAGAACTAAAGCCAAGCTGGACAATGAATATGGCTCTCCCAACAAAACCTGGTGTCACGATCACAGCTAAAAACAGCAGCACACTTCAGAGACCACCAGAGATTAAAGCCCAATGTAAAGGCAATTAATGCTTTTAACACTTTGGCTGCATGCCAACAGCTTTAATCCTGCTGCTAATAAGCTTTGCTCTCCCGTGGTTGCATCAGGTAATGCAGACTGAAAACATCCAGTACCCAACCTGAACGCAGTTATCCTCTGAGATGATTCACATGTTATGCCTCCAAGAAAATTAAAAGTAGTAATAAGGATTCGGTTTCACTGCCAAGCACTTCACTGTGCTTTTAATAGTGAACAGGTTGCAAAGTAAGCAACACAATATGCAGACCAGGTTCAGTTCCTCAGCTCTTAGGGGGTCAAACAGGACTTTTAATTGACTCCATCTCAACTGTACTGGCAACCTGTCATTTTGTCCTTTGAAGGACACTGATTGATCCTTCAGCAACGGGGCATTTGAAACAGAACAGATGAGAAAGTTATTCTTACATTGAAACAAAGGCACTTCGATACAAGACTGCCAAACTCCAAGCCAACTTGTCTAGAAAGGCTACAATACACACTTGCAATTTGTGCCTTTATGTATACATAATCTTGAAAGTGGCATAACAATTACAGAGAACTAGGTAAAATGTGGATTTTCGTATGCTCTTGCCACAGTGATCCATACTTCATGCTCAGTGCTACTCAAACTTTCAGTACATTGCTGAGAGGGTAATAACAGACTTGTCCAAGGAAAACCTCTGGTGTCTGTCAACAAGATGCATGAGGGCAGTGGCTGTTGCCTCACATTGTGCTCTTCCATGTATTTGCCTTGAAAACTCTACACAAAATCCTTCATCTTGTTTAAAACAAGACTCTAGTTCATTCAGAGTAGAATTCAGAGCATCCTGGTCTAAACCCAGGTTTACTAAAATTCTTCTGATGTTGTATCACCTTTGCACACAGAAAGGCTTTTCTAGTTTCCTGCAAAATTATTTTTCCCTAAGTTTTATTCCTATAAAAATCAAAGGGATTCAGGGGAAAATCTGGGGCAAGTTGCAAAAGGATTTGCATCTGAGCAGGTTCCCTCAAGGGAGACATGCAATTCTTCATTAGCAGCAATGCAGTGTGAAGGAATAACTAGAAAACAACACATAAATCTGAAAATTCTAATTAGGAGAAGTTTGAAAAGCCATGTACTTTTGTGCTTGAATGAACCCTTCACTACCATGAAGAAAAAAACCACATCCAGACATTATACGTGAGACTTGGCTTACCTAAATGCTCAAACCCCAGAAAATATCAGTTCCTGAGACACAAGGGGCAGTGGGAGTACATATTCAACAAAGACTGCCTGATTCATAGCTACCACTACCAAACTTCCAGTTTTCTACACAGAAGTAGTTCTGCTAACTGGGTAGAAAAAGCATGTTTTTCTAGAGTCAGAGCAACACTGCAGGCTGAGCTTTATGCAACAGGATGCTTCACTTTGAAGTGAAAGGCAACAATCATGTTAAGCATTGATGGAAAATGCAAAGTGATAGCCTAACAAAGACACAGGGTGTGTTTTTCTTTGCTTCTTCTGCCTAGAGCTCTTAGGGTCAGACTCACAGAGAAGTAGCAATCCCCAGTGCTTTAGCACTCTCCTGATGACAAGCACTGGAGCAACCTCAGATACAGCAACAATCTGAAGGTGCACAGGAAAAACTGCCTCCAGAGTTCTCTGTCTCAAAGAGTTCTCCAGTTTTGTTTAAGTATCAAAACTGCCAACACCCAAACAATCTGGCTGCAGTCACCAAAGGAGAACAATCCCTGTTTTAAGCTACTGTGTGAGTGGCTGTTCTTCATCAAGCTGTATGGTGTCACCATCGCCACTCACCCTAAACAAAATGCACACTGCTGACCAGACATCTGGACAAATTATGAAGGTTTTTTCACAGAACAAAAAAATTCAATTGTGGAGGAGAAAAAGAAAAAAAAAGAAAAAAGGCCCAGCATTTCCACAGTTGTGAAAATTTAATACAAAGCAATACAAAAATTCCTTGCAAAAGCTGAAAAATATGATCTTCCATCAAGATGAGAAACTAATCTATTCTGCCTCTAGGAGTCCAAATCTTCTTGTTAGAATATAAATATTATATATGATCAGAAATGGTCCAACTAATGGGTATGTTATTTCCCCCTTGTAACTCTGGAGAAAGAGGCAAGTAATGAATTAGACATATTTAGATCACACCAAGTTTTGGGAAGTTTGAATGCAAATCAGAGAGAGAAAGCATTTTATCCCTTAATGTTGGTACTCATCCAATCTGTTTTGTATCCTACTAGGAAGGAGAGGATAAGTGAAAAGAAATCTTAATGCTCTTAAATGCTACTAAAATATTTAGCTGTCTTATCATCCTTTTGCAATCCCACATCTTTACATTGATTAATACCTGTTTACTGCTTTTCTTCTCTTCTGTATTTTTCTTGTCATTTTTTTTGTAAGCTTCAAATGTAGCTGGGTCAACACTGTACAAACACTCAGTCCACTTCCCATACAATGCACAAAGTTTCTTTTTGCTGTAAAAAAAACCAAACAACAACAGACTAAGTTTACCAAGAACCTTAAAGAGATTTATTTCACAATTTCAGAGAAAAATATTTGAAAGAATAACTTTAGAGGGCAACTTAAATCTCCATTATTGCACATTTCATAACCTTGCTGTTGCAGGTTCATGCCCTTGACAGAGTGTGTTAAAGGCATGGGCAGCCATTTGTTCCTATTTGAAATGAAGCTGTTACCTTTTGTCCTGAATGTAACCTTCAACTTTATGCAACTCCTTCCCAAAGAGGCCGCAGGGCTTGAAGCTTAGTATGCATTTCTCACCAGTTCTAAAGGCAGAACAAGAGAGAACTAATTACTTCCAAATGCTTTTCCTTTTAAAACTTGCACGAAATGAAAGCACCCACACTCTTAACTTACTTATGGTTAGTTATTTCCACATTTCCATACTGCTCAATCCAAAGTTTGCCCACAATAATGTTATGCACACAGCACGTAGGATTTGTCCATGTGTAGGCTTCATTGTGTCTAAGAGAAGGGAATAAAAATTAAAATACTGTACCTTTGTCCTGGATGTCAGTCCTGCAACAAGCCATCAATCTATAAATTGTTCCAAGTCTTGAAATGGACACCAATAAGTCAGTAAACCCAAGAAGTTTATCAACATATTACTATTGATTTTATCAATTCCTTAAAACAGTCCTTCAGTGTAGTCACTGTTAGCACTGAAAGACATCAGGAAAGTCAACAGGACTAAAGAGTGCTAGCTTTAGCAGGACTGACATCCAGGCATTTGCAGAACATACAGGCACACGCCCCAGCTGCTGCTACTATTACCATGCTAAATATGTATGAGGAAACGATGGCAGTTCCTTTCATCTTCTCATCCCCTTGTGATGGGTTTGATAAACCCCAAAAAACTTAGATTAAAGCCTTAGTTCAGTTAGGCCCAAAGCCAAAATTCAG
>JAWWEU010000081.1:106035340-106133248 GCA_035583155.1 Acropternis orthonyx
TTTTGGTTTTTCTTTTATATTTGTACATATATGTATTGTAAATTTGTGTAAATATATATATATATAAGTTTTTCAGTGTTAAGTTTTTTTTTCCCCCTCACTCCTTTGTTGAGACTCTGCGTGGTTCTGAGAGGCTTGGCATTTTGCCAAGGTCAAACCAAAACAATAATACCCCTCCTCCCTGCAAAGTTATCAGCCATCAGACTTTAGGATGTAGGTTTTAGACATAGCCATTTTTAAGCTGTGGGACTCTGATGCACACTAATCATCAGGCCTGTGCAATCACTACTGATCAACTTACTCAAGAAGCTCCAAAGTCATGGTGCCTTTTGGTTCTGCTTCCACACTCTTGCCCCAGAATTTGAGTTTAGGATAAATTGATCCATGAAACACAAAATCATTATTTAAGCCTTCAGCATAGAAAGCACTGATGGGTGGATGATGGCTAACTTGCTCTGAGAGAAGTCTAAATCCAAGATCATCTCTGCAAAATAAAGACAACCAAAACCATGTATCTACATATCAAGCGTAGTGAAGTTGCAGTTCTTTTCCCCAAGGAGAAACAGATAGTTGGACTCATGCATAGTTCCTGTATTCAGTGCAGGAGTTAGTTAAAAGCCTAGGCTAAAGCAAAAAGAAGAAATACATAGGGGGAAAAAATAATAAAAAAAATTGTTTTTGTAAAAAAAACTTGCTTTTAAGTCTGGCAAATTTAATTTCCTTGCTCTGAACTGAAAAGTTCAGTAGTTCCCCTTTGCTGGAAGGTGCACTAGTGAACACCAACATGCATGGCATGCACCTGCAGCAGCTGCTAGGAGAATGGCTGTAAGCTTACAAGGTAAAGAGCAGTCTGCAAGCCACCTGACACATCTAATGAAACATCTATTACACAGAATACACTCTCCTGTTTGTTACCTGATCAATTCATAGGTCTCTCCAAGCAGTGGGTTGAATGGCTTCCCTGTACGTTCCCACTGTGAGGCAACAGCAGACACAGCGAATGCAGCAACACACTATTCAGAAGAGTACACAGTTAATCAAGAGCAGTCACAGTACTACAGAATACCAAAACATTTGCCTAGATAAGTGTCGTGCTTTCTTTTGGGATAGTTAATTTTCTTCCTAGTAGCTGGTACAGTGCTGCATTTTGGATTTAGAATGAGAATAATGTTGATAACACACTGCTATTTTACTTACTGCTAAGCAATGTTTAGCAACAAAGTCAGGGACTTTTCAGCTTCTCATACCCCCCCACCAGTGAGCAGGCTGGGGTGGGGAACAAGAAGTTGTGAGGAGACACAAATTGACCAAAGGAATATTCCATACCATAATGACATCGTGTTTAGTATTTAACCTAGGGAGAAAACCTGCTGCTTGGACACTGACTGGGCATTGGTCAGCAGGCTGTAACTGCACTGTGCATCACTTGTTTTGTATACTCCATTAATTATTCCCCTCCCCCCAGTTCTATCCCCCATCCCATGGAGGAGGCATGGCGGGGCGGGGTGAGTGAACAGCTGCCTGGTGTTTAAGCTGCCTGCTGGGTTAAACCACAAGAGTTCTGATTAGGTACAAACTTCCACCACATGGGTCACACACACCTGACTTCATGTGGATCTTTGGGTAACTGCTTGTTGTTCAGGTCATCATAAATCACCTCCAGCAGGACTCATTCCCTCAGCTACTGATATTTTCCTCCAAGGTGCTTCACTTGCCTGGGTGACATATCTTTCTTGAAGGAATACCTTTTCGTCACACCTGACATGAGTCACCTCTACAGGCTGAGGTCCTGTGTCCCTTTTGCAATCACTTTGTCAATGCCCCCTTCCTTAGAAAGGGATCCAAGATGCTTGGCTTCCTTACCCTTTAAGTCCAGGCTACTGACCCAGCATTAGAGCAGCCTGGTGACAATGTGTTCACCTTCACAACAGCAGAAATCTTTTTGCATATCTCACAGCTCATTCAGGGAGAGGGATTGGGTGGTTCCTGCCTCATTTATGAATTCATCATCTTCCTCCTCTCCAGTCAGCAGCTACTTCTCTTCTTCCTCCTGTTCTCATGATTGCCCTGCTTCAGAGTAGTAGTCTGCCTCATTTACTTCTTTTTCTTGCTCTCTATTTCCAAACATTTTGCTAGTTTTTCAGGTTTCTGCACTTGTTTAGGGGTGAAATTCCAAAATGTTGGAGGTGCCTACTATTCTAGGCACTTGCCCATACTATCCCACACCCTCTGCCATTCATAACTACCCAGCCTTGGAGCAGTTCTCTGGGTGGTATCCATAAATAGTTGTTTTTACTGCAAACAAGACCTGAAACACATTCAGGAAACACAGCAAAAGGAACATGCTGGTTTGAACATCCTGATGATATTCAAAGTTCTCAAGACCTATTGTAATTAGCTTGGAGAAGGGGATGACAGAGGAAGGTATCTCCCCCACAGATTGGTTCTCTGAGGACAAATGGCAAAAGGTGTAACTATGAACAGTTTCCTATAGATGGCTCCCGAAGTATGGAGATGACAGAATACAAATACCAGCTGAGATTCACCACCAGAAATTCTGTCATATCATAAGACAGTGTTACAAAGTACAACAAAATGATAACCTTAATCCAGCCCCTAGAGGTGATATACAGTACAACAGGGAACATAAACAGCAAGTAAGATGTTGCATAACACATCTCTGAGAACACCTACAGCAGCTCTGAGAGCAAATGAATCAACACTGTGATCAGAGACTATTAATATCATGAATGCTTATAATGTATTTGCTTTAATATGCTCTGGTCAGATCTGTTGTTATCTCAACCCTCAGTGCTCCACTCCTTGTGGGGTAGGAATACTTGTGGTTTAATCCAGCAGAGAGCTAAACACCACACATCTGCTCACTCACTCCCCTCACCCAACCCAGATGGGATGGGGGATAGAACTTGGGGGAAGAAAAGGTGAAATCAGTGGGTTGACATAAAGACAGTTTAATAGGACAGAAAAGTAGGGGAAAATAATATTGATAAAAGAATCACAATTATCAAAACAAGCAATGCACAGTGCAACAGGGCTCACCACACACTGACTGATGCCCCATCGGTTCCTGAACAGCAGCCCCCAGCCAGCTTTCCCCTTAGTTTATGCACTGAGCATGACACCATACGGTATGGAATATCCCCCTCTGGTCAGTTGGGGTCAGCTGCGTCCCCATCCCAGCTTCTTGTGCCCCCCAGCCTCCTCTCTGTCAGGGTGGGGTGAGAAGCAGGAAAGTCTTTGACTTGGTGTAAATACCAGCTTAAGCACAACTAAAACATAAGTGTGTTGCCAACATTATTCTCATTCTAAATCCAAAATACAGCACTGCACCAGCTCCTAAAAAGAAAATTAACTAGCCCAGTGTACATCAGGACAAATAAAACTGGTTAATGAAAAAGAGAACGTGACATGTGGCAAATAACAGGACTTCCTCCTTTAATGAAGAAAAAAAATCCCAAGATTTCACCAAGAACTCACATAAACTACCACTCCCAACATACCTGCATTCGCTCTGTTGTGCTGGAAAGAGAGCTGGCTTTGTGGATGAGGTATGTATGCTCCATGTACTCCGTCAGTCGCTGCAGAAAGCTCAGTGGCTCATTGAATATAACCGGCATTGTGATCTTGGACAACTCCTGAAGCACAAATGAAATTTGTGTTAAAAGTCGAATGATTAGATACACTGACCTGCAGTAACCCAAGTGTAATTGGCTTATTACAAAAATAAATGATGCTCTTAGTGCTAATGCAGTGTGCTTGACCTGGCCCTGCTAATACCGAAAGGACAAAACCCTTATAAGCTCAATAAGCAGAGCTGTGCTGGTGTTAAGGCTACTTTTAAAATAAAAAGAAAACCAAACATCAAACAAACAAACTTCCTGTCAATGAATGCTTTTAGAAGGTGAAATGAAACAATGGAATGACATATTAAGGATCCATTTAAAGACAAAGTTATTTATTACTCCTAAAATAGATACAGGCCACCTAATTACTTAAACATATTATCTTTTTTTGGAGGCAGGTGGGCAGGCAGAGGGTAGGAGAATGAAAAAGGACAGGGAAACATGGAGGCTCAGGAGTAAAAACAAGGAACCTGTGTTCTGGAGAAAATGGGAATCTTTGTAACAGGAGTAAAAGTTGAAATGAAGTCCTACAGTTTGGATGCTATTTATTTTCTTCCCCATTTTTAAAAACCATGCCACCTGAGTGCGTAACATAGCAATGATTTAAGCTGCCTGCAGCAGTGAATTTAAAGCCTATAGTATGACCACTGCCATGTGTGCAGCAACAGCACTGTCCTTAGCCATAACAGCAGCATCTGGCACCAAGAGCTCTGGCAGACACTTCAGAGCAAGACACAGGTTCTGCTGCCTCCCACAACTGCAACTTCTGTGCAGCAATTCCTGCAAAGCAGAATTAAGACCTCTATGGATTTTCTTGTCAGCACATACCCTATGCAAGACAGGCTTTCAAACTGCTCTTTGTATTTTAAGGTTGTAACACTTTTCTGCTAAAGACACTGTGAGACATCTCAGATGCTTCACAACAACTCAGGAGACTCAGAGCTGCTGATGCAGGCATTCCCATACCCCATTGCCTGGTGCTGCTCCTAGCTTACACCAAAGAGAGGAGGAGAAAACAACAGCAACTAAACACACATGTTCCCTTCTGTAGGCTACTGTTAGAGGCTCACAGAGGTTTATCAGCAGCAAGTAGTTTCAGCCTATTGTAGGATCGAATGGAGAGAAGAACTCTTCTCAATTCACCCTTAGCTGGAAGCAGATTAGGTGCTAACCAGCTAAGTCTGATTTGGACACCCTCTGGTGAGTAACACCATGGAAGGGGGGAAGGGAGATGAGCAAAATGAAAGTAACTGATTTTTTGGGTTTGTTTTGGGTTTTTTCCCCACAGTCAATGTAAAAATAAATAAAATGCTACCACAAAATACTTAAAGGGTTAAAGTCAAGAGAAGATGTTTTTCCTGAAACAATATTGCTCTGACCAAGTCTTAGCTTCCTGAGGTGTGAAAGCAAATAAATCATAAGCAGCAAATCAAAAAAACCCATACCAAACCAACCCAACCACCAAACAAAAAAACCCCACCGAACACAAAAGACCTCCTCTCCCCAGCAAGTTTTAATTTGGGCCTCAAATGAAACAATCATTCCCCATCTTTTATCATAGCTTTCTGATTACCTACCATGCCAATGCATTTTCTTAATATACTCCAGATACTGAAGTCATTTCTGGAAAACATCGGAGATGGCAAGCTTGTTCTGTGGAAAGGAACAGGACAAAAAAGCAGAAGAAAAATTTTCTATTACTAATGACTAAGAAACCCAATTACTCATTTTTGAAAGTAACAGTTTCCCAATTTTTAAATTAAAAACCAAGAAGGAATGACAGTGCTACTTTGAAGCACTTGAACTGCTTTACCTGCAAAGAAACATGAATTTCTCCAAAAACAGAACCATTAATTTTGTATAAAAGCAGAAGAAGAGAATGTCTATATCAGTTACCCAAACAGTGTTTTCACAATGGCACCATTAAGATGTTTAGCTGTAAGTTAAATTTGAATAGGTACATAAGTATGTTCACTATGTCTGAACAGACCTGAGGGTTAAACAGTGAGGTGAGGTTTGTTTTGCTAGTCACTTCTATACAGACAATGAAGGGCCATGACATTTATTGCCTATATTAAAATCAGCCAAGAACAGAAAACCAGTATCATTAAAGAAGAGAAAACACAGCAGGCTGACATATCCTGAAACAATTCTTAAGCATACTTTCAAGACCAACATTTAGGCTGTGTAACACAATGTGTATTTCTCAGCTCTAGGAGAAGTCAGGCACAGATTTTGTTCAGTTTTCTTACTGCTACTTACAGCTCCACTATTAATCCAACTTACCTATAGAAAGGCATAAATATTGGTTCAAGTCCTTTGTCCACAACAACACTAAAATTCATGTTTGGATCATAAAGCTATTACCAATGAGAAAAAAAAAATCACAATTTTCCAATCCTTATCAATAAATGTTACCTAGAGCTCACTCAAACTGCATGAAACTAATAAAGTTTCAAAGTTTAGCTAACTCTGCCTAAATGATTGTGTTGCCCTCCCAACCAAGGTGGTCTTGTCCCCCCCTCAAAGTAGCTGAAGCAGTATCTTTAGAGAGTGTGAACAGGCTGTACCTTTTTTATGCACCCCACTTTTCTGATAAACAGAAACACTGCCAAGAGAAAAAAAAAACTTGGTCTAAATTGTTTGTTTCAGTATCCCTACCAGCTGTGTTACCCCTCCCCGCCCCATACTTTTCTGCTACTGAAACAGCTTTACCAGGGTTGATCCTTCAGTTTTCGGAAAAAGCAAACCCAAAAAATGCTCCTTAAAATACAACAAGCCCCATCCAATCAAAAACCCAGTTATATGTCTGAACTCCTCACGGTACCAAACTATTGTGTTAGCAGGTAGGTAACAGACCAACACTGACTTGTTTTACTCAGCTTCCATGCAGAGGATGAGTGGGTAGGAGGATTTATTTTAATTGACCAATATAACATCACTCACTCTCTCTTCTGATTTTTCACTGATACAAAAATACTTTGTCAAACAGATTATTGTGAATAACATGAAGTATAAAACACTTCTGTGGATGTTTGATACAAATGTCCAGGAGAGGACAGTGTCCACCAAGTATTCAGTGTTATCTTAATTTGTAGTGTTTACTTGTTTTTCCTGTGTATCTTTTAATGAAGGCAGGTAGCAGAGTGGATATTGGTATTTAAGTAAATCCTTCTGCATGAAAATACACTCATGTACCACTAGTTTGCTGAAGTATACACAGGGATTGCTTTTCTTACATATTAAAAATTACATTTTCATTAAAGTTAACCTGTCCCTTCGTTCAGTTTGTTTTAATCACTTGAAGCTGGCATTCAGTTTCAGCCACTTCTCTGTCTTTGTTACCTATATCGGTCAAACCTGCTATGGGTTCTTTCCTCCATCTAACACATACACATACTAAAGAAACAAAGCAGTTTTAAGCCAACAAGAAGGATCCCAGGGACAAGTAAGGACATGTGAAAAAATGACAGGCAGCCAAGACTTGAGGCCTACTAACCTTGACACACTCCCTGGGATTAAAGGAAAGGTTTGTGAGCACAAAAATTTTCTTCCAGATGCCAATTTTAAAAACAACTAAGGAAGTTAATTTTAGCTTTAAGTGACAAAAACATCTGCTGGAATTCCTGTGCAGTAGAACAAATGAGATGTATTTAGGATCATTCACTTAAAAACATTTGTCTAAAGCATTACCAATTGCAGATAAACTACTACAGGACTCTTTTGGGGAATGAGACATTGGGTTTGAAAAAGGCATGTTTAGCGTGCTTTTCATGGAAACCTGAACAAATAACCTCCTGGCTCCCCAAAAGTTGAACACCAACACGTTTGCATTCTGAAAGGCCCTCAATGCAAGGACCAAAGGGAAAGCTGACTAAAAAATTCAGCAATAAGAGGGAAACAGCAATGACACATAGATGTTAAATGTTGGCACTTATTACAGATCAATTTTTATGCAGTGAATTTTTGGGGGTTTGTTTGTTTGCTTTAACTTTTTTGAAGGGTGGGAGTTTTTCTGTTGTTATATTTTGTTGGGGTTTGGGGTGTTTTTTAAAGTTTGCCTCAGACTAAAAAAACCCAAAACTCTCCTAAAATGAAGTAATTTGAATGCTTCTCCTATCTCTCAAATTCTCTCCCAAAAAGTTTACAAAAATTAAGTTCGCTCTCAAAATACTGAAACACTCTGTGAACAATCAGTAGGATGCAAACTACACTAAAAACAACAGACAAAAACCCTCAGAATAAGACAGCAAATTATACATAGCACTGGTTTCATCTACCTGTGTACTTCGCAACACTTAATTCCTTGGAACCAACAGATTCATTCCTACATTTCCAAAAACAAAGCACATATACCCCCCCAGCCAAAAAACAACCTGTGAGGAAAATTCTCAACCATTCAAGTAATATTTGAGGCACAGATTAGAGCTCAGGTTTCCTAGATGAAGACAGGAAGTAGTCTTGTTTATATTGATGGGTAAACATTGTTAGGTACTCTCATGTGCAACCTAAATGCAACTGCAGAGCATCAATTCATCTGAGCAACTACAGGAAGGAATGGAGATTGTAAGCAAAAGAAATTAATCTGGTCTATTCTCTAAGTGACTTGTTTCCATATGGTTAACACAAATGGAAGTTTAAAAAAACAAGCTGTAAGCAAACCCAAGAGTTTAAGGATGAAATTAAGTGCTATCAAAACATTCCAAAACCCTCACTTTGCACAGCATCAAGAAACTGCAATCTTTGCTCTGAAAAGGACACAGGTGGCGTCACAGACAAAGCATATTTGACCACATGCACATGGTTAGAACCAGTCCCTAAACTAAAAGGGGCAAAAACTGGAACCAACGGCTCTAGGTAGATAACACAGTTCTGAAGTGACATCAAAAGATATGCTGTACCAGGCCAAACACTGCCACCACCAACAGCCTCAGAAACGAGGCTAGAAACACCACACAACTCCCAACCCCCGGAGAAGGTTCTCTTGGAGGTAAAGTTTAAATTATCTGAACTCTGGGGAGAAACAGTTTGCATCAATATATTTGTGGGCAAATCCCAATGTGACACAAAGGTGTCAGGTAAAAAAGCCTGACATTACAGCTCATCTCTAATGTGCTCTATAGCCATTTAGTCCATAAAATAGGGCCATACATTCTGATCTATATGTAAAACAGATCCAAAAGATTTCCCCCTTCTCTTTAGCAGTAAATTATTAGCCAGACAATTTATGCACTCATTTCACTCCAATATCCTATATGTTCTAAGACATGCAACTCAGAGAAACAACTTACACAGAGAGACTTGTTTATTACTTTTCATTGCCCTTTATAAAACCAGTAGATCTGAAATGCTCCTCCAGTCACCTGCTCCCTACAGTTCTGACAGCATAGTGCAGCACTATGAAAACTTGCCAAGCTACTTCTTTTTTATGGTAAACAGAAAATCAATTCCTGTTAAAACTCCTCATGACCATGCAAGTCAACAAGCACCATCATTTTCATGTTGACTATGAATTGCTTCCTTTCTCCTCATTGTTTCCAAAGCAGTGAATGCAATCTGAACTGCTTCCCCCCCTTCTCCTGAACTTCCTGCTCTAATTAGGAAAGGCACTTGGCCAACGCCATAAATACCATGTTGCTAACAGCACAAGAGCGCAAAGCAACATGCTTAATCAGCTGCTTTATGTTATCTTCCCAAACCACCCATTACTCCACCCAAGCATTCATTTGCCTTAGTCTTTGCCTAGTATGGGACACGGAGAGGTTGAACCTTGAAACATCACATCCGAGGGCTACCATGCACAGTTGCTGCAATTTAACTATTTAAGTTAAATTAACGTAATTAAAGCCTGCCTTGCTTGCTTCTGTAAAATTAAATATTAATTTCCTGTCTTTGCAGAAGTCTGGTATTCCCATCATCATTCTGTAAATCCAAAATGCTTCCAAAGTAGTCTTTCTGAAGCATGCTGAAGTCTGGCTTGATCTGTAGCACAAACGTTATATTGCCCTTCACTGAAACTGGAGAATAGTGGTGTCTGTTACATCTCATTAACTCCAGACCTATTGTACTCCTTTATCGGCAAGGAAACAAACAAAAATGGATCATTTGACAACACAAAATAAGCACATAAAACATGGATGAGACTTTTAGAATAAGACTCCCTTTGTTCACATTTAGTTTCTGATGCCAGGCTAGCAATATTTTTCATTCATTCCCGATACCAACAGAAGGATCAAATGACTGGAAATTAAAGAGGCAATAGGAGGTATAGGTCATTAAAGATACATGAAGGAATTAAAATCCACCAAGATTTCAATAAGATCTAATAAAAACCAAGTGTGCCCATTTTTAAATAGCACATTATAATTTATTTTTACTTATTCAGATGGGATCATAAAGAAAACAAGATACAAGGAAGCACAACAGCCTTGGAAAGGCATTCTTTATAAAATCATAGCACAACCAGCTGCTTGTCAATCATCCCTAGTAAAGTTTTAAAAGTTTTCTGTTAGCTTTTCAGATTCCTGTGGTCTTCTACTCACCATTAATGCATACTATAATACTTTTAAGAATGGACAACATCCTACCTGTGTTTTTTGATTCCATTAGACAGCGACTCCCCACTGCCACAAACCTTTTCTTCAGACATGCTTGGAGTTATTGTATCTTTTGAATCCATGCTGTCCTCTAAGGAGTATGCTGCTGTTGTTTCAAACCCACTTAGTGATTTTTCAGATTCTGAATCTGCAAAAGAGCAGGTGCATGTTAATGAATCTACCGCCAGTGCTAGACTTCAGTCACTAACAGATCTCCCCTCCGTGTGAAAAACTGAAACCTAAGTAGGCTACTGTGTCCTGATGACAGCATCCATTTGGTAAGTAACTAGTGCTGCCACAGACTGCTGCAGCTCAGCATCTAGATATAAAGAAATTGCACTATAAGCAAGAACATAGTACATTAAAAATTCCCTATCAAACAGAGCCAAAATATGACATTTTATTAAACTGAAGCTACTGCAACTTGCTTAGGACAAATGCCAGTGCCATACAGATGCCAGTACCTTACCTTACTAACAGGTTCCTCTGTGTTCCAGTAATGACTCCTCCTTCAGTTAGGTCTAAGTTCTTAAGACACTCAGTGCTGTTTATCAACTTTCACTTCCCAACCTACTGAACAGGTACCAAAGAACAGGAGGAGGTACCATCTGCAGTAGATTACACAAACCACGTAAGTCCCAGCAGAGTCGAAATGATAAGCTCGCCAATCAACAAGATAAACTTCGTACTATGGAAGGCGGGTTAATAGTACGATCCACATCACATGTAAAACTAAAACCAACATCAACACCACCACATTATTTCCAGTCAGTGTTTAGGTCAGGTAGTGCTTGTCCAGCTCTGGAGAAGAGACAGTCTTGCCACAAATCAGAAAGTAAAAATTTCTTGGCAAAAGGCTGTATATTTGTGTCATGTTTTCTTTCAAACCTGACAAGATTGTCAAAGGCTTATCCAACTGCAAGTTCCAGGCAGTAAGGGAACAGCTCAATACATCCATTTCTATCCCATTTGAAAAATCCTTTAGCAGAAACCAGGTACAACACTGAATAGTAAACAGCTTAATGCATGCCTCACTGCTGAAAACAAGCGGACCTAAGCTGTAGTAGACACCATCCCTGCCATGGACTGATTTCAGCATATGCTACTGCTCTTGGCTGCAAAACCCCCAGAGAACTGCAAAATTAGTCATTCTCTCACACACTCATTCTAATTCAAAACTAGTAATCAAAACCTGCTGAAGTAGCAGTCCATCCAAAAAGAGTATCTCAGTCACAGCTGTCTACTGCCAGGTGCTTTCTTGTTTTCTCTGTAAAAACTATGCCAGTAGCTTTTCCAGAACATGTAAATTAAGCGGTGCTTTGCTGAAGGGAATAGTGACAAGGACTTTCTATTACATCCAGATCACAGAAGGGTCAAAATTGGACAAAATCTTGATCAATGGATGGGCTGTGTCACAATGTCTTCATTCTCTCTAGAGAGAGATCTAGAAGCATAAAGGAGATCTTTCATTAAAACATCCATCCCTATCCCCATCAAGACATTACTGAAATTTAGCCAGTTGCTAGGGAATGAAAAGAATGCCAGCTGGTGCTGAGGATATGTTAAAAAAAGTGGACTGGCACTCCAGAGAATATTCTCACAATTTTCCCCAAATTTGTCAGTCTAGTTCTGTGCCAACTTATGATATAACATATCAAAGCATTAGTTTGGTGGGTACTATATATAACAAGTAGGATAAGAAGAAGCATTTTTACTTTTGGACAAGTCTCTTACATAAAATACAGATTTCTTCATAGGTCATAAACCCAGGTAATCAGGAAAGCACCATTTTCCTGCATATCCAAATATTACAGAGGAAGAGACACTATAGCAGTTTAACATAACTTGGTATTCAGCATCCCCAGATGACAAGCTACAAATCCCTTCAAGGTGTATTCCATCTCTCTTTTGAAAGCGCTGCTCAACTGTGACAACAGAATTCATGACAACAAACACATGAAACAAACCCAAGAACATTAAGCAAAGTCTGCCTCCCATAGGGTCCTTTCTTCTCCTGTACCATCCAGGACTGTCTTGCTTTCAGACAAGAGTCATGACACAAATTCCCGCAATCTGAGTTTCTGCAATAGCCCTAGGACTCCAGAGCCAGAAAGGGAAGAACAAGTAAGCTTCACCAGAACTGCCAAATGCTCTTGGATATGCTTCTCAGTATAAAAAGGATTTTTAAACACCACACATGATCAGTTTTCCTAATGCTGACCTTATAGTGCTGAGAGATAATTCTACTGGACTGAGCTCTGCACCCGCAAACCTCTCCAGAACTTAGACAGTGTCCAGCCAGCCTTTTCTAAGGCATGCGCCTTACTTAAACTGAGAGCATGCTATACAATAAAGAACCATATAAGAATGAAACACAACACCGTTTTAAGAAATTGCTCTCTAGAGACTTCTCACTCATTTTCCTGAGAAAATGAGAAGTATGTCTGCAACAGCTCCTGCCATCAAAGATCTCAGTCTTCAATCCCTAAATCTCAGCTACCTCCTTTAACCCAATGAGCTTAAACCAGCCTTGAGAGCTTGTTAAGGTGTCAGTGAACAAGCCTAGTATTGCATTGTGAGCACAGATCAATAGGCAATTCAAACGAAGCTTTTCTTTGTGCACTTGCAGCGAACTCTTTTCTGAATTAAGATTTGCATACTCCCCCGTCACTGCAAAAAAAGATTTATATTCACAAGTTTCTACAGAGCAGCTGTCAAACAGATGACTAGAAGAAAATGAGGGTTTTCTTTTTTCTATTGAACTTGGGTGGGTGGTGTGTTGAGGAGAGGGGAGAAGGAATAAGACTCCTCGTTCATAAGCCAAAATTTTTAAGTAATCTCTGAGACAAGACCAGGCTGACTAGGAAGCTCCCCAGTTCATGAAACCTGAAAGAGTAACAGTAAAAACACTAGCTACATTTTGCAAGAGAAGGAGAGCTAGGAGAAACAGCTGAAGAAACCATGGAACCTTAACTTAAGGGAGTTCATCTCCTATAGAAACAACTGGTAAGTCTTCAGATCCATATAGAAAAGTTTGGCCAATGTCTTTGATTAACAAATACACCCAAGAAGTCCACAGGCAGCAGTGTTCTTGCAGAGGCTGTGAAATATTTCTGGTACACTTTCAAAAAAAGCCACATGACCAACTACTCTAAACATGGAAGGAAGGGTTTGTATGTTTTTTCTATGTTTTTTTTATTATGTGTTTTGTACCATTTTCCCTCTTTTATGACGTGATAAATGAAAGAGAGCAAAAGCAAAAGAAGTAGTCTACTACTTTTTGTACCATTTAAGAGCATTACTTATAAACACAGCACCCAGCAGTGGTACATACCAGTTGAAGCTGTACTGTGACAGGTTAGCTCCAGTGTACTCTAAGTATTTCTGTAGCTAAATAACCAATTTTATCATAAGACTGCATCTATGTAAACCTATCAATAACCCCCTCAACACACACAAAAATCTTGTTTGCAGAAAAAAAATAAAATCTCTCAGAGAAAACCTGTTAAACAGAAAAACCAAGGCAGATCTAAGCTCTTCCCAAACTGAGTGCACAATTTGCATATGAGCAGGGAATCTTATCTGCAAAACAAAAACTAGGTACTTTTACATTCTTGACCTGCTTAGCCATTTTTCAGTAATGTGGATGGACTGTCCATTTGTATTCCATTTTCAATGCTCCTCAGTTTTGTATGCTTAATCAAAGCTAATAACTTCTCCAGCTCTCTAGGAGATGGTATTGGTCCTTTAAAATTTTGCTACTTGTTTTATACTTCTTCCCTTCCCTGGTGTCCTTCCCCTCTGCCCCATCTTGCTTTAAACATAGAAGAGTTTGACACACGTTAAGCATGCAATCCTGAAAGCAAGAGCTCCAGCACTGTGTGGTATCCAGTTTAACTACGAATTTCTAACCCTCCCATGATGAGAGGATCGGCACACCAGGACGAACTGTTAACTGACCTATTGCTAACAGAATTCAGATTAATAACACCCTTAAACTTTGCTGTTCTTAACCATGCTTTGGCAATACAAGCAACTCCCACTACCCACAGGTTCTTCCTTTCATAGCTGGTGTCCACTGCTTTCCCATTGCAGGGATTTAGGAGTTACTGCAACAGCCAGAAAGCATTGACAATAGCATAACACTTAAAAAACAAAAAGAGAAGAGACTTCAGAAAATAAACTCCAACTTCAGTAAGTAACCTTACCACATTACAGACATTTTCCTCGCTCCAGTTTTGGAAAAGAAAGAGGGTATTTCTGTAGCTGTGGCTACAATTTCTACAGACAGAAGTACACAACATAGATTTAAAAGCGACCAAGTCAGTCTATGCCAACACTAGCAGGTAGCATGACTTGGCTGGAGCAGATTTGCAAGCAGAGCAGATGGTGCTGAGGACTTGACAGGACTTGAAACAGACACGTTTCTGGTGGTAGTCTCTTCAGAGTAGCTCTACTCTGCTACCATGGACTGAGTGTCCAATAGGAACTGGACTGTATCTTCTGATTCAGCTTTGTTCAGGAGCAATAGGATTTCTCTACAATGTGAGCTAAATGGGGGCAAGTTGCTTCTGCCATGAAAACATCCTTTTTGATATCCTTCTTTCTCAAAAACCTGTTTGAAAGTTTTGCATTGCTCTGAATTGTCCCACTAGTGATACTTTCACTGAGAGTAAACAAGACGTGTCTTATATGCAGAAAACATTCTTTAAAAAAATATAACAAAAAGCAGCAGTGACTTCTTCTTTCCACCTGTCAAGTCAAAACTAACAACTCCTCAGCTCAAAGTGCAAGCCTAGTTATGCAACGCTCTCACTTCTAAACTCACTGCTACAGTGGAGATCTAAAAATTCAAAAAACTATAAGTAGAAAAAGATGGCATTCTAATAGAAGAAATACTCTAAGTAGTGGCATTTTCCCACCGAGAGATGTTCTAACTTGTTATATCACCCTGTTAGAATACATTTGTGTTTGATCTCCTCTACAGTCTAGAAAAGTAATTCATGAATATGGCCATTTGTCGAAAGTCAACATAGTTTAACTTAATAAAATGCTATTAGTTTGCAAGTCCAGCTAAGCAAAAACTTTGAAGACAAAGTTGTAGCAATTTAGATTTCTGGAAACGAACTCCTTTTGTGCTTATGGTGAAAGTGATAACATGCATGCAGCAGTCAGGGAAATAGCCACCTCTGCCTTTAGAGACAAAGAGGATCCTAATCTCTGCAAAGCACTAAATGTGAACTACCTAGAGAAGAGAAACTAACACCAGTCTGATGAAATTGACAGACAGTCAAGAAAGTGAGTCTGCCCCAGAAAATTATTTGAAATGCAATTAAGATGAATTATGTCATGTAACTTCGCCTGAGGGAGAGAGAAATTATGCAGATGGTTTTTTTATGTATGTGTGTATATATATGCACTCAGCAAGTTTCACAAATACACTCAATGAGATTTGTTCATAGCTTCCAAGGACAAAACCACCTCTCTGACATCTATAGAGGTGACATTGGACATTTTCATTCAACAACATTTAGAGACTGGGCGAGTTATGAGGTGTATAGACTAAGCTGAATATTCTCTCATATACATAAAACAAGCCTAGCTGGAGAGACTACATTCCAGTAGCATCCTATAAAGAACTATACTCTGCTTTGTTGACAATAAAAAAAGCCTGAAGCCTTTCAGTAGAATTGTTTTTTGGTTCTGGTTGAAGAACCTGTTTCTAGTGTTCCTTAGTCTCTTCTCCTCCTTGAAGGCTTGATAAATTTGTTACTGTGCCAAGTCTGCTGTTGATTTACTGTGTTCCTGTGCAGAGACCTCACTTTACCTGTTTTTATCCTGCTTAAGTTTCCCACTGCAGAACACCTATCAGGAAGTCTGGAAATGCTTTTTTCTCATCTGTCAGAAGCATCAGACAGTTCAGCTCACAGAAAAAACCACCCATAACTTGCTTGTGAAGTCTGCCATCACCACCTCATTATCTGCTACAGTTAGATTATGTTCACCCTCAAGTTCTTCCAGATCCTCCCTGGTTACAGACAGCTCTGTGCTCTGGGATCACTCAGTTAAAGCTACTATTGAGCTGCACTATGTACAGCCTCTCTACACAAATGCATGTTGTAATCATCTTGGGCAGTTCAGAATCTTCCAAAATCACTACTTGCACATTCTGCATAAGAAAATACGAAAGATATTAAACCGAAGAGCACACAAGGAAAGAAAAGACATTTCAGAAATGCACACGGGATTTTTATTCATTCTTTTCTTCCACCTCTAAAACTTCGAGTATACAAAATTGAAATGCAACAAGCCTTTCTTAGCCTCATTATCCCTCAAAGCTAAGGATTTTATGGCCAAAGAAACAGCATACACCACTACAGCCAAAGCAAGTCAGAAGGCTTAAAGATAGTTACCATTCCCAAAATAAGAGCCTGAAGTTTTGCTATTTAAAAAAAGGAAGTAGACATCCAAGCAATCAGATCTGTCATTACTGTCCTGTGGTTTTGCAACCTTCTGTCCTGCTAAGGTGAAACAACACAATTCCACAGGTGAAATGTGGCAAATTTTTAGAGCTCTGCTCATAAAGCACATACAGCATCTTCCTAAAATTAGGTCCATGTTAAAAAGGCAGAGATTTCACTTAAAGTGAGACTGCTCCCACCCTCCTCCTCCACTCCCAACACACTCACTACACATATGCTGGCTACACACTCACATTCTGGACATTATTACTTACCTGAAACGGCATCATAGAACTGCTCTTCACTGAGGATGCTGAGAGGCGGAGATCCCTTCACCAGAGACTGCTCTAGTTCATGGTGTTCAGTAGCAAGTGTCTCTAATGCTTCTGACAAGATCTTGTTTTTCTCCTGCTCATGCTCCAGTTTCAAATTCCTCACCTATAAGTAGATACATGTATGAATAAAATCTCATCTCTCTGAAGAATGTGTAGCTGGAAGCTATTCAGAAAATAGACTCCAATAAATAAATAACTAGCAAACAGCTGGAACTGAAAATACATGGATTAATGAGAATATTACAGTATTTCTGTGATGACAATAAGGTTGTTAGTCAGCGTTTTCAGTAGTGGAGAAATCTGACAAATAAGATCTGACAGTATCAATCACAATTCTGTAAGTGAAGTTGAGCCAGACAACTATACCTTAAAACTGAGGGAAAATATTTACAGCTCTACTTGGATGACCTACTATGGAGTTAGTGATCAGTGTCTACACGGACCAAGCTCCTTCTACTAGTCTGCTCCAATTTAGGCCAAGCAGCATCATCTAAATTGAATTACAGAGCAAATGTGAATGCCAGCTACAAATAACTGCAACTGAACTATGAGCTGAAAACATTTAACCCTGAGGATTACAGAAGGTGGTTCAAAAAGAGATTCCTCTGCTAACTGATTTAACGTCAATGTAAACAGCCCTCCCTCTGCACTCCCAAAACAGTGGAACCAGAAGTTGACAAAAAGAGAAGACCAGCCAACAGATGGTGGACATTTTTTTTAAACCCACACATGCAGTCAGCTCCAGAGAGGATGATGTTATCCATGTTTTCAGTTCAGGACCAGTAATGGGAGAGCAAAATGTCCTTCCTATTTTGCCCTTGGGTTTTTTTGCTGGTGCATTCCTGCCTCCTCTGTCTGCCAGCAGAGGGGAGAGGGCTGTAAGCTGAAGGCTCAGGAAAGACCACTTCTACCAGCACAACAAGATTTCAATGTGCTACTTCTCCATCAGTCCCCAAACCATCGAGTCTTTTCCTCTGTCCCTTCCAGTCCCTTTTTAAAAGCATCCACAACCCCTGCCTTGTCCTCTAGTTTACTTTCAAAGGTCAGTTTACAACAGTAATTCCCACGAAGAACATGCAAGGACATGACAATTAATCTCTTGGAACAGTTACAGGGACAACTTACACATATACAACACTACCTTTTTGAATCTAATTTAAGAACTGTTCGTATGTCCTATCTGGTTACAGTTTACATTAAAGCTTTGCTTTAGAGGCTTCAGCCCCTTCAGTTATAACCACTACTCAAACAGTGGATTCAGAGCTGGGCACAAATGAGGCTAGAAAGGAGTTATTAAAGGAGATTTGCTACTTCCAGAGAAGACCTCCTATGCTGGCAAAAATGTATCCTCTAGAGAAAGATTTTATAGAAGAAATATTCACCCCCTCAGTTGTGCCAAATACTAAAAATCAGCTGGTTTGGCTGTCAGGCTCTGAGTATAAGGGGGAAATCCAATTAAATTATAATTAAAAGAGTATAAAATTGGGTTGTTAATTGAAAGCAGAAAAACCAGTAAGTCACTTACTGTCTAACAGTTTTACCCTGAACAAAATGAAAAAAGTCTGGACTAGTTACTGTCACTTTCATTTAAAGTTCACTCTGACAGTACCAATGAAGCCAATTACTGCAATGTTTCATACAAATCAGACATGCCACTGCAAAAGATCGGTTATTAAGCAGTTTCTGCTTAATACATTTGGTATGCTATCAAATAGTTAAGGAACCACCCACTTAGAGAAACAGCAGTATTTTACTCTCCTGAGACAGGGAGGATAGAGGGCTGAAAAATAAAACGGTACTTTTCATTCTTATTAAACGCGAAGTAAAACAGTTATTAAAATGGTATTTGCAATAATACTGTTTTTGCAAGACTGAATTAGATGCCATTATGCTCTAATGCTTTGGTTTGATAAGTGATTTAAGAAATTTAAATCTTTATCTAAAATTTATAGCAAATTAAAGGAAATGAAAACCTAAGAACCCAGACGGACTTTTCTTGCATCCTTTAAAAGTACAGTTGTGTGACTAAACAAGAAACAACAGATACAGGCTTAAGACATAGAACCTCCCATAAAAAAGTATTTTCCTGGCTTTAAGATTCCTCTGCCCTATTGCAGTGTAAAGCTATTCAGAATTGCAGAAGGTGTACTACAAATAAATTGCTAGCTTTACAGTGAGGTTCACCTTCCTGTGTACTTCCAGGCTTCCTAGTTGCCCAACACTTACTAGTAATTACACACTGCTAGTAGGTAACAAAACCAAAAAACCCAGCTTTTCATCTGTTACATTAGGAACACAAAACCATCCAGAAGCTAAGGAAAAAAGAAAACCCACTTGAGTTTGTTGCTTTTAACCTTTGGGATGTTCATTCATAACTGAATAAACAAACTGGTTTTAAAGTACCTTTAATTCAGCTTTTGTCAACAGTACTGAGCTTGTGGAATGGACACCCACATTCAGAGAGCCCAGAGGTAGCTCTACCAACCTTTACAGCCTGGCACCCCTATACTAGTCATTCCTTGAAGGTCATGGTTAGAAAATACCGTCTGTAACCACAGTATATCCTTAAGCATCAAAACAGTTCCACAGTGTCAATGTGAGAATGAAAGAGGAAATTAAAAAAAGGTTCTATGACCATTAGTTAATTGATTTCACCTGTAAAAAGCTATGCTGGCAGAGATAGAGCTACAACAAGCTTTATGAACTCTACTTAATAATACAGGAGAAAGAACCTTGTTTGAAATAAGCAGTTTCCTTTTTTAACAAGAAGCAGCTTTAGGAGATACCACCATTTTGTCAATAATGAAAGACAAGGTGATGAGATACACCTCTTTAAACCTTACTTGCAGTAAATTGACTGTAAAGGGACAATGTTTTTTTGTTTGTTTTTTACGTTGTTGGGGTTTTTGTCTTGTTTTGCCAGAATCACACATTCACTTTCAAGCTTAACAAGAAACACTGAAGGCAGATTGGCACTGTTTTCAAAGCATATTTTATTGAACAACTTAATTGACCCACTGAGTGCTAGGCTTTCCCAAAATGTAAGAAGCAGATTGCTATTATGCATAATTTTGCCATACTCTATTTCTCATTCACAGGACTTGGCCAATAAGTAAGTTCTGAGGTGAATTAATTCATCTGTCTGGGTAGTCCACCACCATTTTTGGAGATGACATTTCAGCTTTACTCCTTTTGCAAAAGTTCTTTCTTTCCCATTGTGTCTTTCTTCAGTGTCTCAACACAGTAACAACTGCAAAACTACAAAAGGAACTTCCAGACTAGTTTTAAAAACTGTTGTTAACACAAAAACTGTAGGCATAGTTAATGCCTATTATAATAAGCAGGAAAATGAGCATTAAACAATGAAGTTGAGAACCATTTCAGTCTATTAAACTGGACGCAGAGAGACCAGCAGTTTTCAGTGAAATACCACCTGATTTTGTAAAGTTGCATTACCTGACTACCACACATTTTACACAGTGACACAAGAATTTGTATAATATAGTAAATATTACACCAAAGCGATGCAGATATCTGTGTATGCACAGCTCTGGAAATGCAGTTTGAGCATACTGAGGAACTATCAGAAGAGTAACTTTATTGACAGCCTGTGTAAGGCACAGCTTGTAGTACAGATATGGTTTCTGTACCTTTAGTAGTGGTGCCTGAACGTAGAAGAGACAGATGGCAATTCACATTTTACTGGGTTTAGCTCCTCATTTTCCAACTATGGAACGGCTGTCGTCTTTTTGATCCCTGTCACTGATGCCCACAGTGCCAGCACCACCATCAGCAGTATAAGCTTTCCACTGAGCTTCACAGAGGCAGTGGCACAGAGTGCCCTAGTGAGCCAGGCACGAGGTCAGCTGAGTTCCCAATGTTCAACTGGTCAGGCCTCCTTCCCTACCCTTCTCAGGATCTGTTCTGCAGGTAGTTATCAATGAACTTGGGCTTGTGCGTGCACTGTTACACAATGACAGTTCAGATCAGTCTTGTTTCCATCTCCAAAGAGAATAATATTATCCTCAAACTTTAGATTTATTACTGCTGATGGAAACTATCTAGCTTTGTCTCACAGAAGCAAACAATCACTCCATCTCTACCCTTAGAGCTACAGACACAGCTATAACCTGATACTGAAGTCCTGGGGGTTCTGTGTCAGTGTTTCTGTGTCACTGAAATGATTTATTTTTTTAAAAACATACTTCCCCAGATGAAAAGATTTGATATCCAGGTTCTGGTAACTAGTTTCACTTTTGGTTTAACTGAACGGAAATCTGATTCCAACAACTTCCTGTAACATTTGAGTCCTTCAGACTGTAAGCACCAAATTGAGAATTTAAATAGTAGAACTGAGTTATTTTAGCAGTCAGATCTGTTGGAGTTTTTTTTTTGTTAAAGGAAAGCAGCAAATTCATCACAGACACTCCTTTTGCCTTTCCAAGTTACTAGAAATCCAGCTAAGAACAAGAGCATGGTTTAAAAAATTAACTCCTTTACTGTGTATTACTGGCAGAAAGTTCACGTGCCTATTCCAGAACACCAAAAAGCTTACCTGTGTGTAACAAACACCAGTTAATTCCCTTCTGTACCCTTAACTTGCATTAGGTAGGTGGGAGAATAGTAACATGCACCAAACACTATTTTTCCCCCTCCTTCCTTTTTCTTGTTTTAAAGCCAAAAGTCCTGAACTATATCAGCACAGCCTGTAACCAAGGCTTCTCTGTCCCTCCTGAAGACATCTCAGTACAATACACAAAATACTTGCTTTGTTTGGTTCTGGATGCTTTAAATTTAAATTAATGCCCAACAACAGTGGCACTTTTGTGGGGTAGGAAAGGATCACACCACTCCATGCCATGCTAAAAAACCATCACCTCAGCAACATGCTATAGCAGCTGCAAGTAAACATTAAAAACAACATACTGCAAGCAAGGCACAGAACAAACACAGACACCTCAATAATATGTAGTGCTACCTGCCTTTAACATTGAAACAGTAAATTAAAAGACAGCATACCTTAGCTCTTATTTCTTCTAGACTGATATAAAGACAGAGTTCACAACAGTGCAGTGTGATTTAGTTGAATTTTACTTTTAATGAGTCAACTTCAGTGTTAGGAATGACTGCCCAAACTTCAGAGCTGTGCTGGAAGGCAGAACCTTCTCTTTCAGACAGCAACCACGAGAGGATCTGAAGCCAGACTGCTGCAACGTCAGTACACCCCGTACCAGTTCTGGTCTGCAGCAAGCTGAGTGCAGGAGAGCTGCCTCTGACACCGCCTCACCAATGTCTCTGATGATTCACAAGGCAGGTTTTGGTTTTCAAAATGAATGGTTTTGTCCAACTGCCACAGAAATTCCATTCTCCCAGTAATGCCATTGTTTATGGGACGTTTGCCACAAAGCACAGACGTTTTCAGGAGGAGGCTAAGGGCTAGTCTAACACCTGGTTGGAAATTAACATGTAACCAAGGAATTAGAAAAATGCTGCTATAGTAGAAATTACATTTCTCTGTGGACATCTCCTCATGTTTTCTGTAATGAAGTAAAGGCCAATCAAACCTGCCATTTGTTTCACACTGAATCTATTCATACAAAACTGATAGTTTCCACGGTCAGCTACTTCAACAGGACATACTATCCTGAAAGGCAGAGCCTACGAAACACTGCATTGTAACACATTACACTACAGAAAACCACTCACGGGAAGGACTGGAGATCCAAAGTGAGAATTCTGTCTCTCTTCTTCTGTAGTTTTCGTACCAATTGAAAACCCCTACCAAAAAACCTGAGGTTAACAATGCAAATCATAACCTCCATGCAGAGGTTGATATGTACTCTCTGCCTGTTCCGACAAGCTCACATAGTTACAATTTTTCTGCTAGTACAATACAGGCCCTATTGCTAGTGTCTTCTTGCATAAGCCAGTCATTTGTTTCACCAGTTTAAACTAGTGCTGAGTAAATGTTATTTTTTCTTCATTTAATGTAGAATGAGAACTATATAATATCATGAAGAGCCAGGTCTGCCTTCATGTCTTGAACAAAACCTGCCTTTTGATTTCATCATGGAAGAAATGTTAAGACCTTGAGTATTTTCCCTGAGGTGTATCTGTTCAGAAATGGAAGAGTTCTATATATTTTGGTAGCTAACTTCAAAGCATACTACTGCAGTACTCGTTCTACAAGATATACTTCTGTGAAGAATGCTTTCAGATTTTCTGCTACCTGGAGTAGTACTGAATTGTTGCTTAAGCTGCTACTGAAGTGAAAACTGAAAACAGTTGCTCTCATAGAGAATTCACTCTGGAAGTTCTCACAGTTTTAACCATACTTGAACATCAATACAGGATATTTTCAAGAGAGAAAATAAATTTTCAAAAAGGATTGATTTTTTACTTCACAGGACTTAATGCCCGCTAAGCACACATTAGTATATGATATGAATATGTACAATCCTGCTTTTCTCTTAACCTCCTCAAAAAGCAGCAACAGTTTCAGAATGTTTCTTTGCAAGCACGCCTCAGGTATTTGAGCAATGAGCAATTTACCAGTGCTGCTACAGCACATCAAAAAACTCTGTGACAGCTCACATTGAAGCAACAACAAAGTGTTCCAGAACAGAGGCAATCAATTTCATGAACACATCCCTAAATTTGTAAAGCCCTAAAGCATGTAAATATTTTATACAAAACCTTTGGAGTTCTGATCCGTTTACACACAGGCCTTTCCACACAGAGTCCTCTTGCTGATCACCACTCTGCAGCACCGTCAACCACAAGGAACTTGTGACAAACATCTGCTATCTTTAACATATGCTAAAGCCTTGAAACCATAATTGCATCACAATACCATTTGCTGGAGTAAACTAGCTCTTGTAAACTTCATCATACCCTTGGTTCACCCCAGGGTACAGAGGACTGATCCAAAATAGGTAATACTTTACTTGAACCATTGTTTCTCGCCTAGGTTTTCCCTCTCTCTGTGCTATGAACTTGGCAGTTACCTGGCTTCAGAGATCTATCAGGTCTAAAAACAGAATAGTTAGGGCTTGCCAGTGACTTGAACTACTGCTCGTGCAAGTACTGAAATACAAAACAAGCTGTGATCAGTTAATCAAGGAGGTAAGCTGAGCTCACGGGTGACAGGCAAAGGGTTATTTACTGTATCACAAGACAGCATTAGTCTTCATCTCCAAAGTCTGCCCAACTGACTCTACAGTTACAGCATCAGAGTACCACATCTTACTGAGATCATCAAATTCAAAAGAATAACAACTCTCATAAGGCTAGCATAACATTTGGCTTTCTTTCAGGTCCATATACTGAAAACATCACCAATAAAGTTTCTTTTTGTAAAAAGGCTGAAAGACCCCCATGCACACAAGCAAATCCCATACATACCAACTGAAAGTCCTGGTAATCTACTCCGTTACATCCCAACCCAAAGTCTATAGAAGAAAGCTAAGACTTCGTAAATCAAGTCATATGACTCTGCCTCAGTCATTCCCCAGATGAACACAACGGTTCATTGTTAGTCACTAACTACGAACATTCACCTCAAACGTTCAAGAGGAGGAGTTTAGCAGGGTTGATTTGGAAAGGCTACATTTCATTCTTCTTAGCACAGAGCTATAGTATTGCCCTATATTTGATTTATTAGTAAAATACGTATATATTAAACATATATGTATATAACATACAAAAATAATAAAATTCTGCCAATGAAGGAAAGGACCAGATATGATTATAAAACACATACAGTGGAAGAACTGCTAGAAGAAAGAGCCAAGCTACTGTCCACCCAGAAGAAACTCATACTTTGGCAGGATCGTGTCACCACAGACAAACATCTAGGCAGTAAGGGAACTGTTTTTCAAGAGAAAAGCTGGAAATGCTGAGAGCACCCTTCTTCCAGCATACATGTGTAATATAAAAATTCATCATTTAAGACTGCCTGGAATAACAGTTTATGAACTATCCACATGCTAGGGACAAAGATTGTTTGCCTCCCACCTTTCCCTCCTAAGACACTAACACTTCCTCCTTACCCCAGACCTTGCTGCCTTCCTTCCCCTCTCATGTTTCCACATTTGGCTATGTCCAAGTCTGTTTATTCGTAGGCTGATGAAGCACTACATTTTTAACCAATGGAGAATGTCACAGTTCTGAGCCAGGAACCTGTCTAAGAGCACAAGAACAAACTGCGACAACTTAATTTCTGATTGCAGATTAGAAGGATGGTTTTGGCTTAAAATCTTGTGTTTAAGCTTTTCTATCAGAGAAGCTCTTTTCTTCCAAGTGATTCTGTACAGATCAAGACTTAACAGAGCTTTTCCTGGTTTGTTTCTAAAGTGAGACTCACTGGCAATTTCAAATTTTCCTCTCAAAAGTGTTTGTTTTTTACATTTTACTTAGACTTAACTGTAAACTGATAAATCTCATGAAGCGTACTTAGGTTTAAGAGTTGCAGAAGTTGCTAATTTCCAGAGAACACTTCATCCCTACCTGTGTTCCAATATTATAATACTGATTAGTCAAACATCAGGAGTTTAAAGAAAAATCTTTCCAGTTTTGTCATTTTGTGTGAAGTATTGTTTCTATTCTGAGTAAAGCTGAAATTAAATATGGCTGCTATTCACACTTGCCAATAGTAGTGCCAAAACAAGCTAGGACTCAATGACAGCAGTGATGCACATGTTTGGGAAGCACGTTTCACAAAGCAGAGCTACAAGATTACCAGGAAAAAACCACACCCCAAAGATATTTTGCTGCCCTAGTGAGATTAAGCATTCATGTTCTCAGAGGTATATGCTACAAGCAACCTTACTGAAACTCAAGGTCTCATCGAAACTGATATGTTATACTGATGCAAACAGAACCAGAACAGTATATTGCTGCATGTTTTTAGATCAGGAATTTTTTGTGTGTCTTTTCTATTTGAGGGACACTGGACATCTTTGAAGTTTGCTGGTCTCAGAGACCAGACTTTAAGATGTAAGCGTTCTTAAGAATGCATACAGGAAACATTTCCCTTTTGTTCTTAAGGACTGTTTTGAAAACAGATCTTAAGGCAGTTTTGATCTAACTACTTCCCTTAAATATTTTTCAGTATATACCACTGGTTACTTTGATCAACCCCTTTGTATTCTGTCCCCAAGTCATCTTCCCAGATGGATTACAAGTGACTGCATGCAATTATTTTCTCTTTTGAAGCAACTGTCATGTGTTTGCCATGTTTTTGTTGGCTCTTACTGGCTTACTAGTGCTGCTACACAACTGGACTCAGTTGTTGACTCAGAACAAAAACCACTTCCTGTTAAAAAAATTAACACTTCCGAAGCTGCTTGTCTGTTCTACAAGCTCCATATTGGGAATCTTGTTAATTATTCATGAAGATTAACTGACAGGGTTTCTTAAAAACCAATTCCAAAACAAACATGCATGCTGTACAGTTGTTCTGCATTTCTGAAAAACACAGATGTCTCAATAGCTTTTGTTTAATTTTGGATGCTAACCAAATTAGTTAAAAGTGAAAAATGTTACACAGGCTAGAAATCAACAGCAAGTTTTACAATGCAGTGCTGGAGTTCTGATCTCCCAATTAAACCCACCTTGGAAAGCATTCTTACTTGCTATAGCCCTGAACAGGCTTTCCAATGTTATAGATTCAGACTTCAAAGACAGACACAAATGCAAAAATCCCACTTCTACTTCAGATGTTAGAAGGACTTGCAGCATTAAGAAGTTTGCCTCTTCTTAGGGTCCATTTTCCTCTGAGACACTGTTTTTGTCCTTACTCCTTAAGAGGCAACAGTCAGTAGACATCAGCCAGGCCCTGGGAAGGCTGATGAGACATTTCCTGAAATTAGAGTATGTCATGTGGACATATGTCCAGCAATTAGGGCAGACAGATAAATATGATTTGGAATATGGAAATACAATGCAGAACGACTACATCATCCAAATATTCTAATTCAGTGGAACAGATCTTCTTTCCTTATGAATGATCTCAAACATTTTTGCCCTTATCTGACGAGGGCTTTTACTGTTAAGTTTGTTTGAGTTTTTTTACAAGAACACAGTAGCAAAGCTATTTACTGGTAAGTCCTCTATTTATTACTCTCTAATATGCAATCCAGTAGCATCTACACTTCAAAGGAAGAAGAGATCTCAGACTAAACTTCTAAGAAGCTCTTTTACAAACTTCTCCAGTAAAACTCACTGTCTGCCAGAAGAAAACTAGAAGATAGATTTGATGAAAGTCTAAGGAAAACACAAGGGTTCTCTCCAGCGCAAGCTGAAACAGGATCGGACAGCCTAGAGTGACACATCACTTTTTAGAGTCAATTAATTGTATGTGGGAGCAAAGACAATAGTAAAAAAAAGCACTGAGCTTATAATATCAGCCAATCTTTGACACTAAGTTCCCTAAAATGGGCTAAAACTACCACACTGGACTGCCTCTTAAGTATTGTTTGGATGTCTGAGGATTGTTCAAGCTAAAGAAGGGAAGGCTCAGGGCAAATCTCATCCATCTATATAAACACTTGAAGTGAGGGTGCAAATACAACTAAGCCAGGCTCTTCTCAGTAGTGCCCAGTGGCCGGACAGGAAGGAATAGGCACAAGCCAAAAGAAATGAAATTTCCTCTGACCATCAAGAAACACATTTTTACTGTGAGTGTGACTGAGCACTGGCAGAGGTTGCCCAGAGAGGCTCTTTATCCTTGGAGGTACTCAAAAGCCATCTGGACATAGTCCTGAGCAACCAACTCTAGGTGGCCCTGCCTGTGCAGAGGGCTCGACCAGAGGACCTTCAGAGGTCCCTTCCAACCTCAACCATTTCCACTTTGTTATTCTGTGAGTTATCAGTTTGGGCTCTAGCCCAAAATGCAGCTTCAGAGCTGGAGGAGATACAGGTCAGGCAAACTAGATTTCTGCTATCCGTAAGCACAGATGCAACTGTCTGAGGTTTCAAGCTGTCTGAAAGGCTCAGCCAGTTCGTTTTAACCTCAATTTGATTTGTCTGACCTTGGAGCAAGCGCTTTCACTGGAACAACAGAAAAAACAATTTGGATGCATAGCACAGAATACATCCACAATTAATAGTCTTATAGACATTTCCAGGAAGGTATAAACTACTGACATATATGGATTACCACATTACCTAGAAGAGCTATACCATTATCTTGACAACTTCAGATTATTCCCCACCACAACGATAAAATCTCCGTGTATGACTGTGTCCCGTTAGTTTATGTCTATCAGGTCAAACCCTCCAAGTTCCTGCAGCTGCTTTTCTGCTACAGTAGACCGGCACAAGGCCTAGAGCCTGATGCTCTGACCAGTTAAACTTAGTATTTCCACACAAGACAAGAGTAGCTTTATTCTCCCTACCCTCTCTGACACCATAGTTCTTGACTCAGAAAAAGGAACCTGCAATAGCGACACTACTATATTTTAAGATTAAGAAGAAGCTGTATTTCTATTCAAAGGTCAAATAACATACCTGAACATGCTTTTGTTGTGGAAGCAGTGTAGCTCTGGCAGCACAAAACACTCTGAAGCAGAGCGAAAAGTTTAGAATCTACTTCTATGCTAAAAAGTACCCCTACATTATGAATGCACACTGCAGACCTCCTTCAAATAGCTATGCTTTAAAGCCATTCTCGAAGTCTCCTAGCTAACCTATGGATCTAACAGTTATTGTATTGATGTCCAAGTTTTAACATTAGTAATGTAACAGTAACAAGCATGAGAGGAGGGGAAACATTCCTATTTAAAAGCACTGAGTCCACATTCACCTTACAAGTGGCTTAACACAAAGCTATGGAAGCGAAGTGAGCACATCACAGGTGTCACTTCCAAAGACAAGATATTCGGATAAGGGCTATGTTCAGAAAGCTGAGCATCCTCTTATAATGGACTCTTCACAACAAATGGATACATTATTTGTAAGAGGACCTCTATCTGACCTTTTCTTTGCAGCAACATTCAGTTGTATTTATTTATAGTCACTATAAATGGAGCATAATTTGGTTTTTGTGTGTTTTCGACTATCCTAATAGGATAGCATAGGTCTGCATTTCCCATTTGTACATTACATTGAACACATTTATTTTTAAAGTATATTATTGATGCATTTAAAGGAGTGGGATGTTAAGAACAATACAAGCACTATGGAGAAAGAGTTTACTAACACTTCTTTATGGCCAGGCCTGGCATGTACCTTGAAGGAAAACTACACCACCAGTGATATATTTTCAGTACATGAATACTTTCTAAACACAGCCCATTTACCCATTCTAGTGATAACCTCAGTGACTCAGCAGTCAGCATTACAGTAAGACATTTCTCTACTGGACAGCACAACAAGCTGAGATAACACACTTCCGAATATTGATATTAAAACAAAAAAAGCTTTTAAATTCATTGGCTGCCTTGGGGGGGTGGAGAGAGGAGAGAAAGAGGCCAATAAGTACACATTTGGTAATGAGATTAAAAATCAAACAAGAGGTCAAATTTCACAATTGCTTACCTCTATTATAAAAAATGGTATCAGCTCTGATAAGTCACAGAATAAAAAAAAAAGTGCAAAAAGCAGTTTTAGTTGAAATACTGTGATTGTGGCCAGGGGAAGTTTAGGTTAAAAACAAAAAACACAACAGACGACACACCCTTCCCCAAGCACTAGTACTGTCTAAATGGGAAATCACCCATTTTATTCTTCATAGTTAAGAGATCCCTATATTTCATGGAATCAGAAGTGACTAAAATAAACCAACTAAAAACACAGCAAAGAAAAGCAGAAAAGGAAGTTTAGATTCAGTCAACCTCCTTTACTCAGGGAAAGGCTACACAATTACCCATGGACAGCTCACTAGTCCATATCACTGATGTTTAAGGACGACAAATAAAACATACCAAAATCCCACCACATGAAAAATTTAAGATGATTTGACAACTATTAAGTGACACAAAGCCTTAAGTTACTTATGCTACTCAGAGATACTGCCTTTAAAGCAACTTCACACAAGCCACATGCATAATAAAGCGTTAAATCATCTATCTCCCTCAAAAGAACATGTCAGTATCTGCTACTGGACCAGGATACACAAAGTTTATTTTTCATGTGTGTGGAAATTACTTTTTAAATTATTATTTTAAGAAACTAGCTTTTATCAGCTTTACATGGAAAAGACATTATACTTTTATACATTAATTTTTATAAATTAAGTTTCGAGAAAGAAAAGTGAAGAAGGATAACACATCTCCAGAGAATTAGTAAATGTGTGTGAGCGCAGTTACCCCGTTCAGTGTTCTGATGTTTTATGCAGCTGAGACTCAAAACCAGACCGCTCAGCCAGACTGCCATTGCACCCAATTATCTCACACACTTGCACGCAAAATCCCAGCAAACAAAATTAACTAGTCTGGTCCAACACACAGAGGCTAAATACTGGTTTTGCACTGCTTCACTTTTTTCCTGAAATGTTACCAGTTCTTAGCTAGCAATACACTGGCTGGCTGGGAGCTAACAACTTTTAGACCTCTGTTATTCATCCATTCTTCCACAGCACATCAAATACAAATTAAGCTAGAACACTGAAAAGCTGATTAGCTTTACATGCCATTATAACATCACAATGACATCAGAAGAATAAAAGCATGAGCCCTTCTCACTCCAGTTTGTTTTTCAAGTATGAAGATGAGGGAAAACAAGTAATATTCTCATAGCACTAAGTAGTGAAAACACTGAAAGAAAACATCCAGTTATACATTTCTCTTCTGTTCCTCTCTATCAGCTTAGCGATGAGAGCACCATTTTGCAAATACATTCATAGAAAACAGAATTCCTAATTCATATTTGAGAAGTCTACCCTATCAAACACTATTCCATTAAAGATTGCTGCTTGGCTTTTTTCCCCCTGAAGCCTCAGTTTTTCCATGTTTTTGCATTAAGATTAAATACTCAAACAGGTCACAGACCAGACCTTAGAAGTAAAGCCCAGAGCAGGAGCTGCAGAAGCACAGTAAGGAGGAGTCTCATTTCAAACTAATATGCTTTTATACTGCATTTCCCCAGAGGCCCATGAATGGATTTCAAGTTAGTTTACAAGGCTGCTTAACAACAGCCACCAACAAAACACATATCTACAGGCCAAGCTTTGAAAAAGCATTAACCTGCTATGGAGAGTGCACGAACAGGTTAGCAGTGTGCTTTGCATTGAGTAACACAGTGTGGAGTGGACAATGTTCTCAGACAAATTGTGTGACCAGCTTCCACACAGGCCCTTTTGAGCTACAAATCAGCAACAGTTTCCCTGTCACTAGAAGTCAGTATGTCCCTCTGTGTCAGCTGCAAGTAAAAAGGCTAACTTTGAAGTGCACAATCTTGAGAAAAAACAACAAAATCAATCTAATCAAAATAAATAAACAATCAAACCAAACTAAAAATCTCCAGAGTTGGGACTCTGCTATACTACAAAGACTAGTAGCATTCACCTTTTACCCTATCCTACCATCCAGTCATCCTTCTGTAAGCCAGAACCATCTGTCACACAGGCGCCTTTTCTATACCAAGGATCTTATCAACTGCCTCAAACCTTAAGCATTCTGTTAACACACATAATATCATTTTATAAAAGAAAAGCAGTAACACTTATCTTTTCCCTGAAAAGAGACTCAGTATTTATTATTTTAACAAGTTTCTGTCTGGGCTGCTGCTTAGCTTCACTGCCCACTCTGGTGACATTCTGGGTCTTGACTGCCCTAGGAAAATCTCAGGAAGAAGTTATTTTCTTTAATTCCCCTAACTCTTACATATTTTGGACTCATTAAACTCGCTCTTTTACAAACCTATGGTAAGGATGTTGCCTTCGCAGATCTGCAGCTAGCTTTCCATCTGTAAGGCTGCAGTATGGTGGCAGAAGAAATGCTTCCAGAGGAAGAACACTATGCCACCCACAAACATTTCACTGTCAAGTTCCTCTGACTTTAATATCTTTGTTATAGAGCTTTGGCACAGATTAAAGACATGTGCACATACAGCATACAAAAATCAGTACAGTGAGACTAGAACTGTCGACACTCTAGCAGGAGAAACAACCTTCCAAATGACTTTCCTGTCAGTAGCTTTTTTCTCTTATACACCATTCCCATAAAACATTCCCCAACACATTATATCCCATGTTCCTCTGCATAAGGAAAAAATACGAGTCTTCACCTGGGCACTTGTTTGATCATAGAGAACCTTTCAACAGATTTTTTACTTCCCACCAAGATTCAAGCTGCACTAGCTACTTCTAGTACATTTCTACTCATTTGGAGGAGAGAAGAAAGAGGATCAAGTCAGTTACAGACTCATACAGTCAATAAGGATTCTTTTGATGCAGACACACCTCGAGTCTCTCAACACCAAATACTTCTTTCTGTATCCAGTGCACTTATTGACTGTCTGAAAACTGCTCTCCTTCTTTCCCTAAGTTTACAACCTGAACAGCATTTCAGTTGTTCAGGGCATTGCCTATAGGCCTCCACACACTAAGGTTTTGCCTTGATTTCCACTGCTTTCAGTAAGAGCTGCAGAACACAATGGACAACATAATTTCTCCGTGCTCCAGTGACTGAAAGGAATAAAAATTAAAAATAGGGCTGTCACCTGTTTCTAAGTACAAGATGAAAATAGTAGAGAAACACAGGCACTGGTTTTATCACCTGAGTGACTAAGGACTCCACTGTTTTAGGTCTTGTGCAACGGCCAGGCAATATGTGATCCCCTTCCCAGATCTAACTTGGAAATCATACAGTTAACCTCTTTCTTAGCTTCTCCGATTTTAAGTCCCTCACCTCCTCTTCATCTCTCCCTCCCACACACCAAAGGTTCCCTAATGTAGCTGATAATACTGCCAGGTGGCAGAAAGGGACTGCTGATGGATGCCAGGACTTCTCCAGTCAGTTTTGCTTAGGGTGCCCTTATCAGCACTTCTCCCTTGACTGCATAGTGTCATCACTGCTCCCTTCACCTGCACTGCCACAAGGAAACAGATATTAAAAAGTCTCATTAAAGAGTCATCTGGGCATAGCCTACAGGCTTTTTCTTCATTCACAATACAGTAAGGTAGTAAGTAGGTTTGAGTGATAACAGCCATGCTCAAACCTGTCTCACAGACAACAAATCAGACACGTATAAAAGACAACTATTTGTATGTCAAAGTGCATGCATGCATGCATTCACAGGAACACACACAGACACAGCTAACCCTCACACATTCCATTATGTTTCCAAGAAATATGAAATAAACTAGCACAGTACACAGCACTTTTAGAACTTAATATTTGCTAGCTGAAATATGTGCACATTTTTTATTTACAGTATGTCAATTATACATACAAGAGATAACATGTTACGCCATGGTGAAGATAACCAAGTTCAAGGACTATGACCCACAGTATTTTGATCTTTAAAGTTTATGTAAAAATAACAAGCTTAATTTGTTATGACAAATTCTCCATAGCTAAATATATAACTCATTTAATGCAAAAAATGAAGAAACCTTTTCTGAATCCCTTATCTCATCAGATAAGGTTTACCGTCAGCTTGTAAACAAATCCTTTTTTAAAACAAAAACAAACTAGAAAGAATGACAAATTTGCAAAGGCTGAAGATCCAAAGCCTCTACAAATGAAGTCAGCTTACAACCGCTATCTGTTCTAAACTCATGCAATATAAGCTCGTAATGTACTGTTAAACATAACCGTTGCTGGTAAAAGGGAACCTTAGGAGTCAAGATACCCATCAGCACACTTTATCTAGCACTGGTTAGTAAGAAGCAAGGTAAAGACAGAAAAAAAGCTAATTCTCTTAAATAATACCTTTCCTGTCGATTTCACACAGCTTCAGTACATGCAGCTCAAGTACTAGAGATGAATTTTAAACTTATTCAGAAAATGTAGCAGAGAGAATAGCATGCAAAGAACCTTAAGTTAAACTCCTCCTACAACTATATAAAAATAACTTCGAGCATAAAAACCCCTAGAATCGAAATGCTTTAGGAATGCAGGTTCTGATATTTGCCGGCAATAGTCCAAGGAAAGTCCTGCTTAGAAACAGTACTTACTAACCTTGTGTCCAAAGTCACTGCAGAAAACGTTTCAAGTTGCGCTGGCTCCGCCACCAGCGCCTCAGTAAACACTCAGATTAAAGCATCCAAATAAACTTCGTCTCCCCCCTCACGTTTTAAACTGTTTCGCAAAAAAGTATCTGCCCTTATCTTTGGTTGACACTGACGCGTTCATCCCAATGTCAATAAGGGAGCAGAGCCAGCACCACGACAGTACCCAGCGCACCGCGCACGCCACATACCGCGGGAGGGATTTCGGGCGGGCAGGCGCTCCGAGGGAAGCCGGCCCGGGCTGCACCGGCAGCTCCTGCGGGGCCGGCAGGGCGCGGCGGGCGGCCCCTTCACCTTGCACCAGCACCGCCAGCACCCCCAGCAGCCCCAGCACGGCCGGCACGCCGCGGGCTCCGGGGCCGCCGCGGCGCAGGGCGGGGCGGGGCGGGAGCCGTGCCCACACCGCGCTGCTCCGCTCCCCGCCGCGTCCCGCGGGGCGCCGGACAAGGGGCGGGGGAGGAAACCAGCGGAGCGGCCACGGCGCGGCTCCCATCCCGGCTAAACATGGCCTGCCCGCCCCAGCGCCCCCGCCCCCGGGGCAGGGCGCTGCCCACCGCTCATGGGCGCCGCGGCTTCCCGGGCGGGCTCCCCCAGCCCAGCGGGGCCGCCCCGCACGGGGCCTCGCCGCAGTGGGCTATTTTTGGACGCTCCCCCGCTCCCCTGTGCGGCGTCAGAGCCGCTCCCGCCGAGCGGATCCGCGGAGGTCACGCCCTGCCCGGGCGGGGGTCCCTCCCGCCGCAGCCCCGCTCCCGCAGCCGCGCACGACGCCACCGCGGACAAGGAGAAGCGGCGGGCAGATGGAGCCTTCGGGCGTCACGCCCATGCACCATTTCTGGCGCAAGTGGAAGGCGGCCGAACCTCTCCTTTTCTTTAGCGCTGCGTTAGCAGTTTCATCTACAGACTGCGAGATTACGCTACAATTAACACGGCACAGCGATGAGCAACACTAAATAAAAGTTTTCTCCAGAGAGCAGAAAGTGCGTTCGCTGTGGCTATCGTTACTGAAGTTAGCAACCTCTCCTCAGTCAATCAGAAGCTTCTGGCATGCTGACAATTTAAGTCAGAGGGAAAAAGAATTCTCCTTAAAGAGGCAAGATAAAAAGGTACCAAGCTTGAGAAAACGTTCATTCTAGAGCTAACCAGATTTCATGGGACATGCACGATTGGGCTGCAAGGTTATATATATTGCTTTTGTAATGCCAACAGAACTACAGTCTAGAAGTCAACACTGAACAGCACAGAACAGGGCCCTCATTAAAAAAAGACAACAAAGCCAAATTCTGTGGGTTTAAGAACAGTAATGCTCAATGAACACAACTTCATGGAAAGGTGCAAGTCCCTAGGAAGAGAGATTGCAGCTGTAATTTCCCTTATGATCTTACAGCATCTTTAAAAGCTTCTTATATTCTGGAATTGCAGTAGTTTGAAGTTTAAAAATACCAAGACAGAAAACTCCAGGATCACATCATCTCCCTGTCATGACTGACTGATTTAACTAGCTATGGTGGAAAATCAAGTTCACACCTCAACCTATCCCTCTGTGCCCAAATCTATGTGCTTCCAGATTAAAATAAGGCCTCTATTACACCTACTGAGACTGTTCAAGTTCAAGTAAGGTGAAATTACAATTTCACCATATGTTTTGCCATACTCCACTCTTGAAAGCTATTTTAGTCTGGCTTGAAGCAAGATGCCAACACCATTAAGGAATACTAACACTATACACCCACTGTTGTAACAATTTCCCCCTCATCCGCAAATGAAGCTGGCAACTTTAATATCAGACTTTCTTACAGAAAAAACTCAATGTAAAAAAAGCAATGCTTGTTCCACTCTGCTAGAACTTGACTCAAGTAAGTCTAAAAGACTCGTGACTGGAGACAAAAGGGCTTGGAAAGGAATGAAAAAAAATCTTAAACCAAACCTAAACAATGGAGCCAGTGTTTCCAGTTCACTGTTAAATAACTGGAAGACTAACAGCACCAACACAAACCTCATTTTGAAACACAGTTTACTGATGACACAAGCCTAAGCAAGGGACTATAGTTACCACAGTACAGGAAGACAAGGTTATTCCATGGTATTAGGGGAAGAAAAACACCAGCTTTCTTACTCCAGGAACTAATGAATTTTACATGTATTCCCAAACTGAGGTGTTTGCATTATGTTTAACACTACACAAAATATTTGTCACTGGGAAAGCCAGAAGTTCAACAGATAGCATTTGCACACTCACTAAGCACATGGTCTGAAAAACAAATTTGGAAGCAGTATCGTTCAACACTTCAATTAGCTAGTTAAAAAAAAAAAAAAACGAACAAAAAAGATTAATTTTGTCAATATTTTGACCTTCAAATCAGCAAAGCAACAGCTTTATTAAATTCAAGCATTCAATTTGAACATTGCAAGCAGTAGTTTGTGACCAAAATTTGTCTCTTCTAAACATCTAAATACTAAGACATCCTTTTGCAAAGATATTTACCCACTCTTTCTCTAGAAGCATGAGTTGTCACCACATTCAGCATGCAAAAGGGCAGCTTATCAACAACACTACGTTTTATGGGTTTATGTATTTATTTTTTGTAACACCTAAGTAGGGAACTAGCCAAATATACTAAGCTATTCCATCCATTATAGACCCACGCAGCACAATACATACCCCTTCCTGCTTCGTGAATAGGTTGAGGCAGTCAGCCAGAGCTTCACATGTTTCCTGGGATACTTCAGAGACCACATCAACTTTCTGCAGGAGGGGAGAAGATACTCCTGAAAGCACAAAAATATCAGTAACATTAGAGGGACATTACAAACTACAGGGTTCTTTTAAATATTTTTTCCTAGAAGTAATACAGATGTAACATTCACATTCTACAGGAAGACTGGTGCATTGTATGATCTGTGTGAGATAGTAGCATGGAGGGAATCTAAGTTCTTTCCTTTGCATCCTTTCCCTAGCACTGGTATAAGTGGCACATGAATGGAGCAAGTCTGCCTTTCAGCATGGCTTAGAAAACAGAGGTAGTAAACCACAGCAGCAAGACACTGGAAAAGGGACTAGCAACAATCTCCTTTAAACCACTTTCTAGATTTAAAAGCTTCAGAGTTGCCAGGTGACAGAATTCAAATAGAAAGGACACTGAACTAGTTCAATATAAGTTAAAGTGAGAAATGTAGCTTTTCTTTGCCTTCTGCCATATATTATCTAGAAAAAAAGCTTGCCACAGCGCAGCTGGAGATATAGGTTTGGAAAAAAATAGATGGGGTTGTAACCACAAGCACACTGAACAACAGAAGGGGAAGATCTTATTTTCATGGACTCATGGGTAAGAAGAACAGCTTGCAGAGCAAGGCCACCTCACATCCTGACTTCTATGACCATTAAGAGGCTACATGTCCAGAACCAGCAGGAAATCATGATAACCCAAACAGCTGGTTTGGGTTGAAATGACTTAATATTTGAGCTGATCTTTTAAGTTCTATGATGTGCAGCAAACCCTCAGAAGTCAAGCAAACCATTCTCTCCAGAGGCATACTTGTTACAATTAAAGTATCAGGATCAGTTGACAGCATTTAGTAACACAGGTGCTTCAAGCTGATGTCACATCAAAAAAGATTAGGAGGTCCATCAGTGACAGTTCCTGAATTTATTTTTCAACTTATACTGCTTGTGCAGAATAAGATACAGTCCTACATATCCACACACTAATTGTTGTCTTTGATACCAAAGCTCACTACTGACTGAAATTGAGTCTTACAGCAGCTATTAAGAACAGCTAGCACCTCCAGAAGGAGGGACAGCACACTGAGTGCAGGAGCACATGATATCTTTACCTGTAATATACAAGATGCATAAACCTCAAAGGTAACTGGATTCAGAATAGCATGTTGAAACAGTTAGAGAAAGAATTCTCTGTTGAGACCTACAGAGGCTACACATGAACCCAGAAACAGTTCACTGACCTATCAAGTTACATTCAATGTAAGCAAAACAGGAACTTATTACTGCTGTTGGCCAAGACTAGCAGTTTCTAGGAATAAGATAGCATCTGGTTTTGCTTTTATATGAGTGTTGGTTGTTCAAGTTGTGTATTTCCTTTTTTAAAAAAGTTCTTCTCTTTCATAAAAGGATCTCTCTGGTTCTTAAGGTCAGAAATATGGAGTCTGAGAAGCTGTCCCTATACCTACCAAAGGAAATTTATCCACCTTACAATAATTTTGCCTGGCAAAAGTCTGTGGAATATATCCCATGATACCATGCCTCCAGTTCCCTGCAGAGTTTCATGATTTCTCTTCATATCCTGTTTATGATGCCTCAGCTTTCATTGCATTTTTACTCACCACAAGTAGTTTGAGGGGGCAGGAGACTACCTGTGGGGAGACACTTATGCTCTGCAATAAACTACCAATTATAGATTTTTTTAAAAAAAACCTTGAAAGTGAACCTTGAAAGAGTTACATTCTTACAATGCTACTCAACTATAGCTAAAGGCAGTTTCTCTGGATTTATTGCCACTAATAAAATTCCTTTCAATCAGCATACTCCTTAGTTGTTTCTCCAAATCTGAAATCTTAATTCTTAGCAATTACTATAATGTTACTTTATTTTTATCTTTTTCAATGCAGAAAACAGTCCTATATTTTTAAGCTCCAGAAAATTTAATTTCAGAGAAATTAAAGCATGTTCTGTTTAATAGAAAAAAGATTAGTCGCCTGGCAACAAATTGCATTTTAAAAGAATAAGTTTTACCTTTTGTAGCATCCAAAGATTTAACCATTGCAAGAAAGTCTGAAATCTCTTTACTGAGTCTTTGTTGGCATGCTTGTGCTTTCTGAAAGACAACAAGGATAGCTAGTTCAGACGTGCCTTGTACTAAGGAAAGCAAAAGTTTACTCTCTTAACTATTTTAAATTTGGAGAAACTTAATTTGAAATTTTTAAATTTGGAGAGCATTAAATCTTAATGAACATTCCCAGCCCAGAGACTGATATAAAAAATTGAAACAAATTACTCAAAGTGTCTTCAAAGACACACTAGCAAAGAGAAGATTTATGCACATTATATCACTGACCAGCTTTTGTTTAAATTAGCATAGCAAATCAACCCCCAAAGCTATGTAATGCTTTTCCATTTTCCCATCTTGTTTATTAAAAAGTTTGAAAACACAGGAAGAGGGATTGCTTCTGCTTTGAGAATCCTAAGGCCAAAAATAAGTAAATTCATAGGTTAACTGATGTACGGCAAGTACAATGACATGACAGGAACCAACCCCAAGATCATATTTTAAGCCTGCATTTACTTGGAGATAGTTATCATGGAATCATAGAATGACTTGGGCTGGAAGGGACCTTAAAGATCATGCTGTTCCAACACCCCTGCCATGGGCAGGGGCACCTTCCACTAGACCAGGTTGCTCAAAGCCTCATCCAACCTGGCTTTGAACACTTCCAGGGATGGGGTATCTACAGCTCTTCTGGGCAATGAGTCCCAGTGCCTCATCATCCTCACAGTAAAGAATTTCTTCCTAACATCTAGAATAAATCTCTCCTCTTTTAGTTTAAGAGTGTTCCCACTAGTCCTGTCACTATCTACCTCTGTAAAAAGTCACATTCCTTCATTTTTATAAGCCCCCTTAAAGAACTGGAAGGCCACAATGAGGTCTTCCTGGAGCCTTCTCTTCTCCAGCTCTCAGCCGGTCTTCACAGGAGAGGTGCTCATTCCCTGTGCTCATCTTTGTGGCCCTCCTCTGAACCTGCTCTAACAGGTTCACATCTTTCTTGTGCTGCGGACTCCAGACAAGGACACAGCACTCCAGCTGGGGTCTCCTGAGGGCAGAGTAGAGGGGGAGAATCACCTCCCTCAACCTGCTGACCGCACTCCTTTTGACGCAGCCCAGGATGCGGTTGGTCTTTCCAGCTCTGAGTGCACAATTATCTATGACATAATACCATCTTCTTCTGCAAGTTGCTGGGAATTTCCAGCATTAGCTATTCTCCCACCTCTAGATGAGCTGCTCAGAACTTTTGTACCAATAGGTATGGTACAAGCCAGTTGGACTTTAGTCACACGAAGATTTTTGCATTGCAGTGTCAACTTTCCCTTAAAATAAAAGGTTTTAGAAGTATACATATAGCAAATAGCAAGAGTCACAGGCTGAATGCTGGAAGTACCAAAGACTACTCATTTCCATTGCATGTATGAATAGTCACTGTACAAGGCATCTGATGTGATCTGAGGGAATAAAGGATCAGGTCTAAGACACTTCACAGCCTGTTTTATGGAGGTAGAGCTCACTGAAGGTTAGCTTTGTTATCCTCCAGTCTTGGTGCCACTAAGTACAGTACACAAGGCTCCCTCTCCTGGCTGAAAGTCTCAAGCATCTTGTTATCTTCCAATAGTGCTGGCAAAACTGAAAAACATAACCCTGTAGCTATGATAAACATGCCATTTTATTCCCACAGACTGAACAGGAACACATGACAGTAAGCAATGCAAATACAAGCAGCATCTATGCATCCATGTGAGGAATCAACACTTTTAGCCAAAAGTACTGGAAAGTATTTCAGCATAAAACAGTACCAACTGCCTAGATGCACGAGCCAAATAAGTACTCAGTACATACTTTCAGAGTATCCTGTAGATCTGTAACAGATACCGCATCATCTTCATCATCACTACTCAGTTGTTCTTGTGTGCAGTAATGAGTGCTATATGCAGAGTGGTCTTCTATTGCTTCCAGCCAACTCTGAAAAGGAAAAAGCAGTTAATAAACAAGAGCTGGAAAACAAGGCAGCACTGATTTTAAAGAAGAGAACAACAATCTGTCCATTTTTTGCTGTTTAGCCTATAATGCTGAAAGATTCAATATCTTTACTTATGTTACAAGGTCCTGATGATAATGATATGAAACACACTACTAATAATGCATCCATAGCAAGCAGTATGCAAATTCTTCATTACAGAAGTTATTATATTTTAATGCCTTTGATAAAGAGTCATTATTACCTCTCTAGTTTGAGAAGGAAGGCTATTTTTAGGAATCTTGAAGCGATGAACAGTGTCATCAAAGCATCTGACAGAAAAGAAGCAACTGTCTGTAGATTTTATCTAAAGTGATGTGGAGAAAACACAAAATTAGTATAATGAATCACTCAGAAAAAATTGAAGAATAAGCAATGTAGAAAGCTACTCTTAACTCAGAAGTTTTTGTCTCAATCCTGATACAAAACAAGCATAGTTTACCAAAAGCTTGGTCAGAACAATTTTGCAAAGCGTGTCATTACATTATGAATAAGAATATAGAGGTTCTTTATGTCTAAATATAATATTAGCATTTATTTGCACCACTTGATTCAGACAAAAATCTCAGCAACAGTGCAAGATCACCAATATTAAGGAATGTGTAGATACTGAAAAGGAAGAGTCACTTTTCATATAATATGAGTATATATAAGTGCAGTTTAATAGAACTTGTGCTGTCAAACTAGGACAGGTTATCTATAGAAATATTAAAATGATCCTAAATGCATTTTCCTTAAACACTTCATCTTCCTGTGTATTATAAACAACACTTGGGCCTGGTTTTCCTCTATTCACTCGTTCTAAAATGGTTGCCACAAGCATAATGGAATTTCAAGAAGTTTTCCGAAAGTCACCCTCAGAACTGATCAGTTCTCCGACTGAGATCAGCCTCAGTTACGCAGTCACAAGTAGCCAGTGACAGCTAAGGAGGAACTACAGCTTTGCTATTCTGTATCACATGCTCCAAACAGTTGCTTTGCACAACTGAGGACGCATGCTTTTAGGATGCCTTATGTTTGCCTAAATCATCAAGACTTCAGAAAGTAGTGAAGGAGCTTTATGGCCACTTTATATATAAGAACACTTTGCTTGACAAGAACAAGTGTTTCTTTCAACAGCACAAGCTTTCTCCCTATTTTATAACAAAGATCAGGCTACGAATCTAGCTGCAGTTTTCATTATCCAGGTACAGAACACCATCACATAAAAAAATAACGCAGTATTACAAGGCATTTCACTTCCTACCGTGCAGACAGCTTGTGTTAGATGTTTGCATCCCTGACGATGATCATTATTCACTGCATCAGCTCTTTGAAAGAAGAGATTAATAAAGTGAGGATAGGAGCTATTTAAATTGCTTTCCAGAAATTTAAACACAGAACTTACTGTCTCCGATACCATGAAAGAACTCCATGTTCTAGAACTATCCAGTAGAGTTTCCACCCAAAAAATCGTGAGCTCTAAGAAAAGAATTTAAAACAAACAAACAAACAAAAAACAGGGTGAGGTAAGGTTAACAGAACACATTTAGTGTAGGCAGCTCAGTGTGCAGCTGCAGTGTGAGCTGCAGTGTGAGCTCTGGGTGGCGGGAGCCTGAGGCAAGAGGCTGTGAACTGGTGCCAAGCCTTTGCTTAAGGACAGGGACCTGTGGTGCCGGGAGCCAAGCACTCAGCAGCTCAGCAGGGAAACCCCAGACTTCCCCACTTGACTGAATGCATATAAAAGCCATGGGGTTCCTTTGTTTGGGGTCCCTTCTTGGAGGCATCAGCTCAAGCTGCTATTTTGTCATTGCACCATGACTATTTTAAGGATTTAGATGTCTGAGGCTCTGCTACGGGAAACCTAGGGTTGAGCTGGTAAGGGAACCTTGTCCGACTGTGTGAGTGTAGTGAGGTTAGGGAGTCAAGGGGGCACCCAACAACTCACTGGAGTCGCCTACTGCAAAGGGGCTTTGAGCCCAGCAGTGAAAGTCTCTGGTGGTGGAAGTGCGGCTGACAGAGTACCTCCTGAATGGTCAGACTGGGAAGTTTCCTTAACACATAAAACTGGCAATGATAACATTTTAGATTCTGCGTATCTTGGTGATCACAGCAACCTGAGAATGCTCTACCATTACAGCACTACTCTTTTTTTTTTGGAACCACCTAAAGACCCAAGTTTTGCTGAGTCTGCTATTCAGTATGAACTGAAATACTAAAATGCTGCATGTTTTAATATTACAGGAGTTGTAGATCACCACACAATTCTATTTTATAAAATAAAATGAGAAACAAACAATACTGAGATATCCAACTACTACATTTTATCCTTCATAAGCTTTAGTACAAAGTTCTGGTTCCTTATATTACAATCATGACTGAATACATAGGAAAATTTACACTGTAGAAAATTGTAGATTTCATTGAGAAATAAAAATTTAGCATTCATATAGACTTTTTTTTTTAAGGGAAAAGAGATACACTTGAGCAACACAGCAAAACAAGCTTTAAACTCTTTGACTGACATCTTCCCACTGAATTTTAACATTTTCAGAAGATGGTAAATTTATGGCATAATATTAGTCACAGATTCCTAATTATATTGGTCATAGATTATCAAAGTAATCTATTAAGAAAAAGCATTTTGCCTGCCACACCAACAAGGAACAAAGCTGTATCATCTTTACCACAAAAACTACCAAGAAATGAAAAGAGATTTCAGGGACTGAGATTAAGATCAGAGTGTCATGAATCTAGTAACTACACAACTACACCACCCAGCCAGGCCGTCTATATATACTAGACTAAATTAAATCATTTAGCAAATTCAGCAACTATCACTTAAGTATAGAAAAAGGACATACTGACATACTTTGAGATCTTACAAGCTATTTTAGAAAAGGAAGTAAGACATACCTTCCATAGGAGACCTTCGTATCGTTTCAGGGGTTTGTTGATAACCTGCACAGAAATTAAAGCTCATGTAGGAATAGCTTCCACTAGACAGCCTTGGCATTTTAAATTGATACAAAAGTTCATACCTTTCCAGTTTTACCTGCCAGTATCAGTTTCAATTCTGCACCTTGGGCTAGATCAAGGGGTGTCTGATCTGTTTAATAACCAAGACAAGGCATGAGAATTTGATGCAAATAAACTTAGATGTACTTAACTTACAAAAATTTGACACTGTTTACCCATTAAAGTTTGGTCTCACAAGCATCTACATTTACTTGGAACTAGGGAACATGAACTGCTCAGGGGCAGAAGACTAAAAAGGTTTTGAACTTTAATACACTGAATGGTCCATCAGAGTTCTACTAACTACAGAGAATCCTTTGCTCTTACTGATTTAAGTTTGTTTTTAGCTTCCCAATTATACAAAACAGTGCAGAACATTCACAAACACCAAAACAGAGGCATCTTTAATCAGAGGACAGGTATACAGTTTGCATAACACCTGCATAAAGTTTTCCTCTATTCGGTTTCATGAGAAGACTTCCGAGGAGCCCCTTTGTCTGGGCTCTATCTTCAATCTTATTTGTTATTTGTGATCAGTGTTTAGCATAAGAAAAAAGCCAGGCACATTTAATTGTTAAGACAGACAATAAGTAAATTTTCTAGAAATGGTTATGCTTGGAAAATAAAAGCATATATATATAAGTATTTTGCTACAGTTCTTCTGTCTCTTGCAATTTAGTCAGTGTTGGGCTTCTTTTATTAGTGACACAAATCTTGTAAAGCACCAAAAGATTTGCCCCGAGGACTGCACAGCAAGTAACATAGCTTATAGAAGCTGCTGAATTTGTCTCCACTTAACATCTAATGTACTTTTTCTTTGCTACTCACCATTTTTATTTCTTATTTTAGGGTCTGCTCCATTTTTTAGAAGTTTCAATACACAATGTTTATGAGCACGGTACGCTGCACAATGCAATGGTGTGTTCCCCATCTGATCTGTACAGTTGATATCAGGTGGTTTGGGCTTATTCAACTGGAAAGAAACAAAGTTCTGTTTACTTATCACTATTCCTCCCTCTCCAGATGCCATGTTCGTTCTTTTGAAAGTTAGGTATTCCTAACTAGGATACTTCAGTGTAGATCTGGCAAAAAAGAGGGCAGGTAGCAAGAGTTAAGGGCAAGACTACAACAATCACAGAAGATGTTCAGCTACAGTAAGAAACTTCAGTTTGTCCCACCTGTACAGCACAGCATGGACACATTTATCCTGCTCAATCGCAGTTTCAAGGAAAGTTCTCTATCACTGCAGTTTAGCAACTTATATTTCTAGAAATGCCCTGCCCAATTCTACTGTCAAAAATCTACTGTTTTCCACATAAGACTCCCAGGCACAGTGTGAAAGTTAGCACAGACTAGTGCTATATCCATTAAAAAATGGTGTGGCCACCTTCCTTCAGAGAGTAAGAACTTTGTACTGAAGGGCTGCAGACCTGCCAGTCTCAGTGACACAGACAGTCTAGGCCATTTTAGAAGCTCCTGGTACAGGCAGCCTGTCACACAAAGCTGTGTTGCATTCTGAAGTCTAACTTCAGATTAGACCAACTATGCAACCAAGGAAAGAAAACCACTTGGTTTTAACTTGCACACAATATAAATGTTTTGGGAAACTGACACAATCGAAGAGAAGAGTCATTAAGCATGACACTACCAACTACCCTAGAATACCACTATGCTTCTACTCAAATTATGTGGCTATTAGGTGCGTATTTGGGGGTTGGAGTAGATGATCTTTAGAGTCCTTTCCAATCCAAACCATTTAATGCAACATCAGCCATATAGTTAAGCTCCTGAGCCAAATGGGACTGCCTTAATTGAAAGGCTAAGTTACTGATAAGCAGCCTGAGGAGACCAGAGTCACAAGTGCATGACGACAATTTTAGAGAAACTCAGTTTAAGCATTCTCATTAGCCATATGCTATCTTTGAGAAAGTACTCTGTAAGAGCAGAATTCCCATGGCAACAATTTAAGTTAACATCAACAACCACCACCTAAAACATGCTTCAGAAATAGTCCTATAAAGGATAAACTGCTACTCCTGTTATTTACAGAACAACCGATAAGAGAACAAAAGTCAAAAAGTGGGAGCTCGTGGAAGTATAACCTCATTAATACTGCAGTCAAAAACTTGCATTCCTGAGGATTCCTAAGTTTTAGCTATTTCCAACCAGCTGGATTACATCTGGATACTACCTTCTCTCTCTCTTCTTGCCTCCACACCTCCTAAGCCGCATACCTGTGCTTTCAGCACCTTACACCATATCACAAGGCAATATTTGGAAGAAAGTTTGATGTGTGAACTCCTTGAGATAAAAACCTCTCCAGTCACTTCAGGAAATGTACAGTACATTTTTGAGAACTCACAGGAAGAACACACCAGTTTTGCCTCAAGTAGACTAAAAAGCCTGGGTTAAGATTCAGTGGAAGATCTAGCTCCTAGTAGCAAAATGTATTGTGATCTAACAAGAACCTTGACAGAAGCACAAAAGGCACCACTTCAACTTGACTTCACGAAACTTCAACAGAATGCAGTTCTAAAGTTTAAATGCATGCAGGTAAAGGAGAAAAAAAAAAGTCTGAAATCCAGATAGAATATTTAGAGGAACTGCGCCATTAAATTATCTCTTCCAGACAACTGTGTTACAATATGCAGTACAACCTTTTTCAGTAAAAATACTCAAGATATAAAAGAAAATTAAGTAATAACAAAAGGGTATCTTTCAAGCAAGTGACACTGTTCCAAACGTAGGGCAGTAAATAACATGTTCTGGTGTTAGGTCTCAAAATAAAAGTATGTGTAACCAGCTAAACTTTCATGAGCATAACAGTCCGCTAATAAAAAAATATACAGTAGAAGCAGAAAGGCCTGAACAATCAGTGGCCAAAGTATGAGGACTACTCCAGATAAAGGGCAGTTCTGAAGAGCTACATAAGTTCTCCACAGACGCTTTAACCTAAGGGTAGGAAAGTCAAACAGGTTTACACTATAGAGTTGGAAATGGAGAAAGACCTTGAGACATCCTCAAGAGTCAGCAGAGTTTTAAACTTGTAATTCAATGGTGACAGGTCCAGGTACTCACACCAAAGGATTCCAAGGAGCATCTGTTAAGGTGTGCCTTAAAAGCTGTCTCGGGGTCAAAAATATGATAAGTAGTTAAGTTTTAGAGGTGAACATAAAGCTGTCCTCACATATATAGAGCTCAAAGACACTATATACATGTATAAAAAAAAAAAATCACTTAGAAAGTAAAATGTTGACAGAAAGAGTTACATGCCTAATTACCTGCCACATGAGAGAAAGATTTCTATGAGAATTCACTTTTTCTGGTGTTTTTTTTTTTTTTTTTTTTTTTTGGGGGTGTGTGTGTGTGTTTGTTTGTGTTTTTGTTTTGTTTTTGTTTGTTTGTTGTGGGGGTTTTTTTTTGTTTGGTTTGGTTTTGGTTTTTTTTCCACACCAGCTTAAGGATTAGTCAGCAGGCATGCAACAAGTGTTAAAATTACCAGAATCAAAACCAGATCACTTATGTCACTCTATTGATTACAATTAATACAATTGTGCCAGTGTATTAATGCACTGTTCTTCCACATCTTAGTTACTGTGTACAGCTCTGGTTCTCTCTCCATTTCAAAGAGGACAGTACAAAAAAGTACAAATAAGAATTACAACGATGACCAAGGATTTTAAAACAGTTTCCATGCAAGGAGTTAGAAAGACAAGAGCTCTGGCTTCTAGGCAGCAAAGTAGAGAATGTCAAATTTCTCAAAATACAAATTTCACATTTGTGAGTTTTACATTAGACATAAGTAGAAGTTTCAGACTGCTTTGATGTCTTAAATAAAAGGTATTACTAAAGGTCCCAACTAGCTAGAAAATGTTCCATACTGCCTATCTTACTTCCAGGGGCACTCTTCAGGACTCTCAAAAGCTTGAGTTCAAGCACTGGGATCCTGCTTCAAAATCCAACTAGATACGGTCCTGTGCAACCTGCTGTACTTTGTTCTGCTCTGCAAACAGGAAAGTCATGAGTTCATCCCCTGAGGAGCCCTCCAGTCTCAATTCTTCTGTGATCTGCTGCTCCAATAGCCTTACCATGCCACTGTATTGGTCAGCTGGAATTTCTATGAGCGTGCACATGGACATGTGCACAGTTTTCAATTTCTGCTCAGCATGAAACTGTGTTGTGCAGACAACTGTCCATTACAAATGACAGAGACTTCAGCTGCAATGGATGCTAATGACAGAACCTTACTTTCAAGATTTAAGCCCATACTGTGGTGAAAACTTAGGCACTGATATTCTGAAGTCACAGCACTTGGAAATGCAAGGCACAATGTTTTTGTTATATTAGCATTATGGCCTGAACTGCTTGACACTAAAGTATTACAAGCACTTGAATTCTTACCAAGGCAGTCACTTTCCCCACTTCCCCCTCTCTTGCTGCTCCTAAGAGGAGTTCTTCCAGTTTCCTTTCTTGTGTCCTTTCCACTGCTATTAAAAATTAAAATAATTCAGGTCAGTCTCAATAAAGTAGCAAGTACATATGAAGTACAGCATTGAAAAACTGTATCAAACAAGCCTAGAGAAAAAGAGTTCCAGTGTTACTCATTTGGAAGAGGTATAAATGGCATATTTATTCAGAAAAGTCTGTGTCAAAGCAAAAATATATTCAAAGCATGTAAAATCTGACAAGATGTGTGAATTTGTATACATATTATTATTATAATTTTTTTCAGCACTTACAATCAACCCCACTCCCTGTGGGAGGGAATATGGGAACTACATGACACCCTCATGAGATCTTCCCTGTGCTCTTTTCAGGTTCTCTTCTACTCTTCCTATCACACTACAAGAATTTTATTCTTCTCTAGCAATTCAGCAGATGAACAGCTGAAAAGACTGTTATCTGTGCACTTGCATGTAGAATTAGAAGCAAGATCACTTCAGGTGTGCAGTCTGTGGTAGCATCACAGTACTTCAGCTGTATTTAAGAGTATCACATAGTAACACCAGGAATCAATACAGTTCCTAGAACTCTCAAAAACTATAAGCAGTGAACTTAGGGAAGTATTTGGGCACCATCTGCCTCACTTTTGACCCCTGTGAGGCAATGGAGGAAGACAAGAGGAAGGGGTTTTATTTTTTTCGCCTTTTGACATAACATCTAAGGCTCAATAGCAAGTCCTGAACTTGATCCAGAACTGGGGCACCTTTGCAAACTGTTCGGCATTTTGTTACTTTAATGATTCAGCTGGCATAAAGTCACTAACTATTGCTTGACTTGAGTTTTATCTCATCTAGAGAACCAAGACTTAAGACTATCATATGCCATTCAGAGCTGTAGCAAGGACTACCCCAGCAGGACTGAAATAGCTAAATAATGCTGTTTGTATTCATAATACTTAACTCTCCAAGTCACAAGCCCTCCCCACCTTTCAGTTCTGCAATGAGAACCAAAAACTACGACATTTTTCTTTCTAAAGATCAAATTTAAAGAGAAAATTCAGCTGAGATTCTGTAACTTGAATTAGAAATATCAGCGTTCAGAATACACGTGTTGAAAAAAAACACAAATGAAAGAGACTATGACCTATTAAAGTTACCTTCCAACATATTCCTTATGTCTTTATCATGAGTAACTTCTTTTGCAGTCTCTCCACTCCCGTTAACAATAGAAGTATCAGCATTATGCTGCAAGAGTAACATCACCACCTCCTGAAATACAATGTGAAAACCACTCCTTATCTGTAAGGCCACAATTGGGCTTTCCAGATATTGACATCCTGTAAGATGAGCTGTGTAAGTAACAGTTTCTTACCACTGCTGATTTTTTATGAAAACAGGAAGGGATGTTGTAGAGTGAGACTGACTGCAACCTTCTCTCTCACATCAGTCAGGCTGAATGAACTAAGAGAATAGCTAACTCTGAAAAGGGTGGGGGACCTAGTGCAAATGCTGATTTTGATGGATAAAAATATGACAATTGGTTCTTTTCATAACATAGTAAGTAGTCACTCCTTCAGAAGGGCTAAGAAGTTATTCATAGAGGTAGTATCAGTTTTGGAATGATGGTGGCGTGTGGGGAACAAATCAAACTAGTCTCACATTACACAGACCTACAAAAAGCTCTTGAGTTCTAGCTATCTGTGAAGAAACAGCACTTCAAGACACCAAATGAGCCTGTGTGTACTAACATACAGGGGGTTTTTTTGCCCGCTCTAGAAGCTATTAAGACTAAAAGAATGTGGTTTCTCTCTGCAGTTTTTTTTTTGGACAGAGTTATACAAGCTAGGCAATATGCTTAGTCCATCTGAACACACTGTACCAAAACAGACAATAAGTCATTTTTAGACACTGTATAAACATCTCTTTGAAGTGATCTTATTACTAGCACTTTCTCAACAGTTCCAGAATTGAGGCTTAAAAAAGCCAACACATTTACCTTACGTCCTGTAAAAGCTGCACGATGGAGTGGAGTGTCCCCCATGTCATTCAGCACATTCACATCTGCACCAGCCTAAACAGCAAGACAAAAAGACATCTGAATGTCCTTTCAACAAGAACTACATAGCTATTCCCTCTGACTGGGGGGAAGGGAAGGACAGGACACTAATGTAGGCCTTGTGGCCAATCTGATCAGAACTGTAACACAGCCATCCCAGAAACAAAGATAAAGTACATATGTAAGATTCATAACCCACATTCTGTAAATTGCTTCAAAAAGGAAAAGCCTCCTGCATTTTCTCAGGCATCTTTCACTATTTTAAGAAGAAGGTATATAGGAAATAAGTTTAACACAGGAGGTGGAGGTTTTGTTGGCTTTGGCTTGGGATATTTAGAGTTTCGTATGTTTTTGGTTTATTTATTTGAGTTTTTTTTGGCAGGGAAGTGTTAAGAAGAAAATAACAACAAACAACTTAATGAAAGAACTATAGTGATACTGTATAACTTACATACATTTGTTACAGGTGAACAAAGTAACACCAGCCTCCCAGTGCTTCTGATATAACAACTGTTCTCTCTAGGCAACCACTGCTATTCTTTCACTTCAAGTGCAAAGTTTTGAGTGAGCATTGATAGTACCACCTGAAACTTAACCTTTCTTCTACTTTTCCTCTTCAACTGTCTTTGTCTTGAATATCCCTTCCTTTTGTCACACATTTTCTCCATGTCATACCTTTAATCTGAAAGGAGGACTGCTTGCCACAGTGCACAGGCACTGTCCCAGGAAACCAAGAAATCCTATTCTTCTTTCATTGAATATGCCTTCTACACCACTTCACCTAACCTCTCAACAAAGGGTCAGAAAGAGGGCAGGACATACATAACTTCAGCACATATGTTTAGACCACATTATTTAGCCATGTCACTGCTACCTGCCTAAAGTTAACTGATGCACCTGACTTAAGCTCTAGAGCTCTGTTTCTAAAAATACCTCCTTCACTTGCTCTTTGAGCAAAAAATCTAGGCACAAGTACACAAACACACACATGCCTAGTTTTCAGAGTGGCACAGCCTCCCTTATTTCTCACCATATTCTTTAAGTAATACCTTTTCAAGAGCCTTTAAAGAAACAAAGAAAGCACAAAGTTACATATACTCTTCCAGCTCTTGAAGTTGGATGCATTAAGTGAGCAAACTTCACCATTTGCTTTAAGCAGCCCTCTGAAATTGAAAACAGCAGTATTTACTGAGGAAGTGTGTAGGCTAGAGAAGAATTTCTCCAAGAAATCTCAAATTTGTTTCCTCCTGGATTATCCCCTCTGGATTATGGCCGGCAGCCTTTTTTCTGAATGAAACTCAAGTTTAGATTAGCTACCTTTGTACTTAAGGCTATTTTATCACACCCCTGCCACCTACAGCCTATAGGTGTAGAATACAGTCTAATACAGTTAGGGTTGGTTCAAGCTACTGAGAGCAAAAAAAGAAAGTTCAGTCAGAAGCATTTGCAGTTGTTACGCACAAATAAACAGGTCAGCTTGGACAATGGAGGTTTGTCCTTTCAAAGTTCATCACACAGTGTGTTATTTCAAAGATGTTAGAAAGGAATAATAAGTTAAACTGTATTAGCTTGTGCCTGAAAGAAACACATATAAGTTACTTTGCACAGACTTCTGGGCATACTTCTACGCACAACAGAGAATTAGATGAGTTTTTTTGCATGTGAGACACTTTAGCCTTTTCTACAACTCAGTAAGAGAAATTGCCAAGAGAAAGCTAGCTAAGTACTGATAATTGCAAACACTGTTCAGAGTAACCGCTTATGCTACTGCATAGATTTCCAGTGTCACTGTTCCTAGTCCTTGTAAACTGCTCCAATCTCTATCTACCACAACCATCTCATTCCTTAGTTTTAATTCTCACTTACATGTATGTTACATGTAGACAAATGGTAGGAGTGGCTCTACCTCTCTGCAAAGCCTCCTTTCTTCTATCACAAAAACCTGAATAAACACTAATTGCTTCTAGAATAACAAAGAATTTTTTGCCTTCGACATGGAGGAAAATAGAAATATACCTTCAGCAAATCCTCTACCACAACAGCATGTCCAAAGTAGCAAGCAAGGTGAAGAGGTGTCCAACCCATATTAGATTTACTTCTGCCTAAAAGACAAAACAAGTAAATTTAGTTTTGGTCACACAATGCAATCTGAGGCTGGAATGGATGACCATTTTTCACAGTAACAGAGGAACAAGGAGGTTGGAAGCATCAGTACTACTCACGTTATTTGAATTACTAAATTAGGACACAGTTTGAGAATGCTGAATTCAAAGATACAAAAATCTTTCTGAAAGGAAAAAGTCATGTAGCCTGACTGAGAATAAAACTTTTGTTGCATGTAATACCTCATCCTTCAACACTAGCAAGAAGCTTCAGTTACTTTCATTCCCTGTGAATATGACACATGCAAGTACATATTCCTCTTGTTTATCAAAAAAGTCTTTGGTTTACCGATTTTATTTCCTTCATGCAAATGAGAGGTAGAACAACGCATTTTTTAAACAAAGGATCCAAAACAAAACAGGTGGAATGACCTAGTGTTGGGGGGGTTTGTTGTCTTGTTCTTGTATTCAATTTTAATAAAGACAGCCTTACTAAGCAACATGACTTCAAACCTTTGTGCACAGTAGAACTCATGTATCATCTACAGCTCTAGCTGCAGAATGATAAAGCAGAGACAGGAAGCAGGCAAAGGAAAATATGATTTATGCTTTAAAGAGCATTTAAAACATGCTCTGGAGGACTGTATGAATAAAATTCAACAACTGTCCTTCTTTAAAAGCAAAATATTAAAGCATTAGGGATTACTGAAGTTAACAATTCATGTTACTTTTCAACTGCAACAAGCAAAATTGATCCGTGCTTTATTTTTACTAAGCAACAGACCCAAGGCATTCCAAGTGTCACCTAAAAGCAACCATTTCACATTTGGAAGCAAAATGAAAATGAGGCATTGCAAAATGTTTTGAAATTACTGCCACCATTAAATTTCCCCTTGTCACGTAACCTCAAGTACTGAGGCATGGAAAATGCACAATAGAAGTTTAACCTGAGGAAATAAGCCAATAGCATGAGGAAAACCAAACTGTTGATCTTGAAAGTTCATCATATTTTCTGCTATCATATTAAAAATTAACATTAGAATGTGGTTCACAGCTGAAATACTTTCCCATTTCTTAAAACTTTTTCCAGCTAACATTTCTGCCCTGTATTGGCAATTTCTTTTGTTATTTGATTCTCTTTCTTCTCAACTCCCATTGTTACCAATTCCAGATTTAGATCTTTGTCATCTGAGTCTGGCCTACAACAGAGCTCCTACACTACATGACGGATGGGTTAAGGTACCACAGAAGATAAATACTGTATGGATCACTACTCTGGGGCTATTTATGCTGGGTAACATACTAAATGGGCATCATTCATCCCTCAGTCTAATGGGGAATAAGGTTCTTTCAAAGAACACAAAAGAGGTCTGAGTTGCACTGAATTCATAAAATTAGCCCAAGATAGTCATTCGTTACAGCACTGACAAGACTGTGCTACTGCCAAGGAATTTGGTCATGGGAAAAAAAAAATAATCAAGAACCTGCCCAGATCTTCCTGAACAAAATGCCAAAGGCCCTTGTTCTGCATCCACTCAATGTTTGCCTTTCTGATGTTAGGTAGTCCGTTCTTACTCAAGCTCCTGAGGTGTTTGTTACTTCTCTTCAAGTGACCCCAAGTGTTTGTACCTTTTTTTGTTATTATTTTAAACGAGGACATCATTACAGCAGGGAGAATGCAAGAATAGGAAAGTAGAAATAGTATAATTCCAACAAAAATATAAGATCTCTACCCCTCCCACCCAGCCCTTTGCTTTAATGCCAGTTAACTCTAAGTCTCAAGTGTTACCATTAGTTTAGAGAATGGAGACAAACTAGGCAGTAATTTTCCAGCTTGGCCTGCCAGGCCACTGTGCAGTCATTCAAATGTTTATTTTGCCATAACACACTATTAACCATTGAAGTTTTTAGATTTCTTACTTTGAAAATTCCTAGACATGCTATTTTCTTGTATTTAAGGAGAACGAGCCAACAATAGATGGCCTTGCAAAGCATGACCATTTTGGATGAAACTTGGGTTTAGTGCTGTTTTAATTCTTCCCAAACCAGTGACCTGAGAAAACCAAAAACGGAAGTTCAGATGATATGGCTGGATTTTCCTTGAGCAAGTCAGCAAGCACCGACTGTGTAAAATACAGTCACAACAGAGCAAGTAGAAGCCTGAATTTGCTTTCTCTTCCTTCACTTTGGCTGAAATTGGAATGTTTAGGATCACTGTTGTCAGACTTTACACTTACAAATCTACAGCACACACAGTCTCAGACATAGGCTCGCCCCTGGAAAGACAAGTACAAGGTGTCGAAGATAGGCTTTGACAGGCAGGCACGTTAACTTGTCAGACTTACGTCTCCCAAGGCACACCCTTGAGGAAGTTTACACTACCTCCTGTACAGCCTCCCACCTGCTCCAGAAGCACTTTATTCCAAGCCAAGTGTCATTGCAACAGCAGATGCAAGTACTGAAGGAACTGCCGAGCACTGAAGACATTCCCCATGCCCTGACTTTCTAGGGACATCTGATTATCCACAGAAGCACAACAGGCTGTGAGGAAGAGAAGGAAGACTGAGGGTTGCAAAAAGACCGTTATAGTCTACAGTGTGTATTTTAGTTAATCATCATGTGGTTATGCAATTACTATCTGGTAGTACCTGGCAGGTCAGAACTTGTAGCAAGACATGGTGGTTTTGCTAGTGAGGGGGCACAGCAGAGCTAGTCATACTGCAGAGGCTGTTTGGCCTGAATTTGTCTTAGGCTATTTTCTATGAAGTACTCTATGGGAGCAGAATGAAACAAGTCAGTCTCTGAAAAGTTGCTGTGGAAGAAGAGAGTTAGCTCTGAAGTTAGTGAACAGTTGCCCCAGAGAACACCTTAATTACACTTCCATGTCCTCTAACATTTAGAAGAATCAGAACTTAGAAAGCAGAGATTTCACTGTGAAAAGATTCCATATTCAGAATTATTTTTTTAACCTAAGCTATCATGAGAACACTTCATCTAGCTTCCTAGATCTCCCATTAGCAAGCAAGAATTAACTGGCTGGCATGTATTGCTAAACTAGAAGAACAAGAGCTAAGCACCATCTTTCTGCTCATTACCTCAAGTCTTTTCTACACAGCAGACTTTCCGACCAGAGATCCATTTGCTTGACATAATACAGACTGCAGACTATGCCATTTCATTATTTTTTCTTGACTTCAGATTATGTGTAAGAACACATCTGAAATGCACTGAAATCTCTCTTAAACACAAGAGACTGCAGGAACTTATTTACAGGTACTGTTGTATGAATTTTATGGTACTTTTATTCCAACTGTTTAGGCACTACACACAATGTCTTGAATATTTGCAAACGACATACTTGTACAGGTGGAGGACTTTATCGTCATCAAGGTCTGTTAAGTTCCCCTTTAAATGATGAACTAGTTCCCCAAAAATGAAGCAGCAAGAGCTTGGGTTTACAACTTGTTTTTCTGAGGTGAGTACATTAACCATTGGGAAAACACAAACACAGCTGAGAAGTCAAACAAAAGGATGACTAAACTGATGATTAAGAACGAGACTTGGGAAAGGCATAGAGCTTGTTCAGATAACAGGTATCCCTGCACTTTAGGGCAAGGTGTTCCCTCTCTCATGGCCAAGAGGAAGCATAGTTGGTCTTTCCCCTCTCCCTCTGTATCACTATCTTCTCAGTGCTGCTTAACAGTTATATGTTGAACAATAGAATACCAGCCTCTGTAGAAAGAGTGGGATACACACCCACTTCTTTGAAGCAACCAGAAACACGCTCACGTAAATAAAGAGAAATAAAAAGCTACTAAATTAATAAAGAAATAAGGCAGTCTGAAATTGCTAGCAAGCTTGAAAATCCCATTCCAGTCTGCAGTTTTAATGCTCAGCAAACAAGTTGGTTGGCCATAAATATGTTAGTTACACATAAGGAAAACTTTGGTGTGGGCCAAAGACAGATGAAGAGCAGTTTTAGTTACTTTTCCCAAGTAACCTAGTATATTGCTAATAGTAAGGAGTACAGATTTGTCCCAAACATTGCTGCAAGTGGCAAGAAATGTAATGCTCCTAGTATGTGATAATGAAACACAGGCCTAAAGAAAACATTAAAAAAAAAAAAATAAAAAAAATAAATCACACTGAGCAGAGCACAAATGAATGACCTGATCTCATCTCTGCAGCCCCGATGAAGGCTATTAACTTCTCTGAACCATCCCCTGGCACTATGGTCTGTTTGTTTCAGTATTATAAAGCTCCAAAGCAGGCATAAGCATGACCACAGGCAAAAAGAGTTACCAGCTCTTTGCCTTGTCAATGCTGCCAATGTCTGCGAATTACTATGATATTTTCTGTACATTAAAACTATCTGTACTCTGCTTTTATCATCTCTCCCCTATTCAAATATGGCCTTAAGTCATAGGGTAAAAGCAGCTGTTTAAGTGATTTTTTTATTACTCTGTTGAGCACTCCAAAGAAAGGAAGATTATACTATCACCAGTTTCATTACAGGTGGCTTCAAACAGTGAGATTACAAACATATGAGGAAAGCTACTAACCTTTACAGTTGATATCAAAGCTTATTTCTCCTTTGTCCATGGTATCCAACAGCTGTTTAACTTCTTCAGCATTTCCATTTCTAGCATCGTGGAGAAGCTGCTGTTCTGCTTCAGTACTCATCTCTAACAAAAGATAGGAAAGAACCAATTTTGCAATCTCTTATGCTGCTGTAAGTTATGGCTTAGTATTACGTCACTTTTCTACCTTATTTAACTCTAGTATGAGAAAGATAATTATTCTCCCTGTGGAACACATTTAATGCGCAAGCTGTTTTCAACAGTCCAGCACTCAGGATACTAAGAAGCATTAAAATTCCTCATACAAAGCAGTTAAATAACAAATTACCCAAGTTTTCTTTCTTCTCAGTTTTCTAGGTTCTAAGTATGGCTTGGGATTTGGAACTGCACGCCACAAACAAGACAAGCTTTCCTACAAGCATTAACCCATAGGCATTTACTTTTCCCTCAGAAGGCTTTCACCGTTACCCCTTAAGGTTTCCAGAGGCAACAAGGAAACAAAAAAAAAAATTTATGTACACCTACTAGCCCAAGTATTTCTTCAGAATTAACTAACACTTATTTTGGCTGCCAACCTCAGGGAACAGAATCTGTCTTTGCATGGAGGTCCCAGATACCCATCAGTGATTGGTACAATCATCTCTTGAAAACCTGGATACCTGAGCCCCTCCAATCTCGACTTGAAGAGGAGTCAGGTACTCAAACAACTTTGCAGATTTGATCTAATCTTTAAGAAACGCAATAGTACAATATAAAGAAGTTAACACATAACTGTAAAACATTACTAATTAATTCTTATCTTACCATCGCTCTTGAACTACAAAAAAAAAAAAAGGGAGAAACCAAAACTTTTTAGGTAATTATTTTACAGCTCTCTACTAGACAGGGCGCCTTAGACCTTTGGGCAAACGATGCTGCTACTTACCAGGTCTCCTGCAGAATACAGTTACTAAGTGATGTCTTAACCAATCTTTTTCCACACTGAAATCACAACCTGAGGTTGGTTTGCCTTTTTTTAAAATGCTATTACAACAACTACCAACCATATGAAGCTTAACAAGGGAAAGTGCTGGATTCTGCACTTGGGACAGGGCACCACAATATAACAAAGATACGAAGCTATTAGAGAGTATGCAAAGGAGGGCCACAAGGATGGTGAAAGGTCTGGAGGGGAGGCCTTTTGAAGAGCTGCTGAGGTCTGTTCAGCCTGGAAGAGACTGAAGGGAGACCTCATTGTGGTCTTCAACATCCTCATGAGGGGAAAGGGAAAGCTCTTCACTCTCGTGACCAGTGACAGAACTCAAGGTAACAGCATGAAACCAAGTTGGGGAAGGCTTAGATTAGATATCGGGAAAAAGCTTTTCACCCAGAGGGTGGTTGGGCACTGGAACAGGTTCCCCAGGGAAATGGTCACTGCATCAAGCCTGTCTGAGTTCAAGAAGTATGTGGAAAAAGCTCTCAGGCACATGGTATGATTCTTGGGGTGTCTTGCGTAGGGCCAGAAGTTGGACTTGATGGTCCTGATGGGCCCCCTTCCAATTCAGCATATTCTATGATTCAACTAGACCCAGATGCAGCAATGCCCTAATTAAATAGGCTGCTTTTAAGAGGTATCAAAAAACAATTTTAAAAACAGCTTCAAAAGTCTGTGCTGCTATACACAATTTATTGCTGTTAAATACAATATGAAAACAAGAGGCTGTTGTCCAAATTTAGTGTCTGCAGTTTAGTAGGTTCACCTAACACACTAGGTTTACCAAGTCCTGCAGATCTGAAATTGGTTAGTGATTACTGGCCTCACATAGTTAGCTTTCCCATACTAGCAGAGGTTTTGATTGGTCCCACAAACTGTTTACACTCTGCTGTACTGGAAAGGCAGCTTGACTGCACCACACACACTCATAGCTTAAATACATGCAGGGAGCTCTTCGACTACTGTAAGATAAGAAGCCACTCAGCAAGAAAAGAGACAGTGAGAAAAACTTGGTAAGCAACAAAAAGCCTGCAACAGTGACAGATCCTGTAATGTTCAGGCGGAAACCCAGAACACGACAGACTGTCAAAGCCCTAACAATACAGCAAGGACAAGTTTCCCCACCTTTTGCTCAATCAGCAAAGGGAAAGGGAGAATCCATTTTCCAAGAAATTGACAGACTAAACAAGCCCTTTCTAGGATATTTCAGAACAAACTGAATCAGTCACCTGCAATCTATCACAGACACAGGATCCAAATGCCTTCTCCAGAAGTGGTTACACAGTACTCTTTGTTTGTGCATGCTTTTCAATTCTACTAGAAAACAAAACAAAACAGTACTGGTTCTAGTAGTCCTTCAAGACCTGAAACTACTTTCTTCTTTAAACAGGAGTCTGTCCACTAGAGCAAGACAACACAATACAGTTTATTGTTACCGGGGCAGGTATAACTTTCTTCAGTGAATCAGTTGTACCAGTGTCTAGAGAAAGATCAAAATCAAATATGTTAAGGTATTATCAGCCTGTAAGACTGTTTCTGAAGCTGAGTGATACAGTTTCAGTGGGACACAGAATGGAGCTCTGACAATCATACAGACAAAAGCCAAGAGGATGGAGCTCATCCTGCTGGCCTACGAGTATTAAGGGAAAAAAAAAAATCATCTTTCATTTTCACCCCCTTGCACACAGTATTTCTTTATCTATCTTTCAGATGAGAGAAACACACTCCTATCATTACCCTGTATCATTTCTCAACATCCCACATACTCAGCAGGTACAAATAGTAATGTACTTCCAACACATTAAGAACCTGCTGTTTCCATTTGATATTGATGAGATGGGAGAAAAGACTGCTTGGGAAGGGAACCAAGACACTGATTCAAATACACAACTCTTGCATGCAGCAAGGCCTGTTATACACAAGCAGAATCTTAAACAGCTTAAGATACATGGAAAGCTGAATCATCATGTAAAATTACTGCATGGTTTTTCTCCCGCCAAATAGTCATAAGGTTAAAATCATTGATTCATCTGTACTCTTACAGGAATCATTAGCAAGAGAGTGACACACTTAGTAACATGGCTGGGAAAGGTCTATCTGCTTCACTGATTTAGTCCCAAAGACTTTGCTGTTTAGACCAAGCCTCCAATTTCAAATACACTCTGTAAGCTTGAAGCATTCAGTGATGCAGAAGAATGACTGTCTGGCTATTAGTCATAGTTAGATGGATCACTCAGTTGAAAATGTTTCTACAGTTGGGGTTGCAAAGTGAATCTGCATGCAGTTACCCACCAGACAAGTGATAAAGAATATAAAGTTTTAGGTAATGAGCTAAATGAAGTGCCTAAATGGAGATGTCAGCAAAGAGGCTCTTAACAGAACTTCTTAACCTTGAAAATACTGCTTTAAGCAACAGGATTTGCTCTATAATGGAGATGAGCAACCACCAGCAGAAATTTGAGTGACAAGTTTAGAGTATGGAAACAAATCAATATACAGGCACTCAAATGCTGTGCACTTACAACTGTACTTTGTACACCTACATTCCCCTGTGGTTGGGAGTGTATTTGGTCCCATGATCCACCACCAAGAGAGCTCCAACATTCTTATCTACCAGTTTTGAGGCACTGGGCCAGACCATCAGCATTGAGGGAGAAACTGAATAGTTTAGTTTGGAGTTCTTAGTCTTAAGATACTACTAGCAGGTTAATCTATACGAATTGTGCTGCCCCTCTGCAAATCTACTTAGCCACTTAGGAGAGCACACATCTCTTCAATCAGTGGTGCTGCCATCATCACAGCTGATATATGTTAAATTGCCTTTCACAGCTCATCTTCCTGCCTTGTGCCACTGAAAGGTTTGCATGGTAGTATCCACAGTTACTGGCATACCATGACAAAACATCACAGAAAATTATTTAGCATCTCCTCTGCAGCTGAGATGTGACTGCAAGGCACTTGTGTTGAACTCATTAGGACTATCAGAGCAGTACTTGACTGCTAATTGAATCTTATCCTTTAAGAAGGTATAAAAAATAGCAGAGATGCTCCACTTTTATCTTCTTTATTGAGGCCTATGTCAGAGTGATGCCACACTATTCACTATTACAGCATCTGTCTTCACACAGGGGTTGTCTCCAACACAGCGTGCCCAGGCTACCATTCTGCCTACATGCCTGTTTAAGGAAGTTTTGCAGGATACTCCAACACAAAAAGCCACCTTATTACCGATATACAAACTATGAACTTTACCCAACTGCTAGGATATCATCCAAGCAAAAAAAGCTATTTTTCTCAAAGAGGTCTACAAAGATCTAAAGTGCCATCCCTGACCATGGGGCTGCACTATTTCTAAGACCCATTTGCTTTTGCTTTGATTTCTTCTCCTGCTGAGTCCTCCACTCATGTACACAGCTGAGAACAGTGAAAATACACAGTAAGCAGAACATAGGTGGGTTTCACACTGCTACAGCTAGAAAAGCAGGAGAAGCAGTACTGGCACTGGCCAACTTAACATTAAGGCTCTGAGGCAGTAGTCACGGGTTTCACGGGAAGCCTTCTACTCGAGACAAACAGTAAGGCTAGTAAAAATCACAACATTGCCTAGTGTTTCAAGAGATCTCCCTCTAGCAAGGAAAATTAGATTCCTGTAGGAAAGGATGACTTCTTACATGCCCCAGCACGCGCACATTATGATGTGATGCTCGTAAAGGAGGCAGACAAAATTCACCAAACCGCACAGACAGACAGAACCTGTCTGCAAACCCACACAACACACTGTACTGCAGGAGTTGCTCCAAGAAGAAACAGTGGCTGTACTAGAAGCATGTGCGATGTTATCTAAAAGTAGTTGTTTTAATCTTCGGGTAAAGGGTTCTAGAAGTTGAACATGCTTCTACGACAGTCTTCCTGTGAAAGCATCACCCCTACAAAATCAACCTACTCTTTGCTTAATAGCAATTAACACAGCATCTATTCAATACCACTGCCAAGGCAACAGCTATTTAACTATTCATGGGTCTTGGGTATCTCCTGGCTGTTTTCTGCACATATGTTAGTCCCGTTACATCAAAGACGTTCTTTCAGCCCAGGAGCTCCGAATAAGCTTACCCAAAGCTCGTGAGAGATCTCACCCGGATCAGCAAGCAGGCACAGTCCCAAGCAGACAGGAACTTTAGCAGAATGCCCGGAGTTCCCTGCGTCCGCCTGGAACCGAGCAGCTCGTTTCGGTAGCGGTAGTTATACACTTTTCAAGGCGAGACGGGCTCACGCGTGGCAGCAGCTCCGCTTCTTGCCTGCGGTGAAAGGCGTGCTCAGACCCGGGAGCACCAGCCGTTCCAGGAGGAGGCGAGAGAGGCGGACGAGGCACCCCCATACAGCGGCGGGGCCGCACTCTGCTTCCCAAGGCCAGGGGCCGCCCCCGGCCCGCCCTGCCGCCTCCACCCGGCTGTGGGCCGGCGGCTCGCCCCGCACGGCTCGCCCCGAGCGGGGCACCCAGCGGCACCCCCGGACACGGGGCAGCCAGAGGCGGCCGCACAGGGCAGCCAAAGTCGCCGCCACGGTAGCGGCAGCAACAAAGCCGGCGCCGCTGCGGGAGGGCGGCGCATCCCCCGCCGCGGGCGGAAACCCGCCCCGACCGGGCTCATCCACCGCCGGCCCGGCCCGGCCCGTCCCGGCCTCACCTCGCCTCTCCTCGCCGCGCCGCGCCGCCCCGCCCCGCCCCGCCCCGTTCCCACCGCCGCTGCCCCGCGCTGCCTTACGGGCACCGAGCCCGCCCGCATGTGACCGGCAGCGGCGGCCGGGCCCCTCCCGCTCCCCGCGCACGGCGGACGGGGCGGGGCGGGGCGGGCAGAGCTCTGCCCGCCGGGCCCCGGCAGCGACCCCGGGCAGGGGGCACCGCACGGCGGCCGGCCCGGGGGCATGGGGCTAGCTGCAGCCCGCCCGGAAAGCCGGGCAGGGGGGTGAAGCAAAGCCCTGCCGAGGGCGCTGCCCCCGCCCGCCCCTCCCGTGAGAGGGTCGGGACAGTGAGCACTCTGCTGCCCCGGGGCTGCACGCTGCGGAGCTGCAGCACAGACTTCAGTGGAGGAGAAATGGTCATAAATTTAAACACAAAAAGTTCCATCTCAACATGAGGAAGAGCTTCTTTACATTGAAGGTGGCAGAGCGCTGGAACAGCTGCCCAGGGAGGCCGTGGAGTCTCCCTCTCTGGAGACATTCCAAACCCACCCGGACGCGTTCCTGTGTCACCTGCTCTAGGTGACCCTGCCGTGGTAGGGGGTTGGACTGGGTGATCTCCAGAAGTGCCTTCCAACCCCAAGCTATTCTGTGATTCTGTGACTGCCTGTCTCCGCTCCCCTCTGCCCTGGGAGCACTCAGGATCCTCAGCAGGGGCGGAACGGGGAGAAGAGGCGGTGGGAACGTGAAGGCACCGACAGGTGTTCAGAGAGATGGGAAGAACAGGAAAAATGGGCTCAAAAGAGGACGGTAACAGTACAAGAATGGTGCACCACCGGCCGGGGAAAAACGTTTCTTGGAAATTGTTTCAGTCACGTGTACAACCATGGTGCAAGTGAAAGGAAACTGTTAATACACACGCTGTTTCTAAGAACAGCATGGCCAAAAGGAGCCTGGAAGAGCAAGAGATTCGGTGCTACCAGGGACAAAAAGTGAAGTACTCCCTTTGCTCCAGGCGCTCCACTCCCTCCTCTCTGTTTGTCCTGTCCTTATTTATGCTCCACTACACCTTTCACCTGAATCCAAGACATGGCACCTTGTTTTTCTGCCTGTAGAACATGAGAGAGGTTTTGCCTTTTGAAACCCCCCGCAGTGCCTTTGAAATCCTGCAGGAATTTGTTACGGGAGCAGGGAAGCTTTGCGCCGTTGCAGCATGACCAAGTCTCTGTCATATGAAGAAGGAGCACTGAAAAGGCAGAGCAGGAGCCACAGGTGCCATGCCTACCTAATCTCAAAAGATTAGGATGAAACTCCTGTTCCAGAAGTGGGCAAGTTTAAACCTGAGCAATTATTGTTAAACTCTTCAGACATAAATAATGAGGCAAGCTTCGCTTTTCTCTATTGTCTATAGCTACATACATATTTTCAATGTTCGAAGAATGACATACCAAAAAGAAGAAAAAGAACAGTTCCATACCTGCACAGATAACGCAAATTTATCATGTTTGGACTTCTGCTGCTATTTGTTACTTTAAATTAGTTTATCTTAGTTAAGAGATCTGCTTCCAGGCATGCTTCAGCAAGAAGTGTATGACATCTAAGAGGCTTCAGGGAAGGATCACATTGACTTTCCTTTCTTAGGAGCAGGTCTTCAAGTTGCTGTCCTTACTTTCAGAGCACTATCTGTGTCATCTTCACATACCTTTCCCTTTATTTCTTCTTCTTGCTTCTGACTTTGAGCCATCTTTCATAATGCCATAACTGCTTTAAGCAACCTCGCTATAAACCCAAGCATCCTTCCCTTTCCCTATTTAGTACTATATTTCATGAACATGAATACTATATAAAATATGTATATTATTACCCCATATTTCTTACACATTTTGTAATATAATAGAGACATTGACATCTCTCTATTCTATAACCTACTGCAATGCAGCACAAAATATATATCTCAGAGTTTCACCTTCAGCCAGTCAGTGCAGTTTTTTTCTCTGAGTAAGAAATGCCTGAAAACAATAAAAAGAGTAAAGAGCAACAGAGATAGCAAGTAGATCTTGCATCCTTTCAGATGCCATGATGTCCATGTGCCTGCAGCACTAGACTGACCCTGGATGGAATTCTCCCACGGCAGGCTACACAGATCCCATCTGTGCAGAGAAGTTGCTCTTTGGTCAAGCTAATTTAGATTTCTTACAAGAAAACATCTGTTTATTTCACAGGAGAGGTTCACTCCTTGCTATGCTTCTAGATAAAGGCAAGGCCATGCAGAGGGTGTAGTTGCCTGCACCACATGGGACCTACCTTCACACTCCTCTGTGTCAAGGAGATGTCAGAGTTTATCCTGCTTCCTAGGGTTTTGTGCACCATGACACACGCCTGAAGGCAGCACAGCACAGACCTAGGCCTGCTCCAAACAACTGTAGTGTGGATCACTGACTCCTGGATGTACAGTGCTCTCCTGGTCAGGATCGCTAAACTCCCCCTGCTTCCAGCATCTTCAGAGAGTGTCTGTTTTTCATCAGTGTTTTCCCTCCTTGCACATCCCAAAGTAATAATGACCCAGTGCATTTTGGACTTTGAAGTGTGGAAATGAGAAAAAGGGTGTTTTGTTGTGTTTTAAGCATATTTTTATTGTGTGGGTGGTTTGCTTTTTTTTTACCTTCAATTTTTCGGATAACCTGATGAAATTAGTGATGCAGAAGGCATGAAACAGGTCCTGTCCTAAGGCTGAAATCACTGACAAACAGCCTGGAACAGAGATCATTGAAATGTTTTGTCAGTGATTTTCACAGTATAATTTTTATACCCTCTCAGATTCTGTGATAGGGCAACCTGATAGCAGAAGTCAAAGCTGTAAGGCCATAGTGCTTCCTGAGGAGAAACTTCTTTAGGCAGGCAGCTTTTGCTGGGTGGAGTGCTTCATCAACTAGTTGAATTCATTGCTGCAGGCAACCAAACCCTGTAACTAGGAAGTATTTCAGCTGGAAATTTTGAAATAATACCACTCTTTATTGAAAAAAGTAACCATGGTATTGTGACTGATGTCATCACTAGAAACTATACAAGCTAAGATGCCAATCATTTCTCATTTTGCAAGGTGTCATTTGCAGTGGCGAGAAGACAAGCAACACTTCTCTACATGCCTTTCTATATCTGCACAGTTGACCTGGGTTGCTAATGGTTTATCCAGGACTGAATTAAGGAAAAGCTTTTGGAAACATTTCAGACTTGGAAAGGGACAAGAATTTATGCATATTTATATTGCTACCCTGCATGAAACTTAACAGTTTTAATTCGGATACAGCAACTCTTCATTGCACTGACACTTTGTTTTCTTCCCCTTCAGATTAGAGCATACTAGTCAAATTTAAGATATATGACTGTGCAAGGGAGTGCACGTATAAAAGATAAGTGGAAGTAATAAATGATACATGACAGGTTGTATGTTTGCTTTCACACAGTAACATGTTTAATGACTAAGTGTTCATTAGCTGACCAACAGTCCTTGGACAGAAGCTAAAAATTCATTCCTCAGCAGCTTTCATGCAACCTTGGTGCACTTCTTGAGGAAGTTGCTCCTCAGTTTTGTCTGGAAAGCAGTGTAGTAAGCATAGGTCCTTGTCATACATCCCCATTGATTTTATTTACTAAGCTGGCAAAAGACAGACACAGCAGAGTTAACTAATGTGCTGACACTCTCAAATATGATTCTTGTGGATTTCCCTGGATTACCAAGAGCAACTGCCAGTGAGTGATCAAAACAAATGTTCATGTTGTTCTAAACTGCCTGCAAAAGGAATTCATGGAGATGCAAGTCTGTTGCTGAAGTTTCTTTCATGCTTTTCAAGAAATAACCCTTTAATGTAGTTAATTCATAGATGGTGTTATCTGGATTGCCTTCTGAAATGAGAAATGTTTCTTGCTTCTAAAAGCAGCACTGAAACAAGCTCAAGCAGTTTCTGGAGGTATCCTCTAGCAGGAAAAAAAAATCCTCAACAGAGAAGAGTTCCTTTTAAGATGCCCCTTTTTATCTGAGGGCAGGTATGACAGGAAAAAATGTGAGAATTCACTGCTGGTCTTCTTGTCTCAGGAGGCTCCTAAAACCTGCCAGCAGTTACTGCTGCATAGGAAAGCTTTTTCATTTCTCTAGCTCTACAGAAGGCAACTGTACACTGCTATAGACAGCACAAACACTGGTTTGTGGCTAAATGAGAAGAAACATTTTTAACTAAGGTGTTAAGTCACCTGTACATTTACTTCTCCTTAGTCCTACCAGACATGTAGTTTTAGACAAAGAGTTAGGCTTGTTTAATGCACTTTCTTGTTCTTGTCATTTAATCAGTTGGTTTGGTTTTAGCTCCAAAATGATACATCAGCTGCATATGGACAGCTTATTGCTATGAAACTTAGAGCTAATTTATGTCAGTTTAGACCACAGTCTAGAAAAATGCATCATTGTGAAACTGAAATCAGCTGAACTGCTTTGTAGTTACATATATATATGCTCATTATTGGATGGCCCAATTGAGATTTCTATTGAATGCAGAGTGAAATTGGAGTATCAGAGAAAATTTAGTATTTTGTTGGTAAGTTACTGTAGCAAAATGCTCACCTTAAGCTATTCCTAAGATAAAGCTACAGTACTGGCAGAGTTTCAGTAGAAGAAAATCCTGCCCAAAACTAGAATACAGAACTGAGGAAATTAATTGATAGTACATGCCATGACATTGTCCTTATTTGTTCTTAATCTTCCTCTTTTTTTTATTATAAAAGAGAAGTTGCAAATGCGTCATGTTCCTTGAACTGTTGTATGCAAAATAAAGCAGCTTTATTGACATTTTACTCAAACTTTAGTTCTTCTGTATTTTTAAGTACTGTATTTTTCACTTATTTATAATTCAGTCCTGATGGAATAAATACTATTTGTATCTGGTTTAAGCTTTTTGTTTTCTAGGATTAGATTCTAGTTCCAGAAAAGCACCAATAATTACCTGGTGTATTTTCTTGCCCTGAGAAGACAGAACAACAATTTGGATTCAAGGTGGTAATTTGGGATGCTTCCTGAACCTCAGAGTCTCCTTTTGCTTAAATGATTTGATTTCAGCTTTGTTTCCATTTGCTATCTATAGTTCACAGGAACAGAACTGATGAAGCAAATGTTAGATTTAGTTACCATTTTAAATATCAAAGTTAATGCATTGTTGTGAAGAGTATCAGTTTGGGAGATGTCTATCCATATAAAGAACAGTGAGGTTCAGTTATGTACTAAAAGATGACCCCAAATAGTTCAGTAAACTCTGTCATTTCTTTGATTTGAAAGCTGTGGATATGTATTTCATACCAGCTTTAATATAAGTTTATTTCAGATGGACAAAGAAATTAATTAGTTGTTAAATACTCCTCTGCATCATATTAATGCAGCTGCTCTGTTATTAATTTAGTGTATATATAAACATGCTGGAGATTTTCTATTTAGTAAGACTTGCCACAAATATAAATGCCAGTGAAAGGAAATTATAGAGTCCTCAGAAATCTGTCAGAGATGTCTATAGTTCATACAGTTTTTGTGATTTATTCTTTTTATCTTCTTATCTGGTACATTTTCTTCCTGGCCCAACAGTAGATTGCTATAGTCTTTCATATCGATGCTCTTATATGTATTGTAGACAACAGCCATAAAAAATGTAACATTTTGGAGCTATTTAAAAACAAATTGTGTGTATAATAATGTAAACTCATTTGTTCAGCTAAGTAAAAACTAGCAAATTACAAAGCAGAGGCACTATACTGCTGTCAGAAGGTTTAGCAATGTCTTGTCATAGTTCTTTGTTTAAATTATAAGGCAATTTAGTATTAGATGAATAGATGCGACTTTGCATGATACAATGTGCTTTTTTTGTCATGTTTTGAGACTGGGTATATTCTTTTTATTATTGTTTCAAAGATAATTAAATCAGCTGTGTCCGTGACACTGAAGACGGAGGTGGTCTTGAATTCACTTTACCTCTTAAATAATTTCTGCGGACCAGAAGTTCTCCATCTCCATCCAGAACATATGTAGTTGATAACACAGGTTTGTCCCTACTCAGTTGCATCCTGGGTTTTGTTGTTCTTTTTTTGTTTGTTTGGGTTTTTGTTTTTTTCTTTTTGTGGGTTGTTTTGGTTTTTTCTTTAGAACGCCTGTCCTGACTAACAATCCTGACCTCTAATCGTGTTCTCCAGAGCAGATGCCGATTCTTCAAGCTTTTGAGAGGGAGGAAAGCAAAGCTTACCTTGAATTCTTCACGACTATGCCAGTACAAAATCAGTGGAAGACGACACGAACTACACACACTGCAACAAACCCGCCCTGCCCGCCCGCTGCCGCGCTGCTCCGGCGGCAGGGAGGGCGGAGCGCCACGGCCACGGCTGCGCTCACAGCCCTTTCCCTGCTCCTGCTCCTCCTCCTCCTCCGCCTTCCCTCCCGGCCCGATGGCCGCCAGTGACACGGGGAGGGCCCAGCAGCAGGTGAGGGCGATGGGGGCGAGGAGGCTGCGGGTGGGGCGGTCACTTTGGGGCTGGTGCCGAGCCCCGGCACCCTGAGCGGCTCGGGGCCCGCCGTGCCACGGGCACACCGAGCATCGCTGCGGGTGTCAAGTGAAAGGAGGGTCTCCGCCTTTCTTAGGGGAATCTGCGGAGTGCCCGCTCTTTCTCAGGGAGAGCTCAGTGCCCAGCCCTCGGGGTCTTTCCCCTGCAGGGGTCCGATCCCTCTGGGAGCAGCACGGAGAGGGAGCTGCAGGGATGTGTTCTCACTGCTCCGTGTCACTTCGCCCAGCGTGTCACTGCGAGGAGTGACAGGAAATGCAAAAGCTGGGGTGTGCGTGGGAGAACTGAGCAAAAGTTACTTAGAGAATCACGGAATCAATTAGGGTGGAAAAGACCTCTGTGATCATCGAGTCCAACCCATGACCCAAAAGCACCGTGTCAACCAGACCATGGCACTCAGTGCCACCTGCAGTCTTCCCTTAAATACCTCCAGGGACGGTAACACCACCTCCTCCCTGCGCAGTCTATTCCAATGGCCACTCACCCTTTCTGGGAAGAAACTCTTCCCAGTGTCCAACGTAAATGCCCACCGTGCAGCTTACATCCTGTGAATCTCGACTGAATCCGCAGTGCTTACGGCCTCCCAGTGAAGTGAATCTTGTCCCATCTGTCAATAAGCTGGAGAAGAGCAAGACTTAAAAAAGACTGATTGGCACACAAGGTTGTAGGCTCTGTTGGAAAGTTAATTTGTTTTTGAGTAATGTTGGGGTTTTTGTTTCAGATTGATGAAATTGAAGCCCTTTCATCCATCTATGGAGAAGATTGGTGTGTTGTTGATGAAGATGAAAAAATCTATTGCATTAAGATCGGTGATTGTCTGGATCAACCGAAATGGACCCTCTGTTTGCAGGTATAGTAATGAAAGGGAGGTTAGCACAAAACGTTAAGTTGGACTGATGCAGGCAAAACTGTGTGCTGTGTGAAACCCTTTTAAATACAGTTCATTATCTACTATGATGGAATAAGAAGCTTTTGGATTGGAGTCTGTAATACTATTCAGTGGTTGTTCCTGTAACATACTGATGTGATTGTGAGATATTCAGGAGTTACATATCCTAATTCCACACCTGACAAAAACATTTCAGTGTGCTTCTCCAAAGAGTAATTCCTGAAAAATCTTTAACATTGACTTTGTGTAGTACACCTTAGCAAATCTGTTGCAGTTGCTTCTAGATTTATGTTCTGAAACGTGTGGAGACAAAACAAGATTTGGATCAACTTAATTGAGTAACTTATGTTTCCAGAATGGAAAACAGTAAGTTTTTTAGTGGAAGAAGCACTGAAATGTCTACTTATGGAAGTTTGGTGCCACTTTTCTAAGTCCAGTAACCACATGTGCAGCTTCTTTCAAATTTTTTCTGCACTTAATTTTGAATATGAATGAATGAAATGAATGAAATGAAATGTAATTGTATGCGTTACTGTTATTGGAATTCTAAGTACAGATATTCAGGTGTTCTTGTAATTCTCTAACAACATAATCAACTGTTTTCTTCATTTGTAACACTAATTGTTATCCTAGTGCTTGACATCAGGGCCCTTCAGGAAAGCTCAGCTTAGCTGAGAGGAGTACTCCAGTGAATCCTTATTAAGGATTTCTTTCAGGTGATTTTGCCGCCAGGATATCCAACTGCAGAGCCACCTATTTATCAACTCAAGTAGGTGAAATTGTCTTGCAAACATTTGTATTTTCTGAATTACCACTGTTAATTGTTTACCATGTAAGCAGAAGTTTAATTGAGATAACTCTGAATGAAAGTGTGCAGCAGATGGGGGATGTTTCCATCAATAATATTCTGTTCTTTCTCCTAAGTTAACATTACAGAGCTCCCTATGGCAGTTTGCTGTCTTCCCTCAACTCTTAATTCTTGCAGCATTATGTTGTGGTTAGGCAGCAATCAGGCTGGAGGTGTGCTGGCAGCTGCCTGTTGTGTTGAACAGTAATGTTTCATTGGTTCCTTGGGCATACCCCCCTTGTCTGGATCCTTGTTTCAGATTGTAAGGGATGCTTTTCATCTCAGCACTGATTCTTGCTGGGATGGAGCCATGGCACATGCCATCTTCCTGTTTTCCTTCCCTGCTCTCCCTTTGTCTCCTGACAGGTGAACAAGGTGGGAATGTAGATGTGTAAGCCAGGTCCACGATTTAAGTGACAGAGGGACCTTGAGGGCGTAACACATGGCATATCTACCAAGTTTTGGTCAGGAGTATTGACAAGACAATACAAGGTAGTGCAAGGAAACTTGAGGCAAAGTTTGTAGTTTAACATGAGGCCAGGAGGACAATGGTACAGAACTGAAGAATTGTCCTAAATATAGTAGGTACTACGGTGATGAAGGAGTTGGAAAGATCAGCTAGTAATACTTAGGGTGACTGTAATGACAGTGAACTTCCGTGTAAAATAGGCCCAGCTTGTTTAACTGAGGTAAGAAAAGGCAGCCCAAATTAGGTGTCTTGAAGGAGAACTGAGTGATAATACTTCTTCCAAGATGTTTACAACGGAAATCTTGATTATTTGTATTTTCAAGGTGTTTATCACTTTTATTTTAGAATCTTGAAAGCAGCATATGGCACAATTGTCTTTGTATTTCTTTCCATTCTAGTGCCCCTTGGCTTCGAGGACAAGAGTATACAGAACTAGGAAATAGCTTGGAAGAAATATACGTGTAAGTTTGAGACTGTGGAATATAGTAAAAAGATACAGTGTATTTTCAGTTCCATTCTCTGCTCAGTGTATGCTTTTGAAATACCTGCATTAACTACTAGTTAACAAGGGATTTGTGCAATAGAGAGAGCAAGTTTCTTTTATCAATCTAACAGTTAAAGATGCTGTATATTTACTAATCATTTTCCAATAACAAATTGTGTTGAATTCTGAGAAATCTCTTTTATGTTGTTCAGACCTGGTTTTCTATACAGATAGAAGTCTTCATTTTGAAACCCAGAAGAATTAGACTCCCTTTAGAATCTATGAGATTGTTTATTGCTGTGAAGTGCTATGAAGTATGAGATTTCTGGATCTATTCTGCATTTGAATGTTAAAGTACAGGATGTGAAAACATTTGTGTGTGTCTTAGAGCACAGTTTTTCTTAGAAGCTAAGGGATAAGTAGGTTTTGAAACAAACACGTGCAGAATCAATTGATTGGAATCTGCACTGTCTTGGACTGTTTATTATCACAGTGTGCAGCTTACAACAAGACATAATGAATGCATGAGAATAAGAAACATTTAGAAATACTCAAATTACATGTTTTTGAATTGCTGTGAAATTGGGGAAGTAAATGTAGTAATTTTATATGGTTTATTTCTTTCTTTCAGATCCCAAATATAATGTAAAATAAATGAAATGAAAATGCATCATAAGGAAGCACAGTCATGCCCCAGATAGTGAAGTCTGAACAGCTTGCATAAGAAATGTTTTATAATGCCATAAGGAAGAGAGCACTTAGCTTGCATAAGGGTTTTTTATCTAATTACTCAGTTACTTTGATTAACTGTGTTTCTTAGCTAATTAAGCAACAGATCATTTAAGCAAGTAAAATTGAATTTAAAAATACATACGGATTTTAAGTGACAAGTTCCGTGGGATCATATTCAACATGGTTATTCAGTGGAGCAAAAAGGTCAGAGATTGTCTGTAGTGCTCTCCAGGTTCAAGGGATTTGATGGAGTCTGTACCGCAGGTAGAGCTGCTGTAGGTAGTTCTTTAAATGTCCTGAGCATCTAGCACAAGTTGGCACTTGAGGACTGTGAACATGGTTGTGAAGCAGGTTTTTTTTTTTTTTTTGTTCCCCACCTCTGCAGTCTTGTAGGCTGATAAAACTGTGCTAGTTCAGTCCCTTGCAGCTCCCTTCTGTCTGTATCGGCTGCTGTTCAGAGCCCTTGCTGGTGTTCTCTCACTTCTGTTTGTTCAACAGGAAGTGAACACGTTTATACTTTAGGTCATATATGTCATTTTAGACTGTTTAAAAACCTGGAGTAGTCACTGACTGCAAAGTATTTGTGAAAATGTTTTATCTATTCAATGTCTGAATGATTGTCAGATAGAGAAATGCTCTGCAACATTTGCACTGTGTGTTTGACCATGTTTCTAGTCCCTAGTGATCTAAGTTGTATAGTTCTGCAATTTAAACTAATATGAGCTATACTGTCAATCACTATGTCTTCTTAAGGACATGGAAAAAGTGGATAATTACAGTTCACAAGTTGTTTTGAGAGACACAAAGTTGTTAAAAACATAGCAAATGTTTGTGTTTGGTTTTTATTGGGTTTTTTCTTCCCAGATGCTCTTCTGGTAAGACTTCAATTGAAAGCTTTATTTCATGACTTAGACAAAAGTGACAAAAAAATGTAGCAGCGTGGAAACATAACCTTTCAGACTAAGTATCATTTACAACTATTCAGAAACTGAAATGGAGTTGTAGATGGAGAAACTGCTATTTACTTGTGTAAAACTGAGAAATCTTTATTGTCTAATCTCTCTCATTCCATCACTAAAAAAACCATAAAATTTATAGGTCTTCAGGTTTTAAAGCAGTGCTTCTGTATCATAAGCAGTGTGAGATAAAGGTGTTGAGTTGTTCTGGAGTCTGTGCAGATTCTGAAGACAGAGCTACAAGTTTATAAATACCTTAATTTTGCTTGAATTTTTTTTCTTAAAATATTTGATTGTTCCCAGCAGTAGTGCTGGATACATTAAGCAAAATAAGAGTTTAAAGATGCAGTTTTGTCATCTACCCGGTGTCCAGGTGGTGGCAGTAAGAATAAAAGTAATGAAAAACCTTGAGTTACATATGGCCCTAAATCTTTAGTTTTGATTTAGAGACAAGCATGCACAGTTCATAAACGTACTAAACTAAAATTGTGAAGACAATTTTTCAGGACACCATTTCAAATGTATTTTGAATTGTTTGGGTCTTGCTGCACATAAAGCAAGCATTTCTTAACTCCAGATATGCATATACAAAACACGTTCATTCCATCCTCCCCTAGTACCTTAATACACACCTGTTCCCCCTGATTGAAGACTCCTAGACCTAAATATTTATCTCCCTGTCCTGTAGGACTGCTTGTTATCCAAACTGGAGTATATCAGTCCAATGTTTCTCTGTGCCTGCTGCTGCTGACCTACTATCACAGTCCATGGAGATCAACCTCAGCCACGCTGATGAGTAGAGAGTCCCCTACAGTCACAGAACAGCCAAAGGAACTCACCACTGGCAGTGCAGTTCTTTATGGACAGAAAACTGATCCAGGGCAAGCTCTAAGGCTAGGCATTGTAGCTTAGCATTCTTTTGAAAATACTGAGGTCTGTCCAGCTTGCTCTCTCACAGATGCTTTCCCTTTGCTTAGTGGTCAGAAAGTCTGTCAGTTTTCTGTTTTACTCCAACATTGGTGCTTTTAATGTTAATAAATAAATAACACAAACCACAAAGAGAGTGTATAATGATACAGATATTGTGTGTCACCCAGTGAAATACTTTCCACAATGCTTCCTAAGCTGTTTATCTCACTAGCCTATTATGTTCTATTTCTCTGTCTGAAATCTGTATGTTATTTTGTGTGCTTTCCAAGTGAAATCTGCAAAAATGATTCTTCGTTTACTGTGAGTTTTTACTTCCAGACAGAACCTTGGTGAAAGTATACTATATTTATGGGTGGAGAAGATACGAGAAGTTCTGATAGAAAAGGCACAATCTTCGGATCCAGGTACTTCAGAAAATGCATAGTGTTTTCAGTTTACTTCTTGTTCCACTGCAAAGTAAATTTCAGTAAAAGTTAAAGTTTATGTCCAGTTTTGTATTGGATCTAAATATCAGAAAACGGTCTCTAGTGTCATAGGTTACCGTTTTACAATGATAGCTTCCCTTTTTATAAAGCAGTAGGGAAAAGAATGAGGAGAGTGGCCTCTGAACTAGCACAAGGTCCTTGATTCCCTCAGGAATGAAATCACTTGCATGAAAGGACAGTGCTGCACACAGGTACATTATGCATTGTCTTCTGTTCTGCAAAGGAATTATTTCTGGTGTTGAGTGCACTTTTGGAGGATGGGGATTCAAGAGAAGATAAACTTCAGTGGAATATGCCAACTATGACCAAGCATTCCATCTTAATGGCATTTTACTGTATTGAGATGAAAAGTACATGATCAGTAGAATTGTGGTTGTTCTTCTGATGTTTCTCCTACAGACTTTGTATAAAATCACAGTTATAGTGCGGTTTTTTTGTGCATTAAAATGCTAAACTGCTATGAAATGTGAGTGACGTGTGCATGTACATGTGACAAAAGGTAAGAGAATTGCTTCTCTGTGTCATGGATGTTAGCTCAGTCCTGTGAGGAATAAAAGACTAAAGAGGAAAATAAATTCTCTTCTCAGTGTTGCTTGATGGTAAGGTCTAGTTTTAGTCTTTCAATAAATTGTGCATTTTGTCGCTACATCACAAACATTTAAGAAGTCAGTTTTCGTTGACTAAAGGAGTGGATACTGAGAAGTGAAAATTTTACTGTCATTGTTAAAAGTTTGGGTATTTTGACTGCAACCTTATAGCTTCTACTTATTTTATCTAATGCTATATCTAATGATATATCTAATTCATTTTGAACATGCTTTGTTATCCTGCTTTTTTTATGGAAAATACCTGTGTTATAGAAACTGCATCATCATCATCACATCATAGGCCCTCCGAATAGGAATCAGACTGTGATGTATTAACTTGTCTCTAAATCCAGATGCCAGAACCCTAACCATGTATGATACTTCCTCTTGTTACTGACTATTATTTTTTGTATGTTCTGTGCATGAAGGAAGACAGGATTTGGGGAATCCCAGAATACTTGAAACATGTGGAGAGAGTTGTTTCAAATGTAATGATTTTATAACATCATGAAGTAGCAATGAGCAACAGCTCTACATTTTTCCCCAGATAACTGTATGGTAATGGATTAAATGACTGCAGTTTTTGTGAAGCATCAGCTTATTATTTAATCTAAGTTCAGATTAAATTAAAGGTACCATTGTAAATATTTAATGGAAATAGTAAACATTATTGTTATTGTCTTCTTAGGAATACTGTTACTTAGTATTGAAACAGAAGACCTTATGGAAGGATCCCATAGCACAAGTATTGTATTGCTAATTCTAAGGATTATTGTAGTCAGTACCAGGCTAAGTATTTTTGGGTTTTCCTACAATTAGTGTTACTGCTCTATGTTTCATAATTTTTAATGGCAAACTTGTTTTGAACTGAGAAGCCAGAGATTTTTGAGAAAAAGAGTTTGAAATTTTGTTTTGCTTGTCTCACAAAAAAAAATGTGTAATAAATTCTGCTACTTTTATTTTAATAGAACCAGATATTAAAAAAAACAGTGAAGAAGTTGATGAAGATGATGAAGATTTTCTCCTAGAGTATGAGCCCCCTCAGGAAGATCCTATTAAAATGTTAAATTACGTGATATCTGAAAGTCAGGAAGGTAAAAAGTATGCTCTTGTTAATTCTGTTGAAATTATACAGGAGAGGCTTGAAGATTTTGCTATTCTACTCAGCTTTAGAGTAAAACTAGTAGCAATAAAATTATAATAAAGTTTAATAACAGTCATTAAATAACCCAACATATTTTTGCTCATTCTGTTTGTCATCTTGTGTATTTCACTTTAACAAATCCATTTTTAAAAGTTGATATATTCTTTACTTGTAGCTATGTACATTTTTTTTTGGTACTTTTGAAAGAAAACAAACACTTCCTTGTTTGTGATCAATAGATGAAGAACTGCCATCCATACATCATGGAAACCCAATCACAGATCGAAGGAGCACTTTCCAGGCACATCTGGCTCCAGTGGTGACAACCAGACAAGTCAGTAGAAATCAGTTCTTCTCTTTTTGCCTATACTTTGAGCTTGACAACATATTACTGAAATACTTGGAGTTTGCCAAATATCTTTGTCTTTCTGTCTGTCTGTGCATCTTTGTGTGCTGACATTATCTGAGTAGTCACCAGTTTCTTGCTTTGACTGTCAGCTGGATGTCTTTAAATAACAGCACTGCAGTGCTTCCTGCTATTCTTTACCATTATGTGCATTAGATGTAAGAGAATAAGAACATTGTAATTTGACTTCTGGGTGTTGGCAAGTTTATCGTAAAGTCTTTGGAAGCTACCGAGTCTATCATGTTATTTGGAAAATTAATTAAAATGAGTTTATAAATTCCTGCCATCCACACGCTTGGATAATGCATAAGTAAATCTTTATTGAGACCTAGTTGAGAGGGGTTTTGAGTTACTTTGTATATCACTTTGCATCTACTATCATCAGCCTCCATTGATCATCACTGTTTAATGGGGAAAGTTCTCTTCTCTTTTTATTAACTGAGAGTTAGACCTTGAGAGGACTTTTCCTCTTTCTTTTTATCTAATTTCAAGTTTTATTTTAAGAATTTTTGGTAAGGGGTATTGTCAAATGCTTCTTGAAATTCCAGGTAAGCTAAATATACTACATGCTCTGTGACTGTAAAAGAACGTTGACAGGTTGACAGGGTTTTGAGGTTGTCACATGAAAAGGGGGAAAGGAAGGCAGAAATGCAAAGATTTCTGGTCCCACCCCCACTTGTATTAATATATCTTTATTAGCTATAAGTGTCCTCAGAATATCAAAGCCTTTTAATGCCCAACACAGTCTGCATCCCACTTACCAGGGACCCTTTGCTAAGACAGATTCACTGGTTGAACAGGAACTTTAATACACCAACAAGAACTACACTTAATAGCAAGAGAGACCCTTTTCCATCTCTTAGCAGTTATACCACTGCCAGCATCAGAAACAAACTGGAATAACTCTAGCAGTTCCTGAAATAATTTTTATTAATACAAGAGTGCGACATTTATTGTGGGTTTCACATTGTCGATGATAGTGTTAGCTGCATGATTATGTTTAATTGGTAACACAAAAGACCCCAAAGAAACCAGCACAAAACATACTCTACAGACAGCACATCAATCTGAGCCTCAATTACAGCATCAAACATCCTCCCCTCACCAATACTTAACTAACAACAGAAAACTAACCAGAAGCACAACAACCTAAAACAACAATCTAAACCCTTCTGGTAACCCATAGCACACGACACTCTCTATGACACAAAGATAGCTGCTTCCCACTAACAAACACATAAAAAGGAATTACACACCTTAAAGAAACACAACAACCAGTAGAAAGCCCCAATGGATTATGAGGTGTGAGGCAAGGTATAATGTTTATGAAATAAAGATATTAGCCAGGTAAAATTAGTAGATAAAGGTAACTATGGGGTAAAGATGGAAAGGTATAAGGCATAAAGTAATAGGCCTAGCCTAAGGTACAAGGATATAAAGGAAAGTATAAAGTGTAGAAGAAAAGAGAAAAGAGAGTAAAAGACTGCTCACCCCTTCATTGTCCAAAGGCATGGGAGGAAACAGGGAAGCTCGATGGTTACCCCCTGCATAGATGGTAGTCCTTTTTCCCTCTGAGTTTTGCCCATGTCCAATCCCTTTTAATACTGTTTTTCCTTAGGTAGTTTAAGTGGCTGTAGTCAATAATAGTTCCTGGGGTGATAGACAGATGACATAGGCTTAAGGGCTGGCTTCCTGTGCTTCCACAAGGTATCATGAAGAAAGGCCATGCTATCTCCATAACACTCCATTCTTCGTTGATCTTATCAATCTGACTTGAGCACCTTAAGGAAACCACTGGAGTCTCTTTGTCATCTGACAAAGGTTCCTGGGAGCACACCTCCAGGGGCTGAGGTGTTTCCCTTAATCCATCACAAATTTCTCGGGGCTATCACCCCACAGAGGTATATTTCTCTACACAAAACCTGTAGAGTTTTAAGCTGTCTATGGGGGGAGTTTTGTTTGTTTTTAATTCTGTCTCATTAATTTCCCTAGTATGGACATAAGACTTGGTCTTTAAATCCCTGTGTCATTCCTGGAGCACTTTAACCTTTCAAGTTCACATGTACTCTACATTCACTTAGGTTTTTGCGCTACAACTGTATTTGCTTTAAGTGGTTCTTTTATATGTCATATATGTATAAACTCTGTTGATTTAGAAAGGGAAGAAATAGGAATCACTGGCTTACTTTAATTTTTTAATTTTAAAATGCTCTCACTCTTTTATCATGATTTATGAGTAAGATTGTTCCTACACAGGAGGAAGTCTGTACCCACAGACAGGGGTTTGCAAAAGGTCAGAGATACGTGTCAAGAAGTAGGACTCACTTAAAGCAGATTAGTGATTTCCCTTCTGTGTACAAAGATGTTCTTAATTGACATTCTTCTTTCATGACTTTTCTTTTAAAGACAACAGTTACTCAACAAACCCAGGAATTTCCAGTCAAGGCTTATTGGTGTATTTTTAGTATAAAGGTGGAGCAATTCCCCAGAGTGTCAAATCCATCTTGTATCACAAGAGTCTTGCTATACAGAGTGAGGGGATTGGTCTTCAGACTGCAGGGAAGCTTTACGGTGGTATGGACTAATTTTTCTGAAAGAAAGTCAGTAGAGATGAGGAATGGGGTAACCACTGCAGCTGTAGTGAAAGCTGGCTGCTTTATCAGCTGGAGTGATTAGTAGGTGCCCATAATACTTTGTCTGTATAATCTGTGTGCTGCAATTACATTCATTGATATTTTAAGACAGTGTACAGAGTGTAGCGCGAGTTCCTTCTTTGAGTGGAAATAAGTGATCTATTGTTTAAGCATCTTATGTTGTTTATGAGCAGGTGCCTCACTGACAGAGAATCACATCCCTTATTTCCCTAAAGCAGGAATAATAGGGGACCATGAGAAGAAAAAAGCTCAGGAGCTACATCAGGGAAATGGATAAGTTGTTGCTTAGTTTTAAAGTGTCTGTCTTGGAGGTTCACTGCTATACAGACACATAATGAATTTTTAAAATATATTTTTAGGAATCTGCTAGCTGGCAAATGAGTCATGTCAAAGGTGATAATCTTTTAATATGATTTGTACCGTAAGTCCATGTATTGTCTGTGTTTATGAAAGTGTATTAATATGTCTTTCTTAAATATTCAAAATAAGGAGACGACAGGTGTCTGAAAAATGTTCTCCATTAGTAATAGGAGGTTTTTCATTGAGGTACCTTATTTGAGGTGATTTCTGTGGGTTGAATTTCTTCAAATATTGGAATAGCACAGTATAGCTAAGACAGATATTAAATATGGCTTTTTGATTACACCTCAGAGACATTTTTCTTTGCAAGGGAAGGCAATTTATTTGCCAGGCATGTTTTCCTAAGCTTTCTCAACTTCAGTAATGTTTGCATTATGTACTAAAATGATGCCTTAATCCAAAGATCTCCTATTTGCTAGACCATTGGAAAGGGTTGAGCAATTGCTAGCTTATTAAACTAGAAACATAAGATGAACTGATATTGATACATGTTTTGAACTTGGTACTTCTTAAGAGCAGAAAGATGGACATGATGGGAATATCTGTTTGTTGGGAAATACTGACACTTTCAGATCCCTAATAGAACCTTTTGGGTTTTTTTATTGTTCTTTTGTGAAATGGAAACTGAAAAAAACCCATGTTTGAGAGAAAAGGAAAAAATTGAAATATAGTAGGGTTTAATAAACATCACTTTTTTTGTGAAACAGGTTAAAGCAGTGTGTAGTGGTATATTCAAGTCATGTTCTATTCTTATAGTTGGAGAAAAATGATCAGGTGGAATTGATACTTAATACTGATTAAAAATGTTTTCTGGATCTTACTGTCTCTTGTTTAGTAAAGCAATTGGACATTCCTGTATCTTCAGCAGTAACATAAATGTACACAATGTATAAATTCAAGGAGCATCTGTTTTCAGTATCACAGAAAAATTATTTGAAACAAGCATAAGGATGTTGAGAAGCTACTTCTTGAGTTAACACACTGGATATTTAATTCATTTTATGTCAAAGCCTAAATTGTTTCATGTATATGCAAATAAGGAGATGCTTGTTTTGCAATGATATTGAGATGGCATATATGAAATCCCTGTCATAAAAGGAAGGTCTTTTCTGGTTTTTTTTAAAGGTAAAAAGAGTTCTTGAAAAATTATATGAGAACAAGAAAATTGCAAGTGCTACTCACAACATATATGCATACAGGTGAGATACAAGTTGTGCTTTTATTTATTTTTTTTAGTGTTCTTTGACAAATGAGTGCAGGACCTGAGAAAGAAATTTGTTCCTATTAAAGTAGGTTCCTTATTTGTATAGTATTACAGGCTTTACTTTGAATTTGAGGTCAAGAAAGTAGAACATACAGTAGGAAATAGGACAGTAAAACAGCATTAGAAATAAAAAAAAGTGAAAGTGGATTTCACAACATGTGTTGGTATACTTTGTATAATATGTGTGAGCATGGAAATGCTGCATCATCCTGAACTAAAGGTGGTTTTACTTGGGTGAAGTAACTTTCTTTTCCCCCCCAACCTTATATTTAGAAATAGCTGAAAATGTCAATTGAAATAAGACTTGAAACAGAAAGCCTGATGCAGACATCTGGCATATGAAGTTTCAGCTGAAATACAAGAAACTTCAGGGAAAATGAGAAACAGGTAAAAATTAATTTGGCAGTGATATGCCTCTGGCAACTTTTGTGAACATAGCTTACTGGAAACAAATTGGTCTCAGTCCAGACAGCGATGCAGGTTTCCTAAGTAATGTGCGTGACAATAAAACGGAGCCCTTTCATTACTGGAGGAACCAGTCATGTAAAAAAGCAGTATAGAAGCTGATCCATTCATGCCCATCCTGGTGTGATCCTAATGAAACATGAAATGAGAGCAAGTGAAAGCTTATTTTACCAAAAAGTAGAAGCTTCTGTCTAAGTAAAGGGTTTCTGCAAAGAAGGGATTTCTGTTGTTGCAGGTGATGGTCTGGCTTCTTTCACTCATACTGTCCAAGTACACTTCAAAAAAGCAACAGACACATACTTAACTGCTTCCTATTTGTAATCTACTACCAGAAGCCTCTTTCTCATTGTGTCACCTGTGTATTAGTAAGTTCAGAAGTTATGAAATCAGTTGGTAACAAACAGTAGACCTCTGAGCATTACTTCTGGAAAATTAGACATGGGCAGCTGTGCTTTATATGAAGCTATACATCCATAAGTTTCCTGGAGGGCCCCCTGAGAATGACGATGACATGGAGAATCTGAAGATGAATTTCAGTAATAGTTTCATGTTGCTGCTGAAATAGAGGCCTAACTAATTATTCATGATGTTTTTATCCAAGTTCTTTCAGTTTACGGGTTTGTACTGTAATTTGAACCTGTATCTGATAGAGTTGGTTTCAGTGAGGTGTAATTATTAGACTAAAAACCTAAGGATTTTTCTGTTGGGGGACTTTACACTGGTAATGACTCTGGAGTTAACCTGAAGTAGCTAAAGTCTGTGTAAAAGCTTCTCAAAACTTGTTCTACAGTACAGATAAATATTTGTGGTTTACCAAACCTCATCCTGTTTTCACGTAAACATCCATAGTAGAGAATTATAATTGGTACATATGCGTATGAAAGGTCTGACACTTTATTAATCATGTAAAGATGTTAGTTGATTGACATATTTTTCGTTTATTTTTTTCTTTTTTCCAAGAATATACTGTGAAGATAAGCAGACTTTCTTACAGGATTGTGAAGATGATGGAGAGACAGCAGCAGGTGGACGTCTTCTTCATCTTATGCAGGTTGTAGAAATTAATCTTTGACTTCTGGAAATCTTGAAAAGATTTTAAAAATCACTACAATGTAAATAAGCTTGTAGAAAATAATTTTAATTCTTGCTCTGCTTCCAGTCAAACAGATGATTGCTTTCTCAAAGGTGAAAGGAAAAACACAGACTGTAGTATTTTCAAGTCTCGGATTATAGAAACGAGTGATGTTTCATAGGTGGTAGTAATAGTGAATGAGTTAAAAATAATTAATTTTTGATTTCTGTGGTTATTATGTGGTCTAAGGTATATAGAAAATGAAGGCTGGAAGACGCCAATGCCATTTCCTCGAACATGTGTAATAGAAAAACACATTTATATATGAACTTGCACAGTAGAACTTCAAGCACAAAAGATAATGGGAGTGAAGGAGTTAAGTTGTTTTGATCATTGAATCAGTTTTGTTGTGCTATTTCCAGTTCTATGTCCTTACCTGTCATACTAACATATATTTGAGTTTTCACTTGTTGAAGTAATATTCCCTTAGTAAAGGGGTTACTAAATGTGACTTGAGAGTCATAAATTTTGGTTCATGATGCAAACCCTAGTAAAGCTGTAAATAAAATATCATAACTACATATCAGAGGTCGGCTGGGTATATCTTAATGCTGTGCCTCAAGACACTTAGCTATATGAACAGACAAAAGACTGATTTTGATTTTTATTTTTTATATTGATGCCCCCTTAACAGCAGGAGTTTTGTTTTCCTATTCTTTTCTTCCTTGCTGCTTAGTGTGTTATGCTCTTATTCTTGGAGACTCTTCTTTTCTCCCAAGCTTTATATTTTTTTCTGAAAAAAAAATGTAATTGATGGAAATATTTTGCCATTTTTAATTTGAAACTTTTTCAAACTTCATAAGTAACTCAAACCAGTCTTGTGAAGGAAAACTTTGGTTATCAACATATGCAAGCATATGTGCCAAGAGTGGAAACATTGTTATGAAAATAATGTAAGGAAACAATATGGCAGTTACTGTATCTCAGTTTGTTCTGATCTTACCAGCTTTTTCTCAGCTTGTTAATATATACTTTTGAAAGCTGTCAGACTTAGATTGTCTAGGCACTTAATGCTCCATAAAAATCCAGTTTAGAAAGTGACATCTCCTTTCAGATGTGAATGTGTCTAAATTATATGGATTGTCTCTCTCCATCTGTAGTCCTAGTTACTAGGAATATTTCAGCTTTTGAAGGGATAGTAAGGTAGAAAAGTGCAATTTTCAGCCATAGGAAAAGATTAAAATAGTTAATGGGCTGACTTCTAGATGTTCATAGGTCTTGTAGTTGTTCTGAGTTCTTACGACATATGATATGGGTATGAGGTGATTTAAAACATTTAGTGTTGCTGTACTTATAGTTCTTTTTTTTTTTGTTTGTTTGTTTTGTTTTTTTTTGTTTTTTTTGCAATAGAAATCTAACCTTGTTTCAGATAAACCTAGCACTTAAGTCGAGACAACTCTTGCTGGTTACAAGAAACTGTATTTTAGATGAGTACTGTCCTATTTACTGTGGACAGTTGCTATACACAGACTTTATGGCCAATTTGAAAATGCAGAGTAGAACATGCCCCAATCCTTTTTTTTATTACCCTTTTAATTTTAGAATTCTAAGAATATTTTTTTCACAAACAATGATAAATTATTCTAATAGTATTGTTCAAATTAGTGAAATACCTATTTTTTTCTCCTTAATGGAGATGATTAATGGTTGTTAACCTGCACATGCTAACAGTACTAGCTTATGGCATTTTGGTATCCATATGTATAATGCCTGTGCCCTGGGTGTTACTAGCCTCACCCATCAATACTTCAAAAAATATGGATAGACAATCTGCTTCATGACAGAGATTCTCTGGAAATAATAATTGATCATATTAAAGAATAAAAAATGTAACTCAGTAATTTTTCCTGTAAGTAATGCCTGAAGCTTTTGACACATTGATGAGCAACTGTAGTGCATGAGATAGCTTTGTGCCCTTTTCGAGGCATACATGGACTCATTTTACTCTTACATTTACCTTTGGGCAGGAGCTTGGAGAGAAACAACCACAACTGCTGACTTGTCAGTATTTGTTACTCTCTGATAATCTATGTGTGCTGCAGACCTGACTGTAAGGTCTTCATGAAAATGCAAGATAGTAAACTTTTTTTAAAATTGGTGTCAACAGTAAAATTAGTTTGATTAAAAAAATAATAACTTCTATTTCTTTCTGTTACTCACAGATTTTGAATGTCCAAAACGTGTTAGTTGTGGTATCCCGCTGGTATGGAGGTATTCTCTTAGGACCAGATCGTTTCAAACATATAAACAATTGTGCAAGAAATATACTTGTGGAATATGACTATGTACCCTCAGTGGTAAGTTTCTGCCGCTTAGAAGGAGGGCATTTGCATGTGAACATGAGTGAATTTTCCCTGTTGGATGAAACCAAAAGAGAAGTAATAAAACTTGTGTCATCCTTGGGTTTCTTTGCACTCATGGGGTCAATGCAGAGAACTTTCAAGGAAGTGACGTGTTTTGTAAGTGTGAGCGTGCAACAGAAGGGTAGCAGCAGTTGAGAATATTGATCCAAAGGCAAGTTTGAGGATTGGGAAAGGGTGGTAAAGGGAAATGCCACTTTTTGTGTTGGAAAAACTGGCAGCTGCTGCTTCTTGTATTTCCCTGTGCCAGTAGTTCTAGTGTGTAGGCAAACCAAGCTTGGGAATCACTGTAACTAGAAGGCATTTTAAGAATGGAAAGCTTTGTTATATTCAAAGACGTTTTCATAATTGCAGTTGATAGACACCATTTAAAAAAAACCCCTGGACTAGAAGAATTTGAGCAAAGTAGCATTACTGGTACAGAAAAGATTGTGGGAAAATGTTACAAGGAAGCTTAAATAACTCGGGAGACAAAGTTCCAAATGACCTTAAATGGAATTTTACTTGTTAAGGGACTCAGGTCATTTAATAATCTCATATTCTTGTTTCTCAACACTTCTTTATCCTCAGAATCAACATCCTTAGAAAAGTGTATTAGATATGTCTATGTACATTATAGGATGTAATTGTGAATGACAGAAAGTTTCAGATAGTAGGAAATAATTACTAATGGATAATTGAAAAAGTATGCAGCTGTCAGGGGTGGTTTTTTTGTATATGAAAGTGTTTCAGGTAGCTGTGGCCAAAAGCTGAGCATTTTTTGCTGTTCTTCCCCCTCCACTTTTCAGTTATTTGCTTTTTCCATTTTAGAGGTGCATGTATATACTTGGAGGTTCAACTTTTGGACAATTTATCAGTGTTTTCTCTGAAAGCAGTGCATATAAAATAAAAGGAAATTAATGATTTTTAACTATTTATCCTCCTGAGAAGGTTTAGTACCAAAAGATTACTTACTTTTTCTATTTTTAGCAACTTAAAAGAGACTATTTTTTCTGTGTGTTAACCAACATATTTTGTTACCAGTGTCCATCAGAAAAATAACAGATAGAGCTTAGAGTAATGATCGTTCTAGTACCATGGATGTGGCTCTTGGAGAAAGTATTCTTTTAACTAACTGTCTTGAGAATAGCAGAAGTCAAACAACCTGTTAGGAGTCCATTTTCCATGTGTGAGCAGTGGAAGGCAATAGATTAAAATGTCTTGTGTTCTTGTCAGATGTGGTGTCAGATTCCATCACTGTTTTGGGGAGTGCTTGCAATAAATGCCTAACAAAGAAAAATCTTGTTTTTCAGAATTGACAGTCAGAGTAAACTGTACATTACAGTGTTGATCCAGAAAGATGGGCCAAATTTTGTTCTTCCCAATGTAGGTTTGTTTCACTTAGGGAAGCAAAGCAGTTTTAATGTCGTGGTATATCTCGTGATGAGACCACATCCACACTAAAAGGAGTTTTGCAATATAGTACTGTAGAATTATTCCTGTACTGGTAACCTCTTCCCTGAGTGAAAATTGGCTGAGATTATTTTTGTATTATATTCTGTTGGTGTAGCTACATCTATAATTTTATCGTTGCTGAAGGCAGAAATTTCTAAATAGCAAGACTGAGTGGATAAGTACCATGCAACTCAAAATTTTCATAAATCCCAGTGAACCATGAACATTGTTCATATTAAAAATAATTCTCATTGGTGACCTTGAGAGAATACTTGTGGTTTACAAGAATATTGTTTAAATTTTGAAATTTTTTTTTCATTTCAGGAAGAATCATCTAGACAAGCAGGAAAGAGCAAAAAGATAAGGAAGGACAACAAGAAGAGAACAGAACATTAATTTATTTTTTAAAAACTTTAAAAGATTATTTTGCACATATTTATACAAAGAAAACCTGGACCTTATTGCCTTATCTAATACAACAGATGTGTTGTATTCAGAAGAGAATTCAGCAAAGCTATAGATATATTTTCATCTTGTTTTGTGATTTTTCTGCTGTTCTGAAGTAGAGCTTAGACACAAGTTTTCTGTTTCTTAAACATTTCAGCTCCTTGTTATGAGGACATTGCAGCATCTGGAACCATTACCCTATCCCACCACCTCCCACCAAACAACAGCTGACTAATGGAAAATGTAGATTTCTCATCTTTTCCATTCCTGGATTCAAATACCTGTCTTGTATTAGTAATCAAATTCCCTAGTTTTTTGTATTGAGGCTGAGACTGGAGTCATTCATACACCAGGTTACTTTCTCAGTTCTAGATTTTCTTCTGTAAAAGGAAAGCATGTGGCTGAGTACTGTATGGCCTTGGAGAGCTGGTTCTGCCTGTGCAGTTCTTGATCAAGTGCTAGATAAGGCCTGCTTGGTGACATAAGAAAGGCTGACCATGGACAGTGAACTAAGAAATAGGATGAAATTACTACAACATTTCGTTGAGAATTGTTCTGTGACAACTGGGACTCTAGGAGTCTGTTGAAAAGCTGAGAATTCAGTGTTGCATAATTAAAGGAACCAGTGATTCCGACAAAGTACATGGGGACTTTGAAATAGGACTGTTACTTTGAGTAGTGAACATATAAATGTTCTGAAGACTTCTGTTGGTGTAGAGTGGGGTAAAAAAGCAAGTGTTATTTATATCATCCTGAAGACTTGAATTTTCTAGTCTTTTATTAATAGTTTTCAGGTTTTAATGAGCTTAAAAAACCCCCCAGAACCAAACCACCTGGATATTTTATCAGTTCATTGTCATATTATTATTCAGGTGAGATGCCATTTTTTTAATGTTCTGTTGATACCTTCCACTTGGAGAGGATAGATTTTAATGATCTGTTTTTCTTTTTGTTTTCTCAAGTTATTTTCTAAACTTTGTGATTTGTTAATTACTAGCTTAGTCAGAGGTGCTTTCTTAGGTCAGGTACACCTTAAGTAATTTGCTCATATAGTAATGTCAGGTCTGTGACTATTTTTAGTGGCATTTCTCCAGTAGCACTTACATAGTTTAAAGGTGTAGTTGTAAGACTATCTTACTTGGCCACCTGTTCTGTATACAATTTCTTGCAGGTAGCTCGTTACACTGAACTGTTCATTATAGTTCTCTAGCACAAGTATCCCAGAAAACCTTTCTGTCAAGACAAGCTTCATCTAATCAAAGTCGCTATATCAGAGGTTGACAGAGCAACAGAGATACTCCTTAGCAATTTCAGTAACTTCAAAAATGCCACTAAAAGACTTGATTAAAAAACCAACACGCTGATTCCTGCACTGTTTTATTAAAACAATTTTACAAATTTGCACTACCTTTCTGCATAGCAAAGCTCTTTTGAGTGCAATCTTTGCATCTGTACTTGTGATACTAAAAATGGCTTTCCTCTCAGGAAAGGAGATCCATACTCTGTATGTGGCTCTTGTAGATTTCTGGTCATATAAGGATTTCTTGTTCATAGTTTGTCTTAGGGGTAGACTAGTTTAGAGTAAAAGTTTTGGCATTCACTTCCAGTACTCTATTGACTTATGTATTGCAAAGTTTCTGTTGCTTTTCTGAGAGTTTTAGGCAGCAGTTAGTGTGAGAAGCAGGTGAATTGTGAGTTCTGCTGCAGCTGCCCAAGATGCAATTCCATTCACGGCAATGTATGTTCTTTTTCCAAAGACCATCCTTTAGGCTTTGAATGCTCAGAATCAACAATTCTGAAGGCCTGAACTTTTTGGGTGTTCAGTCTGAGATATGTGAGAGCTAGCTATCTGGTCACTAGTTTTTGATTACTTTAACAGAAAGTACTGATCATTGTCCCTGAGAATCTCATGTGTCAGTGTTGTGTGCTGGCAAAAACTAAAACCCCAAAATGGAAAAAAGGAGGTTGTTGATTACCACTGGCTGCATAAAGGTCATCCACTCAGTGAGCAAAATTAATCCCCCGTCCTTTAAAATGTCTGGAAACAGACCATCAAAGTGGAAATACATTTGTATTTTCACACTATTTCAGAGAGAGCATGAAGTGCTGGCTGGCTGTCTTCTGGACACTTTTGGTTAGAGAAGTTGCATTCTCTTCCTATTTATATTCTCTTCCTGTTTTTTTTTTTGCAAGCATTTCCCAAGTTTAAACTTCCTTTATTCTAAGAAGAAGATCCAGCAAGGGAAGGAAGTTACAAAAATGGATGGCAACAGCTCTAATTCTAAATTCTGTGGGGACATTATTTTTAATGTTAAACTGAAGCAGCAGTTTTAACTTGTGTTTGTTTTCAAATATTGTAAATTTGTTTAAGAAATAGTCCCTACTTGTGGAAGAGCAGGACAAAGTTTTATTTTGTCATTTTGGCCACTCCATTGTCTTACATCTTTATTTTACTGGTTTTGCTTTGCTATTCTGGAAATGAATCAGGAGTACAGCTGAAAAGATATTAGTCATTACAGTACCACAGTCTCCTGCGAGGTAGTATCAGACTGATTTATTTTTCTTTGTGACTCAAACTTAAGTGACCAGACCAAGACTTTATATCTACTTCCTGGTTGGGGTATTTGATTAGCAACTAACTTCTGAAGAACTGGTGTGTGGTTTCTGTGTCAAACAGAGCCTTCAGGTAGAAGAGCCTTAATTAATTCAAGACAGTTGAGCAGTGGAAAAGAACTGTTATTCTAACAAGCTTACAAGTGCCTGTGAGACATAACAGTTCTTCTAAATGTCCTGCATATAGCTGGAAATCCTCCATGCTGAAATATGAAAAGGTGATGTTTCTAAAATCTACTATCCTTCTAAAAGCGAAGATAATTGTTATTGCAGCATAGCAATTCTGGACTGTTTGTAATTTCTAGACACTGCAGGTAGTTCAAGGTGATGCTTCTACAGTTTAGTATGTGTTCTTTTTTAATTTGGGGGAAAGAAGGAAGAGAAGAGAAAGCTGGAATGTTTACTTGTGGATCCTTTTGGTATATTCCTCTGTGCTATGCATTTAATGCCTACCATGTCTATTTGAATTAAAAATGAAAAGCAGCTGTTTATTAGCTACTTTAGATATTTTTCTATCTAGACGTGTTCAAGACTGATCTGATAATAGTTGCAGCCACACAAAAAATAATTCTGCTAAAAGCTTATTTAGTGGATCTTTTATTAAAATTCCCTTGGTATTTGTAGATGCCTTGCTACACACAGGCTTTTCAAGCATGGTGTGGAGAGTTGGATATCTAAGATTTCAAGAAACCAAGTTAGCTGTAAGTTAACTGCAAGAAGAAATGTTGAGGGAGGGAGATGAAAAGAGTTAGGTAGCTCTTCACTCCTAGAAATCACCCAAGATTTAAGCCATTTGGCAAGGTCGACTGGTTCTCATGACAAACAGTGAAGCTGCTTAGTTTCCTCTTGAGGCTTCAGTATGGCCTAGCAGAAGAAAGGCTAGTGGTATTACTTACTAGTTGTGCCTTAGTGTGTTTTCTGCATTACCTGGAAATGAAATAAAACTTAAGCAATAATGGACATGTGAATGGACTGTGAAGATACTTGTATGGATAATAAAGTTTTGCATTTATTGTACTGCTGCCATTCAAACATTTAGTAAAAGCACTTGGCAAATGCTAATGAATTTGTTCCCACAACAGAAGGAAAGACATGACAGCCAACATTTTTCAAATTTAAGTATCTAAAATTAGATACCAAAGTGTTTTTAGAACCCATATTAAAAGTGATTGAATTTTTACAACTGTGGAATACCCACAGCTCTCTGCAAGAAGCTTCATTACTCATGCAAAATATAAGCATTTGAGGAAGACACAGGATATTTCCCCCCAGCGTGGAAAGAAAAGCTTCATTGTATAAAAGTTAATTGCCCAGCTCTCATTCACGTTCAGGGCATTGGTATTCAGTGCCTTGGGTCTGGGGTGGCAGCAGCTGATGCTGTGTCACTGGGGCTGCTGCTCAGAGTTTTGAAACTGATTTGGTGGAAGTTTTGCAACTGATCTCTTACAGTTGGACTATTACTGATTAACTGCTCTGGTAAGTAATTCTGTATATGCTCATTTACATCATATCAGTTTTCAGCCATAGAGTCCTCAAACAGAAGAGCAACAGCAACAATGAAGTTGACCATGTCTTTGGTCAATGAAAAGATACAATAGAGAGGGACCAGAGGCTTTCTGAATTGCAATGACACCAGATAAACCAGGATGAAATTAGAAAATAGTTTGAATTCTCATTAAGATATGTAGACAGGGTTAAGAAAAAAATTCAGAAAAAGTTGTCTCTAATGCTAGCAAGCAAAGCACTTCTGGGAGGGAGGGAGGGAGGAAAGCAAAAGAGAACCTCAAATCAGCCCTCCTGACCTCCACAGATAAGAATCAGGTTGGTTAAAGAAGAACTTGCATTTTAAAAGACAAGCTTGAAAAAAACCCATGTCTTTCTGAACTGGTAGCTCTTCTAGAATTACACATGTACGCTATGCATTAGAACAACTAGATTTATCTAGCATCAGAAGCTTTTACTTTTTTCCCCTCCTGAAACAATTTTTCAAAAAATGTTTGTTGGATTTTAAACCCATCCTTATGAATCTCAGTCCTCTGGATAACGCTGCCAGATCCAGCTTTCTTCCCAGACTGAACTGACCGCGGTGCACAACATGCACAACAGCAGTGCCAAAACTCCGCATGTGGCTGCAGCATGTAATGGGACTTGTCCCACCCAGTTGCTGAGCTCCGAGTTTTCACTGGGAGTGTTGGTGCTGCTGGCTTTCCTCATGGTGTTGCTGTGTCTGGTCACCATCCTTGGAAACTTGCTGGTGATCCTTGCTTTCATCCTTGACAGAAACCTCAGACACCGGAGTAACTATTTCTTTCTCAATCTGGCTGTTTCTGACTTTGTAGTGGGTAAGTCAGAGTCATGAAGGCATGTACTAATTGTGTCCTGGGAATCTTGGGAGAAGCAATGGGGTTTATCTTCTGTGTGGTTTCTTCTAAGAGACCTATTCCCAGATGTAAGTAGGGGAAGGAAAAGGAATGGTGGAAGCTGTGTGATGTGTTTAACCAGCCTATGATTCTTCAGGAAAAATGGAGGCGTTGTCAGGTAGGCAGGTACTGTTTAATGGTATTGCTCCAGGATAAAATACTACTGTGTGTGAATTTTATGGAATAACAAAGGATGACAGTTTGTTTGTGAAGAGTTTTGATGGATGTTTAGGTAGTCCACTTACAGCACATACAGTCTGGCAGATTCCATACACACGGTCGATATTTTCTATTTCAGCATGCTGTCTCACAATACAGATGAAGTTTGTGACTAAATAGTGATGAATAGTTTTTTTAAACTTTTTGCTGTACATGCTCTATCTAAAGCAATACCTTAGGAATATGTGTTTGTATAGGTAAATAAAATTAACAGTTTCTAAGAAGTGCGATGTTACATGTATATATTTATAGGTAGGGACACATTTAATTTTGAGACTTGTACTGAGAAAAAGTACAATTAAGACATGAATTGGATGTGCAGTTGAAGATTGATGTATTGCAATATTCTGTGAAGCATTGAGTCTCTCTGCTAAAAGTCTTGGTTAAATTATTGAGTCTGCAGAAGGATGGTTTTGAATAATTGTGGCTATTTAATGAAATCTGTATTCTGATTTGTCATATCACAACACAATATTTTTAAACTGTTTGTATTCTACTATTTTTTAGCCACAGATTTAAAAAGAATGCTGTAAGAACAGAAGAAACTCTACTCAAAATTTATTGCCAGTGTCTGAAGTTCTGTTAGGGGTACAGCTTCTAATAGTTCTGTCCTTGTGATGTCCAGATCTCCTAGTTTGATCCCTTCCCCCATATGCTTGATTTCTTCTTCCTGCTTATATCTGCCTTGTGCCACAGAGCTCTTGCTGCTTGTCATCCAGTTGCATTATACAGGAAAAAAAACACACCAGTGAGCAGAAAAAGACTCCAACAACTCAGTGGACAAAGTGGTGTTCTGTCATGTGGCTCACAATCTAGCACTATACCGAACGAATCTAGCTGGGAAGTATGAAGTAAATAAGGTACTCTGACAAAGAAAAAAGTAGAGCTTACTTGGCATTATCTAATTTCAATAAATTTTTGTTTCTGATGTCCAGAATATCTGGTTTTGGTTAAAAGCTTTGCCCACATTAGAGCCAAACTGATTTGTATTTCTGCAGCTACATAATTTAGATTCAGGGTATACCTAAATTATTCTTACTTTCTGCATGATCCTAATTGCTAAAACCTTGCAGTCATTTGCTTATTCTTGTAACATATATAATCTATATGATTTTGACATTCAGCAACTTTTACTTTCCCTCTGTGTTTCTGGACCTATAGCTGGATTTGAAGAGGGATCTCTTGATTCTTGGTAGAGGGAGAAGGAATCATAACATTTTTATGGAAATGGAAACTCTCAAGATACTCTTCAATAGCTGTTACAGGAACACACACTATTATGTAGTAAATCTAAAGTTGACATCATAGCTTTTTCCCCCCTATGAAGGTTAAAACCTATAATACAGCATTTTGCTTGAAAGCACAAGTGTTAGTTGCTCTGTAGATGCAGTGATTCCATTTCATTGCAGCATTGATGATGTTCACTGCATTTCTGCTGTTCACTGCATTTCTGCATCCTAGCAAACTACACCACTAGCTCTTCAGCCTCCCAAGGCTTCATTGTGACTCTGTGTAGAGTGATGATCTTGAAATTTATTCAAATGAGGTAATATGGTCACTTTCACAACATTTGCATTTAACAGCCTAAATTTAGATATCCATGAGTGCAAGTGGGTCACTCGTGTATGTTCCCATGGCTTGATGTATTCCCAAAGATAACAACCTATCAGCTCACCACTGAAAAGTGGTTGTGATCAAGAATTATGATGAGAAGAAATGGTAGGCTGGGTGTATTTAGTTTACTGTGCAGTTTTTGTCAGCCTTTTGATGATATAGTTTTCAAAATTAGTCTGAAACTTGTATTTCTATAAAAAGTTACTTCTGGAACTCTTTTGGATGCTTCTAAGAGGATAGAAGCATGGCAGTTGGATAATTTATTGTATAAAACAGTTATTGAATTACACTGAGGGGAAGGATGGTTTTGTTTGTTTTGATTGCAGCAGTTAATACGGAATAATGTTCACTTAAGCAGATGAAAAAGTCAGCTGTGATATTAACAGGAGAAGTAATAAAGATACACAAGAAACACAATACACCTTTCAGAGAGGTATTAATAGTAAGAATGTTACTAGTGCCTAATTTGTAGTAACGTTTTCACTGTTTGTGTGATAATACAAAGCCTTCCATGTGCAGTTCCAGTCAGTATTGATCATACTTTTATCAGATGGCACAGAAATGTTTTTATGCTCTTACAAGTACTGCCTGCTGTGCTGACTGACACATGCACTTGGTTTATTTCCACAGGTGTGTTCTGTATGCCTCTGTACATCCCTTATGCCCTGACAGGGACGTGGCACTTGGGAAGAGGCCTGTGCAAGATCTGGCTTGTTATGGACTATCTTGTGTGCACAGCTTCAGTGTTTAGCATCGTCCTTATCAGCTATGACCGTTTCCTGTCAGTTACAAAAGCTGTAAGAATAATATTTCTAATTATTGCTTTACATATTATTATAATTACTGCTTTATATATGCATATATACACTTTATATATATAAAAGTCAGAGTGTTCACAACTAATACTAGACACTAAGTAGTCCTTCATTATTGTAGCATTTTTTTCTGGAAAAATGATGATTCTTCAGTATTGCATTGGGACTCAGAGGTAAGACAATGCCTTGTCTGTGATTTCAGTGTTGCCCTCCTGCCACTTGCATTAGAAATTATTTAATAACACTATAGAGAAAGTGGAAAGGTCAAGGTAGGAAAGGAACAACATGCATGTGGAGAACTTGGACTTTGACCATTAGAAGACACGTGATGAAAACTGGGTTGAGTCAAGGATGTGCTTAGGCTTGGGTAAATTTGAAGAGGTATTGAAACAGATGTGGGATGGACTGAGTGAAGATCAGATGAAGATCTGAACTGCCACAGGGTGTGATTGACATGTGCTGCCAACAAGCAGTTGGGTGGAAACTAATCCCTTGAAACAAAAAGGAATGAATCAAAATATGTGGAGAGGTAAGAGGTGTTTCTCGAGTGTTGTCATTCTTCTGCTACAGTAGATATCCAAGGTATCCAGTAATAACTATTATCATTCACCATTTCTGAGCTCTACTTGGTGTTTAGTTATAGAATCTTAGAATGGTTTGTATTGGAAGGGACCTTAAAGATCATCTATTCCAACCTCTCTCCCCTGGTCAGGGACACCTTCCACTAGACCAGGGTGCTCTAAGCCCCATCCAGCCTGGCCTTGAACACTTACAGGGATGGGTCACCCATGACTTCTCTGGGCAACCTGTTCCACTGCCTCACCACTCTCACAGTAAAGAATTTCTTCCTGATATCTAATATAAACCTACCGCCTTTCACTTTAAAGCCATTCCCCCTTGTCTTATCACTACCTGCCCTTGTAAAACATCCTTCTCCGTCTGTCTTGTAGGCTCCCTTCAGGTACTGGCAGGCTGAAGTTAGTCACCCTGAAGCTTTCTCTTTTCCAGGCTGATGAGTCTGCTAGCTTGAGTGACATGGGCTGTGTTAGATTGGGAGCTTCTCATTTGGGAAGTTCTGAAACGATGCTTCATCTCTGTCTCTTCTTCCCCAGTATTGTGGTTTTACAGTTCGTTTTCACAGCTGCTTTTTTTTTTTTATGCTTTTTTTTTTTAAAGCTGAATAATGAAGTGTGAAAATCCCTCTATTCAAAATATTAATGAAGTTGCAGAACTCAGAATGTGAAAAACTTAAATAAAAGGAGCCTCTGCAATCCAGTTGAGATCCATGTTCCTATGCAACTGGTGATGGTCTTCATAGCTTCACATTCTGGTTTTTGTCCTTTAGGTAATTAGGATGAGTGAGTCCAGGAGTGTGTAACATAGGGCTGTTATCCAAAGAAAAGATGCTATGCTTCCTCATAGACTTGGGATTCACTTCTGACTCTGCTGCAAACCTAGCTCGTGGCCAGGTGCCAGTCATTTTAGAGTTAACAATTTGTGAGGTTGTGCTGAGCTTCCTGTTTTCTGCCTCTAAACTGAGGTGCTTGTGGTCTTGCAAAGGGCCACAAATCCATTACTGCAGAACTGGATCTGCACACTGAGCTGATATGATGCTTTGATATGTAGAGGAGTCTGAATCTTCTGGCTACAGTAAAACAGAGAAGCTAAAATAATGTGTATAACTGCGCTATTGCTCTGTTACTCGCTGGTGAAATAGGGACAATACCACTTGTGTCATATGAGGCTGTGAAGATACCATTGATTAATATTTGCATAGCATGCAAGTGCTACACTAATGAACAGCATGGGAAGCTGATGAGGAAGGTAGTAGTTCTGAGGAAAGCCTGAGATGTCAAACGTTGAACAGTATAGAGGAAATAAAATTGTCCAGCTTTTCATTAACTTATCTGCCTGTGATCTGAAAGATACAGGAAATTGAGAGATGGAAGTGTATATTGCACATACTGGTTGGGCTGTTACAGCGTGGTTTTAACTCTTGTATTTCCTAACTTTGGATGACATGATTTTAATTCTTAATATGTTGTCTGGGTAGACAAAAATTTTTAGTAATGAGCTTTTTACAGGGTAAAGCAAGTATTAAAATAAATGTTTCAATAAAGCAAGGGACTTTATGTGGGTGGGATAGATTTTTTTTCTGGTATGGCAGGAGGAAACAATATTAAAAATTGCATTATCTAGTGTTTGTAGTCTCACATGGCAACCTATCTAATACAGAAGGCTTGTACTTTTGCAGCACAGAAAGGAACTCCCAGCTGCTTTCACTCTCTGCTGAGCCTGGGCTAATGAATAATAAACCGATTCCTTATTGATTCCTTATTGCTGCTTTACTGTGTGGTAGCAACAAGCTATGTCCTTTCACACCTGAAGGTTAAATGGTAGTTTAGCCTTCATAATTTCTGCTCCTCTTCAATCCCAAGTATTAAAATAAATCACAGACCTACAGTGTATGAAGAGGAAGACTAACAGTGTTTTCAGAACCCTACACAGTTAAGATGTTCTAGGTGTCTGGGGAAATACAGAAGAAATATTATATTTGGCTTGATTATGGTTTTTTCTGGGACAGTTTTTCCAAAATGTTGTCTGAATATGTGACATGTTCTTTTCCCTCATAGGTATCTTACAGAGCCCAGCAGGGAATAACATCAAACCCTGCCATCAAGATGGTGGCCATATGGGTCTTAGCCTTCCTCCTCTACTGCCCAGCAATCCTCTTTTGGGAGCTTGTGGCCGGACACAGTG
>JAWWEU010000081.1:106163491-106173652 GCA_035583155.1 Acropternis orthonyx
AACGGTGGGGCCAGTTCTGCGCACGCTGTGCCTCACCTAAAAAAATCCACTGCACAGGCTGGAAGGGCACACCCACGGGGGGAGAGCCCTTCCCCAGATTTTCATTCACGAAGTCTGGCCATTATATATTATAATTAGGATCTAATTCCCTTGTGTTTCTGCAAACAAAGGACAGTCCCATGAGTGACACTCTGAAGTGACCTTGATTGTACTTTAATAGTAGCAGTATTAAAAGGAGTGAGGAAGATATCTCATGGAAGAGTGAAGATACAAAATTTTGGAATTGAGAACTGAAGCTGGCTACAAGAAAAGGAATGAAAACATGCAGCACCTAGCAGGTGACATAACCTGTTTGGTTAAGTGATCATCTATGCACGGTGCAGGCATCTCCCAGTTAGTGTCAATTCCCCAGGAAAGCTCCTACGGCATAATGAGACAGTCAGGATATATCAGCTAAGGTCTAGAAACTGCGGAGCCATTCCTCAGTGTTTGCCCCAAATGCCTTTGGAGAAACTGTGACCTTCCCAGACCTCTTGTCTCTGTGCTCAGCCAGAATGGGACTCTGGCTTTGAGGTGACCAGAAGCATGTGCTAGTGCTGCACTGTTCACAATCTTGGAAATAATTACTTCTAATGTTGCTACTTGGTCTGTGGGTAAGGTCTGACTCTTTTCTAGATGGCTGGGAGAAGAGAAAAGTGAGTCCTGACTGTGTGGATTTGCCTTGTGGATGCTCTCTCTCACCTGGGGGCCTCCGTCTCCAGAGAAACATGCTTTGCCCCTTAATTTTTGTAACTCAGGAGACTGCTTGAATCATGATGGGCCACTCTAATAGAAGGAAATACCCAGACTAGTGACTTCTTAAGCTTTTTTCTCCTTTGATCTTTTCTTCCTGGAGGCATTTATTTGATTTGGAAGGACCTTAGGGCTACAGTCTGCCCTAGCAAAGATATGACAGAGAGCAGAGGAAAGAAATTTTGAGTCTTTTCTTCTAACTATTCCCCTACATAACACAGGGAAAATATTGACATGCTTCTCCCAGGAGCATAGGGGCAAGCCATAGCAAATTAAAATGGAAAAAAAAACTAAGTGAAATTTCTAGGATAAAACAGTGGGAAAAGGTTATGGCTATGAGGGGTAGGATACTCTTCTAGAAAGTACAATATGGGTCTCAGGAGACTTGAATCCAGGAGACCTGACAGCCAGCGTGAAACTGTGTAAAGGCCAACTGATTCTTTGTTTCTCAGGTCTCCACCTGTGAAATATCCCCTGCCTGTTCCCAGTTTAGCCCTAGTGAGACTGTGGCTTTTCTGGTTAATACAGCAATGGACCAAGGGCCTCTCACTTTCTGCTGGAGCCACTAGATGGGACCAGAGTAAAACAATGAAAATAATTTTGACATGTAGGCCAATAAAGACATGCTATCTTTGACCTTTAAATACTGGTTTCAGGAATCAATCCAAATGCCAGTTAGGCTTCCAGAGCTGCCTGCTAAAAATTAAATATCTTCTCTGCTTCTTCTTTTTTCCTTCTTTGAAGTAAGCTTCATCTACATACCTGGCATTTGCAGTGCCTTGTTATAAGGAACTAAATGCTGTCCATCTGTAGACATGAAATATGGAGGGGCCATTTGGGCTGCTGAAGTGCTTCTCTCCCTTCACCACACTAATTCCTGAAAGTGCTGAGAGGAGCGTTAAATACCAGAGAGAGATCAGATGCAGACACAAATGGAGAAAAGCTGGGGAAAGCAAAATAAAGCACATCTTTATGTTTCCCTCCCCACCAGATATGGCTAGGGAAATAAAACAAAACCTGGACTCCGAAATCCAATGGTTGAAAGGAAGGCATGAGCAAGGCAGTGGTTTGCAGTCCTCCTCCTGTTACTTTGTCCATCCAGCACTCCATTCTTCAATACCCATCTGTTTGCCATTGGCAGTGAGAGTGAGTCGGGCAGGGTCCCTTTCCCTGACTCTCTGTGGAGGGAAGTGCACTGGCAGTGCTGTGGGTGTAACAGCATCTTCTAATTCACATGGCTGACAATCAGTCAGAAACTGAAAGTAAACAACCTATTTACATGTATTTTAAATACAGCGTGGAACCCAGCAGCCTGATTATTTTGAAAAAGAGGTTAAAGAAGACACTGTAAGGTAAGGACCTTACATACCAAGCTCCGGCCCTCGGTGCATTAATATGGCTGAGTGGAGATACTAACATAACCTTACCTGTAATGGCATGAACACACCACTGTAATAATTCATTTAGAATGATGACACCTGAGACCTAATTTAAAACTCCTAGATGAATACTGTTCTCACATTCAAACCCCAAGGCTGCTGCAAACATACCTAAGAAATCCTAAGAACTATAGTGAGCCTAATTGAATTGGACTTAAATGGACCATTGAGGTGGCCTCACAGAGCTCTGGAGAATTTATATTGTCTATACCGTATCAGAATCACAGCTTGAACTGAATAACGGGTTACATCCAATCATGTTACTGTAACTCATGCTTGAGGAAAGGGGGAAACCTTTTGCTATCAGCAAGGCTGTATGGAAAACAATTTCAAATCACTTTAAACCCGGTTGGCAACTACTTTGCCAATTATGGAGTCCTTTGGGAAAGGTGTGTGCTAGGGTTCGGGACTAAATGATTTATGTCAAGCGCCCCAGTCCCCGGAGGCACATACAGGAGGCTGGAGAGGAGGTGCTTGTGGCTAATTATTTCTCCTAAGAATACTTTAGCAAGGTAATTTGTGCTTGCAGATGAGTCACTCTGCACACTGAATATAACAGGGGGAAAGCAGAGACTTCAGTGCTACAGCACATAGACAGATAAAAGGGAAAAGAACAGGATCTTAAGTCCTTAATCTCATATGCAAAACCCCAGCCCCCCAGCCCCACTGCCTGCCCACCTCTCCCAGAAGGGCCCCTCACCAGCGATGTTCAAGGGGGACCACAGAGGACGGCCAAGCAGAGCCTCATCCCCACACCTAATTACAGAAAGGAGCCCAGTGTTTAAAAGGCTGATAAAAGTGTGCACTCTTGGTGACTCTTGGTGGTGCAAATCTGCTGGCGGCTAGGCATGCAGGAGGGAAAAGCTTGGGCAAGTTGAAGCAGGTAGCAGCCAAATGCCTTCCCAGTGTTCCTGCCTGTGCATCCCCTTGGCACACTGGCAGTTTCTTTGCTCCTGTTGTCTAAAACCTCCTCACAGGTGCACTGTTGACACTGTGTTATAATTTATGAAGCTGCAGATGCCTGGAACATGTAATTCATTTTGCAGATGGCAAGTGTAAATTCTGCTGTTCCTCACATGGCACAAACTTGCCTGTTAGTAAAAAGGCTGACCTCCCAAATCCTGGCTACTCCCAGAGGTGCAGCAAATCCCTTTCGGCTGTGTTGTTGAGCATGGTGTAAATAGCATTGATCTTGCAGATGATTCAAGCCTGATTTCAAGATCCCCACTGCCCCAAAGTTCTAGGGTGTGAGCTTTGGGACTGACTCAAAGCAGGGTGAATTTTGGTTCGAAGTTTGGAACTGATTTGCAGCTGAAGTGCATTAGATGGTTGTGCACATTCTGAACACTTCCTTCTAGATTTTCAGCTAGATTTTCAACCGATATCATATAGTTGACATTCATTTGTGTCCTCTCATTCACACTGGCTTTGGGATTTCAGAAGCAGTGAGAACACAGATTTGTGGCAAACATAGAGCTGCTGTTCTGGATCAGAAGTTAGTAGAGATGCAGATACACATCTGGTTTGAAAAATGCATTTGTGTCTATTTGCTGCTTTGCAGCAGCTGAGAAGACAAAAGCTGAAAGTCCCTGTGGAAATGCCACTCAAACGTTGTGATCCCAGGTGAGTGCACAGACAATTCCCAAGCCCCCAGCTGAGCCTGTGGCTCTGCAGAGCACATGCAACAGCCACGCTGGTGCCTGCAAGCTTTTGGGTGGGTAGTGAGCCACCAGAGCTGCCACCAGGGCTGTAACCTGCAGCTGCAGCACTCTGAATGGATCAATCTGCAGTAATAACCTAAGAAATGTAAAGCACCTTTCTTTTTTCCCGCAGTGATATAGGCAATAATACAGCTGTAATAGATGGAGAGGGGGCATTGAGTTTGCTAACTCACAGCAAAGATATGAGTTATGAAGTACTGCGTAGCTCAATTACCTGGCTTCAAAACAAACATCTGACCAACTGTGTCCCCTGCGTAAGTCTAGTTTGTCCAAAAGTTCTATGGAATTCTAGTCCACACTCATGTGATAGCCTTCCATTGGGAGTGTGATGCAAAATCCATTCCTGTTGACCTGATTAAGGCTTGGCCACAAGGCACAGCCACCACTGAGGGGCTCCTGTCTCAATCATGAGCTGCAGGGAAAACCAGTTGAATGTTGGCTGGCAGGGCAGTGAACAGACAGTGTTAGCAGGCATTGTAAGCCCATGGCTGGCAATAAAAGGGTCTGTAGTTTGTAACATTCTGGGCTATATAAGCTGAAGCGAGCAAGCTCCAGAAGAGCCTTCAGCTGAGGCTGGTTTAGTTTTTTTGGTGTTCTTTGAACATACTTGAGCCTGGGGTTCAAAACATTCACATTGTGCTGAAGGAGACCCTGACTCGTGATATCTGTTAAAGAGGAGATAAAAGGAGGCAGCTGAGAGGCAAAACACACAATCCCATTTTTCCTGTTTCTGCTCAACCTGTCTCCGCTGTCTGCCAGGGAGACACTCCAGAGTGCAGGAGTAAGACCTTATGTTAGGTTAGTCTCATAAAGAAGGCAGGGCATGCACTTGCTTATTTTGTGTGGATTTAAGCCACAGTGAAGGTTGTGTTGGAAGCTGTCACTTGGCAAAACATCAGGGTGCTGTTCTCTGCCTGATTGTCCCAGTCTCCTCATTTATTGGGCACTAACTTGCCACAAAAACCTGCATTCAAGAGAGCAACCAGAGCAAATTTGGTGGGAAGCGTGCATGAAATGGAGCAGTGGTTCAAGAGAAAGTCTTTCACTTGCTCTTTTTCTTCTCTTTGATCTACCTCCCTAGAGTCTTTTCAGGAGTGCTTACCATCAGCCACACAAACTTCTGTCACAACAGCTTAAAAGTTATTCTTTCTGTCCCAGATGATGAGAAGAAACATTCTGCAATATGGTCAAGATCTTCCAAGTCTTTTAGCACCCAGAGTAGGATCACAGAAAAAGTCATCACAACTTTTCCTCTTTTAGTATGGAGAGTTTACAACTATGTTATGCAGATCTTTTATGCATTTCTTTGTATTTTATTTTTTTGTTCTTCCCAATCTCTTTTAAGTTTCTTCCCCTTTGCACATCTGAGCTTTGCTGATCACAGAGGTCAAACAGATTGAAAACATGTGTGCAAGTAAAGTGGCTTCACCTTTGACCTCAAACTATTCCTTATTGGGAACATTTAATTTGCTCTAACCAAATGTATTTCTACTTTAATGGAATGCTCTTTGCCTGAGGCAAACTCTGTGGAAGTCCATCAGATGTGTTTTCATTTTACCACTTTGTAGAAAAGTGTATTAATCCATTTTGCTTTACATCTGGAATTTTTTTAAAGACAGCCCTGGGATTTTCCTCTCTATCTGCAGCACTACCCCTGGCTCCTGTGCAAAAAACAAAACAGAGCAATATGAAATTAAATGGACCAAAGAGATGTGTTAAGGTTGAAAGTTGGTCCTGATTGCAAAGAGAAAAGTCTTTTGGCATCCTGGGTCTATGTATTTTTATTTCTGGTAAATTATGTATTTTTCAAGGGTGATGCTATGTGCTATGCCAGACTGCAGAGGATGTGAAAATTTGGCTTATAACACTATCCTAGATTCTTCTGGTGAGGTGAGGCAAGCTTTACATTAGGATCAAGCTGTGGCTACAGCTCCTCACATTCAGCTCATATCTCTCTAACTCAAGGCTTACAGCACTTTGTGGCAGAACAAAATGCAGAAGATGCAACGATTTCAGACTATGTTGTGGTTTTGATTGCTTTGCAAGTCTTACACATTAGTTTCTCCTTGGCAGCTCTAAGCCATTTGGGGCAGTTTTCAAGCTGCTATCCAATGCATCCATGCATAGCCTGAGCATATCTGCCCAGCCTACTGGTTATTAGTATAATAACCAGGACATATAGCTAGCTTTGGTCTTATTTTTTTGCTTTGTAAGAGATTATTTCCAGCTCATGTAACCTTTGTTGTTCGCTGTCTCACCATTCTGATCCCACCACCTCTCATTTCTGGGTCGAGTACTGAATTCAGCACAACATGACAACCCAACATGAGAAAGACAGAGTAAATGTCATCCCCTAACAGAGTTGAATGATGGAGCGAGTCTGTGCCTGGGCATCTCCATTCATTTTGCGTAGTTCCTGCATCCAATTTGGGCAGCTTGCTGCTGAAAGGAACATCCCTCCCTTTGAAACCTGAAAGGGAGAATGAGCCCCTGCATGGCTGCAACATTGTCCTACTTTTCTGCTGGGCCTCCACTTAACAGTCTGCTGTCAGAGGAAGTTATTTCAGTACGACTATTGTCTAGCATACTACAAAAAGCCATAACAGCAACAAAAAAAGGATAGTGTGTAGATATATAAAGCTATATTTCCTCCTCTTGTGGATCCAAGGGAGGATTCCCATAGCTGCAGGAAAGTTGAGCCTACTGAGATTATTCATTGTGAGTAAATTCAGTATACTGGGGTGTTGGGGGTGTGTGATTTTTTCTTATGTGTGTGCATCAGTTATTCCTCAACAAGATCCAGTTTCTTTCAATGGAAATATTATTCATAAGTATTTGTTAAACAGCTTGGACAAAGCATTTTCTGTCCAGTGAGAGGCTCACTTTGGCTATTCGCTATTCATTATTCATGGTGTGTGTGTTCACACAAGTCATATGGTATTGTCTCTGCTCCTTACTTGAATAACTCTAGTTAAACAGGAGACTAACGAATGTTGGAGCACACATGGTGAATGACTAATAACAAGAAACCTGTTCCTCTCTCACTTGTACCTGTATTCAGCAATAACCAGGGCTATCTTACAGCATGGGGTGGTAAGGCCTGCAATCTTGGCCTCTCAGCTCCAAAGGCCTCTTACCCCCACTGGGACACTGTGTTTGTTGTGCATGTGCCACACAACTCACTGTGGGTGTGCAGCTCATTACTGTGTGCTATGAGAGACTACTGCTTTGCTCAGCTGGACTTGGGACCTCAGGAACCCATACATGGGCTCTACTAGTAGACACTGGTATGCAAACCAGCTAACTTTTCAATACAAGGGGAAAGAAAAGGGATTCTGACTATTCAAATTTCAGGAAACAGAAGGAAACAAGGGACAAGATTATGGTCAACCCAGCCCCTTAAGCTTTCCTCTAGAAGGAAATCCAGCTCTCTTCTATTGCCCTTCTGATGCGAAGGAACCAAATGGTCCCATGAAAGTACCTCTACAGCAGACTGAAGGTGTGATTCTAGCACAGGAATCTAGATGAGGAATCAGTGCCAGATGCCAGTTAACCAGCATGCCTATCAGTACCCCTGAAGGTGCGTTGAGAGGCCTCAAGCTCCTCTAGCAATCAGGGACTTGGGTATGTGCCCAGTGACCAGTTTGGAGGTTGGACAGTTGCAGTCAGACTAGAGAGGCTGTGCAGTCATATGGCTGTGAACACTACCCTTAATGTGGAAGGCAAAAACATTCCATACCATGTAACTTCCTCCTTCTTACCACCCTTATCCATCCTTTTTACACATGTTCTCTTGTGTTTTCCATGATTTTACACTTACCACTACTAGGCTAAAACTGGCATGCTCATGGTATCATCTCCCCCAACTTGTTTTGCAGCCTTGTCCACTGCTGCTGAGACCAGAGGTACCTCTGAAAGGCGGGTAAGTATACTTCACATACAGCATCACAGTCACTGACTGAGGAGGAAAAACATTCTCCTTTTAAGAGCGTCTATACTTGTTTCTCTGTATTGACATCTTCAGGTTATACACTAGCACATGCTCAATCTCCTCATATGCTGTGCTAAGCCCTCTCTCCAAAGGGACTGAAGGTGTGTGTTAAAGCTGCTAGGCCTCGTAACATCAGTGATTTAGATGAAAATGTGTGTGATGGAGTTGTTGCCTCCTGCCAAGCAACTGCTTTTCTGTGCCCTACTGCCTGATGTTGGTCAGAGTGAGAAATGGATACCTTTATGAATTTAGCCCAGAAAACTTTCAGAATTCAGTGAGGATTTACTGAAATAGTGTTTGTGACCATACAGATATATCAGGTCACTTACTGCTCACAGGAAGTAACAAGTTGAATATGTTACTATGGATATGCAGAAAATATCTTTGAAAAAAATTGTACTCATCAGCTAGCACATCTTTTTGAAATCTTCAAAGAGCTGGTGGATTTGAGGAAAAAGCTAAATATTTCCAGCTGTTTTTGAGAAGCAGAGGTGGACCTGCCTTTGCGGCTATCACTAGGGAAAAGGAGAAAGTTTGGCTGTGGCCCCAGGCAGTGTTTAGACCTTGGATTTGTTTGATCTCATCAGGCAGTTTGTTCCATTGCCAGATTCTTTCAGCTAACAGTGGTGGCTTTGCCATCACAAGTGTCTTCATATTTTTAGGGATTTTATCACCATAAAACAGGGTTTTATGCCTTCTTCTTGTTCCTTAGGAAGCTAGTGGGGCTGGACTATATTGCTGTGTTGTTTCTCTCTCTTCATACTTTTGTGCTTTCCAGCCTTCTGACTGCTTCTGCCTTTTTCATTTCTCATCGGGAAGACTACAAGGTCTCTTGATGCTGGCAACATTTTTCCTCATGTGTTTGCAGTGTCTAGCACAACATAGCCCTGATCTCAGTTAGTGGATGCTAGACATTCAAGAAATAAAAACAATAAATAATCCTCATTCCTGCTTCATTGCTCTACCTGTGCTATAGATCAGATGAGAGAAGGTGGCTCTTAATCTTCTTTCTGTCAGTATTATACAGGTATATTTCTGATAGAGAACTTTTAAACTACCATACAATGAAAAGTTGGAAAGCCTCTTGTAAATCATACTTTCCTCACGTATAAACATAACTTAAATCATGTTGATGAGCAATACCCTCCACAGGATAAATGTCTGATACTGGATTTATTTCAGATCTGTTTACACAAAGGATTGATGACAATCGATATCTGCCCTCGGGATGAGCAGGGAAACTAAAATGCTAGTTATCAGGTAAGCTGGGCCACTTGATGTCACTATTGCTTGACAATGTGCACAGGCAACTGAGAGAGTATAAATGGGACTAGTTCAAAAGAAGAGTGGGACAGGGGGTTTAAAGAAAGCCTCTGGGCCATCTATTTAAAAAGAATGAGAAAGATACACTATTTAGGAATGCGCATAAATTCTGCCTTTGTACATTTAGTGGCGTTAGTGGAGAACTCCCTTCCCTTCTGCACTCATGGCTGAAAGTGCTCTGACTGGGTTTGCTGCAGGATTCATATGCTTTTTGCTTGCTCACTGTAAGAACAATACACTTTCCTCATCTTTCTGACACCTCTGTGTGAAGAGCATTTTGGAATTGGGCAGAGGGCCCCTTTGATCCAGTAATCCAGACTTACATTACTAAATCGCCTGTTTTACTGTACACCAGGTAAGACTGGGTCCATTATAATGACTATGAAGCAGAATATTTTTGTCCACTGACATGAAGCTTTCTGACTGCCTGGCTGATTTTTACAAAATACAGCCTATGTTTCCCTTGATGAATTTGGGTCCTTACCTGGGCAGTCATCAGAGGAAACATTTCTATTTGCTTACTGCAGAGATTTCACCATTCAGTGATCTTGTTAGTCGCAGTTGAACTGGTAAATTATTTATCAAAGTCCATGGTGAATAAATATCTAATACTCCTACCCACACAACTTCATCTAAGTCCCATGAAACTGGGCAATGAGTTTCTTCTCCTTTTGAAAGGCCTATGGTTACTAAATAATTCAGAAGCGTCACTCCTTTGTCTTCTGGTAAACTGAGTATTTATATATATAATGGCCAGCCTTTGTGAAGGAAGATCTTGGGAAGGGCTCTCCCCACGTGAGTGTGCCCTTTGAGCCTGCGCAGTGGATTTTTTAGGTGAGGCACAGCATGCACAGAACTGGCCCCACCGTTTAAGTCCTAAGGTCCATTTGCCACG
>JAWWEU010000081.1:106173752-106196736 GCA_035583155.1 Acropternis orthonyx
GACAGTGAAATCCTCGGGACTGTCTAACAGCACCCAGTACTAACCGGGGCTGACCCTGCTGAGCATCCGAGATCTGATGAGATCGGATGGCAGGGAGGCATTTAACTGCCCAGGGAACGGTCACTACTGAGGACTCGAACTCTGGCCCTTGGGATTCAGAGTCCAGAGTGCTAACCATTAGGCCATGGGACCACCCCTGAGTATTTACTTGGGTGAAAAGTGGGTGAATGCCTTTGTGTGTGAAACTGTGACAGCAATTAAAAAACAAATTCTTGTTCTTGAAAGGGCTAAGACAGTTTGGATATCTCTTTCTTGGATCGTTCTCGTTTATTGGAGAGGTCTTGGTATTATACTACTTGGGAGGAGTTGTAAATTGTGCTATGCTTGCACTGAATATTTGTATTTTTTCTGTTGGGAACCATTTACCTTTCTTTTGGTTTTAATTTTCAATAATCAGATCACTTTTCCCCTTCTGTTGGTTCTCTCCCTTGAGCAATAGTGTTAGTTATAGCTGCTTACATGGCTCTGATTACAAGTGAGTACCAGAGACAGGAATTGTTTAAACTATTTCTAAACTATTTGCACACATACAGGATGCCCGTGAGTGAAATTCAACCCACATCACCTAAGCCTTCAGCCAAATGCCTTTACTATGGGACAAGCTTTCCTTACTGTTAGGAAAGTAAAGCTTGAATCTCATCAGGTGTCCAGCAGGGTACCATTTCTTTCTAACAGAAGTTCAGCATCACAAGTGATGTCTGTAGGAATCTGGGTTTATTATTCAGCAGCTTGAGGACTCCCATTCCAAAAACCTGAGGAACTGGCTCAGGTGTGTCTTAGCCCTTCTTAACAAAAGATCAAGATACAACACTGAGTAAGTTTTAAAGCTTAGGTATTAAGTAGTGACTCTCCTGACATAAGGTTGGATAGTCATTGAAAGCAGACAATTCAAAATAATGGTGCATTGAATCAAAAATCTGCTGCTTGATTTCTAAGTCTTTCAGTCTGGGCATCACATTTTGTATGAGCTGAAGAACTGGGGTGAGAACCCAGCTGGCCCCTCAAACAAAAATTTTGAGGGCAAGCCTGTGCACCCTGGTGGCATATTGTGTCTTGTTTGCTGTTAGTCTAGTTGTCTTCAGTGGAACTGCTCATGGTAGTACAATCATGATTTAATCATATGAATAATGCTGGGCAGTTGAGAGAAGTGTGGCACAAAAGACAAAAGTATACAAAAAATACCCTTTCTGACAAGCACTGATTTTCTGTACAAAAAATTGTAGCCTCTTAAGAATTTTAAAATACCCTAAAGAATTTCATGTTGAGGCAACTGTTCTTTACAGAGTTCTGTAGCTTATTTTAAAAAAATCAGTATAAAGATTTTTTCCTCTATTAAACTGCCTATGTTTTAAGAGTAATTTCCATGGACTCCTTATTAATTTCTATAGCTCCCTGTTTAATTTTCTTTTTTTCATAAAGAACATTGTAAAACTCTAACTAGTATGATTGGTGTTCCCATTTCAGGGATGTGTCATGGCATGTCTAAATGAGTTGGCCTTCATTTCATTTCATTCAATCAGTTCTTTGGCAACCTCCAACCAACTGTACAAGCATGATAGAAAGATCTGAGCATTGAAGCTGTATCAGGAGTGGAAAGGAACTGGAATTGTCTTTAATGAGCTGTAGTGTTTTGAGTTCTGTATATTTTAAGTAAAAGACCAAATTGAGCACTTGAAGACGTCTCAGAATCACCTTACCATTTTAGCATTGCCTGGGCATTCTGCTCTGCCATTACAAGACCATTCAGGAATTGAATGGTCAGTGATGATAAACAGTGATAATAGATTACCAAGTAGGGGGAAGGTAGGAGATATTAATAAGGTAAGATTTTTAATTAATTTTTCAAGTTAATTAAAATGTCCAAAAGCACAATAAAACTGCAGAAAATCTGGCAAGGGAATGGCAGCCTGTCTGATTAATGCAAGTCAACTGTCTTCTGAGGGTAATAGTAATAATGATGAGATTATGGATATGGAAGAACCTGCTAAAGAGATATGAGATGCATGTGGAATACAAACTGTGTCCTAGTTACTATTTTATGGTGCACAATGGATCTTATTAAGGAGGAATAGCAGTAAGAATTACCACTGAATTGCTCAGTGAAAGTATTGTGTAATTAACACTGCTGCACCATCATCTTGAGTGCTACCTCCCATTGATACTCCATATCCTTCATTTACTTTCAGTTTTTAACTAAAGTATGGGAGTTTCAATGGCAGATGCAGGCATTTTGAAAAACATGTTGCCTTGTGCATGATGATGCTTGAAGAAAGGCAAGTAAGCACTGAAGTGCTGGAGTGGAATAGGATATTCGTAAGAGGCTAGGAGGAACTTCCACAAGTGAGAGTTTGATACTCCATTCCCTCAGCAAAAATAACACCAAAACAAAATAATAACAATAACTATGATAGAGAAAGTAAAAATACTTTCTTTCTGGCATCCCTAGTCTCATCCCTAATTTTGAAAGCATGTGTTCCCCATCCAAGCAGAAAACAAGTCCCAATGAGCATTAAGTTTCTTATTACATATATATGCCATGTGCCTGCTGCAGTGATGCTCTGCTCTTGACTGGGTGCTCTAGGCAGTCTCCAATAGAAGTATGGTAACCTATTAGGGACATCAGTATCATACAGGAGAGAACACTTAGTATAGTCCTGTCCTAATGGAAAAGAAGCAGTCAATAACATCAGGAAAAGATGTGGTGTTTCTAACCTTGTTTTGCAGATCTTGTGGCAGTTCACTTCACTCTCAAAGAAATATCATTGCCATTGAAGGACAAATGTAAACCAAAGCCCAAACCCTCTGAGATTTCCCTATCAGAGTTTTTATAGAAAAACACAAGCTGCTGTCTGCAAAGCCAAACTCCTCAAAATTAATATCGAAAGAGCAGCTTGACCACAGCTTTGGCCAGACCAGAAATGAGATCTGAACTGCTCATGTGTTTCAGGACATTTGGAGCCTGAATTATGAAGTTATGATAGACCAGGCCTGTGCTCATAATGAATCACTAGCTTTTTTTTTTTCGTTGTTCCTGGTTAGGTTATGCTATATCCCGTGTACATTTTTTTCAAGCTTCTTTCTGTCAAGAGCAAAATTCTTAATTCCATCTTCAGTGTTTACCCAGGCTCCTCTTAAAAATGAAAATAGTATCTGGAGGATTTTAGTCTTGGAGAAATAATAAAGTAAAGTAAAAGCCTCCTGTCTTGAATTCTGAGTAGGCTGCATCACCACATGCAAGAAAAATTGTTGCTATAGATTGCCTTGTTATTAAAAGAGGAGGGTGAAAAACAGCAAGGAAGGTTTGAAGCTGGTTGATGCAAAACAGAACCAGTTTATAGGGAGCTGGCTGAGGACTGAAGTTTTATAAGGTGCACTTTAAACAACCACGCAGTGTGCTAAAAATATAATAAAAACTATAGCTTCCAGCCACAAGTTTCAGAAAATGCTTAGTGGCAGAAAGAGAAAAAGCTGTAAGATATAGAGCATAAAGAAAGTCTGATATGCAGAATGGAGGAACATTTAGGTCTGGGCTTTAGCTTCAGGCTCCAGTTTAGTGCAAGCACAAGAAACCACATAATGTTCGTTAGGACAGTATTGATCTCTGTAGTGGCAAAAGTATATAAATGCCACACGAGAGGAGCCACGAAACATTCAGTATCTGAGATTGATTTAGATCTTCCTCTCCATGCTCTGCAGATGCCATTGACACCCACAAAGATGCTGCCATCCATCCTGCTATTTTTCTTCTGAGACCTCATGAGATTCATCAAAGCAGCCAAACTGCTTGTCACGTGTCAAAGCCCATTGCTCCTTCACTCCCATTTAAACAAAAAAACACTGTCTGCAGAAGCTGGCATGAGTGGTTCCCTCCGTAAGACCATGCTCCCTGAACGAGATGCTCTGCTGCTGGAATAGTAGCGATCCAAAAAGATGGTCTGCAAAAAGATGGTTGCAGACTTGGAAATCAGTCCAGAAAGGCATTAGCAGAAACCAGCCACTGGTGTTGTCCACACCAGGGTTTTTTTCAAGACTTGTCTTTGTTGCTGTTTATCCCCAGCACCTCCCAAAAGGAGAGGTCAGTGCTTGGTAGGTTTTTTTACATCTCATATTTACTTGTGAATTGGCCTCTGGAGTCGACTGCTCTTGAGAATCAGAGGAGGGAGAGACCAGAAAGGGTAGGAAGGTTGAAATGAAACAGAAAAACTTGCAAGGATGTCATGAACATTTGCCTCACTTACCAGGACATTTAACTGTTTCATTAGGAGTGCGTGGCATGGCCCTGTCAGTCACAGGATTTTAAGAGGCCCATCAGAGACATCTCTCTGAGGCAGAGCACCTGCCTCACCCTGCTCCTGGCTGTGTGCTGTGCCAGGAAGGTGTTAACTCACCACTGATCTATGACACGAGCAAACTGAAGTATCTCAGTGGCAGCCCAGCCGTGCTGCCTAGTACAGATGAGATCAAACAAAGGATCCTTCCCTTACACCTTGCTTTTGGAGCCAGCTGTTCCATCTGATTTCAGGAGAGGGACTGATACCTCGGTCTGCAGTTTCAATAGCAGATATCATAGGGTGGTTGCAAGGCAAAAGGGAGAAAGTAATTGTTCTGAAAACCACGACAAGTATATTTTTTTACAGGATGTTAATAGCAGGCTTTTAAATGCTCCTCTCCCAATCCTCAATTGCAATAGCAGGAGCTGGGGTCAGACATCTTTTTTCTCAGTGATTAATACCTTCCTACAAGAGGACTGCTATTAAAGGGAATGAGGCAGCCTGCTGAGCAAGGCTTTCCTCTGTGGGAGAAAGAGTGGCTCTGTGTCTGCAAACTGTGGCAGACACTGAACTTCCCAGTTTTCTCCGCTTCTCAGGCAGTCAAGTCTCCAACTGCCATCTCTCGCATCCTCAGTTTATGGCAAACATAAAACAGGAGGCCATTTAAAAAAATAAGATAAATCAGACACTAAATTTAAATTGTGTTGATATAAATCATTCAAGCAACAGATTGCATGTATTTATTGCCTTTGTTTGCAGTGCAAGAAATCTGTTAGATGCGCCTCACAGAATTCATAGATTAAAAAATAAAAATCCTTACAAGATACAGGCTTTGTGCCCAAAGTGCAACACTTTCCTATTAAAACCTTTATTTGGCTTCAGAGGGAATACTTTGGCACTGTTTTCCCCATCATCTACTTCCTCCTTTTCACCTCTAAAGTTCCTTCCCAGTCACAGGGATGCATTTCATGCTCCAGCTCCAGTGGCCCATGGCCCTTCAGAGCTTAGCTCCAGCCTTGTCCTGGTGGGCAAGCCTGCAGCCCTTCCCCCAGCCTGGAGGACACCTGGCAGCAGCCTCACGGGCAGAAAAGCACTGGGGAGGAGAAAGTGACCTCATATCTACTCTTGAGACCAGAAAGAGAGACAAAGTTCATTTAAAAAAAAATCTAAGTGGGGCAGTCTTTCAAAGACCGAGAGTCACCTCTCAATAGTGGGACATCTGGTGACATTAGCTGAAGTTTCAGAAAAGCTCCCTATGGCCTTTCCAGAAATAGAACAGGTTTCAAAAAGAAAGAAAGAAAATACTGAGCTCTATATATTGGTGTTGATTTGTCTCCATCTTCTATTATAAGGCACTACTGAAACCAGCAAAGGATCTTAACTTGATTTTCATCATCTCTGAAACACGAGAGGTGGCTAGTCATGAATATATGTTATTTACAAAGACATGGTTTTGTCCTGCTTTCTTTCTTTATTTCATTATTTATTAAGATAATAGCTTATGGTACTTACACAGAGCCAGCTGTTTGCAGGATGCCAAGAGCAGGTGGTCTGGGAGGCCTCTGATGAATTGCAAAAGACACTTACCAGCTGCTATCACTGTGTGAAATGAGCAAACCTGCAAAATCTTTATTTTCAATTGGATTGTACTTTTAAGTAAGCAAGGGAGACAGCCAGTATAACTACAGACCATGACCAACAACCCATATAAAGTGTGTGCAAAAACGAGTGATTAATGTACCAGGATTTCAAAACATCTAAAATGAGCAAGTCAGGTTTAATTGGGTGCATGAGAGGGAAGGGGAGTGGGAAGGGATGGGTAGGAGCTGGGGTATGCATGGCAGGGACTGCAGGGCAAGGGGCTGATTACATGAAATGAGGAATAAGGCAAAAAGGAACTATTTGATGAATCTTAATATTCTGTATTGGGTTCTTAGCAACTCCCATATTTTTATTCTGTCTTGTAAACAATGCTGTTGGACTTGAAAGTTTTCATGGTCTTTTTCCTTCTTCCTCTCATCACACCGCCCCCCCCTCTTTTTTTTCTTTTTCTTTTTTTTTCAATTATGTAGGGCACTCCTGTGTGCTGCCTCACCAGGGCACAATCCTTTGGTGGTAACCACATCCTCAAATGGTCACTGAAGAGATGCAGGGATAATGGGTTACAAAGACAGACATTAATAAGGTAAGATAAGAGAGGGGAGGTTTATTAATTTTTCAAGTAAAGTTAGGATGCCCAAGGGCACAGTAAAACTGTAAAGAATCTAGTGAGGGATGAGAGGCCTAGCTGATTAATGCAAGTCAGCTGTCCTCAGAGGGTGATTGCAATAATGATGAGATTATGGAAGAACCTGCTGAAGACAAATGAGATGCATGTGGAATAAAAACTAAGTGTCCTAGTTACTCTTTTGGAGTGCACGATGGATTTTATTAAGGAGGAACAGCAATATAAATTACTGCTGACTGAGATGCCAAAGTGAAGAGCCAAGCTTGCTTTGCTGGAGTTTCTTTGCTTGAGATGTAGCACACAACCCAGGGTGCCTCACTTGAAAACAATCCAAAGAAAACATGGAAAAGTGAAATGGGGGCTTCCTTCCATATTGCAAAAGAAGATAATATTTTTGCTTGACATCTTTGATGTGCCTTTCCCTCCACTCCCCTGTCTCCCTCTTCAGCTCCATTACCTCATTGCTTCCCTATGCTGGGGTGGATAATTCAAGGCTTCCCAGTTTGTCCCAAGAGGCCTTACCCTGTCCAGAAGCAGCTCTTCCCCAGACAGCCCCACCATGCAGTGCATGAATAAGGCAAGGTTTCTGAGGGCAGCAGTTTTCCAGACTGCCTGCCTTCCTTTTCTGACCAACCTTACCATCTTCTCATACCTTGCCATTTGCCCCCATTCTCTTGCCTCCCCTACCACCTTGTCTTTGGTGTCCCCAATTTCTCTTACACCCCCTACTCTGGCTTTTCCCTCTCTCCTCTGAGTGTTGTGCTGCCTGCCAGTCCCACACAGACGGACCCTCCCACCAGCCCTGAGAGCATCACCATGGCCTCCCTGTGTCTCACTTCTCTACAGTCACATGAGGACCAGACACACGACAGTTATCACTTTCATGGGTGTTTGGGAGTTGATCAGCACGCAGAAGTCTTGGTGGGGTAGCGTGTCCTCCGCAGCACCTAAAAGGTGTAGGAATAACTGCCTTAAGTGGGAGGGCAGGGGATGACTTCCAGATGCAGGGGGCTGGTGAGCCTGCACTGAGTCATGCAGTAAGAACCAAACTGTAATTAACAGCATGGTAACAAATGGCATGTCACGCTATAAATTTTCCAGGTCCTCTGTTTCTTTCCAGTGTATTAACTGTCCATGGTAACAGGAAATAAGAAATTGTAATATTGACTCCTTGTGTTACAGTGTAAAGTCAGCATTTCCATTAGAAAATCTGTTTCTAATGGGTTTGAGTAATATAATAATGAACTTTCACTTCAGTATTAATCCTGGTATTTCATGTTCCCAGTCTGACTGCGTTTTTTTAGCCCCTGCAAAATTTAACAGATCAATTTGGGCATTATAAGGCTTTATCACCACCCCACAGCCCAGAGTTCACTTTGTCCTGCACACTTTCATCTTCCCGTTATTGTCCTTGTAAAGCCATGGCATGGGCTTCTCATCTCTTTTTTCATGATTTTTTTTTTTTTTAATAGATGTAAGTAACTACTGCATGTCAAAACAGCCTTTTCTCCCACAGGCTAAATATGTAATTACCTGATAGATGGGCATTTCTGTATTATTAAGATGGTCTAAATACATGTTTATGTAGCAGACAGTAATTACTTAATTTTAGCAGCTCCCTACATATATATTTACATGACAGACCATAATGTTCTGCAGCTTCAACCCCCATAAACCACATTTGTGACACCCTGAATCTGCTGCATTTCACGCATGGTGCTGCAGACACGTAGAACAACTGTATGTGGGAATACCCTCTCACAGGGGGAGTGGTCACTACCAGGCAAACAGAAAATGATGTTACATAAATAAAATGTATTTTCCGAAGGAAAGGAAAAAACAAAACTGCAAACATACAAAAATAACAGCCCTAAAAGATCATGTAAGTATCGTGCCTCTGATTCCCAATAGCAGATGTTTCGGGTGTTGAAACTCCCACCAGAACAGCTGCAGGAATGTAGAATCACATCTGGGCTTGCGACGGGGCTGCATCATTACCCACCAACAGCAAAACAGCCAGATGCTTCCAATTCATTTTAGGGACAGAGCTTAAAGTTTGAGTCCATGAACACCCCTGCTTTAGAACCGCTATTTACCATTGGCTGTGGCTGTTCCTGCGTGTGTCACTGAGGTGGTGGCATGAGCTGGTAGGTGCCAAGCTTCTGGGTGGCACTGCAGCAGGATGGCTCGCCAGCAGTCCTCTGATATGAGGGGCAGAGCTGGGGCAGGGGTTTGGGCTGTCTCTGTGGCAGTAGTGCTGAGCTTCGAGAGTTTCAGACGGTCTCTGAGAAGGGCCGCAGAAGTATTTCTGCTGTCGCTTATCGCCGCAGTGCTCTGTGCACCCTTCTCCCTCACTGTGGTGCCTGCAACACCTTTCTTTCCCTGCCACTTGCTGCCTCTGACATCTGTGTTCTGCACATGCTGCATGTTTTGGGATGGTGCTTTATGTGCTCCTGAAGGATGTGTAATGGGATGGTGCTTCAAATCTAGGGACTGAAGGCAAGCGAGGGCAGCTGGCTCAACACCTGAGTCCCAGTGCTTGTGTCTCCTACCACCCTCCTTCCCTGCACTGGCTCTGCTGGACAGAATGAGATGGGGACTGAAGGTGTCCCACTCCAGCAGCACTCACATTCGTGTGTCAAAGCTGCTTGGAAGGAAAGAAGCTCTGGCTGCCTGCATGAGTACAGACCAGAACTCCAGTTCCCATTGCACAAGTAGGTCACCCAAAGAGATTTCCTGCAGGTGACAGTTACTTGGTCTGCCGAGTACCTGAAGTATGGCTTACTCAGTTTCCTCTAACAGTGTGTTTCCATCTCTATAAGAGGACTTCAAACTCCATGGTGACAGCTGGATTGTGCTATTTCACTCTTTTACAGAGGGTAGCTCTTACTTACCTGCTGTACCACATTTCAGCACTGGCTGATGCCTGGTGGTGGTTAGCCCAGCTATCAGAATGAAAGGGCAGCCTTGGCTAGCTTGTTTCAGTGGGAATATAGGCACAGGCATAGGCAACCGCTTTCTCCAGCCTCATATTCAAGAGAGAAGTAGTCTAAAGCCTTATATGGCTCTGGTATATGTGTATAAAATCTAGATCTGAACCTGATCAGAGGTGCGTACCCACCCCTGGGCCACTACAGCAAATCAGGTAGAGAGTATACCACACCCCAGGTGTTAATATGACAATTTATTATTTTGCATGTAAACATACACAAATAACTGGAGAAGATTATTTGCATGATTTTCAATAAAATGATTGATTTAATCAAAGGTTGTTACTGCACAGCAAAAGTTTTCACAATAGCTATAAAATAAATGAACCTGTATAATAAAGAAAATGACATTTACAGCAACGGCAGGTCCATCACCTTGTCACCTGTCCATAGCCATGGACTACAGGAGGGCCAGAAGAAGGTTTTAATACAATTTTTAATGTGCCTACAAGAATCACACAGAGTCTCCAGCTGACAAATGGGGCTGAGATGGTTTATCTAAACATACCAGTGCCAGGTGGTTTGAAGGACAGACGTACAAGCAGATGGATTTCTCCTTCTAGGATGCAGGGTTAATTGTCAGTGAGACAAGTGGCATCCATACTCTTGCATGAGGAAGAGACAGTTATCTACTTGCATATTGTCAAACAAGATCATTTTTAGAGAAATTGATGACAATTTGGCTTAAAAAAAAATAATTCTAATCTACAAATCAGAACATCCTTCACCCCAGGGAGGAGATGTTGTGTGTTTTGTATTGTTTTGATTATTGCTGATGAATTTCTGTTATGATAGTAGCAGTGAGGTTTGATAGGACTAGACAAACTTCCAGTACTACTGAGGATGTGAATTGCTCTCTTAAATTGAACCTTTTAACTAAGATCTTCTCCCTTCACCACCATTACGCGAAGATTGTGAGGAGGAGGAAAAGAACCATGCTTGAGTCACACAGAAGGAAGATGTAGCCAAACCCTCTCTGGTTCAGGAAGCCCCATTTTTTGTGTCTCTGGTCTTCAAGAGTGTGGCTTGCCATGTTGGAGAATTCCTGTAGGAGAAGCCCCATGGAAAATGGTCTCCAGCCCATGCTGTCCATACCCTGCTTTCACCCTGAATTTCTTTAGCCCTCACTTCATCTCTGTCTTGGAGTTTTCATAAACATCTGCCTTCACAGCTTTACTGAATGGAAGAAATTTCAGAGGGACATTTCTCCTAGAGCTGTGAACCCCCAGCAGTGGGGTGAGGGGAGGGTGTCCCAGAGCACAGGGAGGGCTGTACTCACCCTCCAACATGCAGGTGCTGCTCTTCAGCTTCCAAAGGAAAACTGGGAGGCACAAAAATCCAAAAGGGCCAGAAGCACTTCTAAAATAAATTAGAATGTAAACTCCCCATGGCCCCAGGATGCTGTTGAGGTAGTAACAACTGCCAAAGCAGACCTTGCTTAAAAATACCTGCTAGGTTTCTTATGAGTTCACCAATGAGTACAAATCCTTCACTGCCTGCAAGCTTCATTAATGTCATCATGATGTTGTGTGGGAAGCAAAATGGCAATATAGAGCAACTAATGAAAACAAAGGTTAAGTACAATTTTCTTGCTTCCTGAGGGAACAGGTTTTTTTTCAGGAAACAAATTTCTGTATACACATGAGAAATTGTGCAGCTTTCCTTTTTTCCCTTTCCATGAAATTTTATACAAAACTTGATCACGAAGAAGAAGAATATATTAAAATAGTGTCTATTTGGAACAGAATATGGTATAATAGACTAGAGTACATGAGAAAATTCAATAGCTTTGTATAAGCGTGAAGTCCATAATCACTCTGCAGACATACCTTAGAGAATATATGCATTTTAACTGTCTTTGTATAAAACCTTCCAGGGAGCTGAACATAATAATAATTAATCATGTAATTAATACTTAATTTACAAAGGGCACAGTACGTCCCACTCTCCTGCAGAGGCACTTGGGATGATAAGCAACAGAAAAATAGAATTCAAATAAAAATAACTCATAAGAGGAGGACAAGAAAGATAATAAATAAAGTACATACAGAAGCACTACAAGGGGATGAAAGACGTGCCACTGCAAATGCATAAGCAGAATAGAAAAAACTTTAAAGCTCCCAGCCTTGTCCTGCTTCTAATAAGAATCCCACTCACTCTAATGTAGACAGGGATATCACTGAGAGCCTTGGGAAATCATCATGTGATGCCTTACAAAACCAGAAAAGACATCCATCTTCCATCAACTGAAAGCCTGGTGAGTTTGTGAGCTGGAAGTTTCAAGATGCTTTACAGCCACACATAAACCCTACTATGTGAACTTAACGTCACTTACTGGTGTGTTTACTGACTTTTCCCAAACACATTCAAGAGGACTAAGAGGTGTGGACTTTTTCCAAAACTGATTTAGTCCCATGTCTCTCAATTCCACTATTTATTATATCTTTAAGCATTTTCCTGGTGCCAAAATCAGTTTTAGTGGTCTGTAGTTCTCAGAATCGCCCTTGCAAGGCTTCCCTTAAGACGAGTGTCATGGCTGCCATTTTTCAGCCCTGCATTATGAAATAGGACTGTCAGATAGACTATTGTTCAAACTAAAATAGTTGTAATCAACTTCATATCTGAGTTCTTTTAGAGCTTTTGGGTTAAAAAAAAAATCCTACCCCCTCATTTGTTACAATTTGAATTACTAATTTTCTCTGAAACATCTTCACTGACACTTTTTTTGTAATACATCTTTCAAGCTCATTCCCCATGCGTGAGGTGTGAAAACTTTCTGGCTTCTGATGTGCATGATAATACAAATAAGTTGGTTAGCTTTTTGCAATGTGCTTCTCTTTGGTGATTTTTGATCCCACAAACTTTCTTGTAGGCTTTTTGCTTTCTATAGAGGCAGATATTTCTCCGTCTTTCTTGCTTGCATTAGTATGTCTTAGCATGCATATATATATATATATATATAATTTAGATGAATATTATATATTTAAAAGATCATTAATAGACAAAAGATTCACGTCTATTTATTCACTTATCATGAATTCTTTTTTTTTTTTTTTAAAAAAAAGCCTTTTTATGCATATTAACCTCCTTTATTTGAATGTTTTCCATACTGGCATGTTTGGACCTTTTGCAGTAATATATATTTAACCTGAGCTTCTGATGTGTAGTCCTTAGACATCCTCCACAACAGCAAAAAAGCATTTTATCTATTTTAGTAGCTCTCTTTATTTTTCTTTTAATTATTTGCTGATGTTTATGTAGCTCTTCTTTTAAAAATCAAATGTTAGTGTGATTTTTAGAAATTATTTCCTCTGAAAGGAAAAGACACTGAATTTGAATGCATTATAGTCACTATTATAGGGTCATGGTTGCATTTTGAATCTTTATTTAACTCCTACTTAAAACCAAGTAAAACTACAATTAGCACCTGTACTTGCAAATGCTCAGACTAGCTGCTCTAAGGGGTTGTTTCAACTGATGCAGAGATGTAGCATATTTAAATGGGAGCATCTGATCATTGTATGCCTTCACAGGTTTGTTAATCTCCCTTCTTCAGTGGGTTGTGGAAAACTAAAAATCTGCACTGCTAATGTGTGTGGAATTCCAAGCCATGTCCCAAGTCATTCCTAAGGTAATTATTTCATCCTATATTCCCTAATACTTTTAAAACTGAATCAACTTGTTGACTGAGTCTCCTTTGTATCATAGCCTTACAATCAGTATCACTGATGATCTTTATGGCCCTGAATAATAGTTGTGCATATAGGGATACTTCAATTTAAATCAGGCATTTCAACTCACCCACCATAGTTTTTAGACTCCTAATATTTGTTTGCAGTCACCAATACATTTACATTGACCTGGTGATCACTGTGTCTATAGAGATCTAGTCAGTTACACACAAAGTAGTTAGACTGTGCTTCATTGTGGATTTGTGTCTTACTGCTATCCTAAAGTGTGGAGTTGCTCTGATTCTATCACTATAAAACATATTTCCCCACACTGTTCCTTCTATCTCATGGTTTTTTTCCTGTGTTGGCATTTAAAGAAACAAGTAAAATCTTACTTTTGAGCTCTTTCGTATACAAAAGACTTGGGAGCCCTTCCCAAGCCTTTTTTCTCTGAGCTTGATTGGGCAGAGAGACTCCTGTGCACAACAGCCAGCACAAAACCTACAAAAATGCCAAATGAGCTCCACCTCCCAAAGGAGCTAACCTCAGGGAACTCAGCAATACTTCTCTTCCAACAGCAGGTCATGGTCCTGGGAGAAGTTAGCACCTACCAGACCATCTGAAATCCCGTAACTTGCAGGATATATTAGACAACTGTGGTCTGATGCTTTACATCATTCTTTGGAAAGCCACAAAATAATGCATATCAAGTGATGAAATCAAATAGACTTTTTTTTTTGTGTTTAATGGGTTGTTTTCCCTTGTATTTCTGTACTTCCTCCATAAGCAAATAATACCCTAGAGGGGCATGAGAATGGAGTCAGAATTTGCAACTGTGGTAGAGAAACTATTAAAAGTCTATAAATAAATATTTTTATTGCAACAATGTTGCATGAGCCAGTACTTTCTGAAAACCATATTCACATCGAGATGGGCTGGGGGACTATGTTCAGTTACCAATGATGGTTACTTGGAAGTGTTTGTCTGGGAGATGTATGCAGCCTTCTAAATATTCTTATTCAGTTGTGTAATTCCAAGCCCTGCAGTGTTGTTATCCTTTAAGAAAACTTCTTTCTATTTCAAAAGCACCAACTCTGAATGTTAAATTGAAAGGAGATAAAAGAATCACAGTGGTAAAAGCTGCACAATTCCACCCTCTTCATTATGCAAGAAGCCGGTTCAGTATTTGCTTCTTTACATTTTTATGCAGATATAGAAGGCTACTTTGGGAAATCTGTAACATTATTATTAAATGTCACTGAGCAGAGCTGAGTATCTTGATAACTCAAACTCAAAAGATTTGATTTAGTGCACATTAGCTTTCCAAGTGTTGAGTTCTCATTCTGGACTACATCAACCACAGTGCACAGATCTAATGTAAGGGCCATTCACATCAGCAGCAGTCCTTCCTCTAGCCTCAGTGATCTTTGGAGCAAGATCTTAGTGAGACAGAATGCTCTAGAAATGTTAATAGTTTTAATAATCAGTAATAATTGTCTGTAATTCATAAAGGACAACTTAAAAATCAGGCCTTGTTGTGCTACACTACCCAGACAGTGGAATACAGTCTGTGCCATAAATCTATAAAAACAATCCAGATGGAGTATTGGGAAGAGATGTGGACCACCATGAAGATATAAGTCAGAGCAGCTGTAAATGTCATGTTAGTTCAATTTATTTTTTAATAGGTCAAGAAAGACAAAGCAAAGGAAATGAGAAAGAATTTTGAAGGAAAACAGAATGACAGATAGGACTATGAGAAGGAAGATTGATAGTTTAGAAGTGAAATAAAGATGGAGAGTTAGAGAATGTGAAGAGCATGGGTGTTGAAGGCATCAGCATAAAGTCAGGACTGGTATATGACTGATCAGAATATTCCTACCAATAAATTAGCAAGGAATCCTTAATTTGAACAATATTAACTCAGAATGGCCTGAAAAGCCTCAGGTATCAATGGACTTTCTTCAAGCATGATAGAAAATGCTCTCTGCAACCTGATGCAATGGCTTCCCAGTCAAATAATTCTGTGTGCTAGCACCAAAGCAGGCACCAGACTTAGGGAGTTACAAGACAAAAAGTCCATTTATAATCAATAAGGTGGTCACATTTAGGCTTCTCAGAACTTTGGCTTTGTGTTTGGATCTACATGTTAAGGCATCCTGTGGTCCTGAGAAGGAAAGCTTTATTTGTTTTAATGTTCTAGTGTTATTTAAATTATGGACTTACACTGGAGAAGTTTAGCTATGAAACTCCTGTACAAGGGTAGTGAAATGGCAAATGTACGTAACAGTCTAATCTTCGTCCTTGTTTCAGGTAAGCATAAGAGATTTGCATTAATAGCTTGTTCAATAAGAAAAGGAATTTTCCACCTTTAGAATTGAACATCAACATTTACTCACACTTTCACGAGCTGCTTGAGCAATTACTTCTATTTAAAAAACAATACTCTGCAACTTTAGGGAACCTTTGTACTAACTTGCTTAGGTTAAGGGGCTTTAGTGGCAGTGGATCTTCACAGTAGGATGTAGTTTTTGCACTCAGAGACTTCCCGCTTTTGGTAGGTATGCATCATTTTGACTTCTATTTCTCTTGTAAAGTCCAAGAGACATCAGGGAAGGAAACAGGGAGAAGAAATTGGACAATGCTGGAGAGCTGCTTCCTTGGAGGCCATGGGAAGCACAGAACAAATTAGAACAGCTCTGAGTTTCTGTAATTTTCACAGCAGGTTGGACATGCAGAGTCGCTGAGAATTAGCACCTGTGTTTCTGCAGAAACAAATCCTCAGGAGAAGTGTCACAGACTTTGATAGAGACGAAAGCAGCAGGGTTCTACAGAAACCAAAAGGCATCCCCTGGAAATGTTTCCAATGCCTCAAGGATTTAGAGTGAATGCTATTTTCCCTGCAACAAAGATAATTTTAGGTATCATAGATGCATGAAGATGCTATGATACTTGCACATAAAAATGGAAGCATGTGTTTATGTCTATAAAATACTCAAGAAGAGTTGAAAAATAAACTTTAAAAACAAAATTAATTACTAAATTAAAAAATTAATTTAAATTAAATGTAATTAAATATCTTAACATGTATTTAATTTTGCAATTATTTTCTGAGAGGAAATCTGTAACATAGAATGGAATTTCAGGTGACAGACAGCACACATTGATCAACTCCCTATGGATCAGTGAAGGTTTAAATCTGTGGGTAAATTCCTCAAGGTCAGAGTATGTCACAGAAAAGGTTATTTCAATGTCTAACAAGGAAATGGATATAAACCAAACCTGTCTGGTGGCCTGAAAATCCCCAGGAGTTTTGAGACATCAAATAGTGATAGTGTTGAGAGCTGCTTTCTGCCTTGCCCACTTCGGCATGCTGCTTGGCTGACAAGGAGCCCTCACACTACGAAAACCACCACCAAATTGGACAACACTGTACTTGAACTTTGTGTCTGCTCCCTTAAACAGAGGTTCTTACCTGGTCACAGATTTCCTTCCATTTTCTCTTGCACACTTAAGACATGTAGTGGTTTTGTCCTACAGTTCCCTTTTATGATGCCCAGAGCTGTGCTATTGTATGAGGATTTGGCGAGGTATGGGTGGTGAAGAGGCCAAGGACAGGACAACTTGCAGGTGAAGTCTGCTTGAGATGAACAAGAGGTGGGAGTGTTTGGACACAAGTGGGAAGAGATGAGAATGAGACAAAAAGGTATTTATGATATGAAATATAAATACAGTATATGATAGCGCAGAAGCTATAGAGATAGTGGTGGAACTTTGAAGAATAAAAAAGGGGACACAACCAGATATGGAAAAAGACAAGGAATCAATGAAGCCATACTATACATCCGTCCTTAAAATGTTATTTTTCTCATTTAATTTCATCACAGAATCCTTCTCAGCACATTTAATAATACAATAGTTGAATTATAATACCCTAATTGTATTCACTGTAAGACCTTGTGGAAAGATGATTAAATTCCCCTGGTTTTGAGCAATTCTGTTACATCATACCAAATGTGGGCAGAAAGTAAAAAAAAAAATCACTTCCCCTGTGAAGTGTTAGCAATATATAAAGCAAAGGAGAATCAATTTAATACATCACTACTGCAATGTGAATTTCTAGAATCATTAAGCTGAAAAGTACAATCCCACCAGTCTGGTACCATGAAAATGAAAGTTGATGTCTGCCTGGATCAATTTTATCACGAAAATAATGGCATCGCTCTGTGCACAAGATTTAAAGCCTTCAAGGCTTTGGGGAAGACACACTCAGTAACTTACATATGAAAGTAGATTGATTGAGAGTGGCTGGAACACACATAAAGCTGACATTTTTACCCATCTGGGCCTCTATCAAGACTGATAGGCTGAAACATTGTCTTTCTGAATGTTCCTGCTGCTTTCATATGTAAGCTCCTGTGTTTGCCTTACTCTTGAGGGTTTCACAAGGTGTTTGCATGGTACATCTGATATACCACCGAATATGTCTTGATGATGCAAAGAAAATGACCTAAATTCATCCTCCATCTAGATGCCTCAGAAGGGAGAGATTATTTTCATGCTTTCATCTTCTTTTTTATAAACAAAGAAGTCTAGACACCAACAAGAAAATCTGAGAACAAATAGCCTTCTGCGCAGATACAAGCTTTGGACACCCATCACCCAGCCTTGATTGTACAGGAACTTTTACCTGTTGCCAGGTATACCCTGGCAAGCAATACACCTAGTTTACAACCCCCAAACCTCTGGCCCGTTTAGCTTCACAGAGCCATGGTACCATTCAGCCAACATTTAGAATCATAGAATAATTTAGTTTGAGAAAAGATCTCTAAGATCATCAAGTCCAACTTTTAACCTAGCACTGCCAAGTCCACCACTAAACCATGTACTGAAATGCCACATCTACATGCCTTTAAATACTTCCAGGATGATGACTCAAGCTTTCAGAGAAGGAATTTTTCCTAATATCCAAGACAAACCTCCCTTGGCACCACCTGAGGTAATTTCTTCTTGTCTTGTTACTTGTTACCTGAGAAGAAGCTCACCCCCACCTGGCTACAGGCTCCTTTCGTGTAGTTGTAGAGCGTGTTAAGGTCTCCCCTCAGCCTCTCCTTCTCCAGGCTAAACAACCCCAGCTCCCTCAGTTGCTCCTCACAGGACTTGTTCACCAGCTTCGTTGCCCTTCTCTGGACATGCTCTAGCACCTCAATGTCTTTCTTGTAGTGAGTGACAAAAAACTGAACACAGGACATGAAGTGTAGCCTCACCAGTGCCAAGTACAGTGGGACAATCACTGCCCTTGTCCTGTTGGCCACACTATTCCTGATGCAAGCCAGGATGCCATTGGCTTTCTTGGCCATCTGGCTCACTGCTGGCTCATGTTCAGCCAGCTATTGACCAGCACTCCAACTCCCTTTTTGTCCAGGCAGCTTTCCAGCCTGTAACAATGTTGTGTGGGGCTGTTGTGAGCCAAGTGCAGGACCCACTTAAACAGGCGCTAGCCTTAAAGAAGCCTTAGCTTAAGCCAGTTAAGGCTCTCACCTAAAATAAAGCAACTTGTTAGTAATTACTAGTGTGAGAAAAAGTTATGAAAGCATGGAAGAAAACTAAAATGAACTTGGGTTCATTTTAGGAAGTAAACAAAGGCTAATGAAAATGCTAATAAAGAAGAAAAAACTTAATATGCCATTATGAAAACATATAGTAATTATGAGCATTAACAGCATCAGAAGCTGGTACAAAGAGAGTTGCTTGGTATTTCCCTGAAGATAAAAAGCATCTGTGTGCATCAGGAATCATAATTTTTTGGTTCTCTGGGGTAGAGTATGATACTCGATTTCTAAGCTTCCATTTACTATACACAAACATTACCCTGTGCGACAGTGGCTGTCAAAAAGCGTTCCACACCTAATGGCTAAAAGCAAATGCCTAATAAGATAGATTCATGTTACCACTTAGGTGAACAAATCCAAGGAAAGATTTCAAGTAAATTAAGTGAATTCTGTGGAATAAGCTACTGTTCAGCACAACTTTTTGCTACTTCACTCCAAAATGTCAGCAAGTTTCCACATTATTTGAAGAAGGAAGAAGGAGATGCAATTTGCATCACTATGATCTTTGATTCCAACTGATCGAGTTCTGCTTTGGTAGTCAGGAACAGCTGTGGTTGGATGATTTTGGTGCTGTAGAGCAGACTGCTAAAGATCTTCTGGGTTTTGGTGGGTTATTTTATTTGTTTGTGTGGTTTTATTGTCTTTGTTTTGTTTTGGTGTGTGTGGGGGGTTTGTTTGTTTGGTGGTGGGTTTTTTGCTATTGACTTCTGAATTACTGTCTCTTTGTTGGAGTTGCAAGATGCAGTGCCAAGTTTTGGCCCAACGTGCCCAAATTACTCATGAAAAACTACAACCCAAAATAATAAAATGTTTGGTAGAAAATTATAAAAATGTCTGATCTGCATACTTTTAGGAAAAAAAGGACTTGTTACTGACTGAAAAGGGGAAACTGTGCTTTAAGCTGGATCCCAGTATTTTTGATGCTTTGAATCAGACTAACACAAAATGCATAAAGGAAAATGTGCCACATAAAATGAGACATGAATAGTGTGGCTCTTGTGTCCCAGCTCTGACAGTTTTGTTCTATGGTTACACACCTGTTGTGCCAAATTTCTTGCTAATGTACTTGCTATGCCCCAATCACCTTAAAATCCAAGGAGAGATGGCAAGAAGAAAATACACATACACAAGCAAAAGCAACTGAAGGGTAAAAGAATCATTATTTATATGTTAGGCAAGCAAGGAAGCAAGGAACAGTTTGTCTCTGGTTCCCTGCTTAGAGACCACAGACTGGATGGCTGGTGTTTCTTTTTTATCAGTTTTAAGTTATTACTACGTTTGAGATGGTGTCTATATGGGACTACTGAAGCAGGGAAGGTCTTAATTTACCATGAAGGCTAATTAACGTTATCTGAAAAAATATGGACATAATTAATAGTTTTCCATGGTCAGTACACCTGTTGAACAAAGACACTATATAATAAATATATTGACAGATAATCCAACATTACAGAAAAGTCATTTGTTTACATGTTAAACTAAAAAGAGATCAAGAGAATGTAACCACGAGTTACACAAGTCACTGAATACATTAGTTGTCCAAAAATGAACCGATATATTTCCTTTTCAATGAGCAATTAGACTAGCCAAAAATGCAAACTCAAAGACTCAGAAGGGACAGTATTATAATTATTTGCACACCAATGGTTTTGCCATATATTCTTGGTTGTGTTTTTTAGTGCAAAAAATGACTCAAGAACCTTTTGGAGCTGGGACCATATCTTATCTTCCCTGTAAAATAATTGGTTGAGTAAACTGCTATTTATAAATATTGAAATGATTTTAGACTGTAATGTTGCATACAGTTTGGGTCATCCAGTTCAAGAGGATGAACTTAACCTAGAAAACATGCTGTGAAGATTTGCTATGGTGGCATGAGGAGTGGGAAGCTCTTTGCAATAGAAAAGGCTAGCAGATTTGGCTCATTTATGCTCAGAAAATGAAATCTGTGAGGGAGTTAAACACATGAACACAAAAAAGGGCTTTAGCAAAACTAGATTCTGGATCAGCTTTTTAACAATGAAGTCAAAAAAACCTACCAGACTGGAAGACGGTACTTGATGAGCTTCTGAAAGGGCTTCTCAGACAGTAGTATCTGTGGGAGCTGTGGGCTAGAGTTAATGAATCAAGAGATGTGATCCACTCCTAGCTTCCTAAAACTGGGATTTGTTCTCATACATAAGGCCTGCCTCAGGAGTAGACTGAAAGCTGAGCCTGGCTTCCACTCACACACCTCGTGTTCCAGGAGCTCGCTGTGAGAGACAGCCTCCTTCTCCACTTCAGCATCATTTCTTGGAGCAGTAATGAAGCAAGAACTGTAGATCAAATAGTAAATTATGATACTGCTATAATAGTAACAGTGGAGCTGTTTGATGGATTTATAGACATCTTAAAGCCAAACGGAAATGAAAAATGAGTCTCAAACCCAGCTGGTCAGTGTAAGCTCTTCCATGTAGGACCTATGTTCTCCATTCCACTGTGCCTCTAAGAAGAGGTTGGGCATGGAACAGTATCATACAAAACTTACTAATGTCCATACTGACACTCCCAGGACTTATTTTGAGAGTCTTTCAAATTTCTACAGGCAATCTTGTGCCAGTCCCTTTCTCCCTTTCAAACAAACAAGCAAATACTTGTTGCTGAAATAAAATTTTTAAATTTTAGAACTGGTCCAATTCACCATTTCAGCCAACTTCTGCACACAACCAAATTTAGAGGCATTTTGAAATCTACATTTATCACATGTTTCTTAGAGGCAATCTTGCAATATTCTGACCCACCCCCCATGCCCCGCCTCTTCCCCCAAAAGGCTTTTTACTGCTTTATACATTCCCTCTGGATATTCAGCATTATCAGTCGCTATTGATGGAGTTGTCTGAGTTGTGGCCCTGAGGGATCTTTGGTTTTCTGTAGAGGTCGCCCTCACCAGAGGGTATGTGCTAGCAAGAACGGGCCTTCCCTCCCTCGACTGCCTCCACGAGCGTAGAGTTGCCGATGGTGGAGAAAGCAAGCTCGCACACACAAAGGAACGGGGGAGAAAAGACTTTATTGCAAAGGCACACCGTCTTATATAGGGTGTGGTGTGCCAGTCAAACTTGGGGACAGAACATGGGAGGAGCTTAACAAATAAGGGAATGAACCAAGAAAGATAACCAAAAAAGGGAGAACATAGGCGGGGAGTAACAGAAGATAACCAAATAGGGAAATCGGCAATACGACAGAAATGAACCAATCAGGGGATGAGTACATGGGCTTAGCAAAAGTAATAATGGAGGAAACCCAAAGTCCTCAGGGAGGCAGAAAATGTGGGAAGGTACAGTGGACGAACAAGGTAAGTAACTCTTAACAATACAACTTCAGAACTAGCCTGGGTTTAACAAGTGGGGACACCAAACTGGGTAAGCGGTACGTAACAAAGGGAAAATATAAAATTAGGGGGATAATAAACGAACAGTCCAACTTTCCAATGTCTCATCAGCTGGATGTCTGTAACCTTAAACACTACATCCTCCTTATTTGATTCCCACCAGTTTCCATCTCATTCATCTGAGGGAGCCTCATATATAGGTTCATCTTCCTCCTCTCCCATTTGTCCATAAACCTCCTCTCCTTTAGCTCTCATTGTCTCATACTCTGACCCTCTGGCGACATACTTTGACTTTCTCTCTTCACTTTTGGGTTTTACTGATCCATATATCGAATCATAGGATATCTTGGGGAACTCCATCAGGTCAAAGGTTTGCTTCTCCTCATAAGAATCGACGGAGTCCCCTCCAACATCTGAGTTTCTTTCAAACTGCGTTTTTTTGTCAGGGAAATCTTGCATTCTAGATCTGTAAGGTATTTATCTGAGAGGCTGTCAAATCAATAAAGTTTCACTTCAGCTGCCAGGGAAAAAAAAAATCTACGTGGTGGTTAACCCCATGAGGATTTAACTAGTCATCACGTAGGTGGTGGTAAGTGAATAGAAAAGGGGACGAAATGAAAATCTCACACAACATGGCTTTTAACCTCACCCTTTCTTCCAAGCTGGCCTGGGCTGTAGACAATGGGCTCTTCATTTCAGCTTGGTTCAGTCAAGGGTTTCTCTCCTCTCCTCTCCTCTCCTCTCCTCTCCTCTCCTCTCCTCTCCTCTCCTCTCCTCTCCTCTCCT
>JAWWEU010000081.1:106196836-106234352 GCA_035583155.1 Acropternis orthonyx
CTCCTCTCCTCTCCTCTCCTCTCCTCTCCTCTCCTCTTCTCTTTCAAGTTCTGAGAAAAAAATTCCACACAACACAAGTCCATGTATCAGGCTGGTCACCTTAGCAATTACATTTTAATGCCATTCTGGTACCAAAGCCAAGCTCTGCTGAGTGCTGTCACAGCAGGCACTAGGACTAAAAGGGGAAAGGCAGCCTTTACAACCAATTCAGTATTTCTCCACCACTTTATAATGTCTCACATTCTCTTACTCTTTCCTCAGGCAACGGGACTGTGAACTTCAGAAATATGCATGTGAAATTCAGCTACTAATACTGAATTCAACTGCTCCTGAGATTATTTATTTATGTATTTGAAAATGAGTGTATGTGAAAAATTCCCAATTAAATGCCCTGACTGTAAGTCCTTCTTCAACAGAATAATTTTTGCATGCCTGGGATGTTGTCTGCATAATCCATTACTGGGTCACATTAAAAAACCAAGAAGGAAAACTTGACATATGAAAAGTAACAATATTTTTGCCCCCAAAGAATGGGGAAAAGATTATCTTTTTTTGTTTTTCCAGTGAAATTTTGTATTTTTTTCATGTATAAAAACATGAAAAAATGGCAGATACCTTCCCCCAGTCATCCTAGATATTTGATGCAATTTATTCTGTGGACTATCAGTTCACTTGAATTAAATCTATGACAACTCAGGGAGTGCCTGACCACTAAATGACAAGTCTGAAACTCATTTTTCTCTTGTCTCCAGTGAGTTGAGAAAGAAGTGGTTCAGTTATTCCAGCTTGAGTTTCAGGACAAATCTCTTGCTCCATAACAGACTTTCCATGTGTCCAGGACATGGGAAGCTCCTCAGGGCTCAAGTACACAGCTTTCAGCCCAAATACAAGTTTTCAGAATCTCTTTGTAGCATCCAAATATCTCCCAGAGAAAGTCCAAAGCGACTGAGCTCCTACTGGGAGAGGACAGGAGGGCTCACACTCCAATAACACGCTTTTCCTTTGCACCCCTAGTCCTCAGGTCTGGGTTACATCTGCAGTCCTGGGTTCGGTGCTTCACGCTTCCCCTGCAGCACCAGGGGCAGAACGGGGTTGGCAGTGGCCTGGCAGAGCTGCTCTCTGTTCCAAAGATGCCAGCCCCCTACAGGATGTAGGAACACTATTTTGACTCTTTGACTGGCCTTTATGTAGCATCCAGCTTGCGGACTGGCACTCAGGTTACTTTTTATGTTGAGTCACACAAAAAGGAGAGGTGTGGAGAAACATTTGCACCAGGAGAAACAGCCAGGTGATGCATGAAATTCATGCAAACTTGCTCAGCTCTGTCAAGAGCAAAGTGCTCAAGGGCAATCCTTCAAGGTTCTTAATGAAATTAAAACCAAAGATGTAGACAATTCTGTACATAAAACTCCTAAATGTTTTGAGACAGGAGCTGAGAGGTGGTGACTACATGATCCAAATGTGGGATTTTGGCACAAATAGCTGCAGGTCTAAAACCCTGCATGGATTTTTGGCTGGCTTTAGTTTACAAATCTTGCTGTAATCAAAAGGGTCAAGGCACTTGGCACATGCTCAGGGACCTGCACTTGAGGGCATAACGTCCTCACCTGTAATACGGGAATGTATATAGCAAGGAGCTGTATGGAATAGCACCTCCACTGTGGTGGGAACAGAAAGCAAGGAAAGCATGTGGGGAGAAACAGACAAGCAGAGAATGTGAGGGCAAAAGGAACCAATTGAGGCAGAAGATATGAGTGCTAAAAACAATGCTACCTTAACAGCAGATTTTTAACTTGATTTGGCCCATGAGTAAATCTCACCCAGTCTCCACCAAGACTTGAGATGTCACTTACAGTCCTGAAGAGGTCTTGTGTTTTCTAGCACCATCCCAGCCTCCTGGGGAACAGCTGCTGGTCGCTATCAGAGTTACCAGCCCTGAAGTCAACATACAGCAGCTGCCACAGTGGTTCCTGCAGAGCACTCCTCAGCAAATTACCCAGTAGACCTCCACAGAAATTAATTAAATAGCCGTGGCTTAGCCTGTAATGTAATCAATAGTCACATCACTGTGTTATGTGGCTGTAACTGTTTGGTTGCAGAAAGGTTATCCAGCACAATGTGGTTTGGGTTTACATGTCATTATTTAATGATCATTAGTCCTCAAGAACCAAAAGCAACCTTAAAAATCCCACTGCCAGTGATGCTGGAATGTTTGCCCTTCTTACTATATGAGCAACAGGTGAAAGTTTCTACATCTAAAGATCAGCTTAGAAATTAGTTACTTTCAAGTTTTCATGTTGCAGGAAGGTATTTTGCAATTTTTTTTTTAAATGAAACTCACCTGCTGGTGATGGAGCTAACAGCTGGCTGCATGTGAAGAGTTTAACAGAGTGCAAATAAAAATCAATTACACTTTGATTGACTTGCCTTACCAATAAAACAATCTGCACTGCTTTGAATGCCTCATAGATTTCAGCTGGGGCCTGTCTGCAGGGGGGATTTGCTTTTGCCCCACTGTAGCAATCACTAGTCCAAACCGTTATTGATTGCATTCAGTCTTTTGCAATTTACTCTGGTAGAAGGATGTTTTTGTGCAGTCCTGCTGGCATACCAACACTGGGGTGAAAGGTCACATGAGAAAGGGGGACTGGCATTCTGTCTTAACAAGGTGGAAATTTTTGTTGACCTGGGTTCTGCTGGGTAGTTCTTAATGGTGTGATCAGTGGCATCTGAGCACAAGGATGCAGCTGTCCCCACTGCACTGCTGCTACTGCTGCTTGCTATTTGTCAGGGTTGGCATAACCACTGGGATTTAGGCCTCACTGACCCTTCTGTATTATTTTGGATGAAATAAGATATAAATTTAAAGAACAGCTTCTATTTCTAAATACCTCCTTAGGCAAATAGGTCCTTAACCATTTACAGCTGTCTCTACAATCAGTGCCACTGTTAAGGGTAAAGGATTCCTTTGAAATAGCATTTTGTTTTCAGACTTCACTGATGAGTGTTGTCATGTTAAGTGGGAGCTATGACCTTCATATATAGTGCAGAGACGCAGATAAACATGAAATACAGATGTAATTTGTGAATGTTTTTTGTTTGCAATGTATATTCTCTCTTTGATGAGTCAATACTTTTTAACAGATTCAGTTTTATTCTAGTTACAAAGTTCAGATTCAGATCAGGAGCTGGACTTTCTGAAGCATCCTCTTTTGAATCATACTAAGGATTAACATTGATATTATCTCGATGCAACAAGACTAATTGCAGGGTATATAGAAGGTATTTCCTTTTACCAGCCTTTCAGAGTAATTCAATGTTCTCTATGATAACTACAAGCATCTCAATTTCCTTCTTTATAAGACGCTAAGTACAGCAGTCTGCCTGTTCCTATTCATCTCCTCTCTGTGCTAAACTGTCCCATTCTCTTTAGTTCCTTTCATACCAAAATCGTATCAGGCTCCTATTCATCTTGTTTCCTGCCTCTACTGTGTCCTTTCTGAAACTGGGTGTACAAAATGCTGTAGCTGCAGCACGAGCATGATTGATGCTTATTGTGGTACTGTGTAATCTCTACTTTCTTTTCCTCTCTTTAAAATTCAGGATAATGTTCACCTATTTTTCATTTAAAGGCAATTAAATTCTGAGCAGATCTTTACATTAAATGATCAATAGTACTGCTTGGGGGACTTCTTAAACACCAGAATGTCCGTATTCTTTCTGTGCCAGTAAAAAATGCCTGAGATCACACCGCACAGTCCTCCATTTTCTTGTGTCAGATATTAGCACTTAAAATTTAACAACTGATGAGCACATTTTGCAATTGGCTGCATTTCTCTATTTTATTTTCTTCTGGGATTTTGATATATCTGGCAGGGGATGTAGGATATGAAGGAGACAGTCATTCAGACTGTGAATTATCCAGGAGTAGCAATAAGACCTGTAATGTCCTTGCATCAGAGGCAGAGGGGAAGAAGAACAACTAGGGCTCTTTTCCAGTCTGTTAGGTTGAGTGGCTGTAATAATCCTAAATGCAGAAAGATGTGGAATTTTTTTTGATGTGATGAACAGGTAGATGGATTGGGCTTACATGGCAAGGGTTTGGTAGCGCTGTTCATTTCTGTGGGAAGAGACCAGGACCTGCTTCCCAGAGCCAGTTCCAGCCGTCTCCAATACAGACCCATTACTGCCCAAAGCTGAGCCCATCAGTGATGGCAGTGGCTCCTCCTTTCTTTTCATTCAGACCACATTAAATGAACTCATGGTACATGAACTAAGCAAGAAAAGTACAGAAGTAAGAACTCTGAAGGGTTTTAGTATTGCATTAGTGAGCTTCACTCCCCTTGGTATAATATAAAAATGGCAAAGATGGGATGGAATGAGCATTTTTAATAACTCTCCTAAGTGTTCTATTAACTGCCGTGTATCATACAAATGAGATGCGGAAACCAGGGAAGCATTTTCAGTTGCTGAGTAAAAACAATTTAGGGTGTAAATGTACTTCCAGATCTGCACATAGGAATCCTGCCAATTAGGCTTCTGTTAACTTTATTATTTTTTAAAAAAAGTTTTAGTAGAGAAGTTCGTGACACAACAGTTCAGGAAATACCCTTGTATCTACTCAGTGTATCTAGTCACTGTGCTTTCTAAGAATAGCCTGCAATCTGTGCCACACTGTAATGGTTGATGGTCTCCTCCCTACATTGGACAGAAGTCAGGGCTCACGCTGGCTCTCCGAGATGTCTTCTGTCCCAGATTTTCACCTGAATGCCTTCAACCTCAGTATCTGAGACCTGTCAACTGCCTTGGGGAGTACTGATCTTCACATACATCTGGAGTCCCTTACAAGGGCTGGTGGAACCAGCTTGGAGGGAAATTTCTGGAATTATCTCTCTATATATACATAGGTATATATATATAGATATATATGAGCATAAAATGCTTATGCAGCTAATTAAAGGCAACTGTGACATTTCATGGCATGTTGATACAATGCCATTAAAGCGAAATGTCTGTCAAACACCTGCTGCTCTCTGCAACCTCCTACCTGGCAACACTGTGAGGACTGAGATTAGAGGCATGCACAGCAGAAAAGCTGCTGTGTGGCATGCTTTTATTTCAACCAGTTTATGCCACACAGAGCACAAAACATTGTAATTTTTGTTTTCAATTCTCCTTTAAAGTCCTTTGTGATTGTATTTATCTTTGTCATTACATAGATACCATTGTGAAGAGGGATGATACTTCTTGATAATGTATTTCTCTCCCTTTCTCTCTCTCTTTTCTTCTAAGTTTTAGGAAAAAAAATGGATTAAAGATGTGCATTTTGCTTAGGAGGCACAAAAATTCATGATTATCCTGATCTTTTTCAGGAAGGCTCAGAGGAAGACTTTTACATTGACCCCCTATTGATTACCTCTTTCAAAAATCTTATGCAGAAAAACCTCCTGGACTTTCTGTACAGAATCTGACCTTTAGTAAAAGGTTAATCATGCTTTAAATAAGCTTTTGGAAAATTAGAAAATATCATAATTTTAAGTGCCAGTGTAAGCAGAAAAACAACTGTTGACCAATGTGAATGACTATTCTGAATTTGAAATAATGACAAAAATGTAACTGCAGGTGCCAGGACTGTATAGGTTATACTGCTTGGATACTTCCTAAGAATCACTAGAACCTCCACCAGTCTGAACTGGGACAGTGGGCAAATGGGTTTCTGACAAGGAGGAACTTTTATGAGTTGCATTTCCTGGCTCCTCATATGGTGGGATCCACTGTGCAAGTATCTCCTTGACAGAAATATACACAATGGGATGTCTTGAGATAGATTGGATCATTGGTCATTGCATAAAATGTCATGATGGAATTGGTAAATGGCAAGGATAAGGATAGGCTACCATCTAGTGGATACATCATAAAATTATTACATTTGTATTTAACCCCTTTGTGACTTGAATGGCTAAACCAAGGAAAATCAATTCAACTCTTATATGTTGATGTGCCACCTGAAAACACTAACCATGTATGCATTCACACTGATTTAAAAAAAATCTTGCTGTGCTTTCTTCTGATACTTCAAAGCAGCTCTTCCTGTCCCAAATCTAAAAGAGACAAGACAGTACCATATTTGACAGGTATTCTTATTCCTTGACCTCTGGGATACAAACATACAGCCATACATTAGTATCTGCATGGCAATTTGAAGGTGTAAAGCACAGAGCAAGGTCTAAGATAGACAAAAGAGAGGAAGTAAGAGAGGAAATAAGATATTTGACTCAAATTTCATGGCATATGTCTAAAGCAACAACATAAAATACTCAGCATAGAATTTAAGACTCAGCAATTGCTGAGGAAGGAGTACAAGTCCGATTTTGTTTATATCTCTGCTATATCCAACTGTCTTCAGTGCAGTGATTTCTAACCGGAACTGCCATGCTTGCCTCTGGAGGAATAAGGCCTCAGAAGCACCTTGATATGCTGATGTACCTCTCTGTACACTAAGCTCTTTGTGTGATATGAGTAAGAATAACAAGGGTAAGTCATGCAAATTATGACTTCTGAGTCTAATCTAAATTGGTGGAATCATCATTGCAACTGGACAGACAGAAAGGGAGTGGAGTTGCTGGATGCATCCTTGTTGCTTTGAGAGCTGTGGCTCAGTTACAAAGGACATGGTCTTAAAAGCAAAATATGGATAAATATGCTTAGCTAGGCACCACATTCCTTAGATGAACATTTTTGCTACAGGAAGAACTTGCATGAAAGAATGAGAGATAAACACAAAAATAGAGCAGCTTGGTCTACAACCAGGCTTGTGGATTACACTGATGATGGTCTGATCTAGTCAGATGATGTAACTCCCTGTGATAGTGGCTTCAGAATCATTCATTATTTTCTAATGACAATGAGACATAACATAGATCAACCTTATCAGCTGAACCACAGGTATGTCTACAACTTAATTTCTTCAACAATGGAAATATGAGCTGGCCCGTGTGCTAAATCTCTTTGTGCTGCCTGCGTGGACAGAGAATAAGGGTGTGTGCTGTGGGATAAGAACATGTTATGTGCCTTCCTGTGCCATGAGCTGAAGAGTGTTGGAAAGGGTGTTGTGGTAGGGGGAACCTCTCCTTCTCATAGCATTGAACTGATATTGGAGGGGGGTATTGAAACTGCTATTTGTATGGACCTATAGAAAATAGCTGCACCATCTGTGGAGGTAGGCTGAGGACATGAAAAGGTAGATCATGAGATATACTCCAACTAGCTTTAGCTATCTGTCTCCAGTGGTGTTAGTAATACAGTCATGGGAACACATAATTCAGTACAGGTATTTACCAGCTAGTTTTTCACCCAGCTTTATGGATAAGGCATGTCCCTTCTGCTGTTTGAGTGCGACTGAAACTAGAACGTGCAGCAAGTTCGGTAGCACAAATTCTTTCCTAGACTTAATAACACAAAAAATACAGGTTTCTTATCCTTCTTGTTAAATGCATCAACAGTTGCTTTCTTTAACTCATTACCTGTGTAGCTTTAGACCAGCCTAGCTCAAGGTTTCTTAGCCTGCTGTAGCTGTTTTGATAGCTCAGTTTCTGTGCTTAAGTCGACACACAAAACAACAGAAAGAGGAGAGGATGGAAAGAAAGCTTGCTTACAGTCAAATTCAGGTGGACAGTTGTAATTCTGCCAGACTGCAGAACCCGTTCCTCCCTAGAGTCAGCAGTCTCCTTTCTGGTCCATCAGTTCCTTGCTGGAAGCTGGAATTGCAACGGAAGTCTTCTAGCTGAATGATGTTTCCTTCTATCTTTTGGTGGCAGGAGACAGCACAGAAAGCATTAGATAAACAGGCAAAGTCCCAATCAAGAGTCCTTCAAGTTAAACAGTGAGATGTAGCAAATGCTGAGGCCTTAAACTTATTGTTAAAGCCCATGGGAGTTGGTGACAGGGCATTGATACTATAGAAAAAGACAAACACAAAATAAGAGCTGTGGAAACTCTGCCTCTGATAAGGGAGAAACTCTCAACTTTTACAGATTTTTATATTTCTGCTTAACAGAAACCAAATAAATCCTCTTCCAGAATTTTCTAACAGTCTTTTTCCCACTGATCTTAGCCCACCAAGGTCATACCAGTGAAGTTTTGTTCGGAAAATAATGTGCCTAACTTTCATGAAGTCTGCCTTTTAAGATAGGTCTGTCTAAATTGATCTTCTGTAGAGATCTCTCTTCCACATGCATCACCTGCTGCCTGTTACCCACCATCACTGCAGAATTCCTGAACCAATACTGAGAAAAGTATTCCTGTTTTGTAGAGGAATAGGATACGACCACCTCTGGTGTTTTAGCTTCCTCATTATCCAAAGAGTAAAAATTATGCCCAGTGCTACTAAAAAGGTTCCCAAATTGTAAGAGAAGCCTCAGTCCATCACCCACTTTTTGCAAAAAAAAACCCCAAACCCCTCAAATTAAGAACGTAATAGTAGTTGTACATATGTATGTTTTTTCCTGAGTTACAAATAATATAAAGCTTTTCCTGAAAAAAAAAAATTGTGTCAATAACCCCCTTGAATTCAATACAATGAGGTGTAAACATGGAATAAGTTCTTGGAACTCAACAAATCAAAGATAATATATAACCAGAGGGCACATTTTTGTGAATTGGGATGTTTAGTGAGCGAGACGTGAATAGCAAAATTTATTGGCACAGAAGGCATCTGGAGATTCCCCATGACATCAGATCTGAGGCACAGTAGCTCATACATCTCAGGGAAGAGGGAGGGAAGGACAGGGTGCTGAAGAGATAGGGAGAGGCGAGCAAGAGTCCCTATGTTTACATGTTGATAATCAGCTTCCCAGGACAGGGAAGTTTTCTTTTGATCTTTTTACTCAGCCTGGTTTCTGTTTGCACTTACGAAGATTTACTTCTCCTGAATGGACATTTCTATCTGCTGCTGCATTTGAATTTTCACCCCACAGCTGCACCAGCTCAGAGTCATGCACTTATCTCTGTTTTGGAGAATGGATACATTTAAAAAGCCTTTCCCCATCCAGTGCCTGTGACCTTGCATTGAGCAGAGCTACACATTCAGAACAAAATCCAAATGCAAACCTGAAACCTGCCTTTGGGTTTTCTTATGAACTTGAAACTGAATTTTACCATAAGTTTTATGAGCCTAGTCTGAGTTGGAGGGGACCTGGGCTGAGTTAAGGTTTTACAGGGAACCATTTGATACTCAGAGGCTTAATGTGATTTTGGCTTGAAACAAGCAATTCTTGGCTGACTTTGGGCGTTTCAATCCCATATCCAAGGGCTATGTAAACTTAGGACAAAACACAGCTAGCATGTGCACACACTCATGCACACACAAGTTGCATCTTAATGCACATCACTAAATTCTACACAGGATTATGGCCCTATTAAGGAGCATCAGGACGTGTCTTCTGAAGCACCACTCCAGAGCTGAGCACGTTGGCAAAATATGTTGTAGACAACTAAAACTCAGACCCTGCCCTTCTGTAAACAAACACCTCTCTCCCCGTATGTTTGTGGAGTAATAGTGACATCCTGTGGCCAGTCCTGATTAGTTCCAAGCACGGACAGGCTGTTTATTCCTGCTGGTGCTAGGCATGAGGACCTGCTGGGAGAAGGGATGAAGGCAGAGCTGGAGAGGGAAAAAAATTCATCCTTCCTTGATCTCGATGTTAAATTTAAATGGAGAGGAAAGAGTTACAACCCACTTGCTCTTTAGTCATAATCCAAACATTAAGGCCCTTAGCTAATTTAAATGTAAAGTGATTTTAAACATGCTTTCAGAAGCTGAGCATAGAAATGAATACCCATGGGAGATGGCGGGCGTAGTAACTGGAAAGGGGAATAGGGAAACTAAGCTCAGAGCCCAGAGTGAAGAGAGGCCATTGGTGTGGTGGTAGTCAGGGATGTTTGAGACCACCCTCCAGAGCCTTCTGAGATGATCCAAATAAGCCACATGTAAAAGTACAAGAAGGAGGTAGTACTGAAATGGAAGAGCAGTTTCATTTCCCAAGCACGCTGTATTTTGATGTTAACAGGCACGGCTGTGGAACTGTGGCAGGATCAGTGAGGGATGGCTCTTTTTTTTCCCCTTGCAGTTGACATGCTCTTGCTCAAGTACAGAGGAAATATACTGCCAGGTGAGTCAAGTATAAGGATTGCCCAGAAAAGAGAAAATTTAAGGCGGGGGGGAAGTGTAGGGCAGCCAATAAATTGTCAATGAAGAGAGAAAGCAGGCAAAGAGAGCAGCTGGCTGGAGCCCAGCAGAAGAAACTCAGTGCCTGGGAGACCAGCTTTCTGTGCTGCATTATTTCAAAAGCCAAGGAGCCACTGGGGTTCAAGGAGAGAAGGAGCTGGACAGCCAAGGTGACTTTTCTTACCAGTACTCTCATTTTTATTGCCTAAATTATGATAATTCCTGTGATGTGGCAGAGATGCTGATCCTGCCCTGAGGTTCCCCACCAGTGTTGTTTGATGCCTTGGACACTGTGATCCAAGGCCAGCCAGACTCAAGGAAGCTAACGACATAAAGAACACAGTGTGCTGTGGGATTATGGCTGGGCTGCGTGGCAAAAGTGAAATATAAAAAAGGCACAGAATGTCAGAGACAGAAAATTGTTTTCCCATTGTGCAGAGGAAAGAAGCAGTGAGGAAGAGGTGAAGTTGTGATGTTTACCAGTGACCACAAATTCCTTATAGGATTTGGTTGTCCCAAGACATTTCCTGAATTGTATAGGCTTCCTGTATGGGACAGAGCTCATGTTGCATTTGATTTTTCAGAGACACCATTTGCTCTTACAAATATTTGATTTGCATTTGGAGCCTACAAGGTAGGGGTGGATAAAAAGTCATCCTTTGACACTGGCTTGTGGTTCAAGTACATGTTTCCTACTGGGGTAAGGGTCTTGTTTCATTGGACAGCAGGAAAAGCAAATTATTTAGTGAATGTGCAGAGTTCTAGACTACTTTCACAAGACGGACTGAATTTCAATTGATGCGACTAGTCTTCCCCCTTCTTCTCAGATGGCTGTAGAAAGCCATAAGTATTCTTTTGCCATATCCGATAGAGAAGAACCATTCCCCAAACCAAAAAGTAAGTAAAATTTGAACAAAAACACATTAGCTACAAACCAATCCATGTCACTGGTGGCTGGCAGAGCAAACCATGGGCTGATGCACTGGGCTGTAATTCAGTGGCTCTGAGAAACTGCAGAAAGACCAGAGCAACTGAAGGAAGAGTCAGTGAGGTAAAACATGACAGATGCAAGAGCACTACTAATGTGGCCCTGAAACAAAACAGCAACCTGGAGAGAGAGTTTGGGGACTGAATGCTGACTAAAAGAAGCCAGGAGCCGTAAAAAGTGAAACAGGCTCCTGTTGCCTGGTTCTCTGCCCATGCTCTGGGAAGAAAGGTTTCATGTATTTCTGTAAAACAAAAAGAACTGTATCTGAAACAGTAGATCGTCATGATTTTCTCACTCTACTGGAAATAACCCACAGGGCTTTGGATTTGATCTAGCTGATTGGCCAACAGCAGCTTTGGTCTGATCTATCAGAGCAAAGTTTCTGCGGTGAGTTTGTCATCGCTGCTGATTCAGTGCCCTCCAAATACCTGCCTCTCATCACTGTTCTGCACAATTCCCGAATTAGTTTTGGTGCCAGGTAGTGTATTCTCCCAGTTGCTATGCTCTGATTGAATTTGTAGGTCTTACAAACACAGAGGTAATGCTGTTAGTTTTCAAGAGTGGGATTCTTTGATCTGATCATTAATTTTCCTCATTGCTCCTTGCCCCCTTTGCTGCTACTCTTTCCTGCTGCATCCACAATCTGCTGCTTCTGCTGGAATGGTAGGAGACAGGAGTCTTAACCAGCCACTGGAGCTTCCTACACCTTCCCAAAACCCAAAGTTTACAAAAGCAGCCTTCAGGATCTGTCATGTTAGAAGAAAGTAACATGTTAAGGTTTAGCCGTCCTCATGCTGAGAATCTCCTTTTGTTAACTGGTGATGTAGTACCCCCCAGACTTAAAATCAAACATTTGCTTACAAGGGTCAAGAGAATGCAACTGGGCAATGCTTGATTCTGAATCTGACCTGTGATAAAAAATGTTGCTAAACAGAGCACATCACAATAAAATTCTATGGATCTCTTCAAAATATATAAGCATAGCCGGCCACTAACATATCAAGGGTGTTTCGGAAGGGAAAAGGGCTAAGGAGAAGTCCTAGAGAATCAGCTCTTCCATCCCTTGAGATCCTCACATTGGTGAAATTGATTGAGGATCATTGTTATTTCGTTTTGATTCTGTCCCTGCTTTTCTCTCTCCCCCTCTCTTTCCTTTCAGCCCAGATGTCAAGATCCTTTATTCTGTTGTGAAAAGAATAGGGGGTTACTGCCTCTGTAAACATAGAGGTTGTTCTCATATTTCATGAAGTATGGTAACATTTGGAGATTTTCTGCAAAGAAACTGGTATTTCACCTATTTGCCTTCTGCAGCTCCTTTTCACTGTAGCCTTGAGTCCTCAGCACACAACTGTCTCGCTACCAATAACCTCTTCTCCCACAGCAATACCAGGTAAGTATGTGTGTGAACACGGCCCAGTCTGCTTATGGTCCATGCTAGTCCTGAACTGTTTATGACCAGCTGTGTGCCTCAGGCTGCAATGGTGCATCTCTGATGGGCCACACTGGGATCAATGGAGGTCCATAACTGAGTCCTCAGCTCTGGAAGAACCCTTTTCCTCAAAATGCCTCTTTTTTTTTATCCCACTCAGCGCTCCCAAACTGTTCTCTGCCCCTTGTAGGCGAGGGGATTAAGATGTCTAGGACCCCCCCTGCTTTGGAGAAATGGGAATGGGCTGGGGGAGCTTCAGGGGAGGCTAGGTATGAACAGGCTGGAAGTGCCCTCAAGGCTGTGAGAATCAACATCCAACAAACATATCAGTGGTTATTAAATTAAATAAGCAATTAATTCAAGTAGTCATAAGTTTAAGCCAGTACTTTCTTCAAAATACTTTCTTCAAATAACCCGAATGTCCTCAAATTGGCTGAACTACTATCTCCACCCAGTTTTTGCATGGAAGCTGGTGGAGCTACATGAGAAGGTGCTTATTCCCAGGCATGGTACATGTCTGGACTCCACCAAAGGCAGAGGAAGAGTAGTAAGAGCAACCTGGTGCCTGTCTTCATTAGGGAAGTTTCACAGAGCACAGTCATGGTGCAAGTAACACAACACTGACATCCCTTTCTCCCTCAGACAATTTGCTGCTTCCTGTAGGATAACTGGAGCTCTGGAAAAGAATATATTAGAACAAGATGTGAAATCTAGCAATTCTGTTAAGGTTAGAAAAATTCTAGCTGAACTGCAGCTAGAAAACATTTTAAAATGCCAGCTGAGGCAGAAGGTTTTGTCTCATTGGAACTCTACTTACTCTGTGCTTGAACAGCTCTTGCAGCAGCAGAAACCTAAGTAAACCCATGTATATGAAAGACAGGCTTGGTAGATATAAAGCTGGCATTTATTTATTAAAATTAATTTTGGCTACTTTTCCTGTTTCTCTCCAGAAAGCCTTGTTGGTGGCAGGTGCGAGATAAGATAGCTGTATTTCTGATACCTGTATACCTTATTTATAGTCTAATCTGAAAAATTAAAAGGGACAGTTATTCACTAGCACTAGAAAAGATGGGGATTTTGGAAGAAATTTTGGCTACTTTTTATTATTATTATTTTTGTACCTTGAAATAATGCTGTTCTTGATTCCTATTTCACAGAGGAAAATGACACCCTGGGATGAATATACTGGTCGCTGGAAGGCAATTCCTGTAAACAAATTAATACGACTCAGGCCTACCTCCTCTACATTTTGTTCCTTTTCCTGTGCAGCCTATTGATTGATTTACCTCAGGGAAGAGATTCCTCTGACTCAGATACTAAGCAAGTTCTTAAGGAAAATACCAGCTTTAAAAAGAGAGCAAAAGAAAGAGCAGCAGTTGCAAAAATTGCTAATCTTTCATTTGCTGGAGCCACTGAACATCTGGATAGTATGAAGCTCCTTTAACCCCCCGAGTGCAGAAAGAATTAGCACCAAAGGGCAGCCCATGCTAATTCAGTGCCATTAAACTTGTATAAGCTAGAAGAATGTGATGTTATACTTCCACAGGGCCATATGGATACCACTTTGCACTTTGTATCCATCAGAGGGACTAGCAAAACTAGTTCAGGATTGTACAGTATGGCTTTTAGAAAGATAAAATAGCCCCTGTGCAATATTATACAGTATTACACATGTCTATCATATCACATCTTGGAACAAACCTACTGTTTTAACTATAGGGGGAGAGCTTGTCTGCTGACATGTAACTTTTGAGCTTCCATATTCAGAAGAGCAAAAGACTAAATATTGCAATAAAACCAGAGGCTTGATTATTATTCTTTTTTATTATCAGGAACTAATTTTATTTTTTTTTAAAGAATCTGGCATTTTATTAATCCTGCTGACTAGAGACTGTTTTCAGATGAGTTTTTATCTTATGTCTCCAGCTTTAAAATATGACTTCCTGCTAATCTTGCTGCTCCATTCATTCACCTTTGTCCATAACAGAGGGGAAAGCTTGGCAATTCCCTTGGAACCCCCTTCATAGCTTTCATGTTACCTTCAGTTAAGCTCTATTTTAGTTCTCCCTGAATATCATTTTTCTCAATGGTGAAAAGTGAACAGGTTTTCCTTTCAAAGTTAATGTTATCTGTGCTCAAGAGTAACAATATACTTAACATTTTATAGTGATTTCATATGTAGATTTGAAGCTGCTTTAACAAGGATAGAGGAATTATTTTTAGGCCTTTGGCACAAAGAACAGCTATACATAGACGTTAAGGCAGATATTCAAATTTAGCCCCATGCCCACCCCATGAGGGCCTGACAGCCAAGATGCACAACCCTGAGCAGTTCCTTTGCTGTGAGTCAGTATCAATGTCTTTCACTGGAGTAATTTTGCTCTTATAGAGGTATAACTTAGATATGAATGATTCCTAGTATCTTACCTTTTAAATGACCTATAAGATCAATCAGCATACACCATACATCCTCCAGCGTATGCTTGTGTGTGTTACAAAAATTAAAAAGTATTATAAACCAGAAGTGTACTTTAAATACCATAAACTAGAAGGGGAATGCTCTGCTTTAAAAAAAATACTTACTTGAAACTACACAGAATTATGCAAAATGTCACAGTAATCCTTATTGTCCCTTGTTGCTATAGGAAGCCTCCTCACTGAAAGTCTGACTGCATGGGAAGAAGTCTATGGATAATTCTTTAGAGACTCAAGGATTGCCAAACTCCAGCTCTTGGAGTTCCCTGGGGCTGGGGGTTTAGGTAAGGACTCCACACTTGGACTGAGGCTCAGGATATGCTTGTTTTCTCTCCTACAGTGGTGAGTCAGATCAGATCCGATTTGCAGGCTCAGCCTCCCGCTGGGCAGTAAAAACACCGCTCTCCTCTTGGGTATAGTTTCCAGCTCCAAAATAAACACTGAGAGCAGCCAAACTATGGTCAAAAAACATCTAGAATGAGCACACTGGGTTGCAAGGGGGATGTCAGGAGGCTGTCGCTTCAGACAGTGCACCCTGCCGAAACTTCTCACATGACCTTCAGCATACAGACAGGTCTCTGCTCCCGTCAAACCCAGGAGGAATGTTTGTACATTCCAGTTAATTGCGAAGCTTGGCAGTGGAGCAGCAGAAAATGACTGCAAAGCACAAAAACATCAGAGAGCTGTAGAGTGGCTTGTAAACTGCACAAGTCTAAGGGGTCTGAATTCAACACATCCAGGCCCAGTAGTTCAGAAGAAGCCCTCCAAATTAAACCAATCTAACCCTCTGAATTATAGCCCTCAAAAATCCCAGAGACTGAGGCTAACGTTATTTTTTTTTAGGGGAAAAGAGCCTAAAAAATACAGCCTTATTTTTATCCCTGGATTATTGTTTACTTTGTCAGACTTGCCATACAGTCCTCTGCTCTAAAGCTCTTTAAAATAACACGCCTTATTGTGGTAACTTGAAAGGTAATTCACAAATCCCAGGGGAAACACTCCTCCTTTTTGGCAGAGGGGCTCTAAAAATCGTCTGTCACTGGGAGCTTTTAGGCTACACCTCCCATCCTGGAAGGCTCCTAGAGCAGGCAGTGCTGCATTAATGAGAATATCAAGGTGATTGCATTGCAAAGGCCAAATGTCTTGTTTGGAGCTATGTTTTCTCTGAGGTGAGTATCCAGCTGAGAAACTCAGTCCCACAAGAATTCATTCCCAGGCTTCACTGGAATCATAGCCTTTGGTCCTGGTAGACAGAACAGATGCCTTTTTTGCGTCCACAGACCACAGAGAACTTAGTGATTTCTTTAACAGTGAAGGAGAGTTGACATGTAAACCACAACGGGCTGCTTTTTTTTGAGTGAATGCTCCATGGACTTAATCAGACTCTGGGTTTGTCCATAACAAGTTCAATAGTTGCTATTTGCTCTTAGATCCTCAGCTTCATTAAATGTAAAAGTTTCAGCTTTTCCCCGCAGTTAGTTGCATCTAGATCTATAAAGGCTGTTCTGTCTCTCTAAGATGAGACATAAAACTGAGGTCTCAACCATCTGTGGTCATTAAGGATCCCATGGCATGCGTCAAAAGGTGAGGATGGTAACTTTCTTCTCAGGACCTAATTCTAGTCTGAGTAACTTAATTCCTTCCACCTTAAAACTCACCCTGGGCTTTTAATATAAGATACAGTGTTTTTTCAGTGTTCATAATATAGTGATGAACTGCTAGCTGGTGGCCACATTCTATCCCAAAAATTATAGCATTACAGTAGTGGAATAAATGAAGTGTGCAAGTACACGTTCATCCTGTTGGTCACAATATGACACAGACCAACCCTGTCTCAGCAAAATAATGTACACACACACACACACACGAAAGCACACAGCTCACTCAGAATTACAAGGTTTTAATTTTTACTTACTTATGAAATTAAAAATCGAGTATCTTGCAGATTCTGAGCCTTTGCTGGTCAGTAGAGAGACAAATCCCACTGGAAAAGAGAGAAGGTTGGCTGCAAAGGGAGAGTCATTCCTCCCACGTCTGGAAGCTAAAACCAGAATAAATTATCTACCACAACCTCAGTGAAGTGTTTCTAATTTACTGCCCTGCTGCATGCATGCGGTGGAACATATATGTGAGAAAAATAAGAACTGTATTTCTCTTGAATTTTCTCTGTGTTCCATAATGCAATACATTGCATGTTTAACATCCTACAATAATGTTTCGGTTGACTTTTTTGGATTCTGCTAGAAAAGGAATACATTTAACTGCAAGATACCTGCAATTCCAAGTTAGTGAACCCCTCTGTCTGGTTTGTGTGCCACTGCTGAGGTCCTGTTCTGAGCAGAGCTGAAAAGATTGTATTACCTGTTTATTTCAGTACATGTTGCAAGTATTCAGGCCCTCTCTACCCATTCATAACCTACAGAGAACTTCAGGCGTTTTGGCTCTACATATCCTTTATCTGTGCTTGGACTGTACCTGGAATAGAAAGTAAGTTCATGGGAAAATGTCTGACAAAATAGACACTATAGATTGCAAAGTACTTGGAGAGTCCATTTGATTCAATATGATACAATTGTTTGTAGTTACATTTCTTTTAAACTCTGAAAGGTAGAATGGCAGATGGACTAGTAGCAGTGCATGGAAGAAATCTGGACATTGCCTAGAGTACAGACCTCTGAATAAAAACCTACTGAAGCTGAGGGTTCAGTACCTGCTTTTCCATCTGCTGTTGTGGAGTGTGGAACTGTAGGTAGAACCACTGGAAATAATTTTTTCTATAAACTTCAGTTATTCGTAATACAATAATCCTTCATATGGGCTATAAACTTTGAGTTCCCTCTCTTCCAAGTTGCAAGATTGAAGTGAAACTTGGCAGTATTCTGTTTGTTGAAATGAAAGGCCCTAGGTCAGATTCTGATCTCCCATTGGCCTTACACCTGTCAACTGACTTTGATGGAGTAAATTTTGACTTACTCCAGCATAAGCAATAACAGAATCAGACCCTGCATATGTTTTTTATCTAAAGCTGCGTTCCAGATGTGTTTATGTAGCCTGTTTTCAATAAGATGTGTGCATTTTAAGATGTAAATGGATTTTTCTTTAATTGTAACCATATGGACTGTTATTAAATTTTCATTTTAATAGTGCAGATACAGCTTGCCCAGCCATATCAAAGCGTCACAATGGGTTCACTTGACCAGTAGAGCTTTCACACAGTACCCAAGCAATTGCAAGACTCTTAAAGCCAGGAAAGACAAGAGAAAAACATGAGGTGGCATCCTGAGGCTTCAAAATGTGTGAGTCCATTCCTTGGAAAATTGTGTTTTCCTGATTTTCCTGATATTAGAGTGCTTCATCCCATTGAGGTATTTGCCTCATCTCTTTTCAAGAGGAGGCAAAATTAAGTGCAAAGCTGGTTCAGCATAGTCCTGCAAGCTGAGTGATCACCACTACTGGGTTTCTTTCCAACTGCCTTTGCTATGTTCACAGCCCTGCTTCACTTCTTCACAGATTCAGGCAGTGCCCCGGTGTCTCAGAGCGAATAAGCCCCCAAAATCAGAGTTACGTGGCTGTATTGGTCTGCTAGGAGAATCTGTGCCTATCTGGGGGGCAGGTCTGAAACAAACATATTCCTTCCCCCCACTTACTGCCTCTCTACTGTGATACCACATGCTGAGGCTCCAGGAAGGAAAGGTCAGCCTGCTGCTGCCCCCAAACCAGCTTTGTGCACGGCATCAGCAGCTGTGCCTGAGGGGATGAGACCTCCCTGACTCTCCTGCTTGATGGTGCCTGTTCCTGAGGGTTGCTGTACCCCACACAGCCTTTCATGCCCCTCTGCACCTAGGGGACTGGTTCCCAGCCCAGACTGGGGGATTGATTTATTCAACAACGGAAAAGAAGGGGCAAGTGAAAAAGTTTTGACTGATGGATTTTCCATTAAAAAAAGGAGACAGATTTGTTAATGAATAAATGTTTAAGAGAGAAATGTCAGTTTTGATGGAGTTTTTCACTCCATCTTCCTGAAATGAAGCATTTCAGTAAGGTAAAAGAAAATTCACTTGGAAATCTTCTTTTAATTACACATCCACAGCTCCATGAAATATGTGGCTGGTATTATAAACATTACACTTGTATTTTTTCTTAGCACATTTTGACATCACTAAATTGAAGGTTTTCCACTAGTGTTCCATGAGAATTTTTTTATTTATTATATCTTTATATGTGTGTTTTGTTTGTCCATTTGGAAAAATTATTTTCAAGTGAAATTGACTCTGAAAGTGAATTTTATCAGCCAAACCTGATAATGATTCAAAGTTCAGTATTGTTTCTGTGCTGTAAGGTTGCTTTCTTCCCTGGACAACTAGAGAACACAGACCAGGCTTTTCTCCTTCTACCACTATTATTTCCTCAAACTTTAATTTCCATTCTGGGCATGTTGGATGCTTATGTTTGACCCACGTCTTCTTCAGAATACAGCTGCCAAGTGGAGGGGAAGCTCAGTCATCTCAGACCTGGACAAGTTAAGAATGTTTTTTCTCCTGGTGTCCCAGTCAGGTATGGCAAAAGGATGCTTGCACAGAGCAACCATGCTGGTCAGAGTGCTCCTGTGCTCTCTTGAGGAGGGAAGAAATTGATAAGTGGAAAAAAATGTCTATTCCTGGCAGTGGAGAATGATCTCCTTCACTCTGGGGCTCAGGGTTACCCCAGACCTTCCCAGGGCTGCAGTCATGAATGCTTGGCTTGGCTGCACTGTGGTGTGTTACGAAGATGTGAAAAGTGAGCTAGATCGCTGAGCTGCCCCATCTGCATTTTTTTTTCATTTTAAAATTTAATAAAACTCCCTGTGGTTACAATTGGGAAAAAAACCCATTAATGTTCCCAAAATGATTCATATCTAAAGCAAAATGTATATTAACTCCCCATCCCCCATCTCTAGTGAATGGTAAGATATATTTTTTCATTGAATAAGTGAAAATAATTAGATAACTTATTACATCATCAACCCAAACCATGTACTTTATTTACTTTTCCAATGACTAACAAATGAAGTTAATGTATCAATCTCTTTATATGCATCAGGGATAAAAGGGTGGGGCATGTGAATGAGGAATCTAAACAGAGATTCTTTCATATTTTTATGTATTTTAAGCAGGGGTAGGTGTTTCTGTCTGGAGACCATATGTTTGGGGTTCTTGTTAACAATGTGTATGTATGTAAAAATAAAAATTAAGTGCTATGGACAGCTACAGTGTGGGCTCTGGAGTTCTGATGAGGTGATCCAGATATGAAGAGATGTCCAGATGAAAAATCCTTTTTCTCCACGCACATGTTCCATTATTTGGAACTCATCTGAACAGCAGCAGTTCCACAAAGTCCTGAATGTGCTTTTTGGGGAGCAGAGTGGAATCACTATCAAGGGGCTTAGCAGTGTCAGTCTGGCCGATGGTACAGAGCGAAAGGCTCACAAGCAACTTAATGGCACCAGTGCTGTCTCTGCATGCAGAGACATCAAAGATTTGCAGCAGCAGAAGGGATGAGTCCTTGAGCCCCAGAAACTGGAGGCTGAGTGTGAGAGGGGTGCTCTGTATCTGCTGCAGTGCCGGAGTGTAATGTGTACAGCAGGGCTGTTTGAATTTCATCCAGCCTAGACAGTGATCGGTTTGCTACAGAAAAAATACCCCTAGAACAAAATGGCACTCCCAGCTGCAGAAAAGAACAAGGCAGTCACCTTTGAAGTCATTCTCAAGCTGGCCCCATAAACAGCCTGTCTGGAGGCACAGTACGTCATCAGGTTCATCATCCAGCCTGGGGGAGTTGTGTGTCATCACCTCTGCAGTGTGCCTGGACCCCAATGTGGGCTCCTGAGTCTGTGTGTGCCATGTTGCAATAGGCAGTGCTGCTGCCAAAACACGAGACCAGCTGGTTTATTCATTTTACACAGTGCAAAAATGTTATTAAACTGCACCATACAGATAAGTACTAGAAAAATTGCTAGGTTATTTTTTCACATAAAATTAGCCAATTTGCTGGTGTATGTAATTGTAAGGAATGCAAAGCATCCCATTCAAGTGATTAACCTCTTAGTTAATAAAAGCAACAATAGCATGTGTATAAATAATATAATAAAAGGAACATTCATATCAGAGTAATATAGCTCATACTATCCTGTTTCTCTCTTTAATTAGTAAATAATTCATCAAATTCTGCAATGAATTGTGCTCCCACCCACATTTCTTCATCCAATTATTGTAAAATAGGAAAGCAGGAGCCTTCCTTCTTTGAAAAGGATGTGATAATGAAATTGTTCAATAGCTCTTCTCAGCCCTCTGCTAGTCTAAATTAGTACTTCCTTGGTCATAGTGTTTCTTTTGTTCATTTCTTCCCTGATTCATTACTTTCTTTTTTTTTTCTTTTTTTAATTGAAGATATCTTCTATGTTAAATGTCATTTTGCACTGGCACACTTTAAAAGAAGTATGTTCATCATGAGTAGTTTTCAGCAGATACAAACGAAATTAATTCCACAGTACAGTGCTTGCTTGCCAAAGTCATCCATCATGCTTTAGATTGTATCACACAAACAAAATTAAAAGAATGTTGTAAAATACAAGATACAAAAGAAGACACATAAGCAAGCACTAATAAGATCTCAAATCCAGAATTCAGCCTGTTATTGAATTAATATCATGTTAAAGTAAGGTTCTTTGTTAGCTGATCAAATTCTGTTTCTTCCATGGGATCTTTGCAGGACTTAGTCCCTGAAACAGTGAACAACTACTCAGTGTTGTCCTTCAGCTATTCGGTGAGTGGTTGTGTGTTTTATGTATCTCATAACATTCAAATCCTGCTCAGAAGACAGAATTCCTCATCTTCTTGTGGATGTGTTTACGGTACACCTCACTGTAGTACTGTTTGGCCTCACACAGTAAGGAGATGTGTGTTCACAACACTGACCTAAAATGCAGAAAGACTGTTGTCTGTGTTTTATGAATGGTGAACAAAGGCACACAGAAATGAAGATTCGAAGTATTCAAGAATTTCAGGTCCTGAATTTGATGTACAGGAATCTGAACGTTCAGAACAATCCATGTGCATTTGCGCATATGAGTACATATGCCCCTTCCATATACAGTGTGTGCATATGTACCCATATGTTACACAAACCTCTACATCTATGTAAAGGATTGCTGTTATTAGGGTCCTCAACAGCCCTGAGTGCTCTGATATTCCCAAAGAGGCAGCAGAACAAAGCTCCCCTGAGAACAGCTGTCACTAAGCCAGGCTGCTGGTGCCTTGCTGGGAGTCCACTGTGAACATGGGAGGAAAGAGCTCCCAGGAGCCTGCATTGAGTTTTTATCCAACCCCAACCCATCCATGCCAGGACTTTGAAAACTTTGAGAAGATCCTGGTTCTTTGTCTGGACCATGGCTAATGGGGACCAGAGCTTGAGACATGAAACTGCTAAAACCTAACACTTCAGAAGCTTGGCGCTTCATGTTTTGAAGGGCTTGCATGCTAAATCACCTCCTACTGGAAAGGTCACACTGTGCCAAATTATCAGATCCCCATTTTGAAGCATAAGGCCTTCCAAAGCCTCAAAGATAAGACCACCAGAATTTAAAATTTGAGAAGAACAATACCCTCATTGGTTTTCTAAGGTAGATTAGAAAATAGCTGAAAAAAATTGGCCAAGAAAGATTTTTAAAACCAGTCAGCTTGGGACACCTGGTATTGAGAACTTTAGCAAAAATGTCTGGGTATGGCAAGTTAATAAGCAGGCACTTTTGTTTTAATAGAACCATATAACATGTGTGGCCACCAGCTTTGCTTATTATAAGGTCATTATGAAAACTATATTTAGGGAGCTATATTACTATTTGCTTTATTTTTCCATGTGGGAAGGTAAATTTCACTACAGAACTAAAACAATGAAAAAGTGTTAGCTAGTGTGTGTTGTTGTTGCTTTTTTACCTGTATGTGTAAGCATGCTAATATTTAATGCATTGTGAGTAATATTTAGATCATTATAAAACAGATTGTTTTTTCAGAATCTGTTTTAATTTACCTAGTAGGGATATACTCACTAGTGAATATTAATACTCAAATCAGTTCTTGAAGATTCTGAGACTACCATGTTGCATGATTTAAACTCAAAGCCACCCAAAGATTAGAAGAGACAGATTATCCTTCTCTTCACTCTCTCTGCTGTGTCAGCTTTATTTTTCCTCTTTTAAAAAAGAAATCTCTGAGTGTTATGATAGCGAAGAAAATCTGAAAAATATGACCCCCAAGTGTCAGTGGTGTCCACCTGAACAAATAGCCATATACCCTGAACTTCCACACTCAGACTGCTGAGTTCAAAGGCTGCTAAATCAGATACCAGTTGTGTGGGTTTTTTTAAATGAAGTTTTTATTGCTCCTTAAGCAAAGGTCTCCTCGTTCAAAGATCTGTGCTATCTACTTTAGACTATCCTTTTGGATAATCTTTTATCTTTTAGCACAGAGATGGTGAAGTGAGGAATTAAAAAGTCAGCTGCCCACGGCTGATGACATGAGTCCAGATGCAGGCACTCAAAGAAGGACACACAAAGTTCCCTTTGAGAAAATCAAAGGTGTGGTTAATACTGACGGCTCTTTGTGAGGAAACACAGACATAGTTTTCCTCTAACTATGGAGGTGTGGAGCTCTGTTTTGAATGCATCAGCTTCTAATCTATTGTTTTTGTAAAGGGTCTGAGTAGCTTTTCTGGTATGAAATACTGTGTCTCCACTTCTTCGGCAATTCTGATGACATGAGCTGTGGTAAATGGTACAAGATTTTATCCTGTTTTGTTTTGTTTTTTCTGTAGGGTTCAGGCAAAGATAATTTTCATTACAAAGCAGTGCTCAGTTTGACAAAGGCAATACAAGCTTTCATGTTTGTGTGTATTTCTTGTAAGCAGAATCAGCCTTGGACTGAAGGTTAGTCCTCTGAACCATCAACTCTTTGATAAAATCAGTTATCCTTGTTTCCCCACATTAAGTGAAATTGCACCATTAAAATGAAAGCACAGATAAAATGGCAGATTTTAACATACCAAATGACATAGTGGAAGACTTGTTACATTGTCTTATTCTGAGAGGATAGAATATTTAAGGTTATTTTTTAATGAATATATGACTCCTCCCCCCAAAGAGTTGGATCTAAATCCTGACAAATCAAAGTATTATTCACCAGACAACAAAAAGCTTTTGTCAAAGGAATTTAAAGAAGTGCTAATTAGTCAAGAGTCCACACAGTCTTGTAAACAGTATAGGAGAAATCCATTAAATCTGGTGATTAGATATTAATTGAAAACACTGTGTATAAAAGCTACAGAGTTCACAGAAGGTGCATTTCACTTATGTTGAAGCCTGTGTAAAGTGTATATGCAAATTCAGTAGCTTGCAGGTTAGCCTGCATCCTGCTACAATGCCTACCTGTGAATAACTGGAAAATGTGCCCATACACTGGATGAATATCTACTAGCAAAGCTGTTACATGATCCATGGGTATGAGGTGTAAAGTAACAGGCTGCTGGGCTTCAGTGGCAGCATGGAGAGGCTCCACTAAACACCAAGAGAAAGTTTTCTGAGATGGGTTTCCTTTCCTTCGTCTTCCTTGGAGAGAGGCTGTATCAAGATGCTGAGGTCTTGTGCCAGAATTTGGTTCCCTTCTGGAGTTTGGTTCACACACTCTCAGGCTTCTTTTCTGTAGAAGTTGGAGCATGAGGGATGCCGTGGCTTCAGCAAGGGTGAGCATCTGGTTATGGGAGCTCAGGAGCCCTCCTGGATGCTCCTCAGGATAGACATAGGTGGCTACCAAGGAAAAGTAGTCACTTAACAATGCTCATTTCACAATGGCATCTCTAGGGAGCTGAAGGTAATCCCCCAGGCATCTTTCCCCCTCCCCTTCACAAAGTACCTGCCTGCCTTGTTTCTGTTTTGAATAAGAGATTCAGAATAGCCTTTACCAGTTAAGGGTGAGGAATAAACAGTCAATCCCAATCATTTACTCTAAACCTGCCTCTGGCTCACCTTGTGGCTCTGAGCCATCCTTACCTCCCCTTGCCTCTGCTTCCCTGCCCCTAAACAGCAGGTACTACCCTTTACTTGTCCTTCAAGTGACTCCTGGGGGTTGGCAGGCAGCAGGCAGCTCCACCAGAGACAAGCCCTAGCAGTACACAGGGAGATGTCTGGCTGCCTTTCTGAAGCATAAATTCACTGACTTTCTTTCCTAATAGTCCCTTGTTGCCCTGCAGTAACTTGCGAGCATGTCTGAACCCGAAGGCCTGGATTCACACAAACTGCAATGGCCGTGACACCAGTGTGGTGCCTGTGAGGGTTCCATGGAGCCAGGGCAGAGAGACAAACCCTAGACAACTATTCACATCTCAGTGGACTTGAAATAGTTCCTGGAGGAGCCATTCTCTCCCTCTTATTTCTTGCCTGTATGAAACCCAGGATACCTGCACTCCTAAATTTGTGGTCTCCTGTTAACTAGGCTTAATAGCAATGCCTCCTTCTCCCCATTCAGCCCAGCCCTCCAGTGGCATCCATGCAGCTCAGGAGCAACCAAAGATTAGCTTCCCTGTCTTTTTATAGCAGCAGTAGCAGTCCTAATTAATAGGGGGTTTTAAACCTCCCACTCTTCCTACAAAGGCAGAGGCTCCTGCTCCCCTATGTGCCCACCAGTATGTGCCTCTGCAGCACTGGGTTTGTTGGTGGCTGGAAACACAGGGCTCTGGCTCTGGCAATGGCTATGCTGTGATCATCATGTCTGTGTATGCACATGTGTTCCTGGGAGCACTCTGGATGCTCCTTGCTTATCAGACTAAACCAAGTGGGTGAACAGCTTTTCCACCCCAGTAACTTCAGTATTAAATTGTATTTCCTCTATTTTCCCCAGCCTGAGATATGCATACCAGGTATCTAGACAAATCAAATGGCTGAACAGCAGTTAAAATCCTGGCTTTACTGCTGGTGCAGTGTCAAATTTCTCCATCTTTACCAGGCTGGCCAGTGAGTATGAAGGCTGTGCTCCTCACTGATCCTGGCCTGGATTGGAGCCAGCATCACTTGTGGTGTAAATTATAGCAATCCCAAACCAGACTGCAGCTGCTCAAATGCCACATTCATGTGGAGTCATCACCAGCCAAAGTTCAGGTTGTATACCCATGTATGATTTTACCTCCCAAGCCTCAGAAAAGATCTGCCTAGGTTGTTATATAGGACTTATTGCACCCATGGATATACCCAGTAAGAGGCTAAGTAGGAAGGTAATCCATTTTGATGATGACATATGGCAAGTAAGATCTTCCATGGCCTACGAGGAAGGCAATAGCGCTTCTAATTCAGTACCAACCTGAGATACGCTCTCCAGCTTGAGTTGCCTTTTGTACTGTGCACGGCTTCCCCCTCCAAGGGTTCTCTTTTGGGAACATATCCTCATCAGACTCCTTCAAATAGCAACCCTTTGGTCTCCATCAGACATGCTGCAGGTGCAAGCATATGGTCACGCATTTGATGTATTTCTTTCAAATTTCCAGAGTTCAGACCAGGGACTATTCAAGCAGCTGAATGCACGAGTGTTGAGTGCACAACTTAGTTATCCTGGAACTGATTCAAGCTTCTGAAGTACTGTACCAGGTTACCTTAGATCCAGAGCTGGTTTGGCGATCACCATCCTCCTTACTGTATTCATCCACCAGAAAATAGAAGGTGTTATAGTTCAGTACAGTCATAAACACATCATTGCCAATGGAAAATTGTGTTGGCAGTTTCTTTTATACCCAGCCAAATCTAGAGAAATGTAAAGGTCAGCTATGCAGGCACTGGTTTTACATATGTGCATTAATTACAACACAGTTGCCTTTTGCTATTCATTTCATCTGCTAAATATGTATGAATTTGAGTGAGAAGAAAGAGGAATCATAGAAAGACAGAAAAGGGAAGCCAGGGAAGTCTATGAATGGGACTGGTCCTCCCTTTCTGGACCACACACTGGAGAAGATTCAAAACTAGCCAGTTGCAGGGGATGGGAAAAGTAAAGAGAAATATATCCTATGTCAGTTACAGCTTTTTCTATAAGGCTTTCAGAGGTAAGCAGGTCCTGGAAGAGTTTAGTGGGCTCAGCTTCCTGGTGAACTCCTACCTTGTGGTTTTTCCCAAGTAAGGTCTGTGGTTTCAAACGCTGATATATCAGCTTCTTCTTGAGTATATAACCATGGTCTTGAGCCAAAGTCAAATTTTAATTAGTCAAACAAATTTTTCATTGAACACCATGACTTCACACACACACGTACACACTTACTGGGGATACCTGCCCTCACTTAACACTGGTAACTGAGAGAAAAAGAATCCTGAACAATGTCATCAGGTAATTCAGAACACCAGTTTGCATTCATGTTTGGATTGAACAATTTTGGCTATGGTAGAGTCTGAAAATCAGACAGCATAAAGTAAATTGTGGTTAAGTGACTGAATACAACTTTCATTACTGTAGCCTGCAACACTGTTCTCACAGCTATATTGTAACTGTCTATCTATCTGACACTGTAGTGCTCATGTTCCCTAGGCAATAGGACTTCTACTGTAAAAGATGCACCACAAAAGTTGTCAAAACCTGGTTATTCTCTTCCCAGGACAAGATGAATGCTGTGAAAGAATCACAGAAAAGGGCACAACGTCCCCAGGGAACACCAGGTAATGACCATATACATTGCAACCGGACTCACTGAGCCTGAGTTACTGAGGCCTCCCAGCTATGCCAACCTCCTTCTTCACCTTCATGTAGTATCTCATGGTCTTTGGTCGTGGGAGTCCCCAGTGCATCAATCTAATTAAACTCATTCAGTCACAGGAGCCTTGTCCAAGCAGGGAGAGCTTTCTGCTGCACTGTGGCTCCCCAAAACTCCTGAGTCAGGGACCTCCAGGATTGTAAATAAAAGCACAGTACTGTGTAAGAGAATAATGTTGTGATTTTTAACTTTAAAACTTACATCCTCAGGTGAATACTTCAAAGGGAGTTCTCCATAGTTTATATTTCATTATATACATTTGAAAAATAATTTACATAGAATATGCTGTGTAGCCAGGGCTGTACCAGAAGGTTTAGTGTCATTAACTTGCCTGCCTTCTCTGGACTTCTAGTCCAGGTTATGTGTGGAGACAATAACACAGATATTCTTGCCTCCTCTGCACTTCTCCTTGCTGGTCTTTTAGTGTGGATTACCCAACCAAATGGCTTTACTGACTGCTTAGGTAGTATTTTCATAGGAAAGCTCAATCCTTTGCTATATATTGGATACTGGTATTGACTTCTAGGGAACATGGAAGGAAAATGGCAATGAGCTAGAGGTTTTTTGGCAGCTAGTTCAACAGACCTTCTCCTTGAAATTGTTCTTGTCTCTTTCAAGCTATCCTGCAAGAATCCCAGATAAAACATCAAGTCCAAAGTGAATACAAATTGGGCAGTGCATTTGCAGTGGTCTAGTTCAGATCAAATTAACATGGATTTCCTCTAATCCTTTGATCTGCATTGCCACGCATGGGGAAAGCACTTTCCATAAGAAAGGTGGACTATTGCATTAAAGCTTTCTCTGTGCTCTTCATGGATGTGGGTGTTTTAATTCCTTGCAGAACCCTACAAGAGCTGCATGGATATAAGCCTAACAGGTGGTGCTTTGTCAGTGCGCTACATTTTAAGGTTTCCTGATGGTGGCATTCCTGCAGCCCCCAAAATAATATTCACCGTGAATACACAAACAATAACATGACACCTCTACCCTCTTCTGTAGGTTGCAATTATCTATATGCTCTGCATCTTCCTAGTTAGTATATTTAGTATGCTTCCTAAGGGATGGACTGAATCCTGATTAGATCCTTCTTTTGCATTATCACAAGCAGGTGTGGGCAGTTACCAGTTTCTTGGAGTAACTAATTACTAATTGCTAATTTGATACAAAGTTTGATACAAGAAACTAGTGACCAGCTGCAAAAGCATGTCCTAATAACAAGGAGGATTTGGACCATGCATGTCTCCCTTACCTGCTGCTAACAGACGGATGTGTGAGAAACAGGTAGCAGCTCTGTGATGCCAATATATCTTTATATGCTGTTCACATTCCATTGCAACATGTCACATTTGATATTGCATAATACAATGTGACTAATTTAATCAGATGTGAAGTGCACTACAGCATCACATCAAGTCTGAAAATTTGGGAGGGGGGAAAAAAAAAGTTGGGGGAGAAACAAAGCTTTATCTAGTCCATGGTTGGATTATTTTTCTCGGCTGGAGGGTTTCATTTTCTGAGCTTGGCCTTTTCTATTCTGACCTTCCAGCCAAGGGCATGTGTCAGGAGGCTTTTATTTCCCAAAGGCAGTGACACAGTCTATTAGGTCATATGAGCTGGATCATCAAGCCTTTGTCCACCTCAACTTCTGGGCCACCATTCCTTACCCACCCCCACCTCCCCCAGCACTAACTCATGATACGATGCCCTTGCCTTTGACAGATCAGGAGAGAAAGAAGCATTTTATTGCTGAACACGTACACAGCAGTGCCCAGAAACTAAGTGAGCTTTCTGTGGTCTGGTGCTAGTCATTTAGTAAGTCTGCATTTAATTAGCTACTTCTGAAATATGACCAGGAGAAAACACAAGATTTACCAGTGCAGTTGCATTTCTAACCCAGGGCTTAGCACTGTTTTGTTTTAAGGTGATGATTATAATCATAAATATCAAAACAGCCCATGCCCACAAGAGGCTCGTCGAGCTTTCAGTATTTCTAGAAAATGTACCCACACACATACATACACTCTGGGCTACGTCTTAGCCTGTAGGTCTGCAGACCAGCAGGCTGCCATACACAGGCATTGCTGATTTTGTGCTCTCAAACACCAAGTGACATTTGTTTTAAAAAGTCAGATGACTCTTTCTTTGGTTTAGTCCTTTGTTTCAGAGCTACTTGTTCTCTTTGGACAGTACCTAGGACATGGAAGGCAGTGCAAAAAATCATTTGCCTCCTCTTTGCTGTTGGCCTGAGGGTTTTTTTGGTTATGTGTCATGGTCCTCAAAGAGTTGTGAAAAGATCTCAGAGGAATTCACAAAGTCCTAGAAGAAGCTTAAGAAACACTTAAGCTAGTGAAAATCTATGAGTTAGTTGGACCTCAGGGGGGGCTGTACAAGGGTCAGGCAGTCCAGAAGGAAGACTGTACTTTCACAGGAACTTGGAAATAGTGCTATTAGAAAGACAGGGAAAAAAGTACCTACTCCAGTTACATTCACAGAAAAAAATGGAAAAAAATGTGTAAGAATGATAACTCTTAGTGTAATAAAATATGCTTAAATGTTACAAATAAGCAAAAAGTATTTATTTTACCCTTCTCTTGTCTCTGTGCTGAGCACATCTCAGCCAACTGACAGGTCCTTCTCCTTTGATTCTTTGAGAACTAAGGAAATTTTGTGAGGCTGTACTACTTTAAGACTCAGACACGATACACAGGTTTTATGGGCTCCCTTCTCATTTTATTGGGCCTGGAAAGGCTTTTCTGATTACAAATGAGAAGACACTGTGTTAGCTCCTCCTCCAGTGGTTTGTTACTTCTTATATCCCTAGTTGTCTCCACCTCTCCTTATCAGTGGAGTTAACACTGTGTTTCTATTTAGGGGTAAGGAAAGGAGGCCCTTTCACAAAAGGGGTTAAACTAATAAGGTAAGTTCTTGTCATGCTAGGGAAGATCTGTTGGTGTTCATTTAGAATGGAAGTTTCCCTTTTACCTTGTAATTTATAAGCTTTTCTAGCTCTTGGAACCTGTTTCCCATTTTCCTGTGAGACCAGTAAGCTCATGACTGGTCCCATGTTCCCTGACCTTTACTCTTAGCTTTAGGTGGACCCTATTAAAATGGTTCCTCGAGACAGCCCAAGAGCCATCTGCTGCCCTGGGGAAGGGAATGTTGCAGCAGACAGCCAAAACCAGCAGCCTGCTAGACCACGGCTAGCTAAATGCCGGAGAAGAAGGCGCAGACAGGAAACTTCTGAGTGGCAAAGAGGAGATGAATCGAGGGTCTTTCAAGGTGATCAGTATGAAGGGTGGAGTAGTAATGTGTGAGGAGGGGACTGAGTGTTACTTGATTTCAGTTGTAGATGGGTGCTATTGAATCTGAATTCCTTGTTTGTCTTGTCCATGTGCACAGATGCAACTCTCTTGAAATAAGGCCTCTAAAGTAAAAGAGCTCTGGGTGACACCCTTTTGGCTGTGCTGTTACTTCATTTTCATGGCTGCCATTCTCTGACTTGCACAAAATGTTGACTTGGGTCCTTCTTGCTGGCTCTTCTCTTCAAGGCCTAAAACCTCCTGCTGTTTACTTACAAAGTAGAAAGAAAAAAAAAGTAATTTTAAAGTACTTTTTCTGAAATGCCTTCTTTCTGTGAAATTTGTCTGTCTTTGAAACTTAACTCAGGGTGTCTTTATACAGCTGAAGCTGGTTCCCTATGGTTTGAGTGGAGTTACTTCCCAGCCTCAGGAATGTTACTCTCCCACTGTGCAGAACAGGTCTACAGCTCACCAAGAGCAAATTGCATGTAGGATTTAGAGGGTTTGTGCCTACCCAGTGTGACTTGGAGTTAAAGGAAGAAGCTGTACTGATCTTATAGTTCTTGTCCTGAGGAACCCAAAGGCTTCTCTGTAGCTGAACTGCAAGGGAAAGATGTTGCCAGGTGCCCTTGGTAGGTAGCTAGTTTCCAGACCCTACAGCCAGTTTACATGTGCAGGAAGCCTCCTACCAAAGTGCAGAGGTACCTTATAAGCGTAGACCTCCTCTCACAAGGTGGCAATCTTGCTGGCCAGCTCATGGAAGACTCTAACCACCCCTCTGTGCTTGCAGTCCAGAGGGGTAGGAGCCCTGTAGCTGGCTTCATTGTGTAATATAGACCCTTTTCAAAGAGCACAGCTGGGCATTAGATAAAGATTGTCAGGGAACATGGTCTAGGAATATTTCAAGGTCAGAATTAGGGAAAGGGAGTACTTCTGGGAAGACAGAAAAACTACATAGAAGCCAAGAATTGGCATGTTGGAGGGTATGAGAGAGGCAGAGGGGATAAAAAGAGTCAGGAATAAATCAAATTATTTGAGCTCTTGAATATAAGGTAATATAAAGTATTGAGGCTCAAGAGTTTTGTAGTTAGGTTTTTAACTTCCTTCAATTTTATTTTATTTTTAATGTCTCTAGTCTTCTTTCAGACCCAGGTAAAGCATGCTAGATGGATTTTGGGATTGTTGCAGTGGTTTGGATGGAGCTGGGAGAACACTGAAATCCTATAAGCATGGTGAAATTTTACAAGCATTGTGATCGTGGTCTCTGGGTTTAGTTCCAGGCTTAGTTTCCCAGAGCATGATGTTTCTCTGCTCTTCCTGGGAAGACAGGAAGGCTTGTTTTCACAACAGTAGAGGACAACAAAATGGAGTGCAGTTAATTCTTAGTTCTGACCTTGGAAAAATGTCATTAGGTCTTGTGACCAGTTTACATCCTCAAAGGCTTATGGTGAGGCTGGGGGGAAATGGTATGAGAGACCTATAGAGTAGTTAGTGATTAGGTGCTGCACAGACAGTCAGACAAAGTCTCTTGCTTGGTTTTGCATCTGTAATTTACTTGTTCTGCTTGATCTGGTTTTGTTGCTTTCTTCTGCAGTCTACAAATTTAGGAGTCGTGCTCCATCTATCAGTGTGCACTGCAATGGTGGAGGTTCTTTGGGGCTTTCTCGGATTCCTGCACTGCCAGATGATGGAAATATTATGGAAATGCTGGCTAGGTCTGCCAGCTATTGGGCGCACCAAGAACCTGCTCGATGTTGGGTCAGAGACTGTACTTGCTCAGCAGCCCGTCCTCCTTCTAGGATGTGTCTGTTGCAACGTCGCCTCCAAGGTGAGGAAGACAGCTTGACCTCCCTGTTAAGAGAGGAATTACTTTCAACGGATGAAGTCCCTGATGGCAGCACTGGGGACAGTGGGACAGCCATCTCTCAGGCAGATGTTGAAAGTGATGATGGGCGCAGGAGTTTTGCGGAGGAGTATTCACTGGTTCCCTTAAGCAGACGGAAGATATATTCTGCACAGAGTTTTGACCGGCAAGTAGAAGAATATTTTAGACGGCTCTGAGCTTTGGCACACCTGCTCCAAATGTGAGAGCCAAATCTGTGGAGATGCAAATGCCTGTCTTCATGTGCACAGTTTATTGCAATACTGGCTGAAGCCTGCAGCAAAGCCATAAAGGTTCAAATAGGGTAAAGCCCGGTATACTGTTCTTAGATTGACAGACAGCTAGAAAGGCAAAACTGGAATGCAAATAGCTTGTTCATATGAGTTGCTGCCTTCTTCGGGAGTTAAAAAACCTGTAATAATCATAAGGCATTAAAAATGGAAAAATGACTTTGAGACTAAGCTAATGTAATGACTATTTCTTTTTCAATTGTAAGAGATACACCAAGAAATATGGCTGTATTTTGTCTCTTTCTCTGCAGTAGAGTCTCTATTTAATAACTTGAAGGATAGTGGAAATTCAAAGCCCTGGTATATGCCAGTATTTCCTTTCACTAAGTGCTTTAATTTACTCTATAGAGACCTGGAAGGTTTAGTATTTTTGTGTTTTTTTCCTTGATCTACATCTAAAAATTCTATTCTATTGCATTTTTGGTTATTCATACAGAAACAGTTATGTATGATAATGTGAGTTAGCAAGAGCACAACCTGCTTAAAAAAACACAGCTAAAGGGTGTGGGATAATGTCATATGGATTAAAAAATTGGAAAAAAAATAAAAAGTGTTCTGGGGACATCAAAGATTTCAGTTCTTCATTTGAGACAGTGTGTAGCTGAACATCATGATCTGGGTTTCTCAGGTGAGCAATTTTGACTTAGAAATTTTTCTTCTATTTAGTTAAAGGCTAGACTTTTGAAATACATAGCTTAGCCTAACAGTAAAACTGCCCTGCATGGTTACTGGAAAACAGCTACACTTCAGGAACTTGGTCCATAAGGATCATCAAAGGCTAATTCCCCGCAGGACAGCCACAGGAATCACACCATTTGTCTGAGATCATTGTCCAAACACTTCTCGAGTTGTGACAGGCTTGGTGCTGTGACCACTTCCCTGGGGACTCTGTTCCAGTGCCCAAACACCCTATGGATCAAGAACCTTTCCGTCAATATCTAACATAACCCTCCCTGACAGAGCTTCAGGCACTTCCCTCCAGTACTGTCACCGGTCACCAGAGAGAATAGCTGTGGACTGCTATGAGGTGTGCCCTCAGTCAATTGGGAAAAAGACAGTCAAAGTCATGAAGATCCTGTAGACACATTCTTATCCAATGTAACAATAAATGATCACCTAGTCTTTGGCATTTGGCAAAACCTGCCTATAAGCTGAAAATTTAGTATAGGCCTACTCTTGTTGAGTCAGTCTCCTGCTTTCACAACAGAGGTATGTATGAGGTAAACTTCACATGTGTGTGAAGATTACTAGAGTGCATCAGGTAACTTCTGCTCTAATTTAAGCAAGTGCTCAGATTAAGAATGGGCTCTTGCTTTAGTCAGAGTAAGTTGTGAGTCTACAAATTAGAGCTGTTTTGTTTGTTTTGTAGTGGTTTTTGGTTTGGGGATTCCCCCCCAGACATCTGTCAAAATACTCAAAGGGGAATGTTAATTTCACTTGTTTCTGGGAAAGGTGGATGTGGATTACTCTGTGTTCCCCTCTTAACTTGAGCCCCAAATTTCTCATTTCTTAATCTCTTAATTCTTAAATCTCTCATTTCTTGGAGTTACAACTGCTCACCTTTCTAGAGCATTCACGTGAAATTTTAAGTTGTATGGGGTTTTTTATTTCCTCTGTGTGTGGGTTGTTTGTTTGGGTTTTGGGATTTTTCTGGAAGTATTTGGAGCTTCTGCACTCAGGTGTCTTAAGGCCTATGAGTCTAGACCAAAAATTGGAAGCATTTTATCCACTGAAGATAAGTGTCTTTTGTTTGGTTTCTGTTACATCAAAATGGTATTGTGAGGATGCATAGCTCAATTCACTTAACAAGCTTGCTCTGTGAAACTACTTGAGGGTATAACGCAGAATAAAAACTATTATCTGGTTGTTATACCTGAAATACTGCAAGGAATCTACAGACACCTCTAAAATTATGCCCTTGATTATATACATTACAGAAAGTGATGTGTTTGTGAAAGTCAGCCTGGCAATGCTTCATGTGGTCTTTCAAGAACTTTTGTTTTCAGACTTGTGAAACCTTTTTTTTTTTTTTTTTTTAAATAAAACAAAACCCCCTATAAATGTCACTAATAGGTATTAAGATACCAAGCATTGTAGACGTGTCAGCTTTTTGACAGCATGATTCAGTATTGTGCATTTTCAACTTGACGACTATGTAGTTTTGCTCGTGAATCTGAGATCATGTAAGCATTCTTGTGCATGCTTGTCTCTTTTTTCACAAATGATCCTACAACTGGGATTTTTATTGCAGGTTGAGTTAAACACAGGTATAAAGGTCTGAAAGATCAAGACCTCTGAGAAAAAAGTCCTCTCTGAGTAACTTCCTGTGAAAGAAAATCCTGTGAGGCAGTAACTCAAGCTACTGTCTAAGAAAAATAGATCAAGCAAATCTGAGGAACGATCTGGAAAAAAAAGAAAACCTATCTCTTGAAAAAAATGAATCAGAGGAGATAATATATTTTTGGGGGGAAATTTGAATTCCTGTGCTTGTTTCACATTTGACTCAGTTGTGTGCCTGTTTGTATATATGAGAGAAGTCAAGGACTCCAGGACCAAAGTCCAGTGTTGTAATAGCAGCTCCCATTAATCTAATATTTCTCATGTTGCTGAGCTTTAAATCATCATTTTCTTCCAGCATGGGTGGAACTCATTACATGGGCATAGCAATAAAGTGGTAAGATAGACTGTTCTCATTATTCATCCTAGATAGATTCATAGGTAAGACAAAGTAACACAAAGCTGGTTAGCCCTTGGAATACGAGGGGATTGGAGTCCTATGTATGTACTCTGGCTACCAGTCCATGATAACTTTTATATCACTACTGCTGACATCCTTCCGCAGTCCAGCAAAGGGCATTCGAGTATCTGGACACCAGAGGAGTGTTTGCTCTCTCCAAGTATTTTCCTGTTCTTTTCTCCATTTGGGTTTGCAAGCCTTCCTTTTCTTGGTCTGATCAAGGTTCTGTCATAACAGTTGGCCTCACAGTGCTATTTCATCCCTTGCCTACATCTGTAGAGGTATCTATTTTCTTCAACCAAGAGTCAGCAGCAATAAGAAGGCTTGAGAGGAGAGCAACCTTAATGGGCTTGGAGATCAGATTAAGATCTTCTGAACCTGGCAGCTCTCTTTTTTATGCCATTCCACTGTAATTAATCCAGTGGGACCCTGATCCAATGACTAGGGTTCTAATATAATATGACTGTGACCTGTTGGAGAGAGTCCAGAGGCCATGAAGATGATCAGAGGACTGGAGCACTTCTCCTATGAAGAGAAGCTGAGAGAGTTGGGGTTGTTCATCCTAGAGAAGAGAAGTCTGTGGGGAGACCTTATAGCACCCCTCCAGTACATAAAGGGGGCCTGCAAGAGTGATGGAGAGGGACTTTTTACAAGGCCAAGTGATAGGACAAGGGGGAATGATTTTAAACTAAAAGAGGGTAGGTTTAGAAAGAAAATCTTTTAGAAAGGAATTCTTTACAATGAGGGTGGTGTGGCAGTGGAGCAGGTTGCCCAGAGAAGTTGTGGATGCCCCATCCCTGGAAGTGTTCAAGGCCAGGTTGGATGGGACTTTGAGTAGCCTGGTCTAGTGGAAGGTGTCCCTGTCCCTGGCTGTGGGGGTTGAAACTCAATAATCTTCAAGGTCCCTTCCAAACCATTTTATGATTGATTATTTCATTACAGTAGTGCCCTTTCCCTTCCCCACATCCAGGTGCCATACAGAAAGACACTTCATAATATTCAAAAGCACTGCTGCTTTTCTGGGTCTGGCTCTAAAGTCAATAGACTTTTTTCACTGCTCTGAGAAAAAAAATCAAGGCAAACTTCAGTAAAGGATCAAGAGTTGTGGTGTTTTGGTTTTTTTTTTTTTTTTATATTTAAAACAGTGTATCTGTTCCTACTTAGAAAGATCCAAATAACCTGTGTCAAAGTGTTAGCTGAAGTGCTACAAATAGCATTTTTTTCCTTTCTCCCCACCTCCTCCCCCCAATAACTCTATTGTTCTTATAAATCCACAGCATTCCAGCTGTGACTTGACAAGAGCCCTGACAGTCACAAAAGCCAATTCACAGGAGCAGTGTTCTTGTTCCCTGAATTATTTTATACAGCTAAATTT
>JAWWEU010000081.1:106234382-106254954 GCA_035583155.1 Acropternis orthonyx
GGCAGATATTTAAGCTGCAAATTAGAGATATACTGAATTAGCCTTCAAACCTCGCAAATGCTGTCAAAAAGCTGACTTAGTAATGATGTGACTTTGATATCAAACAGATTATTGCTTATGTACAATGGCACTTACAAACATGTGCATGCTTATAACTCCTGGCCTTTGTGCCGTGAGGCAGCCGGCAGGTCATTAATGCACAGCACAAACAGGACAGAGCCCCATGGACCTCGTAGTCGGCATGCCGGAGAGGAAGAGTCAGATTTTCCAACAACCACTTTCAGTTGGCAGAAGTGTGATTGGAACCATGTGACAGTTTGAGGCAATGTACCAGAGACAGCCAATTTATTACATATGGCAATATGATTAATGGTATCAAATGTTGTTATATAAAAAAAAAAAGTCCAAGAATATTGCAACGTCCAATTGCACAGAGTCCAAGGCAGAACAAATCTGTTCCATGAATTTAAAGGCAGGAAGATGAGGTTAAATTAGAGTGCCAGAGCCAAAATAATGATTACAAAATAAGTTTCAAAAAGAAAAGTGTTTACAACAGGTTCAAAAGCAACAGCCCCTTTTCTCTCCTGTCTTACAGCTTTAATGGATATAGGAGGGAAGAGGTCTCTGAAACTAAACTGTCTTCTGCTCTTAGCCTATCTTCCTGTAATCCAGGGACTTGTTAATGGTATCCAACAACACTTACAAGGTAAACACCAGCAGATTAGAGGCAGAAAGGACTGTCATTTTGGTGAAGAGTGTTTCTGCATGATAATTATTTTTATTTTATTTTTAATCAAAAGTTTTTGTTTAATGAACAGGCGGTTGGTTGTAGTGTCTGTCAAAACAAACTAACAAAAAGTGTTAAAGGGACTATTATTGATGAAAAAATTTCAGGAAATGTAAGTATGGAGAAGAGGTCTGCACACAACGTTGTCTTTCTTCCCAGGTCTCTTATGGTCCATCCTGCTGAGTCAGGAAGTTCTGGCACAGTTTTGGTCTGTGTCAGGTGCCCAGAACAGTAGCTGGACACAGTTTAGAAGTCAGCACAGCACAGAGGCAGTTCCTCAGAGTTCATCTGCAAAAGGCTGTGTTGCTCTGGAGGGTGGGAGTGGACACAGGTTGGCTTATGCTGGCATGCCTCCATGCCACAGAGCAGTCCTAAGCACCTTTCAGTTGCTAGTGGTGACATAGCTAAAGACATTTTGAGTTATGCCCATCTGAAAAGTCTCATGCATGCTACCGTACATATGCTTCTCTGGCCAGCTGCTAGGGCTTCATGTTCATAGGTAGGGTTGTGTCCTCTCCCTGTCTCCTTGTATGTGCTGAATGCAGCTGGGCACCCTGCACATGACTGGAACCTTACCTGGGCTGTGGAGCATGTGAGACACGGAGGAGCTCAGCTGCATGTAGAGGTGTAAGGAGGGAGCTGGTGTGTCCTCAGCAGCAGCTCATATATACTAGAGCAGTGCTGGAACACACAAATAGGCACAGCATTGTCTGATCTCACGTAACTGGGGCTGTGCTGGCCCTGTATTAATTTGACCTGTATGCAGATTGCCTGACCATCCCTGGCAGTGCTCCTTTCACTTCCACACAATTGCATGATGACTGTCAGTGTTAAGACTTGTGTGTTGGGATGCTGGGTGGTTGATGGGATTGCTGCTAAAGACTGTGCATGTATTCAGACATAAATCTCAGTGTCCCATGGAAGAGAAAGCCTGTGCCCAATGCCTTTTGCCTAATAAGTGCAGCAAACTGCTGCCTTCCCCAGGGTAGCTTTGAAGGTACAGAGCTGCTAGTCCTGAGTGAGCACAGCTACAAATATTTGACATCCAAGTATGATTTCTTTTGTCTACTCCTTTGCCTCTTTTCTCACTCTGCTGCTATTATCGATGGTAGCACAGCCCTTTTGTTAATACCCAAGACTCCTTTGCCTGAGTGCTGTAATACACTGCATGAAGAGTAAGGTATTTATACCTCTTCTGCCTCAGTACAGAACATACAGCAGGAGGTCTGATATGGCCTACTGCTGCATTTTGTATGGCTTATGGCCACATGGTTTCTTTTCTGTGTGTGTGTGTTTATTATTGTTGGATAATGCTAAACCTTGTAGTCATGTGGCCTGCCAAGGGGATTTTGAAAGGCTTATTTGGTCTTCAGTCAAGGAAAAGATTTCCTGTACTTTGTGCTAAAGGAATAGTATCTGGTGTAGATGCTGTGCTTTGCCCTTCAGAGATGCCCAGCTCTCTCTGCTAAACACAGAGGGAGCTGACAGTCCTGACCACAGGAGCTCAAAACTGCACCCACCGTAGATTTCAAAAGTGGGTGATGCAAACTCCCCCTTCCCATGCATGCCCCAGTGTGCACCTCGTGGCCCTCTGAGCTCCTGTTTACGAACAACAGCCTGGCTGTACGTGGGTTAGCATTTTAACAAGACATGGAAACCTTTGAACAAATTGCCAGAAAACTTTTAGCAGGGTGAGCGTGCGTGAGTGCTGCCTGCACCAAGTGACCCTCTACCGCCAGAGAGGAAGAGACAAAGTGCGGTACAAAGAACGAGCAAATGAAAGAGCTGGCTTGCAACTCTGATCCTTACGGACTTTTCTTGAGCTCTAGCAACAAAAAGTGTAACTCTTGTGATGAATACAGTCCTACTGTTGTATTCCTACCTTCCAACAATAATTTCAATTGAACCCTACAGCATGTGGAGTCCCTTTGCTTTTTAGGTCATAAAAGCAGTATGTGGAGTAGAGACTTAAAAAATGGACTTTTAAAAGACTCCAATGCCTCAATCTCTCCAAGAACTCGACTGATAAATCTCCTGTGTAAAATGATCACATTTTATAGAGAAGAATCTTTGTTAGACATTCATTAGCAATAACATGTGAGCCAATTTAGGGAATGAAACCTTTCTTCTATATAAAACCCAGTGTGGTCACTAAAACTAATGACTTTTTTGGCCTACCACCCTTTAATTCAGTAGCAAAGCACATGAATTTCCTATATTGCTTAGTTCTCCAACAATTTGTTTATCTTTGAAGACAGGTCCCTGGCTGTGTGAACTCAAGCACATCCAAAAGGTTAACTAATAATAAAAAAGTAGATCAGCACCATAAATGTGGTATTTAAAATCATGACAAAATTCTGACTGTATTGAGGAGGTCTGGAAGAAGAATGGTTAATGGGCTTACTTCTATTTCAGCTCATCTCCACATGAGAAGCAGCCTGAGCAGGAGAGAATTGAAAATACGACATGAATTTAAGTGCTCTGAGGCTGATCTGAACCCATCAAAGGTGGTGCAAAAAAAAAAAAAAAATCCACTGACTTCAGTAGCCTTTGGAACACTTGATGCTAATTACAAAAAAAAAAAAAAAGAAGAAAAAAAAGGAAAAAATAATTTTTAATTTTTAGCCACTGTGCATTAAATAGAGGTAGAGTGAAGGAACTGTTCAGGTTCAGATGGAGGTTTTTGTGTGTGTTTTTATTTAGGTACTGAATTTTTGAACAACGATATACAAAGATGGTAGAATTAACATGAATCAGAGCAGGTTGAAAAACAGAAAAGTATTTTAAAAACATAGCTGACATTGGGAAGATTTACTCTTAGGTTCAACTAAGATAAATTGTAAGGAGGAGAAAAATACAATTGGCCTAATAATTGTAAAAAAAAAAATTGTCCTGCATTTGCCAAAGTGTATTTGTGCTTCTGAGGGGGTGTTAGTTGTAACATGCTTTGCCTGGAGGGAAGAATGGAGTGTTCCGTGGCTACCTTTCAGCTTGAGTGCCAGGCTTTCCCTACCATTTAAAGGAAAAGATGAAAACTGCCTGTGTACATCTTGTCCAGATGTGGAGCCAAGGCTCACACTTCTGTCTAGCAAGTGCTCTCGGGTTCGAGAGCTTGGGAAAAGACAATAGGCTTCTTAGATGAAGTCTCAAGGATTTATTTTTCCTTGAGGAATACAAAACTTGAAGCCTGTTTTGTTTTTACATGGTCTACATAAGAATACAAGCATCTCTATAAGGCACAATTCCTTAGTGCCTAATTTGCTTCTATTATATTCTATGCAAATTAAGAACAAAACCATAGGGGAATGCAAGCAAAAGTGTCAGTGACTGAGAGTCAATTTCCTGGGATTTTTACTGAAATTTTAGTTCCCAAGTTGCTTTTAAAACACGAATTAGGTTCTGTAGTCACCCAGGAACTAATGAAAATGTTCCTTTGAAATGTGATGGGGAGCTCAGGCAGAGCAAGAGTGACACACAGTCCTTGGGGCATGATTGCCCAGAGAGAGTGATGGTAAAGCGCCTTTCATGTTAGCTGTAACATTTTTAATGCAACTCATTAAAAAATAACATTAACAGCACTGTGCAAGGATGCATTGGACCTGGCTGGATGAAGAGGTTTTAAGGATGCCAAAGAGGGCACACAACACACTTAGTCCTTGGAAATGGCAAGACCTCAGAAGTGCTGGAGTGCACTTTGGTCCCTTAGAAAGGTATGGTCCAGCCTCTTCAGAGTAATGGCACGTTGTAATGAGAGCCGTGGATGTGAGTGCTGGCAGCCACAGGATGCTCTCCAAGTTGCCCTGGTAGGAGCAACCTCTTTTGTTGTTTTCCCCAAGCTTGGAAAGCTTGTATTGGATTTCACGATTCCTTGATGTCGAGGTGCTGTCAATCTGTGGGGTCCTTTGCACTGACAGGAGATGTGTGACAGAACCGACTTGCTCCAAGTTAATCCAGCAAAAGGAAGCAAGGGGTGAAAACTCATTTTCAACCAGACCAGTTTCTCAATCTGACTCATGTCATGGCTGTGTGGGGCTAATGTTGGCATGAAGGAAGGAGCCAACGTTTTTTATACAGGGAACCTGCACCTCCACCAGCCTAAATCTGTTGTTAAACTGCAGTGTAACTAAGATCCAGCAGATGAATTTTGGAATATTTTTCTCTGTTACAGCAGAAAGACTTTTAATTTACCCACATATTATGACTTCATCATTAATAAGGAGTAAAGTAAATAACGAGACAATGTGTACGAAATGAACAATTTCGTACCATAGCAAGTTGTCTGGTGAATTCTTTCATGAATGCTCTCTGTGTGATATTTCTATAGTATAATAGATTCTGGCTGTTCACTCTAATAATTCTGAGCTTCAGGGTAAGATTTTATATCTCTTTTGAAAGTAATATAATCAGTGGTGCTAGCACAAAATTCCCTGTGTGTTTTTGTGCATCCTTAACATTTCTTGGGATGAAAGTGAAACTTACATTATTTAGAGCAGTTCAAAGAACTAAGTTCCTTCTGTAATGGTGGTTCCTGTTAGAATTCCTTATGAAAAAACATTAACCAAGCTAACGGTACTACAAAGCATCGTAGGTATTCTACGTTTGCAGAAGGAATGGGTCCAAAAAGCTTTAGAAAATGTTAGTTTCTTTGCACAAAAGGCATATTTTAAAAGTCACCTGAGGACAATGTGGATATTTGTCTATCCAGGAATTTTATTTATATGCTATCTTATGTGAACAAAGCTCCTGGAGATGAGGTCAAAGGGTTTTTGGCAAAACATGAGGTAGCTTAGGACAATAATGATGCAGGCACACCAGCACGTGTTTTGATTGAATTTTGTCTTTGCCTGTTAGTTCAGATTCACTGCTTCGTTGAGAGGATCACAGAGCTTCCCTGCCCTCCCTTCCTTTCCTCTGCTTGTCACAGGGAGAGGGCCACTCCTGCTGCTGCATCCATTCAATTCCTGAGCTCACGATCATTTTCTTGATTTCATGTGAAGCTCCCCAATTTTTTTTTTACAGGAAAGTTTATCAAATCCTCTCCCTGCAGAGCTGGAGCTGTATCTGTGGCAAGCCAGACTGCACAGTTGGAGAACTTGCTCAGGCTTCTTCCCAAGACACAGGAAGGAATGAGTTTCTCATCTGCTGGCACAAGTGTTTAGCTGCTAAGTGGTTCTCAATATTACAGGGTCCGAGTTTTCCCTTCTAATTGCACAAAGTTTCCCATGCAAGAAGAATAACTTCAAAACCAGAATGTGATCATCTGTGCCAGACACATCCTTCCACTGTCTTCCCACAGTTGTTTCAATCTCTCTAGTGGCAACTATCCTATTTACTTCAAGACTGAGAAGAGCTTTCCTGCTGCCTCCTGGGCAGCAAGGACCTTTCCTTATGCTTGAACAGGCAGATCTCCTTCCCTTCCTCTCCTCACTACTGTGCTCAGCTATTTGTGCACATGTCCCCAAGGCCTTCATGGGACTTAGCTGGGGAAAACTAAGGTCAGCCTGGAATCACTCTTCTCTTTTAGTATATGGTTGCTGTCCTGTGAACTGGATTTCTTTGTGAGAATATTCAAAAACCAGAGTAAATACTGTGCTTTTTTTCCTTCTGACCAATTTTATCAACATTGGTAAGGCATTGTTACCTGGTTTACAGGACTGTGAGTTCATGAATATATAGTAACTCACCACCTTATGATTTTTATCCATTAATACAATCTTTCTTTTAGATGCTTGCAGCAATTAAATTAGACCTTGCTATGTATGAAAAAAAAATAGAGCATCAAGCCCTACTATTATGAGTACTCATTAGTAAACAAAACAATCTTTGTGATAAATCATGCCTGGGGTTTTAAGGACAATATGTTTGTCTGTTTCAACAGTAATAAAACTACCAGTAGAAATTCTCCCATCACCTACACACATACATGTGATCCCCTAAAACAAACATATGTAAGTACCTAACAGATGGACAAGTGAACCTTGGGATGAACGTATAGAAAAACAGAGAAATCACTGTGTTTTTAAGCAGAAATTTTATTAACATCTAAGGACCAGGTGAGAAGTATTTTGATTAACTGGAAACATAGGCTCAGTTTGTATCAAAATCAGATTAGGCCTTCATCCCTGTTACACAGATAATATATGATTTGTGTCACTTGCTGTAAGATTTTTAGATGGTATGAATCTGTTGTTGGATTAAATTTTCCTTGGTCTTAAACCAGTAGCAGCTTTGCTATAATTTTTTTCACCCTCTGTGCACACTGAGGTCCTACAAGTAGTTTGATTGCTGAGGTTGCCCTGATGCCCTTGAGGAGTACTTTTTGCTACTCAGCTGTGCAAAATGCCATGTGTTGCTTCTCTTCACTGCTCTGCAAAGATGATTGCATTGCGGTGGGCTCCTGTCAGTTCACTGTGAAGCCTGGTGTAAGTGTCTTTTTGATGGCTTAAGAGTCCATAGAACATTGCTAAAAGCTGAAGAGACCTACAGTGAAAGCTAAGTTAATGGCCAAAACAGACCTCTAATCTAACTATTTCAGATGAGGGATTTTGGTTTTGGAGGCTGCCTTAGGAAATTTTGTATCATAGTCTGGGGTGAATGGCATTACAGGAAAATGAGATATGATTGATAACCATTAATTCACCTCTCTAGCTGGGCTTGTCTCTGGATCCCTGCCTTTGCATCCTGCTTGTGTGGAGAAATGCAATGAGGTCCTCTTCACCAGTGTATTGTGCAGCAGTACAAATGATAAAAGGAACAGCAATTGAGAAATTAAACCTTCACCTAAGGACCAAGTTGTGAGCCAGGGTCTTTGCACTACCAAGACTTTGTTGAACTTCCATCAGGATGAAAAGTGCTCAGTTCATCCTGCCCCCAGTGCTTCAGTGGTTTGAGGCAGCTTTCTGATTTGGTGTTTTTACCATTGCACTTCAGAGGTAACGGCAGACACCATGGTTTGCAAGAGGTGGTGGCGGTGGGTCAGTGTATTTCCCCATCTTACTTGGACTAAGAAGCTTATATTTAATTCAACCCATCTGGAGTAAGAAGATACAGATTCCCCAAAATCAGTCTTTGACTGTAAGATTTTCTGCATAATTTCTAAGGAACAAGATAGATAAGATTAATCTTCTCCTCTACAGTTCAGGAACTTTCTTTCAAGCAACAAGTCAAACAAATATTTTGAGGTTTGGAAAATTTCAGTGCCAAATCCACCCATAAATTAGGAAGATATGTGGGGTTTGTTTGCCAGTAGGCTCCTCTAACTAACTGATAAATAACTCAAACTGGATATCAGTTACTATCTGAAAATTATTGTTATGTTTATGGGAGCCTTTTAGTTTTCCGTGACTTAGATTTAACTTGTGCAGGTGATTTTATGATGTCAAATCCAGGTTGTTGTTGTTATTATGAGTATCCTTTAGTCTAGACTGGCATGGATGAGGTTTGGATAAACTCTCCCAGTTTTACACCAGTTTACAATTCGGTGACTGAAATAATAATTTTCTGACATTAATAAAGTTCTACAAATTTGATTCAGAGCCCGTTAAAGTCAAGGGTGAGATCACCTGTGCCAGCTTCTGAGTCCTCTGGGAAGTGTCCTGTGTCTTAATGGACTGCAACAATATTGGAATCATAAGTTGAAACTATGAATGGTGCTCTACAGTGCTGGGAAGCTCTTTGCTACTATTCCACAGATCAAGTTTCCTCACACTGATGCCCTGGCATGGACCTTTGGAGGTCACCTTGCTATTATATTATGATTGCATTTCCAGATCATTCCCTTTCCAAACGGCTTTTGTTCCCTGGAAGGTGCCACCTGAATAAAGTCATATTAAGAGACAAGAAAAGCCACCAGCAGTGAAAATTATTCTCTGCAGATTTAGTAACTGCTACAGCATCTTCTTTCCTCTCTATTCTATTTCCTTGACATTGGCAATAAAAAATAATCACTTGGAGACAATGTCCTTGCAGGCTGTCAGTAAGTCTAAATGGCAACAGCTAAAAAAGACCCAGAGAAGAACATTCAAGCTACATCTATTATTGCTTTGTCTTTTCAAAAAATGTCAGAAATGCTCAGCATTTGTGTATGCTTGGTATGGATGGGAGGAGACAGAAGATATTAGAGTATTTTTTCTCCTGTTATCACTAGGTGCTAGATAGGATGATGACTGTATATGGAGGGTGGCAGATACTGAGTTTGTGCTTAGGAAAAAAGAAAGATGTAATATCAGACAAAATGTTATTTTGGTACAACTATTGCACTTTCAGTAAAGACCTTGCTGTAACCTTCCAAAAGATAGTGTTCTATCTCCATCCTGAAAGCTGAGGAGTACTGAGGGGTCAGGGTATTACGTCCCACCACATTTTCTTCTCTCAGTCCAAAAATTGGTTTAGTATTTTTCTTTCCTTCATGTTTCCTAGCACCTTTCTTTACGTTCAGAAACACTGCACAATAAATAGTCTATCTGTTGAGATGACACATCGTGGCAGATCCCTTAGGAAAGCTGCAGCTGGGTTGACATTTTTGTCTCATCACTGCTCTGAAGAATGGTTTTGTTTGTGAATTTGGAGAATGACTGAAATAATGACCAAATAGAAGTGCGTTTCGTAAACATCATAGGCTAGCAGGAGCTGCTTGGTCAGCTCATTTTCCTCTGCCTATCCATGTTTGTGTAGACTTAATGATAGATATTTTTCTGTATGGAAGGATAAAGATACTCCAGCAAAATCTGTGCATTAGGATGGTTCATCCAGCCAGACTTACCAGCTGAGTGCCTTTATGTTTATAGTGTGTGTATATATATAAACAGATTCTGAGTTGTGCTTCTAACACCTAGCTGCAGCATGTGAGGACCAGAGGTTTCTAGGACAGATGGACCTGCTGTATGGTGAGAAGACCAAGACTCGGAAAGGCTGTCCAGGTCTTCCCTGGACTCCCACTCTCAGTCACATGATCTTGGGCACAGGGGTTTCCCTGAGTATCTCTGGCTTCAGGGATGGAGCTGAGAAGGAGAGTCAGCCTGGTGAATGCCACACATATTTCTTCACACACATGTGCACACACACACACACGTGTATTCTGTATAGCTACAAACTTGTTTCTGATTATCCATCTGTAAATAGTGAAGGATGAACTACTCTTATGTCCCTCTCCTACCATCTACAAAACTCTCTTCTTCCATCTTCTGTGTTAGAAATACAGAATACCAAATTCAGTGCAGCACTCTGTGTATCTGACTTTCAACACTGCTTGGAAAACCCTAAGGCCAGGACTGAAACAAGAGCTGAAATCCAAACAATGTGTGACTGAACACAAAACAAATCATGGCTTTGCAGGAATATGTTGTGACAGCTCTGCCTTCTCCCACAACTGCTAGTCAATTTTCCCCCTTACATTTAAATAACACAGTATACATATTGAACCAATAATCAGGCACAATGGAAAATGCATAGTGAAGCTAAAAAATGCTGAGATTTAAAATCTTCTTAAACCTTTTTTCGGGGGCCGGGTGATATTCTCTCTTTCAATCTCTCCCTCCCCTACTTCTCTCTTTAAAAGCAAAGGTGGGATAGGGTTTGCTTCTTTAATGATAAGAAGAAAGGCCAATTCAAATCACAATGAATCAACAAAAGGGTGAAATTTGCAGTAAAGTTAGGAATGCCCATCATATCTGGTCAGTGTTTGCATTTATGTCAGGTGAAAACTTTGATCTGCTAAGGACCCTTGGCAATAAAGTTCAAAGTCATCCCTCCTCATGCAGGGAAAATGTGTAATAAAACAGCATCATCCTGCAGCATTGTTCCCTCCCCTCTTTTGCTGTACTCCTCCATTCCTGCTTGTAGGGACCATCCTGGTGTGGCAAAGACCAGAGTACAGGCAGGTCACTCGCCTCCTCCTGAAGGAGACAGTGCTCAGAGAACTCAGCTGTATGAGCTACACGTGGAGAGGCACTTGCCTGAGCCTTCCTCTTTCCATGAGCAGGGTCCTCAGGGAGCAACCACTGGTATTAGGAGAGTGGGTTGAGCCCTTGCTCTGCCCTGGCTTGTGCTACACCTCCATGCCCTGTCAGAGTTCCTGCTGAACTCTGTGCAAGAGCAGCTCCAGGCTGGTCTAATCTTGCATGGCACTGCATGCTCAGCCACTGAGATGGGAGTGTGAACGAGGCCTTCCCCCTTTCAGTCATTTCTCCTTGCTCACAGCAATCTGCTCGCAGGGATCCTTCCCTTCTGGGGCTCTCTACCAGACTTTTTTTGGGATCAGGTGTCTGTGGTGTGCACCCAGAGCTGACAGACATATGCTGCCCTACCCAGGAAGCGTCACTGTTATTAGTTTCCTCTATAGGCAGATGAAGAAGAGGGAGATGAGAAAAGAACACAATGAAGAGGCAGGAAGCAGCTCCAACTTGACTTAATTTTCCCCTTTGAAAACATTCTTTCTTTTCCAATTTTGAGTGGTTTTTAGGGTACTCATTAATCTGGAAAACAAGAACAACTTCCAGATCATTAGTGCCACAGTGAATTGAAACACTAGCCAGGCTGGACTAATAGTGCCAGGGTCATATGAAATACCAGTCGGTGCAGGCTATTAAGTGCCAGGGTGATTTGAGAAAACAGCTTGTCCAAGATACGAATGCCAAAATAATTGGAAGTACCTCCTCACAAGTTGATATATAAATCAGCAAACTGTTTCAATTTAACAAAGGATGCGTGATTATCTTTGCCCAGGCAAAAGAGCAGTGCAGGCACTGAACAGAGAACTGCTGATAGTTTTAGTGTCTCCAAGTGCTCTATTTCCCCATTCTTATGGCATTATGGGTAAAATTTCATTACAGGAGATCACAAAAGTGAGGTTGCCAATCCCTGAAAGCTGCATACTGTGTGCTCTGATATCTCTTGAGGAGTAGAGAATTCCTGCAGATTCAGAGACCTGTCAGTATGGGAAGGGGAAACATAATTTAGTGCTTATGTTCTACAGATGATTTTGGCTTGAAGAATATTATTCAGCACTCTCCCCGTAGGTCAATAAAGCCCATGCTATCTTCCCGAAGTATCTTATTGTCCAGCCACTGTTCTGGCCTGTCACCTTGCTCTGGAGTGTCACCCTGTCTGAAAAATCAATTTGTGTAACTCTACACTAATGGGAGATGGGATTCAGAGCAGTTTTCCAGCTCAGAATACATGGCACCTTCTTCCCACACACACTCAGAAAGTTTCTGCTTTCCTAAAGGAAGCTTTGTTAACATCCATGGCTTCTGGGCTACACAGTCAAGACACCCCAGCTGGATCAATGGTGATGAGCAGCCAGAGTATTTTGCTTGATAATGAAAGGGTGGAAAGGTGACTGAATATTGAGAAAATTAGTTATTGAGTCATATCTTGTTTCTCAGATAACGTAAGAATGAATCCTAACCCTTCTTTGAAATGTCAGTAACACATTCCTTTAGTTAGATGTGAAAATACAATGTTAATTTTCCTAATGTTTCTAAAACTCTTGTGAGCTTTTTAGTTCTCTGACAAATAGCTATGAGAGTTAAAAAACTCAAAAAGGCCTTCTTGGTTAGTTTTTCTATGAGGTTTGCCCAAAGAAAGCAACACAACTGCCTGAAGATTTATCCTCTTTCGACTTCAGGCTTGCTTTTTGCAGGTTGAAAGAATATATAGGTTTGGTTACAAGTGCTCAAAACTTCTGACACGCCTGAGGTTAGGTCATCATAATCTTTGAAAAGCTTTGCAAAAAGGAGTCTGAATTCATCCCAGAGGGTCATAAGAGGTCTTAATGCTGCATAAAAGAGTCCAGAACACTTAAAATGGGAAATGTGGAAGCACAGACACATTACAAACGTGATGGAAGTTTGACCAGTAATTGAAGGGGGTGTGACTGGAATGAATGGATGATGAAATACACTTTCAGCAGTAGTGATGGTGATAGCTTTTCTCTTGCACAAGTCTGAAATCAATCAGAGGTGTTCATAACATTGTCATGTAACTGACTCTGATACCTAAGCTGTTTAAATGCCATCACACAGACATATCAGGCAGCTCCCTCACATTAAACGAAGCCATACCAATCAAGAGCTGAGTAACCTGTGAGTCCCATGCAACTGAAACTTAACCTCTCCTCAGTTTTCATCAGCAGCACAGCGCTAGACAGAGTTGCTGGGCAGCTTTGGGTGACTATGGATTCATTCTTGGCAGAGGAGATCCCACAGTATTTAAAAAATATCAAACAATTTATACTGAGCTGCAATTATCTTACCGAAGTGTGTATGCTATATTTTGCCAGACATTATTCTTGCTGTGTCTTGGTGCCCCAGTTTACCAAGGTCATTTATCATTGATGGTCCTTCTATTGATTACCATGGGACTTTGGCTGACAAAACCTTCCTTCCACCACCTCAATCCAATAAACAGAAATCTGAAATCTAAACTCCCCACTGCGAAAATAACACCTGAGGAGAATATCTCCAGCAGTGCCTTTCAGGGAACTCAGAAAGCACAAACTGTGCACCCTACAGAAGAAATGACATCTCCACTCTAGGGCAAACATCCACACATGTGGACCTGCATACATGGAAAACTCATGTCCACTTCCTCTCAGAAATGCACTTGAGAAGTTCATAATTTTGTGTTTTTTCCAGGGTTGCAGAACTTTCTGACAGGCTGAACATGCACAGTCCATAACCCACAGAGCTGAGATCTAATACAAGATGAGGTAGAGGTAAGTAGTAAGAATTCCCAAAGCCAGCAAATTATGATCAAATTAAGATTCTCTTCCTGTGTCTTTTGTGGGATACAAACCAGGGGTTTTCCAAGTATCATCTAAGATGAAGCTCAGAGAAGCAAGTACATTTCTTTTAGTATTCATAGGAATTTTCTAGAACTGCAAGGTAAGTTACGAGCAGGTGATTGAAGGAAAATGCAAGAAAGAAATGATTAGAAATGATTAGAAAACAAAACTTTCAGTGTTCCTGTGTTGTGTTTCATGCAGCTAATTTTCCTGAGGCTTTTTGGGGAAATAAAATTAGTTGTGGTTTGCATTATTTAGGATAAAACAGACAGATCTTGTTGAGGTTGAAGCTTTATAGAGGCTTACAAATGTTAACAAACCTGGATTGTATTTTTACATCTCTTGAGACACTTTTCATCCTATAGTTAGATATCTACCAATTGTTGACACAAGTGAAAACAGCACAAAGTATTCTGTCTGCTGCTGCAAAAAAATCAATAGACAGTATTTTAGTCTACAGTACTGAAAATTAAATATGTATTTCAAGGAATAAATTCCAAACATGTATTGAAGGGCAGAATCTGGCCCTCAGATTGAAGAGAATTTCAGACCTAACTAAGACAAATCCCTGCAGCAAAGAACAGAATAACAAGCAGGGTCTGTAGAAAAAAAGAGGTGGGCATACTTTTCCTTACCTTTCTGTGTGTAGAATAGGCTTCTTACAACTTCTTTGGAATTACAACTGCTACCCACAAAGGACCAAAATTTCTGCAGTCCTCCTGTGTCTTTATTCAGGACTCATTACACAACACCTACCAAAGCCTCCTGAAAGCGCAGGTTAAATCATGTCTGAAGGATTTGGCTCTCTCTAAGAGAGCTCATCTTGTTAAGAACATAATGGACTCAGAACATTCATTTCAGAAGTGAATGTGTCTTACTATCTGATTTATTTTTTGAGTGAGAAATACAGATTTTGCTTTTGCAAAAACCTTTAATTTCATATGGGAAGCCACCTTTAAGACTCATCATTTGGCAACATGCTCTGCCATTCCCCTGGCTCTTTTTCCACATCCATTGCTAGTGGCTTGGTGTGTTCTATATCCCTTGGGCCAGCTCATTAGCTGGATGCATGGCTGCTCATGTCTATCATCACAGCCTGCTAACAAATCCTGTAGGACTACTCCAGGCCCAATAAGAGATATATTTGTTTTGTGGTTTGCGTTTTGCAGAAAACACTATGTACTTTACAAAGCCTGAAGTATAGCACTATTTTTTTAAAAAAAGAAAATTTTCATACAGTGCTAAATAAAATAAATTACGGGCCCCAAATGATCTAATAATTCCTAAGGCAGAGTTCAGATGCAGTAATTAATTATCCCAACATGGAATTCATAATGATCAACTATTAATATGTGCATGGGGGACTGGATGTCTCAGGATTTGGTAATGGGATACAGAGACTTTCACCTCTAGGTTGCTGATTTGAATCTGACCCAGATCTCTAGTGACTTCTGAAAGCTGCAAGCATGTGCTGTTTGTTCTGTAGTGTATATAAAATGAAATTACCTAAGCTGCTTCCTAGCAGTCTTGTGTCCCTACCACTGGAGATGGAGTACAAATAACATTCCATTTGATCACCTTAGCTGGGAGGTCAAGGGCTCTGCAGGTAACAGTAACACCACAGTTCATCCTCAGGAGTGGCTTCCAGAAAATAGTGCTATTGGGGCATCCCTGTGTGGGAAACATCACCCACATATACTATGGAGAAGATAAAGCATGGAAGTCTGTGCCATGACTCTTTGTGGCTACGTGTGCCCTTAACTGCAGTGGGTGCTGTGAAGATCACAGCGAAACCCCAAGTGCTCCCCAGCTGCAAGGGGCAGCTTCCCTTCCTGCTCACATGTCTTAGGTGGGAAGGGGACCTCAGTCCTTGGGGCTGCCAGTCTGGGGCTTATCTCAGGTCATAAATCCAAAGAGGAACAGAATAAACATGTTTCCCAGAAAAAGGGAAGCTGAAGAGCGATGGAGGTTCAGGCTTGTAGACTTTGGTGAAATCACATCTTTTTGCATTAAAACCTTACCAAACTTTGGTCAAGTAGGATGAGCCAAATTTGCCCAGATCTTAATATTAGCAGGTTTGCTCAACTCCAAGCAGTTGAGAAATCTGAAAAACTGGGTGGCCATAGCATAAGAGACAGAGCCTCAGGAACAGGTAATAGTAGGACACAACACAGCAGTATGTATGCTTGGGAAGGTGGCTAGCACTCTCATGACAAGGTAAGGATGGTCTTTTCTGTATCCACTTTATTTGATTTTATGAATTATATTCCGTGGTACCTGTTTCTGTTTTGTCAACAAGTGGAGTCCTGGTAGCTGCCAAATAATATTTTCTTCCATTTCCTTGAATGCTTGTAAATAAGTTGATGGAGAGTAGGAACTCTGTAGGAAAACAGTGCTGCAATCAGCAAAACACGTGAAAATCCGCACCCTCCTGAAACCAGCATATCAAAGAACATCTGTTTTAAAAACAAACAGTGAAAAGTATTTAAAACAAGTTAAGCAGAAAGTTTAATCCAAGTCCCATGCTTGGAAGAAACAACCTAATTTCTGAGAAATAGGAACTCTGGGCCAGTTCAGTAATGGATATTGGTCTTTTCCAGATTTTAGTAGAGTTTGTAACTGCCATTAATTTCTTCTGAGCACTGTACTGAGGATTTAGCTCCTCTTTGTGAATCTTCCTGAATGTTTCTGAAACAAAAATATGCACCATATCTTTCTGTGTAATAATTTTAACAGTGGTTTAGCACTTTGTATGTTAGTGGATTATTCTTTGTTAATGGTATTTCCAAGTTTGAGGCAAGCATTCTTAGAGATGAAAATAAAAATGAGTGGTAGGTGGTAGCTCAGAGAAAAAAAATTACAGGAAATAGTAAAAATGGGCAAGACTGCGACTATTGCCCATTACTTCTCAAAACATTCTGGATCATAAGATCACTATGTTAAAAATTATACAGAAAAAATTGCAAGTATGTTACAAACAGAAAATATTTTAATTTTGATATTCATTTAAATTGAAAGTAAAATTAGCTGGGCAGTAATTACTGCTAACTGAAATCCACATGATTTTTCCATCTCTACTAATAAAAATATCAGAGGATTTGCTGTGTGCACTACTACAGGCTTCTGGATTCCTGCTGAAGGTAATTTGGATCCATCTTTACTTTATCCAGTGCAAAAATATGCACATTACTTGTCAGCTTTTTGAGTGGATGGTAGTAAAATACGTCCCTTTTATGGCTTATTTCATTGGTAAGGGACACATATGTGATATACTTTTCTAAAGGCAGCCACATCTTTGGTGGAGGAGGACAGATTTTTAACTCAATATTGCACTGTCTGGCATTATACCAGTGAAAGTGAAGGGGAGGATAGGAAAGTGGAAAATCAGTTTTGGAAAGAATTTGAATAGTCAGAATGCAATTTACTCAGTTGGAATGAGAAATGAGGCCAACAGCTTGTCCTTGTGGAAAATATAATGGGATCCTTAACAGCTACGTGGTTTCACAAGGGTCTTGTACTTAAGTGGAAGCCTTTTTAATCAGGACCTTATAAAAAGAAATCATGCTGATGTAGCACGTGATGGATATGTCTAAGGCAACACCAATAGTGGGGTAGACAGGACAACAGAGTAGGTCTTACCCCTAATTTCTGTGACTCAGGAATCTTGGCTTTTTATTTCTCTGATAGATCTCACCAACAATAGTGTGGTACCTCTTGTGGTTTTATATCGATCATGAAGATTTCTACTTCTGGAAGCAGTTGCTTTGCTTGGCAGGCTGCAACAGGGATCAGACAAGATTTGGATTACTTTTTAAGCCTTAGTAAGGCCATACACCTACAGACAAGAAGAACTGAGTTAGGTGCCCCTATGTCAGATTACATTTCAAGATTTCTTGTGCTTTGCTTGGTGCTCTCACATCTATTTCTTTTCCCTTTTGTGTAAAGAAAGTACATTACTTCCTCCACATCTTTTTCTTGTGTTGCTATAATGAATTCCTTGCTATTCCCTCAGGGGGCTGACTCACAGTCTTGCATTTGAAGTGAAGTAAACTGGAATTTGTATCTTTGTGAAGGTCAGTCACAGTGCATAAGAACAGGAAAGAAGGGTCAGAACGTATTGCAGATCAGAGATATGCCGGCAGTACAAATGCAAATGCTGACCATCAGAATATTTCAAGTCTGTCAGCATGCCATAGCATTTGTTGGGCTGGGCAATGTGGTGCTAGCTGATGCCCATTTAAAAGGTTCCAATCAGCCAGCGGAAAGCCTGCCCATATAGCAGAAAACTCCTCACATCTTTCAGAGAAGAAAGGGGATAGCTATTAAAAAATAACCAAACAAAGCACCCAAACAACAACAAAACCCCCTAAACAAAACAAACAAACAACTCCCCCACAAAACAAAACAAAAACCAAACCGACTTTGCTTCCTATGTTTTAGAAAATTCCTTTGTATATCTCAAGATTCATAGTCCACAGCAGAAATCACTGGTGTTTACAGTGGCCCTGGAGCTGGAGAAGCGAGAGAAGAGCCTGGTGTTGCAGTCAATTTTCGTGGAATCATAGGATGGCTTGCGTTGGGAGAGACCTTAAAGATCATCTAGTTCCATCACTCTGCTATGGGCAGGGAACCTTCCACCAGACCAGGTTGCTCAAAGGCCCATCCAACCTGATCTTGAACACTCCCAGGGATGGGGCATCCACAACTTCTGTGAGCAACCTGTTCCAGTGTCTTGTCACCCTCACTGTAAAGAATGTCTTCCTGTCTTTCAGTTTCAACCCATTTTGTCTTGCATGTGTCCAGTGCAGGATTAATCTGCAAATGCTTTCCTCAGTGCTTGGGTGGTTTCAGAAACACGGGAAGTTTCTGCCCCCTCTTCTTTTTTTGGCTCATCAAGGGCCAAGCAATCTGGTGACACTGGCCCTGTCATTCAGCTTTGTTCTGGATCCTGAGCAAAAGTCGTGGAGAGATAAGGAGTTGGTGGCAGGTTCCAGATTCAATCATTAATTTGTAAGCCATGGAAAATGGCTTAGTGCCTAATTGAAAAGTCTGGCCTTGCGTTTTGAGTAGCTGTGAAAGATCAAATCTTTAAAAGAATCATCTAAATACCATTTCTTTCGTCTCTGCTTGAGTTCTCATTATCGTTTAGCAAGTGGTCTTTGAAACAGGAGTTGTAGAAAACAATGCTTTTTACACTGCAAAACAATATCCTCTGTTGTGACATTTCAGCAGCTAAAAGAAAAAACTGGAAAGAAAAAGAGAGAATCAGATAATGATCAAAGTGAACATGTAGCAGCTTTTCAGAATTAGTTGGCCAGAACAAACTATTTGAAGCTCAAGATAAAATAGTGAAAATAAATGAAAGGAAAACCAACAGAATATAGCCAACAAATAAACAAGAAAAGATCAGCAACAAGAGACAGGAGGAGAAGGAAAAAAAAACACCAACCCTACCCTTCACTAACTTCATGTTGATTCTGCTTTTTTTTTTTTCCTTTGCTCCAGTGTCCCAGCTGGTGCACTGCATCACCAGACAATTCCTTCCTCATTGACATCCATTTTAGGTAAATTTGGGTCAATATCATTACTTTGTTTACTCATGAACACCTCCTTTATTTCTTCAATTTTTGGTGAAGAAATGTTTTCATGGACCATTTATATCAACTCAATTATTTTTCTTTAACCCTTTCTTTATCACTTAGATTTGGAAATAATTGTACGTTGACACTTACTGAGCAGTAAGACCAGCACCTACGATATGCAGAGCTGTCCTGCTTTTCTTGGCTCACCGAGCGCACTAAAGGAAACATTATCTTCAAATCTTCCTGGCAAGCAGTCATAAAGGCTGATCCTGCAGCCCTGACTACTCCCACTGGCAGGGCCTACAGACAGTGTGGGTGCCGGAGATTCTGAGGAGCAGCATACAGCTCCTGCAGCCTTTGACTGCATCTGAATTTAGGTATTGCTACAAGATTTAAAGGGATTTTCTCTGCACTCACCTGCACAGGGCCAGTGTGAGTTGGTACAGTGAAGCAAGGAGTGTTAACTTCTGGGTGTTTTTTACACTGCCAGAATAATGACTTTTTCTTGAAAACACTATATTAACGAGTGAGAAAACCACAAGTTACAGGGGTCCTAACTTCTTTCAGAGTGTAATAAATTCAGTATGTCCAGAGGTTGTCCATCCTCTTTTGTCTTTCCTTGATGACTGTGCTTCTTCACTTGTGCGGACATCTTCTAAACCTGAAGAAGAATTATTCCACTCATGTAAAAAGCAGGAGAAGTATAAACAGACCACTACATGTTATATAAAACTATGGGAAGAAAAGAGCATCTTAGGTAAATACCAAGCTACTTATTTTATGATTTTTAAATGTCATTCTTTTGTCCAATATTGACTTTTTTTTTTTATATGGAAGTTGAATTATAGATCTTAGAGCACTGGGGAGCCCATGACGTCCTTGCTTTGACACAGCTGGTCAAGTTAAGAATTGAAGTTCTAGTAATTAGTTATGAGTTTCTCTGCACTGGGAACTCAGGCCAGGATGAGAAAACTTCACGAGGTTACTCCTCCCTCCAAGTAAAGCCAAAGCTACTGGGAGAGAGCAAGACTGTATTCTGAAGGAGTGCACTATAGCACCCCCATTTTACAGCTGCTATTTCTTTGGGCAGTGAATCTGTGCATGGAAATGCTTCGTGCAGCCTTTTGCTGCTCTGCCTTTTCTCTCCAAGAACTTCTCTTAGACCATAATAGAAATCACAGAGTGTGTTGAGAGCTAACGTTAGAGCCTGGACCTAACCTTTAGAAATGGTTTGTTGAGGCAAAACCCCATGGCTGATGCTGAGGAACAATCATGGAGGAAATTAGAGGAAGAAAAACGGGACAAAAGAGAATTCACTGCAGAAATTTGGGAAAAATAATTGAAAAAGGGAAGGGAAGGGAAGGGAAGGGAAGGGAAGGGAAGGGAAGGGAAGGGAAGGGAAGGGAAGGGAAGGGAAGG
>JAWWEU010000081.1:106255136-106276746 GCA_035583155.1 Acropternis orthonyx
AGGGAAGGGAAGGGAAGGGAAGGGAAGGGAAGGGAAGGGAAGGGAAGGGAAGGGAAGGGAAGGGAAGGGAAAGGCAGGGAAGGGAAAGGCAGGGAAGGGAAGGATGAGGGAGGAAAGAAACCAGACTGTTTGGAAAATCAATTTCATGCTGGACATGCAGATCTTTAGCAGTGTAATGTTCTGATTGCTCTGAGAGTGCAGAATTTTCTTAACCATACCCAGTGTGGCAAATCCTGGGACACACATATCTCTAATCTTTTTCTTTAAATGCCTTTAATTCTGGTTTTAATTTTATCCCATATATGGAAGCAGGAAATCAACATTTCACAAATAATTAAAACAGACAGCGTGATCTCTCTGAACGCTGGACAGGAACTCAGACGATCCGGGTTTTCCGAGCCATTGCTGTCGTAGACAAATCCTTCTCTCTTTCAGTGTCACCAGGGGGTCATTAGGAGCTCTCACAACACAAATAAATCATGGAAAAACAATACATTATGCTATTCATGGAAAGGAAGGGTCTGAAATCCAGATCTTCTGCTTCTTGGTCTGGTATGCTTAGCTCAGGACTATGCTGGCTGTTTTATTTTAATTAACCTTTAACAGTGAATGAAGGTTCATTTCTGACAGGTTCAAAGAGGCATCCTGACTTTATCTTGTTTTTCAGGTATAATCTGCAATAATAATGTGTTGTGGGCATTCAATACCGTGCAGGAATTCTTGTGATGAATTCATTGTTTCTACCATTTTTTTAATCATCAAATAATGTTCAATTCACACTGAAATTTGATCATGGTTTAAAATATTCTTTTTCAAATGTGGGAAATAATTGATCAATATTTATATTTTTTAAAAAATAGAAAAAGGCAAAAAGCAAAGTAATTATTTCACAAGCTTCCCTTTTGTTTTCACATGCAATTGAAATACTGTCTCTCTTTCTTATAACATCCACATAAAAGATCAGAACGCTAATTGAAAAGATTGGTGATATTTCTAAAATGTTGTTAACACTAATGGTATTTTCCATGAAAATGTCAAAAAAATGAAATTATTGACACCTTTTGAGAAGGTTTGGAGAAGTGTTTATATGAATTTATTTTTATGAGTTTGTTTTCAAAACGAAAACGTTTTTATCTTTGGCTTTTTTAGGTTTTTTTTTCAGTTTTTTTTTTTTATTTTCACTTTTCTATTCTTTCCATTTGTTCTCCTTTTTTCTTTATTTTCTGTCTTTCTGTGAAGGAGAAAGGGAAAGGGAAAATAGACCAAACCAACCCAAAAACATAAAAAACTGTTAAATGTTTATAAACCATTTCAAGGAAACTGACAATTTTGTGACTAGTCACTTTTCAAAATAACTGTAACTCTATTTTATGAGATTCAGAAATATATAATGATGAATAGAAAATATTTCAAGCATGATTTTTTACTAGACTATCCGTTTAATTAACTAGAGCTAGCATTTCCTTTAATTGGAAGTTAGACACTGACCTAATAATTCTAACTAGTGTCAATGGAAGAAGTGACTACTTTTCAAATCTGTGCTGTAAGATTTTCATAAAAAAGGAATTAGCCTTACACTGCTTATGAATTATGAGTGTATTTTATTTTCATCTTCAAATTTCAATGTTGTTTTCTTCAGAAATAAATTAACACTTTAGGAGTGATTTTTTTTATTGTTATCATTACGTTTACTATTTGAAATTCTTACTTAGCCATGCGTGTACAGTGTGAGTTCTTGTGCAGACCTTCCTGTATTGAGAATAAGACAACTATGGCATGTAAAATGTTACCCTTGAAAACTGCAACTTCTCATTATGACAGAGGCCCAGCAGGTGACAGAAGGAAAAGCCACTGGCCCATGAACTGGGAGCCCAGAGTATCATCAACCTTCCCTTCTGCCCCTGAGGAAATAAAAGGGAAAGGGTGAAGAGTGAACCTACAGGGCCTAGAATGTCACTTTCCTGGACGACAGATTTATTTTGTCCTTTCTCTTTGCTGCTTTGCCAATTGCCTCTTGAAGGATAACTGTTAGAGGCTGGAAATGAAAGCTTGTTAAGGATACTATTTATTTCTCTACTATGTATTTCTGTGAGAAACTGTTCTTTTGTGGGGTTTTTGTTTTGTTTTCTCTTCTTTTTTCAACCTTTACTTTTGCTTAGGTTAGCTTTGGGAGAAAAATGGAATGATAAAAGGGGCTAACCTGGAGACACGCCAGTGTGTGTTTTCACACATAAACCAGACCTCCTAGGTGTCCGAGCTTCAGCTGCTGTGTCAGCATGAGGACTGGCTCGTTTGAATATCGAATTCTGAAGAGAGATACTAAACCTCTCTGCTTGCATGGAACCTTGCTTACTGTGTGAGGTGTATGGGGGTGTAGGTTACACACTTAGTTGTCGTGCTCTACTCAAATAAAGCATGATTTTTTTTGAAAACTCATAGGATCCCGTGACTGCTTGGTGTATTTGAGACTAGAGATACTTTGTGGTTTAGATTTTTTTTTAAAGGACTTAAGTGCTTTTTATGTGCTTATTCTCTTAACTGGATAATACAGAGGCATCAGCCATATCCATAACTGAGGCATTCCAGCATCCTGCAGCACCCTTAAGAGTTTATCAAAACCACAACTTACCTTCCAGAAAGCTTCTACTGAACAGCATGATGTTTCCACCTAATCTGTGTCTGGAGAATTGTGGATTTTCTCTTTCGTAGGGCCATACAACTCACTGGTCTTGTGGCAGTGTGCATTGTGATGTCTAAATAAAACTGCCAACACTGAAGGAAACAAAAGCAACTGATCCAACACAACATCTGCCTGCCATATTACACTTGTGCTCCACAGTGGATATGCGTATGTACCACATGGTTGACGTGCCCCATGTGCAAAAGATTTATTCTCTCTAATAAGGTCAAATCCCAGCACACACTGTCATGTGTCACAGCCAATTGTCCAGGGAATGATGAAGCCCAGCTGAAGTCTCACCATGTTCTTGGCATACACTATTTGGGTGATTTCACTAGAGTGATGGGTGCCACTGCTGTTAATACAAACCCATCAAGGAAACTACACTAGAAATGGGAACATTGAAGGCAGAGATTCTGCTCTGTATTTGACATGGTAATGTGCATGTAAATAATATTTCTGTTCTTCTTGTTCCTTGCTGCCACTGACCACATTGTTCTCCGGCACTTAGCATTGCATTTTGTGTTTTGTTACATTACAGACCTCATGTCTGCCAATTGCACTGTTGTTATAACTCTGGCTCAGGAGTATAATAAAGGCCAACCTCTGCCACATTTTTTTACTGAATGCAAAACTTTGCTACAAGCTAAAATTTTTCATTCATTCATTAATGGATTTATTCCCAGAAACTGAGGGTGTGGTGCTGCTCGGAGTTGGAGGCAGTGTTCAATTGAGCTAGGAAAGGTTTCTAATCATATCCCTGTTATTTCTTCATTGGTGGAGTCAACACAGGACATAAGATTCTTTTTCCTTTCTATTGTTAGACACATTTGTCAAGGCTGCCAATGTAAAACTTATTCTACTCATAAATCCACAGCTACATTTATCATTTCAATTTTTGACTAATTACAAAGTAGGTACCGAATGTTCTGGGAAATCCCCTTTGTCTTAATTGAATGGAATGCAGAACACATCCCAGATTTAGTGCAGGGTTATTTTTGTTCAAAGCTTCATCTAGAAAGGAGCTTGTCTATGCAACAGTCTGTGCAGGGTGCCTTGAAAGTCAACACTCTTGTGCTGATAAAAAGAACATGTTCAATCGCTATAATACTTTATCATCACGATTTCGGCTTGCCAGTTCTTAATCTCACCTTTTGAGATAGCATCTAAAGTATAGGCACTGTATGCAGTTGTCAAGAACATGGAGACAGTGGTTTTCAACCCACAATCCAAAGACCCTCAAGGGTTATGTCTAACAGGTTCTTAAAATGGAAGCAAGGAAAGCAACCTGTTATCAGAAGTTCACATCTCCACTGGAACATTTTTAGGGTTATTGTAGTCAAATGAGATCAGACATCAGTAGATAAACTACTTGAAATGAACTCAAAGGCATGTAGAATGCCAGTGCAGCAGGGAAAAGATGATGTACGTTTGACATGGCTACCTTTGCTAAATGAGAAAAAGACCTTTATCTGCATCAGCTAAAGTCTCTGGGAAGCTTCCAAGTACGGTGCATCACTGAGATACTCAAATGTGAAGAGGCTTAAGCACTTATCTCAAGAGCCAGTAGAGACGCAATTATCTCTTGTTGGATTTGTGTGGGGTACATGGCCTTGTTTTTGAAAAACTATGTTTTTATTACTTTGATGCAAGCTGTTATTTGTATGACTGGGTGTGGCATACCTTCAGAAACACTCAGACATGTAAGGATTGATTTTCATTTGTGAGGGTTTACTAAGTGACAGTCTATACCAGATTTGTCCAGGCTAGTCAGATAACATCTCCATAACTCAATAAATCTGAATGAGAAACATTGTTTGTCATAACAAAATAATGACACAAGCTGCAGTATTTTAAAAGTATAGCTCACTTTTGGCTCATGCAGAATTGGCTACTCAGTGATGGGTAAGTTATTGTAGCTTATCAAAGTTCCCCACATCCACTGTAACCTTGCCAACTGTCTGTGTCAGATACATACTAAAATGAAATACTTTAGGAATAATATTGAAAATGTGAAGAGGTGTCAGAAAAAATGCTTGGAAATGATGAAAAACACAAAATACACTGTTCTCTTGGAAGATGGAAGATGCTCAAGCCTTTTGGCTTATCAAAGAAGAGTAGAAACAGAAAGTTTACCACAGACTGTTAATACTATCTTAAGAAACAGGAACACAATAAGAGATGACTCTGCAGTCTGGCAGACAAAGATATAACGAGAATGTAAAGAATGTTTAGAAAATAGACAAAATCAAGCTGGAAATAAGGTGAACATTTTAAACTGCAACAGTAACTTTTCTTTACACCAGTGTATTGTTATTTTCAGTGGAATTCCCAATTGCTTTTTTGAGAAAACAATATAATTCAGATCAGGAGCATCTGTTGATCTCAAAGTAGAAATTAACACTTGTGAGTCTTTTGCTGAAAATATTGCAGAATATCAAATGAAAAAAATATTTTTTTATAGTCTTAAAATTTGTATGAGCAGCACAATACAGAAAATACTCCCATTAAAAGAAGAAACTTAAACCAAAACCCTTCAAACCCTAACACTGTTTGAAAAGCACCCTGCTTCTGATTATTTGGGTCAGCATTAGCTTCTGAAGACAGAGAGGTGACAATACCATCCAGCCTCCTTTTCTCTGCTAGTAGCTCTGTACTTACCAGGTTTATTAATGGTTTTCTGTTCTTGTTATATCTCTGTCTAGTGGACTGAAAATTTATTATCATCTCTGTATTTCTCCGTGAAATAAAAACAGTGTTTGATCAAGTTACCTCTTAACCTTCTCTTTGATAAGCTAAGTCACTGAAGCCTCCTAGGTCTTCTGACTGGAGGGATACGGGGCGGGGGGGAGGCCAGAACGGGGGTAAGTCTGCTTAGATAGTATAAGCCTGAAGCTTGTTTTCTTAGAATTATTTTATGATATATACTTAATTGCTCTTAGTAATAACTAGAACTGGCCAAAAACATTCTAATTGATTTCTATCCATGCTTTGGAATGTATTTTGATTGTTTTGTCTGGCTGCCTCCTTTCACTCTTTGGTAACGGTTAAGGAACAATGACTTCCAACAAATGTCTGGGTTTTCATGTATGAATGCAAGTCTCTTCTTTGCCCTACTCTTTCAACGGCGAGATCTTTTCGCCTCTGCACTTAGATGTGCAAAGAAGATGCCCTGTGTGCAGTAAAAGAAGAACAATCAAAATCCACCCAGAGAAATCCCAAAGCAGTGATTTGGAAAGGAAATGGAGAGCTCCTTTTCAGATAGTCCAGCCCCACCCCCTTGTCATCAGGATTAAGATGGTTGCATATTTGCAAGTGAATCAGCTGCTTTCCGAAAGACTGTTATTTTTTCAGTAAAAGAAATAGAATATCATCGTAAACTTACTATTTAAGGGGAAAAAAAGTTTTGAGGAGGTTTCTTTCTAAGAAGCAACTAAATGGATTATTTTCATGTATTGAAATGTCACAATCTTCGTTTTAGCTTGAGTTATAATGATTGTGCCTTAATTGTTTATCAGTATGTACAAAGCATAGAGAAGTCACTAAAATAAAGGAAAAACAGTAATTCTCCATTGTCTTTAGAGTCTCCTTCTTCCATATGTAGCTCTTGCAACATGTCTAAGTCTAAATGGACGTGTAGTTTGAGTGCATCCATTTTACTCTTCACAAGTCAGAAAGATGAGGGTTCAGTGCTATAAAAAACCCACAGCTCTCTTAAAAGATTTGTAAAAGTGGATGAATGTGCAATAAGACATTCCAAATCACAGTTCTGCATGTGTATGTTCTGAAAAGTGTAATAGCCTCCTTTCCCAATGAGTCTTCTTCCTCTAGGTGCCAAATAATATTTTACAGCAGCTAAGTATTGTGCATTTTCATTTAAAAAAAAATTGCTATCTGCCAAAATTTGGAAATCTGAAAGCAGTTGCTTCCATGTTTCTCTGCAAGATTTCCTGGGCAGAAACAAGTGCCTAAGGGCTACCCGGTGAGTTTGTAGCATGTAAGACTCATCAGACCATCTGCGTATGTGCTGTAGAATTGATCATCAAGTTCAATGTACTACTGGGTTTACTGGGTGCATGCACAGTAGTGCAGGGGTGCAGCACCGCAGGCTGTGGTGTCCCATGTGCATGGGGTTTGGTGTGCAAACTTTATGGAACCAGGCTGTGCACGTCCACTGGCCATGTGTGCAGGATCTCTGCAAGTCCGGCAGTCCACACACAGCTCCAGCAACCTGAAACATAGTCTGCCTCAAAACAAAACAAGGGAAAAAAAAGGAAAAAGGAAAAAGAAATAAAACCTAGTCTTGTATAAATATAAAAACTTCTTCCCTAAGAGATCATACCCAGATTACCAGAGTCCAGCAGGGCAGTAGGTGGTGGATAAGTGTGGTGGAAATGGCACGTATCTTAGAAAGATTTATTGAGTTTAACGTGTCGTTTTTCCTCATGACTGTGTCAATTCTCACTGGCAGTAACAATACTAGCCCTGATATATGGACCAGCAGATGTCAGTGTAGTTCTGTTCATTCATCTTCCCTTTTGATGGAATTCCAGTTATTTTTCTTGATCCCCGCTGTTCAGCTTTATTTAACCATTGTCTTTTCACAGTTTAATGCATCATAATATTCATGTCTTCTGTTCAAGTGTCTGGAAATGGACATACATCTTAACAAACAGTCCAGCCCGAGGACTAACGCTGAAACACCAGCACTGCCAGGCAGACCACAAGACAGCAGGAGAGAGGACAGGGAGACAAAGCACTGGGATGTCGAGTGGGGCATTGTTGTGAGAGACACCAGAGTCCTTGTCGAGACCCAGCCTTCCCCAGAGGTCAGGTGTGTCGCAATGCAGAAACACCCCCACTTCTTATGATTCCTTTTCCTGCCTCTTTAAGGAGAAGCAAATACAACATGCCCAGGAAAAGACTGCGCTTCCGTGTCCCACTCTTCGAAGTTGTTTCTTCCTCTCTTAATAGTTCCAGCCAGGGTGCTCTTTCAGTCTGACTGAATCTCCAGTGTAAGCTCAATGAGTTGCAGAGGGGTAACAGAGCTATGTGGTTTTGAAACCAGGTAATAACCTTCGAGACTTCAGAAGAAGGGAGAATTGATTTAACCACCTGGTTCCAAGACTTTCTGCAGGAACAGAAAGCTAGAAAGAGAAGAAATTCCTGAAGTGTGTGTTTAGAATGGTTCTCAGCTGTAGTCATAAAGGTGAAGGGAAAAAAAAGTGTTTTAATTCTAAAGATGATAACTACAAAATAGAAAAAAAAAAGGCAGTATTTTCATGTGTGGTAATACTGTATTTTTTGGATGCCCTAACAACTTGACTACATGAGAAGTCTGTCCTTCGTCGTGGACTGACAACTCTCGGTTGCAAAAGCAGCTGCTCTATCAGTAAAGCTAAATAGGAATCAATGGCAGAATGAGCAGCTGCGCTTGTTGTATGAGATAACCTATTCAAGTCTCCAACCACAAGCAGTCCAGACCCTGAGCTTGAAATCTTCTCCCATCCTTAAAAGGACTATGACCAGGAGTGTGCAAACACGCAGAAGTTGCATTATAGCTCATTATTGGCAGAGCTGTGCGTGGGAGTATCAGTCAGACTCACCACGAGAGCTGGTACTGTTTGCATACCACCGACTGCTGGAGACAAAGACCCAGCTCAAGAGATCCAGCGCTGCACCTCCCTTCCCTTACCTACAGGGAACTGACAGCAGGTTGGTGCTAGCAACTTCACATCACTCAGCTCTCCTGGGAAACAAAGACAGGGACACACTTCCACAAGTTTTGGGTCTGGATGGATAGGTTCCCAAAATAGATAGGCTTCTGATCCCAAATTTTGGCACAGCCTGTTACAGTATAACTGGCTTTGAGAAAAAGTGGACTAGGAGCCAAATCTCAGAGGTTGGGATTTTTGTGGGGATTTGTTTCAAGTCCATTTTAATGTAAGAGAAATTATGTTATATACTATCCTAAACTTGTGACATGGCATCATTATCAAGTTATAACATGATGCTATTAATTCATCACACTCTCTGCAAGTTGCTGTGACCACAACCCTAATTGTTTCTTGAAGCTTACAGTAATTTGGCCTCTGGCTTAAAATAAAATTACATGCAGAATCTCATGAGATGCAAAAGGAAAAGAAAAAGGAATGAAAATCTCTCTGTGAACCTTTCTGAGTTGTGCAAGTCATGGCTTTAGATGGGGAGAAACATTCCAGTAACAGAGATTGGCAAATATTAGAAAGTTTGGCTATAGATTCTTGGAAGTTTCTCAGAAGCTTTTCCAAACCTCATCTTAAGATTATCCAAGACACTACACAGATCTGTTGGGTTACAATTTCTGGTCTTTGCTGACTCCAGCAAGCACAGACTTATGTGAAAATTGAAATATAAAATAAACAACTACCTAACCCAGGAAAACAAATCTCTCCCCTTTCTTAAATCTTGACTGACTAAATCTTTTGAGCTTCAGAAAAATGTATGCATATGTTCACTTCGATAGAAGATTTGGGTCATATCCTAATATTTAGCAGAACCAATTTGAACAGCCATTCTGATCCAATAATTTGCTTTTAATGAATACGACAGGAAGAGCCAGGCTTTTTATTGCATTTAGCCTTTCCCAAGTAACCTAGTCCTTTTTCCTCCTCTATATCCCTCCAGCTGATCCCACAACACCAACGCACTGCTCTGATCTATACCAGGTGACAACAGCTCTTAAGCTGGCAGTGCAGGACCATGTTCCACCCCAGTTTCATATTTCCACATTGCTGCCCTGGTAGTAGGTGAGCCACGTGGTGCCTATCATGAGATTTACTAACCATGGAAACCTACCAGAGTGGGTCTGTACAAACAGAAATCATCAGGGTGCCTCCAGATTTGCAAGCCTCTCCTGAAGCACATTTCCTATGCCTGAAGCAGAAGTGCCCATCATGCCCTGTGCTAAACATTCTTTCACAAAATGGTGCTCGCTTCTTGGGAAGCGTTTGGCAGCCAATGGATTCAGTGTGTGGATCAGAGGCATTAAACATAGTTTGGATAGTCTCATTATCATCTCCAGGTGTTTGATACATTAAAATAACTGTAAAATAAAATGGAGGGAGAGGCTGTCAGTCACCTTGAACAACATTGTGGACACTTCTGACAGTCAATGCTATATGATACAGAGAGAGCTCCTTTTACTTTGTGCTTCCAAGAAAGGTTTTGTTGGGTTTATTAGTCTTTGGGTAACTCAGAGAAGGGATGTGACAGGAATTTAATGTGTCCCTTCTTAAATCCTTGCTGTTCTGATAGTCATAAAGAGTTAAAGTAACACAGCAGAAGGTTTCTCTGGGCCTCTAGGAGGTTCAGCAGATTACTAATACACTACAGGCAGTTTTAATGACAGAGCTTCCAGCTCAAATCTGGCCTTTTTATTATGATGAAGGGCCTGGCCCCAAGTGGTACGGAACACCTGCAGCTCTCATTGAATACAATGGAATCTGATGCTGATGAAAGGGACCGTTTTCAAACTTCCTTAGAAGTAGGTGCTCCCCAGATGTTATGCAAAAAGCCCTGCAGAACAGGCATCAAATGCTGTGATACTAGGCAGGCCAGCCACTCTTTTCCTCAGCAGGATAAACCCAGGAGTTTGTGTGAGTGGTTTATGTGATCAGATCTCCTATCCAGGAGCAAGCAAATTAAGGTCAGTGCTGACTGAATTAATGGAAGTATAAGCCATTCCTTGAGAAGAACTGGACATTCGAACAAAGAGAATTTTCTCTCTGTGGGAAGGTTGGCTGATGACATCTGAGTTTTGTCACTGACAATAGTCATAGCAGGACTTTGAATATAATCCAGAAGAAAACTTGAGAGAAACCGGGAAGCATGTTTATGAGGAAAGACAAAGGGAGGCGCACAACTTCTTATGTGTAATTTCAAAGCAGAACTTCAACAGAAAGCTATTTTATCTGAAGTGGTTCCTATCTTTAAATTTCACTGTTCTCGCATGGTCAAGAGGAAACAATGCTTTCCACTCCATGCTATCACCCTTTTGAATTTCCCCTTCTTTGCAATTCCCCATGAACCCCTTGGTAAGTGCAGATGGAGATCTTCAGCCCTGGGTGGGACTGATGCCTCTGGGACAGACCACCGCTGTAGGCATGGGTGGGATTAGTGCTGGCAGTTATGGGTGAAATACTGTAAAACTGTTGATGAAGTGCAAGGCTGCACAATTCTGTCGTGTTCTTTACTGGATTTTATTTAGTCACATTCTCTATGCCTTTTAGCCATTGCTCCTTCCCTTCTTCATTTAATATATCTACTTATTGTATAAAGAGCTGGTTCTAATTAAAGTCAATCAAAAATAAAACAATACACAGAAATTCAAATATATTGTATACTTGATTAGCCATGGCTGGGCAATAATATACAAGGAAAAATCTACATTCCTACTCCTCTCAGCGGGGGATAGGATCCAGAATCATATTACCAATATAAACAGCATAAAGCAGTCTGCTTTATTAATACCTAATATATCAGATATCACACATTCATTGCAAAAGGCAAAAGAATAAAAGCATGCCTGCATTCTGACATTGACACAGATATTAAATAACATGTGTCCTGGTCTGGATTTTCCTTTCTTTGTTACAGGGTTGTAGGGAAAGAAATGAATAAATACAGTATTAGTAAAAACAAAAAAGGTTCTGTGACAGTTATGTGGTGGTGGCAACATTGGCCCATTGTATGCAGCAAGTAAAGATAAAAATGCAACAAACCTCTCAAATAATATCCATGTATCGGGCCAAATCCCAGCCATCACCAGCTGTCCAAGCGCTGTGGATTTGCTGTGATGGTGCTGCATAGCTGGAAGGAGGGAGGCAGTATGTGAGGACCTGGGCAAGTGATTTGTACAGCTCAGGAATGTCCCAGAAGTGCTGGGTGTTGTCGGTTTGTTTTTCTGCTCCTGGGTCCTTGTAGGGACGGGTTTATTCTTTTCACAGGGCTGCTGTAGCTCACATCCCCAGTGCTGAGGGACTACTGTCGGGAAGAGAAATACTGAAGACTTAGTATTCCCTCATGATGTTTCCTTTCTGCTCTTCTCCCTCTATTCCCTAATCCCTTCCTCCACCATCATCCTGGGGGTGGAGGAGGAGGGGAGGTCCTGAAAAGGGAATGCAGAGGCAGTGCTAGATAAATGCTGCCAGATAAACCCCTCTCTGTCAAAGTTATTTCCCTGGACAATCTCTTTGTGTCTGTGTAGCTGGCATAAAGTGGCCAAAGCATACAACGGCCTCTTATCAGAGTGATTGTGTGTACAGTGTAGGTATGTGAGTATAGAAATTAATAAGGTTGGACACCGTCTCTCTTACTTGGATTTAGGTTTCCTCCAAATATGAAACCCAGTAGCTGTGGTCCACTGTATGGAAATAAAACAGTCCACTTTAAAAAGCAATGAAGTAAAACTTCCACAGTGGCTGTGATATGGTTGGTTCTTTTTTAAGCCACTTGGGCTTGGCATTGCTTCCTGACAGTCTGCCAGCCTTGGATGCTGTTGTTTTTATCCATGCTGGAGAATCAGACAGCTTGCTGATGGCTTGCAGAGTATGGTGTTTGTATGGGTTACCTGGCATCATCCTGAACTGAAGGAAATTGTAGTTCTCAACCTTTCTCATATGCGTGGGTAGCAGCAGTACAAGACTGAGCCATGCACAGGCATGTGAAAGGCTCTGTTCCCTTTCTGCTGAACATAATAGTCCCTCAGACTAGGGTTATGGTATTTCCTCCTTCATTCTCTTGCCACCACCACTCTCTGAAGCCAGTGACCTAGGGCAATATTGTACCTGTTTCTCTTGCTCCACAGCCAATTCAACCCTGTACCTCAGCCATCTACCCCTGCCCCTCATGCACCTGCCCTGCCCCTGTAGCCATTTGCCCCCGATGCACAGCAAGACACTGGGAGCTGACGAAGTTACCACCAGTCAACTGATTACCTGCTAATCTGCGGCTTGGCAGCAGCTGGTTGTGTGAAAGCTCTTATCCTGCAGCTCAACTTTTTCACAGAGGGAGGTACGGCTGAACATGAACTCCTGTACAGAGGCAATTACAGAAGCTACAGGGTTACTGCCTTGCTATAGGCAGCTGAAGACTGCTGCCTCCAAGTATCATTTGAGGTATTTCACACACCAGCCGTGGTGCACATATCTCAGCCTGGTTTGGTGGACTGGGCATTTGTAAACCTGTCAGGTTGGCTGAGGTCTGTTCTGCTCTGATGTGCATGTGTGTGTGTGTGTGTGTGTGTGTGTGTGTGCGCGCGCGTGTGTGTGTATGTGTGTACAGTCAGATTGTATTGCTTCCCATTTGCAAGGAAGATTTCTTTCTGCAGCATTTATAGGGGTTTTGCATAATGGGATGCTTGCCTTGGTGGAGCTTTGAGGTACTACCAATAACTGGCAGTCCATTGCATGCATTCAAAGAAAATCAAGACATTTCCTTGATTGCATTTGCTTGACTGATGGTTTGGAGTGTGGCACATGGCATTGGGTTTGTTAATTAAGTATTATGGTGAGCCAGAAAGTGATTTACTGTGACATAATATGTGACTGATGTGTCCTGATGTGATACAAACTGAACTGTTGCAGAAAGATTCACAGTCAGACCCACATCAGGGTAAAACCTAGCACTTTTTCCAACACCCAGTTCTCAGATATTTGACTTGGACAATTACAGATTTGCCACCAACGTTCTGCTGTCCGCAGTCACCACACTAAATCTTCCAAATTGGCAAATACATTAGTGAGAACTGACATCACCATGTTAGTCACTGTGCAAACATGGAGGTTGGCGGAGAGGTACAATCGTTCAGAGTTGTCCATAATTAATCACAGACAGGTAGTTCAGAAGGGCTATGGAAACAGTCTCCACATTCACTTACTAACACTTTATGATCCAAAACAGAATCCAGAAGTTGTTCCAAGACAGCCGGTCATAAAATCTTGAAAACTGGTACTGAGAGTTGCTTTTGTTGTGCCCTACATAAATCTGCCAGATTTTGGCTAAATTATATACTGTTTAAAGTCAGCACTTAGACTAAAAACAACCTGTGTTGTGCTTAGAAGAACCTTTGCTGCTGAAAACTTTGAGTATTTGAAGGATGCTGTGTGCTGCAGAAGATTAAGCCTTGGAGGAGCTGAGCTTCCCCCACAAGGCAGTCCAGATGGGGCATTGCAGAGGACCTTATGGCTATATGCAGCTATCTATGATCAAACAGCAAACAGCACAAGAGCTTTATGAGCAAGGGTATGCCCACCCCATACCTGAGCTGAAAGGAAAGCACTGAGACAGCTTTGCTCTGTGTAACCTGCCCTGTGTCTTATGAAGTTCCTCTTCCACAGCTGAGAACTTGTGGCATGGGCAGACCCAGAGTGGCCCCTCAATGCCATGTAGCACCAGGAGTACAAGCCAACAAGGAAAATAATCTCTGTGCCAAGGGAAAAAAAAAAAAGGAGCAGGGGAAGCCATGTGAAAGTTAAAATGCTTTGAGAATATAGAGTACAATTGGAGAAGGTTTGAAGAGTGCTTCTTTCTGTGTCTGCAAGTGGTGGGGGCAATCAGAATGCAGGCTAATCTCTAGCAGTAATTGGTGTGTCTGCCAGACTGCTGTTAAGTTAGAGAGCAAAGGCTGATTGTGAAGCTGTATTTTGGAAATTTGAGGAGTTTCTTACTTCATCTAAGAATGAAACACAGGAGAGGAATGTTATTAAACAAAATGAAAAGGAAGGAAAATAAATCACAGTTTTTTTTGTGCCTGGGCTCAAGATGAAGACTAGGTCTTACAGTTCTGGAGGCTACCTGAGACCTGATAAGACTGTGATTGTGATCAAAATAAACTGGAGGTGATTACTGGCAGATTTCAAATTAATCCTTTAAGAAAACATTAGAATGCATCACAGCATAGCTTATAGACCATGGACTCTCCTATGGCTAACTGGATACAAAGTAACCCCATATTGCTATAAAACTGAAACTGGAGGCCAGAAAAGTCCAGAACAGTGGCACAGGATGGTGCCCATGCCAGGCTAAAAGCACATGCTTAACTAAGGACCAGCAGGTGGGAGAAGGTGCAAGAAATCCCTTGAAATTATGTCAGTTTGCCAGCTTTGCAGGCAGCAGGACAATATTTGCAGTACAGAGGAGGAAGCAGACGGTGACTTAGTCAAATTAACACTTTCTAGGAGCAGGAGATAGTGCTGCATTAGACCACTGGACTATGAGTTGGAAAGTAAATGTGTCCTTAACTTTACATAAATTGAAGAACATTAAGTCCACATTACCACAAAAAGGTTTCTTCACACTGCAGGAAAAGCTGAGGCACCTGAAAAAAGATAGCTAAACCCCCAAAATCCTAATGGTGAACATACTCTGGATGTTTATGGAAAAGATTCCACTTTCTTTGCTACCAGAGAAAAGAGACTACTGAGACATTGCTCTCTTGAAAGAACCTCTTCTTGGCTGAGAGAAACTTACTGTGCCTTGACTTCCAAGGTCCTTTGTTGTAAGCCTGTGTACCTTTCAAATGTTTTGGGCACATTTTGCTTCTATGCTTTCTCTGAGTCTTTATTATTCAGACATATTCCTTTAAGTCTATGAGGTGGACATATTCCTCTCAGTAACCTCTTCCTTATTATCCTGGTTTTAATTAGCATTAAAAGTATCCATCTTGGGCCATAGCTGTTTCCTCTTCACATTCTCCTCCCATCTCACTCAGCATTGGGTCATTTGTTCTGGTGTTTCAGATATTATTGATGTTATTTTCCATAAGAGAGCTACAGAATCACAGAATGGGTAAGGCTGGAACACACCACAGTGGATCACCTGGTCCAACCTCCCTGCTCAAGCAGGGTCATCCCAGAGCACATTGCACAGAATTGCATCCAAACAGTTCTTGCATATCTCCAGTGGGGGAGACTCTACAACCTCTCTGGGCAATCTGTTCCAGTGCCTGGCCACTCTCACAGTAAAGAAGTTCTTCCTCATGTTCAACTGGAACTTCCTGTGGATCAGTTTCTGTCCATTGCCTCTTGTCTTATTGCTTGGCACCACCGAGAAGAGCCTGGCTCCATCGTCTTGACACCCTCCCTTCAGACACTTACAGACATTGATAAGGTCCCCTCTCAGTCACCTCTTCTCGAGGCTGAACAGGCTGAACTCTCTCAGCCTTTCCTTGTAAGTGAGATGATCCAGTCTTTGTTTCACTCTGCTGGACCTGCTCCAGGAGCTCCATATCTCTCTTCTACTGGGGATCCCAGAACTGGACACAACACTCCAAATGTGGCCTCACCAGGGCTGAGCAGAGGGACAGGATCACCTCCCTTGACCTGCTGGCAATTCTCTTTCAGGATACCATTGACCTTCTTGGCCAAAAGGGCACAATGCTGGCTCACGGACAGCTTGTTGTCCACCAGCACCCTCAGATTCTTCTCTTCAGAGCTTCTTTCCAGCCTGTCAGCCCCCAGCCTGTACTGGTGCATGGGGTTAATCTTCCTCAGCATTTGCCTTTGCTGCATTTCAGACAGTTCTCTGCCCATCTCTCCAACCTGTTGAGGTCCTTCTGAAGGGCTCACAGCCCTCAGGGGTATCATCCACTCCTCCCAGCTTTGTGTCATCAGTGAACTTGCTGAGGAGGCACTCCTGCCCTTCATCCAAGCCATTGATGGATAAGTTAATACTGGGTCCAGGATTGAACCTTGGGGGTCACCACTAATGACGGGTCTCCAAATAGCCCATGTCACTGATTACAACCATCTGGGATCTGCCATTCAGCCAGTTCTCAAATGTAACATCCCTCTTCTCAACAATTGTCCACAGTAGAGCAGTAAGTCAGTGTTATGTCCCCATTCTCACCTTTGCATCCCAAAGCCATCCTTGTGTACAGCTCCAGTTCTGGCTCTGCTCATCTGCTCTCCTGTGGTTTCTTTGTTTGGAAATTCAGACCTTCCTGTGACTTAATTCCCACTACAGAGTACCATAGCTGTTTCTCAGTGCTATTTTCTGTTCCTCACTCTCCCCAACTTTCATCAGTTTACTTGACTTAACACTGCAGCAGGTACCCAGAAGTACCTCCCAGGCAGTAACAGCCATGGACCCTGTGCCTATGCACTTTCACTTCTAGTTGACTATTTACAGGGGAAAGAAACTAATGAAGGGAGTGGTTTCTGAAGAAAGGCAGGGAAAGGGAAGAAACATGAACTGCTGGAGCAAGAGCAAATACTTTTTACGGGCATTGTGAGTAACAAGAACCACATGTGGATGGAGCTGGATGAAAGGAATCGAAGTTGGTGTGCTTTCCCAGTTTTAAAGGAGAAACTAATGCCTGGCTACTTGAAGGTGGGAGCCAACAGATATGGCAGGAACATTGTCTTGTGGCTGTCACTGTGAGCGGGGGCAGAAACAGTAAGACTACAACATACTTGGAACTGTTAACAAAGATAAAATATGAGATAAGAGAGCTTCATTTTTCTTCTATCTTCTCAAATTCCTTGCTTTACTTCATAGTGCAAAATCTCACAAACACTGGATGAAGAAAGACTTAATTCTTTCATTTCCTGACCCTTCTGTGCTTGCCTTGCAACCTTAATGTTCCTTTAATTGATGTTTTTGGATGCAGTAAAAATATATAAAATATGAACCACAATTAGACACCAATCAGTGGTATTTATCATACCCCCTCACTCTTTCATCCACACATTGTCCACTAATTCATATCACCCTGGGCTTCAAACAACTCTTCTAAAAAATCAAGGTGAAATGTCTACATCTTGCTCTTTCTGCACATGCATTTGTATGTGTAAAACACAGGAGAAAAGACAAATAAATTTGAGGATGGACCATGGATTTTGATGGTAAAGAAGAGAAATTTATCAATTTGTTTTCTCCTGGGTAACATCTGAGCCATACTAGTCCAGACGCTGGTTAAATCTGTAATAAAGGTACACATTTTACGCTGAGAAGTTATAAGTAAAGCCAGTTTCAAGTCCCAACTGGCCTTCAAGAAGAGGTGCATAAGAAACTGTAGATATCCGTTCAGTATCTGAACATAAGTTTGGTGTTTCAGTGGCAAATGCAGCCACAATGCTCTCGGTGAGTGCTGTGCAGCAGTGCAAGTTCTCCCTGTCAGAGTTTGCAGAGAAATGTGACACAGTGCACAGCACTCACAAGAGGGATTTAGCCCTCTGAGCCCTCAAAAAAAAAAAAAAAAAAAAACACCATGGGAAAATCTTCCACTGAAAGCAATATGGTGAAACAAAAGCACAGAGGAGCATACAGCATGGGGGCATTAAGCTGAACTGAAAGCACTTACCAGCTTTATTTATCCATAATACCTGTTGATAAAGGTAAGTACATAGACAGGTGTTTCCTTAGCTATGGAAATGACAGACTGGCCAGATAAATTTGGAGAGCTTGTAGCTTGCAGCTGCCCCTCATTTATTTTGAAGAGATCTCCAAACTGCCATGTACTTGAGAGAGGGAACCAGTGAAGAAAAGGAGCTGAGGAGGTTTGAGTTTGATGACGCCTGTGTACTTCTCCAGTTGGTGGCATTTAGGGGCCATGGCCGCAATTGCAGCCTGCGTTGACAGGGATAATACACTGCAGGGACTAAAAAGAAACCTTTTGAACCTCAGTTGGTGGCTATTTGCCACACACTTCATCTGTAATTGTCTCTAATCCCAACCACTTTACCTGTCTCTCAGTGAAACATGTTCACATTCATTCTAAAGAAGTAGAAATGTGAAAACAGATCTGGTGTTCCAAGCATTAGATGCACAAGTACGAAGCAGAAATGGCAACCAAGCAATAACAAAGCATCATAAATTTTATGTGTCGATTACTTTTCAAATAAAGAATTACAACATAAATTAATTCAAGGAAGAAGTAATTGCAATTAATAAGTTGCCAATTCATGTAATGAATGCAGCAGAGCAAAAAGGTTATCTCTATAATCAGAGCTGTGACCCTGATTCCTTAGGGCACAATGGCTTGGAAAGATTTTTTTCCTTCAAATATTACAACCATTCAGAAATAAAGGCGGTCAAAGTGTACAATTTTACAGTACTGTAAGACCATATAACTGATTATTAATACTAAGGTAGCATAACATTTGGTTCCTGAAGCTATTTTATAACTGTGTGGTGTCTCTTATTTTATCGTATAACCACAGTGTATAATAACTAGCTCTAAGTCAGTACTTTAATAATTTGATCACACAAAGCATTTGGTTTCATAAAGTAATCACAGGTGGAATTTCCTTGTGCCTCTCACTCTATTGTCTGAATAAACTAATGCAAGGCATTATATGGCTAAACTTGCTCTCTAACTTTAGACAGATTAGGCTACCCATGTGAAATAACTTTGCAGAGTTGGAGATTGTTGTACCCAAACAGCAAACTCCTTGGAAGAATCAAGGACACTTTTGAGGTAAAGGACACATATTTTATGAGGCTGGACTCCAGAGTATGTTTATGCTGCATGATGTGCTCATCTGTAGATAGTTACATGCACTACATCTCACAGCATATCAGAGCCACCGAGCAGTAGCCATTTCTGTGACTTTTCCTGAAGGAGAGGGACAAGCTCCCTCACTGTAATTGTCCTTCAAAGTCAACATATCTGTTGCCATACTGGCCCTCCATCTCTCTCTCCTTCTCAAACATTCAGTGTGTATATATAATGTGATCTTAATAAAAGGAAAAGGAAAATTATGAAAGACTGTGCTTTTCCCCCTCTCTATTTACATGTATCATTGAATATCACAATTATATCAGTTCCATAAAAACTATGTTGTTAAAACTGTGATACAAATTGCCAATAATGCATATCTTCTACCCACTAAATAATTAAATAAATTGCTCTTAAGTGTATAAATACATGTGTGACCAAAGTAAATAAATAATCACAATGAGGACTTCAGCAGAATTCTCTAAAACTCATGAGAGAAATCATACTACACCAAGTTAAATCCCAAGAAAGGTTTAAAGGTCAAGTTTTTCTTCACTAAGTAACTCAGTAAATGTCTATAAAGCGATGTAAGGGAGACTCTAGAGAAAATCACAGATCTGTATATTCTGCGTAGAGCAGAGTGGCCAGCAGCTCTGCACTGGGTGAACTTTTGCTTTGGTTATAGATGAACCACCTATTCCAAAAGGACCATCTTGGTCAAGTTTCCCACAACCTGCTTTCCCTATCCAGTGCTAATGGCAACAGCAGCTAGATGTGTGCAACATTCACCAAAATGGAATGAAGTGGTTTTCTTAATTGTTCTGGGTCTATTCCCAGTAAAAATTCAAAACTAAATGCGAAAAATCAACCTGCAGTGCAAAATGAAAAGTGAAATCACAGTGGAGTATGTGCTCAGCAGCACCAAGTTGTAGTCACTGGTTGCTCAGTCCTAGAGACCTTGTTTTACCTTTTTGTCTTGGTGTTGATTAATTTTGTCTATCTATCATCAGAGACAGAAGAATATGGCAGCTTTGGTTGAGGGCCTAGAAAACTCTGCTTTACCTCTGCTGCTTTCCAGAGCAGAGCCAATATACTGGTGGGGTTGATTTTATGTGAAAGAAACTTGGAATATTCTACATCTGATGAGTTGCTTTGTCTTTTTTCTTCTTTAAATAAAATGTATTGTAGAAAGTTTGTGAGAAGCATTATAGATTGGTATACCTAATAGGACTGATCAATTACACATTGTTTGGTAATAACAAAGATGAAGCTTGCACCAAATATCCTACTGTCAAAGCACACCTGGGAAAGAAACCTATAGACAAAACAACCAGTTTGGGTGACAAATGAAATGTCTCTACAATCAAAATATATGTGAAAGAAAAAATTCTGCAAAGAGCTCATCTCTGATTTATCTGTCTTGCAGTCTGTTTCTGCTTATGTCTCACCTTGTGTTGGCATTTTCCTCCCTGAGCAGCAGTGCTTACCTGTGTGCCAGTCTGTCGGGTATACTGGCTCTCCAGGGCATGACTGGATTTCAACACAATGTTGTCAGTCACCTGAATTTCTCTGTTCCCAAGCACGCCAGCTTGTGCCTCCTGACATCACTAGAAAAAAACAGCACTAGAAAAAGACACAGCTGATGCTTTTCCATTGCATTAAGGTCCTGGATCTCTCCGGAGACTAAGTATCATTAGGATTAATGCCAATGGTGCAACGCGTTTTCAAAACAGGTAAGAGAGGAGAATCAAGGCCTCCAAATATAACCACCTCTCTTGGCTCCCACCCCCCCTGCCCCCCGCCACCCCAAATAAACCAGGTGAAATAAAGTCTGGTTCAGACTAAATGCAAACCATCTCATGAAGGAGAAACAAAGCTCATTGCCCCTGGGGGGAGCTGATAGTTGCCAAGGGCTTGGTGGGTGTAAGTGAGACAGACAGACAGATCTGTAATGAAGAATATTGTGATTCCTCTTTTCGTGTGCCAGATTGATGGAACTACAACAATAGGAACAAAAGATGGCTTCAATGGGCAGGAAGGTACCAGAGACAGGCTGACACACCTTGATACCAGACTTGCACAGCTGCACATATGCCACTGCTGATCCATCAGCCCAGCATGCTGCCCATAATGACTGATCAATCTACACTTGCCATTGCTTGATGTTAGCAGCAGCAGATAGTACTAGAGGGAAATATTCATAATACACCAGAGGGTATGGGTTTGTTTCCCTTTTTCCATGGTGGTGGGTTTTTTTTTCCTTTTGTTTTTCTTTTTTTCCCCTTTTTTGTTATTTTTAGAGGTTTTTTTGGTTTTGTTTTGTTTTTGTTTGTTTTGGGGCTTTGTTTAAATTTGTTTGTTTTTGGTTGTGGTTTGGGGTTTTGTTGTTTTGTTTTGATTTGGTTTTGTTTTGATTTGGTTTTGTTTATTGTTGGGGGGGGGGGGGGGGG
>JAWWEU010000081.1:106276846-106288332 GCA_035583155.1 Acropternis orthonyx
TTTTTTGTTTTGGTTTTGTTTTTTGTTCCCCCCCCCCCCCCCCCCCCCCACAGAAGAGCCCTAGGGTTTATAATAGTGAAACTACCCCTGTGCAAATATACCTCTACTGACTCTAGGGACCATGTCTTTTACTTAGGTAAGATTCTCATGGACCTTAAACATGGAATATCTGTGTTCTCTCCACTCAGCTAAATGGAATGCTTTTCTGTGAGAGGCTGGGGGAACTAACGAGGAAGGAAAGACGAAGTGAGAACTGGTACAGATGCTGAGCTGCTGCAAAAGGATGAGGCAGCCTGATCTGCCTGCTTTCCAATAATGGTTTTGAATAAATCATTTGTATTGAAAAAATATTTTTCAAAATCATATATAGGGTTTAGGCTGTCACATGAGAGAAACTGAAATTTTCAGATCAATAGATGAGTTTGCAGCAACCCTTCTTATTATTATTTATATTAACTATTGCTGGAGTCCACAGACTCAGCACTCATTCAGTAAAGACCTTCCTCAAATCATTATTAGACTCTGGGCTGACTTTTTCTCTACTCTAGCTGTGTTATTGGTGTTAAGCAAAGCAAATTTCTGTAAGACCAAACAGCCAAAGTAGAAAATGCTTAAAAGCTCTGTATTGTGGTTAGTGCTTGCTGATTATTTGGCTGTAACTTTGTATTGAGAATGCACTTACATTCTTAATATTAAAATATCTTAGAAGAGTAGCCTGAAATCTGAAACAAAGGCAAAGTAAGGAAAAGATGTGACATTCTAAAATGAGTCAAATGTCCCTTCATAACAATGAGAATCCAACTGCAAGGATAACCTATGCTTGCTATAAATCTGCAAGTTTTATTTCATTTTGCACATGTATTTAATCCATCTGTAAATTGTTCATTGGATAGCACAGGACGATGTTCTCCTGGGAACTGTAAGGTATGTGTATTCAACAGTGGAAAATAAACATAAGATTTTATTACAAAATGCCACTGCCGCTCCTGGCATGAGTAATTTGTGCACCTGCATTTTTAAAATGTTTCAAAGTTTTTCTCCTTTGTGAATTCAGTGGCAACACACATTATCTTTCAGGCTGCCACAACACAGTATTTGCAGACTGGGTCATGTCAGCCCTTATTATCCAGAAGCCACTGTTTTCTGAGCAAATAGCAACTGAAAATGACAATGGTTCGCTCCAGACAGGGGAGAATAAGACAGCATTTCCTTATGGCCTAGTAACACCTGTCTGCAAGATGAGCAGGAGACATATGCAGGGCTTAAATCCAAATTTGGAGTGGGTTTTTGGAAAGGACATAGGCCCAAGGAAATGTGGAAAGAATGGGATGTATCTTGACAGCACTTCCTTCAGAAGTTTGTCCCACCTTTGAGCATATTCTTCCTTGCAACATGCCTGGATTTGCAGGCTTGGGGAATAAGAGACTGAGTCTGGAGATCGAAATACACTCTCTGGTGTAGCACTGCACAGCCAAAGTGCTGGGCTAGCCATACATACCCTTAAATATATAGTCTGGAATAATACTACTGTGCTTTAAATACACTGTCACCTTCCAAAAGGCTGCATACCCATGGGAACTCGACTGACTGATCAGGTAGGGGAATTAAGACATTTTAGTTAGTTTAGGCTTAGTAATTTAATTTTTAATAGTTATTCTGCAGGTGTCTAAAGTCAGCTCTGTATATACAATTTTTAAGTAAAAATTTCCCTTGTGTTCCCTGTAATCTCTCTGAAATGTTCCTTGATTCTCTCAGAATTCTCTCATTCAAATATGCAAAGTGTATAATTCCAAGCAATCTTACATATTTGTACATCTTAGACTCATATTATCGTCTTAAAATCCTATATCATGCAATTCCCCCACTTACCATGGATCTTAGGTAAAAAGGGATTGAGATCTCATGTTGTACCAGTTTGATCACCAGAGATGATCTCTAAGGGCAGTCACAAACAGGTGAGTTTGCAACATGTTTATTTAACTGATATTGCAAATGCTGATGGAGGGATAGAGCTGATGAAATTGACTTGAAGTTTTATTTTCTTAATTTGTCAAGGGTTGGAGCAGCAAAACAACACAACCAGCTTGCGGTTTCCAGGGTCTCCATGGTATATACATATTTTGAGAATGAGATTTGAATAGTTGTGTGCAAGAGACTCCAGCTCCATGGAGATGCACTTGACATTTCAAATGGTGCAAATCTGTAGAGCTGGGAATGCCCAATTCTGCCTGAAAGAGGGCAAACATGGCGGGAAATCAAATGCCTTTGCCATCAAGGTCAAATGTCTGGCTTCCATCCCCAGCTGTATCGGTACACAAATCATGTTCAGGTCTGTATTTACCTTCAGTCCCCACAAAACCTTGATGCTTTTCTTCTCCTTCAGGTTTTATTGCAAATTAGGGTCATAAATGTGGAGCCTCATACATTCCCTCTTTTGTCACTAAAAGCTTTAATGAACATTACAAGACTTGAGAATGGAGGGGAATCAGAGAAATGGGAAATCACTGAACAGAGCCTCCATACCCGGCTGCCGTTTCCTCTAAACCCACTTGCAAAGCTCTTGCTGTCTGAGTTCATAGAATGAGTCACAGAATGACTTGGACTGGAAGAGACCTTAAAGATTATCTAGTTCCAACCTCCTTGCCATGGTGCAGGGACATCTTTCACTGGACCAAGATGCTCAGAGCTCCATCCAACCTGCCCTTGAACACTTCCAGGGGTAGGGCATCCACTTCTCTGGGCAACCTTTTACCCTCACAGTAAAGAATGTCCTGTTAATATCTAATCTAAATCTAACCTCTTTCAGTTTGAAGCCATTGCCCCTTGTTCTGTCACTACATGCCCCTGTAAATGGTCTCTCTTCATCATGGTCATTTAAGTGCCAGTTACCATCGAAAAGACCAAGGCAGAAGATGCTACTGGAACACTACCTTGAGCAAGTAAATAGGTGCCACCTCTTCACTGGAAATCTCTCCTAGAATGAGGGCAAGCTCAGCTCCCCTGCTGGTGCCAGGTACCAGCCCAAAGCTCTGCAACAATCTTACAAGAGGAACATTTCTGAGACATTTTTATCCCCTAATTAACAACTTTTAAGCGTGTGTGGCACATGTGTGTATCACAAGGATCAGAGAAAAGAGCAAGCAAAGGGGTTGTGACCTATGGGGATGAAGAGGGTACAGTAGAGGTAGGAGTCAACCAAATCTGTGCTGAGGACAGCACCAGCACTCAGTCATGCAGTGATTCTGCAGGTCCTTATTCAGAAGGTCTCTGCTTATACATCAGTTGCCTGCTCTGCAAGCTACTAAACCTGTTAATAATAATGAAAAAGGATTGCAAGAAAAAAAAAAAAAGGATCAGGCTGTGGTGGAAAATCCAAGACTGAATGGTGACGTCTCTTCTGTTTGCTGACAGGAAAATAGAAAATGAAAATCCAAAATGAAATGGGATGAGGCGGGGGCCTGCATTTCTTGCAATGTTCATGCAACAGTCCCAGATGGTGGGACAGTAACACTTTCGAGCACACTCCAGGGTGCAAAGGTCATGCAAAACGTGTCAAACTGGTTGAGCCATGAAAGACCACCCCTTGCTGCTTTGCTCCCAGCCACCCAGACCCTTGCTAAGGAGTGGTTATAACCAGAAGCACCAAGTTATGAAAAGATTTTGAAGCTATGGAAAGAGAAGGCAAAAGAAGGGTAATGGGTGAGAATGGAAATATCTGGATGAATAAACCAGCTTGAGGAAAATGTTTACAAATCAAATAATGCAAATAAAGAAGATTTCCTACATCCTTCTACAGCACTTTGGCCAATGACAGGAAAGTGGCCAACCTTGCTGTTCATTCTCTTGGTCAATGCAAAGAATGCAGCTTGGACAACATAATAAATCTGAGACAAGAAGTTGTCAGTGGCAAAACAGAGGTATATTGAGCAAAAGTAATTTTCAGTGTATGTAAAGGAAAATGGAAAACAGAGAAAGGGAGAGAAAGAAGCAACGAAGAGAGATTAAAGAAGAGTCCCTCCAGACGAGACTGAAGCCTGACTCCAGTCTCTAAACATCTGCCTGGAAAGTCTGACTTGTATGCACTTTGAAGTTCGGAAACACAAATAAAACTTAATTTTCGGTGAAATTTCTGAAAATGCAGTCAACCAACAAAACCAAGCTGTGCTTTGCCTGACTGAGCATAATTTGCACAGGACCATGTTTGCTGTCCTACCTGAATAGTAGCTCACATTCCTAACACCTCCATCTGTGGTGGGCTGCTCTTGTAGCACTCGTGTGTGGAACAAAGACTGCTGCTCAGCACCGATACTCCCATCAGTCTTGGCAAATTCACAGTCTGAGGAAGTGTGTTAAGTAATTTCAAATAAATATGTTTGAAGACAGTGCAATCTGCCCTCAGATATTCCGCAGGCAGAAAAGTAGGCTAAATTCATCAGATTAATTATTCATTGCAAATTCTCTCAGCTCTATCATTGAGGTCAACAGCAAAAGTGCTACTGAGTACAATGGGATGTGGTCTCCGAAAGTGGATAACACTCCTTTACTTCACAAATATGAGCAGCTTTGCTAGTTTCCCAGGGACAGGCAGAAGAAACCAAACAAGCTTTATTTCACAAAGATTGACTTCTGTTTCAACCCATGTGGGACTGTTTCTCCCATATTCTGCTCTGAGCTTCGTGCTCAAATGAACCCAAATTCTCCACTCTCAGCTGAGTTAAAATATATACATATATATGCACATACAGATACACACAAATATATATATTTATATTTGTATACATTTACACACATTTGTGATGTGATTTTGCATCAGAACTCTCCAAAATGACCATTTTGATACAAAACCATAACCTAACAGACACTATATCAAAGGTTTGTGACCTATTTGGTAAGCAAGGTCTGAACTTTTTGAATTTATAGCAAAACACAAAAGTTAGTCAGTTTGGAAGTGGGAGGAGGACTGGTTGCATCGCAAACACTTTACACAGCTGTTCAAATGAAAACACAGAACACTTGAGCCCTCAGTCTCAAGAATCACCACACTCTTTGTACTCCACAGAGGTCTTTCAGTCTGTACTGTACACCTGTATATTTTAGACCCATTAATTATGTGCCTGAGCAATGTAATTACAACCTAAGCCATACTTTCTGATTAAAAGCATCAGCCTAAATTCGTGTTTATTTTAACTGCCTCCAGTTATCCAGCCCAATCCAGACTGAAGAATACATGAAAAGACTTTTCTAAAGAGGTCCTTCATTTTCCACTCCCTCCATTTAAAATCAGAATGAATATTTTTACTGGGGGAGGGAGGGGGAAAAAAAATAAACAAGGAAGAAAATGTAATTGGAGGTGGCATGAAGAACATGGCCTCCCTGCTTCACTCTACTGTTAAAGCCCTCAAGGGATCTAAAGGCCACAAATGATCTAGGTCTTCTTCTTGAACCACTGTGAACTTTATCTGCTTGGGTTTAGTATCACTAAATGTGTATTAATGCCAAAGATTGTTTGTGTGGATTATTTATAAGGCATTCACTTCAAATTAGTGTTGCTTAAAGCCTGTGAGTTCATAACTTGCCAACAGCAGATGCAGTCTGCAGCAAGTGAAACAGCAAGCAGCTCCATAGATGCATAGACAACAGCTGGGTGCAGATCCATAACAGAAGCATTAACAATGGTATTGTTTCAGAAGCAATTCTTCACTTTGGAGGTATATTTTATTCTACATTAATGGTACCTTAAGTAAAATGATAGAAGACATGTAAGGATGAATCTCAAAGTGGTGCACTGGGACTTACATGCTCTTGCCCGCCTGTTACTAGCACAGCTTCCCCTTGTGCTGTAATTCCACATCTCCCCTCCATCACCTGCTCCACTGCAGGAAGGACCTTGCTGTCAGCATGCATGGGCTGTCAGGCCACCTCCTCTAGTACCAGCCAGCCAGCTTGCCATGTGGTCTCTACAGGTTCTAGTACAGGGCCCATGGCAGTTTATTCCACATGCAAGGGAACCTGCCATTTCTGTGCTGGAAGAAAGAGTGAGCTGAACACTGCATGTCAGTGAGAGTAATGCTGTCTCACAACACTGACCACGTGCAAAACGGGAGCTCTGATGTAACTTTCATTAATGACCTGGTAGTCATCAAGCTCTCCAAGCATATGGAAAAGTGAATTTTCAATCACCTTTACCTCACCTGATCATCCTCTTGAATGGGTCAGAAAGGTGTCCATTTGACTACCTGTAAGTCAGTCAAATAAATCAGTTCCTCAGGGAAGTGATTACAGGCACTAAAGGTCACAGTGCAGATTTTTTGATGAATATTAAATATGCCTTGACACTGCCAAGGGTACAAACATGCACAGATTGGGTATATATATATAAATATATAGAAGCCTAAATATGCATGTAGCTTTCTCAGGTTCAATCTGAGCCTTGTTTGATCAAGCCATCAGCTCAAGTCAATGTGAGTTTTAGACTGTTTGGGGCATGGCTTTGGGGAATGTGCCAAGACCAGGATGGGAGAACTAAGCCTTGCAGGTCTCCACACTGTGGCTCTTTGGCACAGTCCCTTGCATAGTCCAAAACCAGTGAATGACTAAAACTTTCATTTTGTTCAGGTGGACCATTAATTCTGGGGTCCAAATATAACTTAGCTTTCTACTGAGCCAAGTGGATGGGCCTTGGCAATAAGGCCCATGATACTGTAAGATCTGCATTGTCTAGGACATCTGCTCAAGGAATATCTTTCCAGCTGTCGGCAAATTAATCTAGCAGAAATAGTTATATTTAGTTATATAGTGATCGGTTTTGTTACAGTTAGCCTACCTTTGCATAGCCGGACATGATCAGCAGCACAAACTCCTCCAGTCTGACCACTGGCTGACAGAGACGTGAGAAAATAATTCATCAGTGATAATCAATTAAATTTGCTTTGGAAGTGCTTGGTACTTCCCAGCAATACTACTTAGAAGGAGCCTATTGAAAACCAGCAGTGGTGCCCCTTTTTTTGGCTTGGGAAGGTATTTTAGTAATATATTTGAGTTTAATTTTGAAGACAGAACATTTTCACCATCTTGTTCCTACATTTTCTTCCTTATTTGCTAATTGTTTCCTCCCAGACTTGTTCTCTCCTACTGTTTCTCAGTCTTTCTCTTCTCTGACACCCCACAGCCTGCTGAGTCCTTCTTGGGCCCCTAACTGTGATATCTAAGTGTTCCACTTCTGTCCCTTTTAGCTACTTTTGCTCTTATCCGCCCTCTCTTACATCCTTTATTTTTCCCTCCAGGCTGTATGTCTCTCTTTCCTTTTCACTGCATCCTTATTTTGCTCTTGAGAATAGTTTGGGTTTTCAGTGAGGGTGCAAACAAGGCCTGAACACTTTCCAGCAATATTTTGAGGTGCTGAATGGGTGTACATTTTTTCTGGGACTCCCTTTCTTTGTTGGGACCTTGAGGATCATCTGTCCTGAGCAGCTCCTTCTTTTGTTCCTTAGTTGCCTGCAGCCATCTGCAAACCTTCTTCCCAGCACGGGCATCCACACTTATTGTAAACTGCTTTTATTTAGGGCTGCAGACTGTATTAATGGCCTGAACTGTCAGAATCCATAGTTTTCCCTCAAAGACTCTGAGTGCCTGTTCCCACATGTGATCTCCTGGAGAAATGTGGACCCTTTGTACCTCTGAGATGCTAATCAGGATCTTGCAGGATGGCATTTCCTGCAGTAGGAATTGCTACATTATAAAATTAATAAAGATGATTACAGCTCAGGGCTAAATATGGTATATTATGGTGTTGTACTTCACTTATATTGTCCTCATGGCAAATGAGTCGGAGAGACACTGCCATGTATTTTTGAGGAGTGACTATACTAATTAATGGTATCAATATGCACATAGTGATGCTGGTATAATTAGCACAGTGGATGGCACCAATATAAAACAATAGAAAGAACCTGTCTTAGAGAAACCTGTACAGTGAATAGATACTTAAAGCTGCATGAAAATCCTTCAGCAGAAACCAACAAAATTCAGTTACCATCCCTTCAACCTGAGACAAGCTCATCCAAAGCTTACAGATATTTTAGGGAACCTGAGGTTTGTTTGCTGTGATTTGGACAGATGTATGGACACTAAATGAAACTTGGGAGTACAAAATGAGCTGATATGGAAGGAGCTGAGTTAGGGTTTGAATTGGTTTGGGGCTAGATCTCAGAACAGGCCTCAGATGTTACCAAACACGAGACAAACAAAACTGAAGAAATAAACTGTTTGTGGGAGCCCTGCAAAGTCAGTCCAAGGTGTTTCATACAGCTGTGCTAAGTCTGGGGAGAAAAGTCAACATACAGACTATTGGCTCTCTATCAGCTCATATACTTTCTAGGAAATCATACACAGGTTTTATGGGCCAGGTCCTGCTCAAGTCACTGGGGATCAGCTACTTTTCCAGCCCATCACCATTTACATTTCCATAGTTCTAATAACCAAAAGGACCAAAGGAGGAGAGTTTCTGTGACTACTGGGTGCCTTCTTCGAGTTTACCAATGTGAACGATTTTAAGATATTTTCTTTGGTCCAACCTCCCACTTACAGTTTGCTGCACCCAGGCAGGCCCCAGTGCATGCCTACATTTCTCTCAGGGGGGGTCCTTTCTTACAGAACTCATTGCAAGAATCAATGTTCTGTCTTATTCTTTACCTCCTATTTCAAGCCAGGCTGTAAGCTCTCAGAAGAAGGTGCATCCCCTGGTATATTTTGACACAACCTGGGCTTCTCTGGCTATTCCTACAAAAAAAAAACACCCAACAACACTTCAAACATATATTTCATCTCAGAATGCCTAAATTGTTCAATTTATTTTTTTGCAAGGGATCAGGCCTTTTACGTCTGTAAAATCTGGACACAACCCGTCAATTGAGATATCAACTGTTAACCTGGAGTTCTCCCTACAACCCTGAATTTTGTAGAATCTTCAGTTATAGGTTAAACACTTTGGGTTAATCACTTAAACATGTGTGCAATGAAACTACAACAATTTTGTACAGAGACCATCTATGTGTAACAATACCTAGAGCTGAGAGACAGTTTAACAGAGGTCTCTACCTGCTGCAACACCTTAGCACAAGGGTGTGATTTAAAGGTAATGTGGCAGGTTTAATGCAGAATTTCCTTGCTTTCCTAGGTTTAAGTTTCAACCTTAATGGTATAACTTGCATTGACATTGTTTCAGTTTGTTTTGACATCATAATTGAGTCTAATCTCCACAGACTTGCACTGCAGTCTTATTTCCTATTGTAGTCTCACAATGTAATTTTACCATAAGAGCACTGTAGTGAGGCCTTCTCCAAGTCATGCTTTGAAATCATGTTGTGTGTGTAATACTGCCTTGTAATGGCTTTGTAAGAGAGTCTCTGAAGATCTTCCGTGCAACAATTTGGCCATCTTAATCTCAAATTGTAATGACCTCACAATGCCATAAAGCAATTACCATTACAAATTCAAATGGTCTTCTGTAGGAACTTCTGTGCTGCCTCATTAGGTGACACATTTTGCTGTGTCCATCCTCTATTTAAATACAGCACATCTACTGGATATCCACTGCTCTTTCAAATTCCAAAATTGGGCGAGAGCATGCATTTTCTTCCAGTATCTTTTTTTTTTTTTCCCCCCACTGCAGATGGGCTGATGAAAATCTACTCTAGCAGCACATTTTGTTAGAACTGAGCTGGGTTAGTGGCATCCAGATCTGGATGCCACCACCGTTGGAATTTCATTCACTTGCTGACCATAAGCCAAATCACAGCTAGGAATTTGCTTTGAAACCAAAATAACAGAAATCTGCTACGCTCTATTGTCACCTGATACAGCTTTACTTCCTCTCTGCTTTGTTCCTGAAAGGACTTGCAGCTGGGGCATTGATTTCTATTTTAGCGATTCTTCAGGGAAGTAATGGCCAGCACAATTCCTGTCTCTTTGTTAGACATCCAAGACAGTAGGAACTGGTGATTTGTGTTGGGAGGTAAAATAGGCTGCTCTGGCTTTATAGTCAGAAATCTCAGAGCACTTTATTTCTCAGGAAAATCATAGGCTTATCTAGGACACCTGTAAGACCAGCTATGGGGGACCTCAGGGTGCTTTTCCAGTCTGACTAGGAAATTAGATCCATTCCAGTAGACAGAGGTGGCTAGCCTGGCTTCTACATACCTCTAGGAAGTGTGAAACTGTTCCATTCTTACTCCTCTAACTCACTTTTTGTTTCATTTCTGACCCTCTACAGGTGTATTTAAGATGGTGATTTTCTGGCCCATGCAACACCAGAAAATGTGTGGTGCACCTCGAGGATGAAGGGCCCACTGCCACCACTTACAAGCAACTTTCAAGAAGCAGCCTAGACGTATAACTTCTTCAGTTCAGAGGCATACTCCTGAGAACATGTTCATCATTTTAATTCAAGTCTTTGTTGTTGGCTGACTGCCAAGTGGCCTACCAGATGTCTCTTTCTTTACTATGGTTGAAGCAGATTATGATGTTCCAGTTCATTTTTCCTTCACTGACAGCCTGGTTCTAAAAATGTGCCAGACTATGAGGGCCATATTTTCAAAAGCCAGGTCAACTCACAACAGTACACCAATGACAGTGCATGCAGATACTACAAAACCATATGATAGGCAATTAACTCAATGGTATTTATGCTAGTCAAGTAACTTTGATTTTGTTAAGAGTCTTTAACACTGAGGAGGAGGAGGAGGATTCTTAAAGTGCCACTTCCTGAAGTCCAGTGAATATTGCAGAAGTGAAACTTTTCCTTGGAAAATATATAAAGTTTTAGCACATGCAGTTAAAAGGGAGAACCTAAATCTAACAGCTTTGGAAAAGAGAGAGAAAAAAAAAAAGAATTCCAAATAGATTTGGATGTATGTTAAGTTGCACTTTTTTCCAAGCCATTGATTGCATCACAGGAATGGATGAACTTCTACTATATCTGTTTTTGCACACAGATCCCAAAATCATGAATGATCTCTATTACATCTATTGTCTCTTTCTAATTTCCCACTCCCCCACCCCCAGTGGTGAAAAAGAGTTTCACAGAACAAAGGCTATTTTCTGTCAGACCAAAAGTCTTTGAGACCTTTGCTGTAATAGGTTTCAAGGAAGGTCCCAAAGTCTTAGGACTTAGCCAAAATTTTGAAGGCCTCTAATGCCCCATAAGAAATGTTTTTTATAGAGCTCTCTTTCTCACTATAGGAACCTGCAGCCACGAGTCTTCTCTCTTCAGCCTTCACATACACAATATTTTTTACGCTTTTTCACCTGCTCAGGTAGTCTCAACTACTTTTCAACTAACTCTTCATCCTGTGGATGTCTGATCATGAATGAACACACATTTCATACTGTGGCTATGCATCCTGAAGAGCACTTGTGCTGGTTTAAAGGTAAACCAGCAGGAGGAATGAGTCTAACTCACAAACAGATTACAAGTCAGAATTACAGTT
>JAWWEU010000081.1:106288432-106324616 GCA_035583155.1 Acropternis orthonyx
GAGACAGAAGGTGATTCCTTTGAGGTGCAGGGTTGGTAGATGAAAGAAAAATTCCAAGATTTTAAACCCATAACAGCACTGTATGTGGCAAAACAGGTAACTAGAACACAGCAGGAACAATTTTTCCACAGCCTCTTTCTAGTGCTCTTGGTGTCTGCTGTTATCTTCAACGCAGTCCCCTGTATGTAACTTCAAGGTTATTTTTCAATGTGCATATGATGTGTACAGCCTCTCTCTGTTTCTGCCTTTCTCTTTCAGATGGAAAGACTTCATGCAGTTTTCTTTTTATGAATTACAACTCTACGGAAATTAGAAACCAAAATTACATTAGATGGTAATTCTGGCTCGAAACTTTTAATAAACCATGTGGCTTTTGAGACTATTTGTCTGCATGTGTTCATGTAGTTCCATTTCCTAGTTGTGATCTACCAGGCAAAATAGTACTATTATGTTATCTTTATAGTGCCCTTGCATTGCCCTGAGTCATGACAGTGATACAATATTGCTCATCAAAGCTTTAAAGATCCAGCACCATAACCTCCAGACAACACCCGACTATGAAACAGCAAGTTTTCTGTGTTAAGCAAGGGGCTTGACTGGAAGGAGGGAGTGCTTTGCTAATAAACTTCATTGTCTGAACAGTTTTACTGGTGTGAAGACCCTTGTACTGATGATTTATTTGGAAGTTCTGGGTATATTAACTTTTGCTAAGAACTGAGACTAAAAACTTTATGGGGAATGCTACATACACTCCAAAGACCGACAAGAGAATTTAAGTTAGATGTGATTAGTATGAAGAAAGTTACATTTATTATACTCTTATGTATAATTGATCATATGAAAGGCCTTTTGTAACTATAAAAGAGACAGCACATTAAATTGTTTTACCCTGAGGATTATACAAATTTGTAGAAATCGGATTGGAATATCAGCCTATTGGTTTCATTGCTATGGTAAATCATTAAGATGTTCCACGTTAATCATAAATCTTTGTATCTATTTATTATTAATCAAATAGCTCCTCCCAGCTGCTGCTTTGCTCCATCTATCTGAGCCAATCAAACCAAAACCTGGTAGCATTAGCTGTGATGAAGGGTGGCTTCATGCACATAATATGCATGGCACATAGCACAGATTATACAGTGCTAGACATGGGGTATGAGAGCTGATGGGGTGTTAGCTCTCCACAGCAGGGGGGCCTGGTTTTGGGATTTGTGAGTAGGCATGCCTCATTAGTAAGATGATTCATGGTGAAAGGGAGTTTAGCTGGGAATAGTTTAGTGGCTGCTGTGGTGGAGCAGAAATATAGTTTGGGATAGAGAGGTTATGAACCTGTATTTATTTGATACACTCTTGAATGCTGACTGATGTCAACCTGCACTAGTCTTACCATTTCAGTTGGGAAAACAATGTTGCAAAACCCTGTCAACTCACAAGTAAGTAAATGAAAAAGACAGTCTGAATACAACCTAACAATGCTCTTGTATTACTTGTGGACTATCCTAGCTTCTATGCAAAGCTAATTGGCTTTCAGAGCATTTCTGAGTTGGTGTATCTACACAGTCTAACGATTCGTTGCCAAGTAGAAGTCAACTCAAACTCAATGATATAGCATATTGATTACTGCTTATTTCCATCCTGTGAGTGTAATGGAATCTGACATATCATTTTCCTGAAACTGCTGAAGTTGACATACTATTTAGATTTGGCCCACATTTCTTCAATTAGCAGGAGTATCGTAAATGATGTACTGCTCCAAGCCTTGGACATTTCTTGCTCATGCCATACAAAATTAGGTAAGTGTGGAAACTAATTTTTAAGAGGAGACAAAAATCTTATTTAAAGAACTAGATATTTGCAGTGGTGCCATAAGAAGATGGGAAGCAAGAACAGTGACAAAAATACAGTCCATTCAAAACTGAGCAATGAACTCTGTTACTGTGACAGATTTTCCTTAAGTCACCTAATGTTTAGAAGCAAAACACTTCCTTTAAGTGGGTCAGCTTGCAAATGTAAATAGACATCTTTCAAACAATGACCACTTCCCATTCAGCTTTACAGTTTACTGTGAAAGCAACTGTTTTTTGGGAAAACATGCACAGAATATACATTGCATGTGATTTTCAAAATGAAATAGGAAAGTTCTTGCTGATATTACTGATGGATTTTCTTACAGATAGGGAGTGTAGCCGCAGAATGTGGCAGTAAGCGAGTTCTTTCATGTGACTTTATTTCTCTGGTGTGTTCAGTAAGCTCCTGGATAGGGTCCATATCTGGTCTGGCTGACACTCTGTTAGTCTTACACACTTCAGTTCATGTGTTCATACATACCAGGAATAGGGAAAAGTAACTGGTTAGCTAAAAGTGGTAAAAACTTCCCATGTTTCTTTTCTGTCAGTTCCTCTCCAAGTTCTCCATTCTGCTTTTATTTCCTGAGATGAAGATTTCTGTAACTAAAATATCAATCCAAAAGCTCTGAAAACCAATGGATTTTGAAATATATACATTGATCTGTGTAGTTCTATGAGGTATATATATAAGAAGGAGCACGGGTTTGAACTGCATAGGTTGTCAGATCATGTCTTCTTTCTTTATTTTTTAATTCTTTATATCCTGAATATATTCAATGTGCAAAATTTAAAAGGCTAGCTATCTCTTTGAGTATCTGGCATTGTATTTAAGACACAGAAAGGAGAGAGTTTTGTAGCTTGCCAAACATGCAGTGTGTTATATACAGAGCTGAAGGAAGAATGAACAGATTAATCTTCTGTTCCCTGTCCTGACCCATCTGCATTATTTATTTATTATGAAATAATTCACTGCGCAGCAAAACCATCACTTCTTAGTTCCCGACACAAAACTTGAGCTTGCAGACTAGACTTCCCATGCCAGCCGATACTGTTGTGACAGGCAGAAGTACAGGAAAGGAAATATCCTGGACTAATGTATTCCACACCCATCAGAGGTATTTTTTTCCTGTATTTGCAGATGCAAGGGGAACATCTCCAGGAAGAATGGGTCTGCTCCTGCAACGGCAGAAGTTGTCAAGCACTGAGGAAGATGCTTTTGCTGTAAAAGATGTCTAATAATATGGATAATCTTGTCCTTCCCTCTTAGGGAACTGGTGATAATTAAGAGGTCTTCTTGGACCCCTGCCTTTGTCCTGTACTGAAGATGTTTATCAATAGCCAGTGTTTGAACTACTTATTCAATGGTTACACACCTTATGGCACAAACTTTTGCTCCAAGGCCGTCCCGGTTTCAGTTATCAAGTGGTTTGAAGTTGGCTTGAGATTGTGTTCCATTATTGCATGACAATTCTTCACCTCACATTATCTGGGTCTTCCTTTTACCTTCTCCCAGACAGTAGCTCCATTTTACTGTCATTCTAGTGGTTTGAGACACAAAACGGAGGGATGTTTTTAGTGTGTCTTTGTCTTTTTGTGACATCATCTTCTGAAATGAACATTTTCTCCTGTACCTTTAGTCTTTGCCACAACTTTGGTGTTGCTATAACTTTTTTCCTGCTATCATGTTTTCAAGAGAAAATATTTTTTTCTGCAATCTACTTTTAAAGCTAGCACCAGTGGAATAAAGAATGAGATATAAGGAGTGGTACATTCCAAATTGCAGCCTGCCTTGGGCGTGGGTTTGGTTATCAAAATATACAGCCTGTGGATCCCAGAGCTCTGTGGAAGAGATCCTCTAGACCAAATCCTGTCATGAGTATAAACTTGTGAATAATTAGTTGGGAGTAAATGGATAAAAAAACCCTCTTTAAAGATACCAACAGCTTGTATGCCAGGTATATCAATCTAACAAAGGTCATAATAGGAGAAAAAGATAACCAGATTCTAATCTCGTTTACCCCTCTAAAAGATCAGAATAAATCAGAACAACTCAGGTATACCTCCAGAGGACCTGAGATCAGAGCTGTATGCTCTCCGACCAAATATTTTAGCACTACTCAGGCAGAATATGCAATCATTTTGACTCCTTAAAGCCCAAAGACTGAATTTTATTGACCAGGAGACCATCCAGACCAAGAATGGCACAACTACCAGACTTGAAAGGGCATACAGTTATCAATGATACTGTCAGCAAGCATATTTGAAACTTGCCTGGATGACAACAACTGTGCCTGTAACTGCATCTGGATGCTGCATTCTGCATTTTCCTTCAGAGACGGGAAGCATGTGGATAGGCTGCACATTAGCCAACTCTGGGATTTGGGCATACTCCTGATGAATAAAGAGGATGGCATGATGTCTCTGAAGGCCTGGAATGCAGGGCAACAAGTTTGCTCCCAAACAAACATCATGTACAATATATTTATAAGGTTAGTTTGGTTTAGCTGTGTTGTCAGGGTGTTGCCTGGCAAAGATGCTGAAACATTTAGAACCTTAAAGCTAAATGGTTTTGTTTGAAAGTCCCCAGGCAGCATCTCTCCGACCCCACGTGAGGTAACCAGAAGTAACCGTACAAGCTAGAACTGCGCAGCCTCAATGGCATGAAGAGCAGAACACATAGGCATTGATTGCACTGGTGGCAGCAACATGCTGAGACTGAGAAATTCACCACTGGGACCAGTCCCAGATTTCAAGCACACAAGTGGGTTAGGGAGTTCATGGGGATTTGATCTGGCCAATCACATATAGGCTTTCTGCTAAATTAAAAGCCAGTTCAAGGTCCAGATCTCAGAAAATGCTGAACTTCCAGGAAACTTGCATTTATGGATTTTCACTTGTTCCTAGTAAAAGATAATCCTGGGGTTTTCCACTTAAACACCACATTTAATGTATCTCAGAGGCTAAAACACTTTACACACTAACATTAAAAGTAGGAAGCCCTGAGATGCACCCTTCTTTTTCAGGAACATAAGAACCAGTCACATTCGAGTGGGGAAGGCAGGAGTGCAAAGAGCATCACAGTCCCAGCAGCCCTAAGGGAGAGCTGAGAACCATGGAGAAGACAGCTTTGACCTGCTTCTCTCCTCACTTGCAGCAGTAGCTACAAACACGTACAGCTGGACAGAGAGAAGCAAACACTAGTAAGAAGGAACAGTGTTTCGCAGGTGTTCTTGTCTTTCCTTTTATTGACTAGGTGAAGTGTTTCTAGTTAATAATTTTCAAATGGAAATGTACTTTACAGCCCTATCAGGCTAGGAAGCTGCTAAGAAGCTCAAGAGATGTGATCACTTGCCAAACTCTGAGGTATACAAGTGGTTAAATTAGGCCATGTGATGGGTCCAAAATGGGCTAATTTATGCTACTTTGAACATCATTCTAGTCCTTTTAAAATGTTTCCCCCAATTAAGCTGTTCAGGCCACAGATCTAAATAGCTGTCTGCACAGGCTGCCAATTGATTAATTCCCTAATGATGGATTGAAGCTACAGCTTTTGTTTCTTAATCTCTCTTTTCTCCATTAATGGCAAATCATTCATAAAACAAATCTTATAAATATAAGTAAGCACACAGGAGTACAGGGGACAGATTGCATATAGATTTATAGCAGAACTAATTCTTTATTGCCCTTAACAATTTATTATTATTTTTGTTTTCTCTTCTCTCCCAGAGCCGCAGGAGTCTGGTAGGCAATTTTCCGAACTTAAGCTTACAGTTTTCAGGCTGCAGCCTATAAAGAGCTCATATGGCTATCTGTGCAGGAGACATACCAAGGATGCTCTTCAGGGAGCACTTTGCAGGATCAAAACTTCTGTGGACAAAATGTGGAAGATCAGACTATAAGGAGACAATCATCCGGTTCCTCTGACAAGCTCTGCAACAGCAGAATCTGAGTGTCAATGCAGGAAGATGGATGAGGTCCATCCAAGCAATGGGAATGTCAGAGAGAAGAAGTGTGTCTTTTCCTGTAAGCAGTTCCCTCTTTGGAAACAGTCTGTCACTCCATGTAATCACAAATGCCTGGGGGTTGTAGGAAGGTCTTAGTCCTCTTTAGGTGAGCATGCTTGGAGGAAAGACTTCCAATTCAATAGGTCACCCAAGTGAAATCCCAGTAATGGTCATTAAGGAAGATGTGGAAGAGGTCTGAATAAGCAAAACAAGGCTGAAGAAGACACAGCGAGGAGTGTCTCTGAGTCCCGTTGCTGCAGAGACAAAGCTCTGTTGAAAGCTCTTTCACACAGCGCAAGAAGAATCGCTGCTCTGAAGTGCATCAGTCAGACTGTCACCTCTGTGTCTGGAGCTGCATAGCAAAAGAGAAACAAAATAATGGGTACGAGAACTTAATTAATTCAAGAATTAGAAGAGTTGAGAAATGGGGCCCTTCAAAAGTGTGACCCAGATAAGATTCACTGTATGCTATAAATCATCCATTATTGTTTAGTTTCCTTTCTCCACACTTGACCTTCATCATCATTCTCTCGCCTGAGTCTGGGTGTCATCACAGAAGTACTGGGTATGTGCATGGAAATGTAGGAGACACATTCGATATTTCCCTGACTGCTTGCATTTTTATTGAATAGAAAGGAAACAGTGAAAACTGAACTGATTTTGCTGTCTAATATTTCTCTGAGCACCATGTGAGGTAGACAGCTCTTCAAAGAAAAGAAAGTTTAGTTCTTGACATTCCCAATTAAGCCCTTCATCTCTGAGATAATTAACCAGTGTTAGAGGCTTTCCAGTCTTGGACAGCAAAGGATATATCCTGCAACAGTATATGTCTGTTTAAAACTGCAATGCTTTTCCCTAATTGTAAAAGTCCTGGAAGAGTTAGCATGGGCTCACATGGTGAATGTATTTGCAGACTCTCTACACAGTGAGTCTGGATACAGGTCGCACCTGGGAAAAATTGTGGAATCTCTTCTGGATTAGATTTTGGTGACTGAAAGACAGAATACGGATGGTCTTTTCTTCTGGGCAAAGGACAGGTAAAGGACCTGGCTTTGCTATTTGCTTCAGCACTATGAATCCAGACTAGATCTGTTGAGTTTGCTCTCAGACACCTTTGAGCATCAGTCAGTTTACCACAGAGTGGGGAGATAGTGGCCTGTGCCATGCTATATGTACACCCCGAATCCCGAGGCTGGCTGGAGGCAGGTTTAACCCCTGGTGCAATTCAGAACAGCCTCAGGGTTGCTCTGGGTTGTGCTGTTTTTTGACAGTCCCTCTGGGACTGCCCTATCTTGGCATGCCTCTGAAATACCACCTTGGAGGAGAAGCAGCAGGAAAGGGCGAGGGGGAATCACTGCACAGAGCTACCCCCTTACGTACATACACTATAATTCAGCTGAAAGTTGTTCCATTTAAGACAACTGCATGAAAAAGCACCAGCCGACAGAGTGATGAAAGAAAACAGTATGGAGAAGACTCTAAGGTTGGTCCCATGATGTTTTGGTTTTTTTTAAGTAGCGTTTTATGAGATATAAACCAATTTGGTTTTAATGTTTTATACAAACTCTGTGTGTGAGCTTGTCTTAAGAACTGGCACACAGCCATTACCATCACCACTTTGTGTCTGTGCAAGCAGTGTCTTTAACCAATTCACAAATTGTTCCCCCAAGAGAAAAAATTCCTGGATCACCTGTCATTGTTCATTACCTGTCGGCATCATCTATGTGCCATGATGCAGCAGATGATACTTTCAAATTAAAAGCCAACAGTATTTGTATTATTAATATGATTAGAAACAGCCTTAATAGCACACTCTGATGATAGTTGCTTTCATTCAAGTCCCTCAAAATACTTGCAGACCACAACACAATGTTTTATCCACAAGTAGTAATTATTTATCCCTGTATCAGTGTTCTCTCTTGTTGATTTATTACCCTATTGACAACACAGATAGAATAGGCAGTCCCTTAATTCATTCTATTATTTAATTTTAATCTGGTATTTGGATATTTGGAGTGCAAATATTCCAGTCTTGATCTCCCTAAAACTGACTGTGCTGTAGCTAGGTATGTCTCCTAGTTATTACCCCTGGGGTGCCAGTCCCACAGTGTTAAATCTTGACTTCATCTCTGAACTTCAGCAGCTCTAATTGGCCTCCATGTCCACATGAAAGAAGTAAAAGTTCTTTGGAGCAGGGCTTAGGCATGCTTTTGTGTTTGTAGAGAACTGAGCGTAATGGGACCCTCACAGGATCTCTGGTTGCTACTATAGTACGAATGTTAAATACTATTCTTCACAGTGCTAGAAAGGTTTTGGGTAATTAGAAACACAGGGAATGCAGGCTATTCTGATGAGCAGAGAATGAAGCATTTAAAGCATACTCCAAAATTCTTGCTTGTCTTTTCATCACATATTATGTTCTTAGTCTCTATAACAGGTGATTTGCAGGTTAAATCCCATTTTCTTTCTCTGTAGACTAAATTCATCTTTGATATAAGCGGGCACAAGTCCATTAACTTCAATAGAGTTGCATTCACTCACTCCAACATTGAATCTGTCCCAGTGGGTTTATGCTGTAAATCTATCCCAGAATCAGTGGTTACAGAGGCATTGGTTCTGCTCTGAAATTCATTCAGTCTTTTCAAATGCAACTTTTAGAGGAGCCTGGGAGTGTTTTCAGCCTCTGCACCAACACGTAAACCTCACTCCAGAACCACTTTTCAGCTTCAACCTCTTCTTTTCTCCCCTGCCTTGACTCTCCTTTTACTCTCTGCTTCTTTCACATGTTTACCATTCACAGTCTCTCCCCTCCTATCTGGGTAACAGTGGAAAGCAATACTCCCTGCACTTCTGCCTGTAGCCATGGTGTCTTGCAGGGAGGTGGCCTTGTCAAATCTTATAAGTTAAGTGAGGTTGAGTCTGGTTAGTATTTGGACAGAAGCCCTCGAGGAAGTGCCCCAGGTGCTGTACATGTGAGTATTGGGCTACCAGTAGGTGCCATTCTTCCTCCCTAGTCCAGTGCCGTAAGAAACCTTAACTGATGCTCAAAAATACTATCCCATGGCACTGCACTGCTCTGCTGATGGGATTGTCACTGGCTGATGGGAAAATTTAAGGTGAATCCTACCCAAACCATGAAAAATTCTTCTTTTCAGCTGTAATTCATCTGTTAGCCCAGCTAAACACAGCACATAGAACATGGCAGGGGGAGGGGGTTAATACTGTTTTGCCTTTGTTGCATTTAATATTACTGCTTCTGCAATACACTAATTCATAGAGCAATATGGAAGCCCTCTGGTGTACAATTTAAGACCTATAAATTTGTCTGTGTAATCTCTAACCCACAGGACAGATAAAATATTTGTCTTCTATTTCAGTATTCTTGTGTTCTCTTTTGAAATACAGCTCTTTGATTAATTTCCTTCCCCCTCCCATACCACTGACATGTCCCAGTGTTTGGACTCTCAATCCTAACACTAGCTGAGCCCTGGGCTATGCCACAGCTGTTACCAGATCTGCCCTGGGATCCAGAGATCTCTCTCTGTCATGGATAATTCTTGATTCTTCTGGGAGAGCCAGGGCATTACTTCAGCTTGTGAACTTGTGTCAGGGCAGTCTTCATCTCTCCGTTGGACCTTGCCAGTGCACTGGCCTGCTTTGCACACTGTACATCCAAAGCCAGCTTCTCTCAGATGGGGAACTGGCACAGACCTTCCTCTGCCTCAAAGGGAAATGAGGGGAAGGAGGAGGGTTTGATTTTTTTTTCTTATGACAGTGTTTTAGCACATTGTTGTCTTGATGTTTCATTACTTCTTTTCCTCCAGGACAGGAATTTACCCATTTTTGGCAAGGAAAGCCTCCAACCACCTATTCCTCTCTGCCACCCCCAAGTCCATGCTTATTCCCAAGGGAAAACTCAGGAGTCATTAAATAACCAGGCAGCATTACAAAGTTCTCTGTACTGTGAAGGTGAAATAATCTATGCAGGGGTTGAAACGATGCTCCAAGGTTTTCAGGAACAGCCTCAGCTTGTCAGGCAGGTACCATTGCTCCTTAGAGAGGATCAGGCTGTAGGGGGTTATGGTGTGGTGGGTCTGGGCAGGATGGAGTTCATCAGACCCAAACATCTCTTTTGACATATGGTATCTTTCTGAAGTTCACTGAATGGAGATCTTACTGCTAAAAGGACAGTTTCCTTCACTTCTGTCTATCTGGGCTAATACAGGGCAGATAAAAGGGAAGGATTTATTCAGAAATCATGACATGGTCTTTGCAAAACAATAAGGAGACTGAAGACTATTTCAAGGCAGAGCATAGCAAACATCCAGTTAATAAGGGCCCCAGAGGATCGAAAGGATTTCAGTTCAGGGATGAAGATTATGTAGGCAGCAGTAGCCCTCTTAGTGATCTAAGAAAATTGAGGGTGAGGAGAGGGAATGCATTTAATCCCTTCATTGGGTACAAGGGAGAATTATACAGCATACAGACATTACTGATGCTCAGCATCACATCCTAGGATTGAATATGACTTCATTCCCAGTCTAGAATTTACCCACTAAACAGAGAGGTTGAAAGACAACATTAATTACACATCTGTCCAGCACGTAGTGATACTCAGATGTCGGGTGTCATATAAATGCAAAATGTTGCTATTCTACAGGGTGGTTTCTATAGATGTGCACACTAAACAATAGCTTTGCTCAAGACTAAAGTCTGCAATGCTGCTGATGAAAGGAGTTAATTGTATGGTTGCAATATTATGGACAATGTGGTTTTACTGAGCTAAAAGAGGAGGACAGTGATTCATGGCTGCACCCATGCTCTTCATCATGAAATATAAATTAAAAATAGTTGTATTATGGTATGCTACCTGTATTGTTACATTCATAATGGATATCATACATCCGTCCTTGCTCGGTGTTGCAGGCAATGCATGTTAGAGAAACTATGGCAGTATTTTTCTTTTAGGTGTAACAATCTGTCAGTATCAAATTCTCTTAGTCAGTAGGGAGCATATAGTGTTGATTTACTGAAAATCTGGGATTATGTCTGCTCTGTGGTGAGCATAGATTTAAGAGGGGAGAGGTAAGAGGTCTCCAAAAGGTGAAGAAAAACACAAATGAAACCTAGCAAGGAAAAAATAGCTTGACAGCTAAGATGCAGTACAGTCACCGTCAAGTCTTCTTGAAGGAAAACCCTTGCACACAGGCGTGCTCTGAGCACTGCATACTGTACCTTAAACAACCCACTCCATTACACACTTCATGCCAAGGAACTGTAAATGTATAAATGAAACAGTGGCTCTTCAGCCTTACAAGAAAAACCTATAATATTTCTGTGGTCCAGCGTACAAGTGTTTTTGGTGATAGACTGGAAATATGGATGTACCCATTTGGGGGTAAAACACAAGAGAGGATTTCCTTTATCTTTTATTCCTCTCATGGCAAAGCTGGTTAAACAAAGAGCAAGTGACAGGCAGGTTCAGCAAGATGGGCTCTGTGGATGCTATGGAGGCAGCAGCAACTTGACCCCCGTGTCATTCTGCATGCTGCTGCTTTGCATGGCCCCTGCTCAGGTGCACAGCTCACCTGAGGCTTAGCACTGTAGTAAATCAGGCCAGAAAGATTGCAGTGGCTAATTCAGGCCATTTTGTTGAGGACTGAAACTTTCAGCCAGCTGAGGAGTAAAGGTGCCGTAGTTACAGTCCTATCCTAGTGGAACGGTGCCTCCTCCATCACAAAATACAGTTTGGCACTAATTGGTATCTTTAATAGCAGTCTCAGCAGAGAGCCTGGGAAGGCTTACCTTCATCCTTGTTCTGGGCCTTCCATGCCAGCTGCGGACGCTTTCATTGCTGCTGCCTGTGTTGTAATTGTTCTGGGGATAAGTAAAGGATTTCCAACTCTGGGCTGCCAATCTGTCACCCCTGAATAGCCACAAAGTCACAGTGAAATTAATTTTAAAAAGCCAAATATCACATTAGTAGCCACGGCACAAGCAAAATACAAGCAATTAAAAACCACCCTGCAAATGTACTGAGCATCCAGCATGTGCCATTTCGCTTGATTTTAACCCACAAAGAGGGGTGATTCATTTGTGGGGAAGAGAAGAAAAGTAACCCCAAAGCCTCTATCTTTTCTCTGCTATCAAACAATACAAAACTTCACGGGATTTATTATATTTAAAAAAAAAAAAAAGGCTCCTTTCCCTTTAAAAAGAGAGGAGCTACTTGGTCTGATGCTGCTGCCTTTATCAGCCATGAAGTTCCCAGCAAGGTGCTGTTAGTGCCTGATTAAACCTCATACCAATCTCTGTCCCCCATGGTAACCCAGAAGACATCCACTGAGAGTGGCAGCTCTTATTCATTTTAATTGCCAAGGATCTCTCTGTGATGGCCAGTTTTCTTGTCTCTCAAGGACGCAAATGGAAATCCGTCTGATTACATGAACTATCCGGGTGCACTGACAGATCTGAAATATGAATATGGAGATGGCATTGTGCTCTGCACTGACTCCTGAAACCCCAATAGTAAATTATGATCTGCCACTAAAACAATTTCAGGGCACAGTACAATTCACATAAAAGCCCATTTTTTTTGTAATGGAACACAAATTATTAATAAATCAATCTGGAAGGGGGGAAAAAGATGAAAAAGAGATTTCTTCACTGGCCTTTTCATGGAACATCACCAGCACAAATATACACACACACATACATGCTTCCCTTTCTGTACACCTTTTTGTACAGCTTCATGTAGAGATGGTATACAGAACATAAACAAATCCCATGAGGCTACCACAGTGTTCCTGGAATCAGCCTCATGTCCTCTTGCTGTAAGCTTAACCTTGTCCCATCCCTTTTGGGTGAACTGACCTCCAGCTTATGCAGCTTAATGTGGAGAGGCATTTTTATTGTCCAAACAAAAGTTGCAACCCTCATGCTCACACAGGGAACAGTTCATCTTCCTCCTCCATCCCTTTGACATATGCTTTCTGGTGTCAGGGAAGCTTCTCAAGGAGAACAGCCTTGCTGGATTTGGCCCAGAACACCCACTATGTGGAAAGGGACACCAACTACCTGTATAAGATGCTATAGAAGAGGATGTAGCCCAGAACAATGAGCTTTACTGCCAAATCCAGAAGAGCAGTGTTTGTCTGAAGGTTAGGCAAGTGGTGAAGGGTAGGAAGGAAGTCTGCTCAAAAACAGCCCAGGGCATCTCCTGAACACCCCAGCACCTCACATCAGCCTGTACAAACACCAAGCCGTTTGAGACAGACTGAAATCAGCACAGACAGTTCATCAACAACATGCCAGCAGTCCCAGCCCAGCCTGCTCTCACCGCTCTGCAATGTGCTGACACGTGAGGGGAGGATGGGGCCACACAGGCACCTGGACACAACAAACATCCTCTGGTAGGCAGGGAGGCCAGCGAGGGTACTTTGGCTTCCCAGCAGCTCCAGGCAGCTGACAAAGCAGTGTGGTGACAGTATTAACATGCGCAGGGCACGCGGGCGCATTATTATTGCCACATATTTGTACTAAAACAATGCCTGAGGCTTCGGAGGACCGTCGAGTCAGCCAGCTGAACATACACTGCAGAAACCATGTCCACAGGGCTTTAGGTCCTCTTGAAAGCCATGGAAAGAGTAGAGGAAATATAATGCGACTAAAGAAGGACAAGGGGGTTTAGTGGGTTTAGCACTGCCTCAGAGGTCAGGAAATGTGGGTTGTAACCCTTGCTTTAGCCCCAGCCTGGTGGATGACCTTTAGTCCCCTGAGTGTTTCCTGTCTGCAAAATGTGAAACTTCCATATGTTTGGCTTTCCTTGGCTATGGCATCAGTTTCCAACTGGAAAATTTGCCTGGGCAGGGGGAAAAAAAAAAAAGTACACTGGACTTTTGTCAAAATCTTCTGGACATCTGGAGGTCAGGCCTTCACAGCGAGGACATGACCACTGGACATGCATGGAAAACACAGCAGTACAAATACTTTCCCAAAACACCCGTCTCTCTATACTTTCCCTGAATGGCACACAAGCACCTTATTTTGTTTTGAAAGTCCCAGAGCCCCAGTAAGATCAGGATAATGACACAGATTTTGTGAAACATTTGGAGATCTGATGATGCTAAGTGGTGGACAACAGATTAGCATCTATCCATTAGGTATGCATTTTAAAAATTGTAATTAAATAATAAGAATAACAACTTCACTGCTTCAGCCTTAACTCTCTCTTCTCTTATCTCTATCCTTCCTCTCCTGGAGGTATTAGGCTACCCAGAGGTTTCAAAGTAGCATCTGAAGAAGTCTGTTCACCTCAGTAAATCAAGGCAGGGATGATATTCCCCTGTTGGTGTTCAGAGTCAGTATTACAGCCCAAAGGGTTCATGCATTGGGCTTCCATGTTTACCAACAGCACAGCTAGCTAACATTTCATATTTAGGCTGTCTTTTTGCATTTATTAACATCACACAGTGCAACCAGTAACTACTTTGGTGATCCTTGAAGCCATTGCCTGTTATCAGAGTTTTCTTTTCCATAACAGAGATAAATGTACAATAGTTTTTAAGATGCACTGATGTGCATTTACCCATCTGTGTTTCTTTCCTCTACATAGGAAGGATTCTCCACAAAAGGAAGAGCCTTTGGGAGTGGGATTTCAGTGCAGCCAGAAGATAAAGTCTAGGGCAGAGAAAGGGGTATACAAATGCCTTCTTCACCCAACAGCTTTGGCATTCCATTTTGCTGCAGGATTTGCTAAGGAACCAGCAGGTTTGGGCATGGGGCCTGCAGAAACCTGTTACCTCTAATAGATAATGCGGGTAATAACTGAGAAGAAAGATGGCTGAATACCTCTCACATTTGCTGCCCTAAAGGGAAGAAATAATCTGATCAGTTACTTGAAATTTATTCTTCAAATGCAAAAAAATTGAAAAGGAAGGAAATATAAATAGTTTTAGTAATTGAAAAAGAGACTGAAATAAGTAGAGTTCACAACCTCCATAATTCATTTAAGATACATAAATGCCTGAGATTTCCATTAATCAGTGAATGTGTTGTTTTTCTGAAGTACAAGCATGATATTTTTGGACGCCAGCGAAGCAGTCAAATGAAAACTAAAACATACATGTTAGGAATCATGCTTCAAAGGACTCTTTCAGAGAGATTAGGGCAGGAAGCAACTGGTTGCAGTTTTTCCATTATTTCACCCAAATATGAGATGGTTACTTTAAGCACTTGCAACTGATTGAAATGTAGCTGTTTAGCACAGGCTGGAGGGTGACCACAGAGAATAAAACCCGCAACTCTGCAGTGCTGTTTACTGACCTGCATGAAACATATTGGTGGTTTTGGACATTTCAAATTTGACAAGTATCTGAGGCACAAAAATAGTTTTCAGCTAAGCTCAGCCTTAAAGTTAAGTATGTGCCTCTTTGCTTTACTGCAAAGGAACCCAAACTGTCACCGTAGTTGTCACCCATTTGTGTTTAGTTGAGCACAACCAGTTGAGGTTAAAGACTGCATGAGACACAAAAAAAGAACAGCTCTGTTAGATGCATTCTCTCTAAGGTACAATTATAGAGTTTTAGTGGGATGGGAAGAAGTTTCTGTTATTGCTACAAATGATGTGCCTGTTTTGTATGTAAATAGAGGACTTCAAAGTGCCAATATATGAAACAAGCCCCTTTGAGAACTCAAATTTGTCTTTCAATGAATTGAGACCTCTAGAAACATATCTCTGCTCCCATGATGATACAATGGGCATGCACCTTCCTTCCTTCCTTCCTTCCTTCTTCCCTTACTTCTTTCTCCCCCTTTCTTTCCTTCCTGTCCTCCTTCCTCCTTTCCTTACTTTCCTTTTTTTCCTTCTTTCCTCTATAAAAGTTCTAAGTGAATTTGTCCAGGGAAAGGCACAGCAAGAGATTTTATTATGAGACCATCTCCAGTAACATGAATCCCTGGAGCAATGGGATAAATTTGAGAAAGAGAGTATTTAGGCTGAATATCAGGAAAATGTTCCTAATGGCTTGGACCGCTTGAGCAGTGGAATTGTCTTCCAGGCAATGATGGAAACACCAACATTTGACTCACTTGAAATTGGACTGGACTGCATGCTGGCAAGTGTGCTGGAGGGAGAGATCCTGCTCTGGAAGGGGAACGGTCTTTTGGACACCAGATTTCTATGCCTCTGTTAAATCTTCCAATGTGAAGAATGTGAGGAAAGAAAATATTAGGAATCACCCAGGGACACAGCTAATCCTGCAGACATAACACTTGCACCGACTGCAGGAGAAGTTACACACCCATGAGGGACGCAGGCTGGGCCCCAAGTGGGGTGAGGGCTTTAGAGGCCCAGAGATGGCCACGGCACAGGCCTGCTGCTCATTGCCCCACATGTGGGCAGCAGGGCACCGGGACACAGGGAGAGGGGACAAATGTTCCTGGCCTCTTTCTGGCAGGGAACATGAGAGTGCCTGCTGAAACAAACAGCTGGAGAGTAAAGAAATCCAAGCCCCACCAGTGTCTACTGCCTCTTTATGTCCATAAAAAGGTGTCCCTTCTTGTCTCTGTCCTGCAAAACATCTCTAAATGCATGTCCAGTGACTATCTCTTGCCCCTTTCTGATCTCCTCACAGTGCAGAGGTGTCACAAAAATACATGATATTTTGAAACTCCTAAAGTCAATGCACTAAACAAAACCACTGGTGTCTACTTAGAAGAGGGCTGTCTGCAGTCACCCCCATGATTCTTCAGTCGGGGTTTGTCTCAGTGTTTGTGGTGGAGCAACCCCAGGATAGCTGAGAGTGGAATGGGATCTTGACTGTGGTTTTAACTGATCCTTGGTTCCTTTCTTTCCCCTTCTGCATATGGATGTAATATATATTCACAAGCTTTTTTTTTTCCCTACCGTTTATAATTTTTTTTTATTTCCAGTCATGAGCTTTTCTGGACAAAACAATTATGATCCAAACGTCCTGAGAACAGTCTCCAATGAGGTAGTTTTCCTGAATATGTACAGACAAAGGAAATTATTTCCTTACTGAAAGAAATCACTTCAAAGCACCCAAACCAGACCCCGCTCCAGCTCAGGTTTCCTTTTTGTGTCGCAGCTTGAACAACAGCTCTCACGGAGAGCCACGCTCCTTGTGCCTGGTTTGAATTTAAGCAGACACTGGGCACAGGGTAATGGAGACTCACAAACCAGCCGAGCCACCTCTTTTCCCTTTTCCTCCACCTTCCCCCCACAGCGTGTCCTTCCTCCTGCATGGTGTTTGTGGCTGCTCAAATACCAGTAACATTCTCGGTTACATGTCTCTAACATTCAGTGCTCTGGGCAGTGTTGTTTATCAGCCACTTTGGCATGGCTGTGTCAATCTGACATATCTACTTTCCTAAAATTCAGCTTGAGTCAAAAACTCCCTCCAGTTAGTCATGATCTTCCTATCACCATCTCTTGCGAAGGTGAGGTGGAGGGCAACAGTACTTGTGAGGATGAAATGGATTGAGAATGATTTTGCATGACAACTGCTGGGGATCCAATATCTTTCTGTTGGTGTTGCTTACAGAAACAATAATGCCTGGAAACCATCCAATACCTGTGTGTTGGCCCATCTTCAACACATGCCAAATTCTTTTCTTGTGGGACAGCCTGGGCACAGCCCACATATATTTGTGTGTGATCTCCTAGTCAAACTGTGATCTATTTTTGCCAGTCTCCTGAGCATAGTCCCTCTTTCCATATCCTGAATGTCATCTCAAACTATAAGGAGGCTGACTGCTCCAGGAAGGGTCAGATGGCACTGCCTTTTTGCACTTTTCTTTCTCTTCATGCAGAATGGGGGGTGTGGACCTCTCACCAGGACCTCACTGGGCTGGACCCTTTCCTGGGAGGAGGGTGAGGCTCATTATTTTAACAGAAGTAGGTAAGTACCACAGCATGGATCTCTTGCTTGTGGGAAAAGAGACCTTACATCCAGACGTATTATACCTGTGACCTTTCTGTCCTTCACCAAGATAACCCTCGACTCTACTTCTGTCTTCCATGGATTTGGCATTATGTAACAGCTCACATCTACCTTCCATGCAGACAAGTACTGTACAGCACTGCTATGACTGCTGAACTGTAAGAGGACTCCTCCCACTCTCACATAACCTGCTGTCAGCAATGTCCAGAGTACACTGAAAGAGGACAATAAAATTTCCTCTGTCCCTCAAATGGCCTCTACTTACTGGCAAAGAAAGAATTTGGGACACTGATGACACTCCATCATTAGCCTAATTTTGTTTTTACTACTAAAACTTCTCCAACCTGGTCCCATGGCTACCTCCTCTGACCTAGTTAAACACTGCTTGACTAGGATGTGTCATCATCTTACATCTCAGAGTAGAGCAGAGGCCATGCTGGCAGTTTGACCCTTTGGGCCACACCTGGATCTTCAGTAAAAACTAATGGCCAACACAGTGTCCTACCTGTCCACACTGAGGAGCTGTCTGCCACCTCAAGGTACTCAGCATTGTGGCACTGCTACCCCAATACCCAGAGGTCAGCAACCACACTCAGACTGGCAGGTCACTGAGTCCTTGCTCTCCTTCCCTGCACGTCCAAAGCCAGACTGAGATGTCTCCTTCCATGTCCATACCTCTGGTACTGCCCTTGCTCCCAGAGCTCTGTTTTATGCTCCCAAATAAGACAATATAAAGAAGACCACACTCCTACTTTGGTGCAAAAGCCCTGTTTAAAGGGAGCCCTTCAATTCCTCCTGAAGATCTCCAACAGGACAGCCTGCACTCAATCACTTACTCCTGTTTTTGATATTTTTTGATATTTCCTCCATCAAATCTCAAAAACACCCCTGGAAAAACACTCCTAGGAGCTGCCCCAGCCTTACACTATGCCAGTGCTCTGCTCTCCGCACAGCAGACAGGTAGGTGAAATTCAGGGTTGTGGTCACTACAGCCAAAGGCCAGGACATTTAAGAACAGCCTTGCTACCTCCAATCTGACATATGAACTATTCTTAGCTGGAAGTTGAAGCTGAATGCTCACTGGGCACTCCAGGTTCACACCTCTGGAATACGCCCCTGACAGAAATATGCTTCAGCGTGAACTTGGCCGCATTTAGAAGAAGCTGCAAGATACACCTCTTTCCCAGACCTTTCCATCTGTTTAAACTGTGAAATCCTGGGTTCTTTGCTGTCTGGTCAGATTAAAAGCTGCTGGCAGTGGGGGAGCATGACAGTTCATTTCTCTTACTTGGAATGATAATTACTCAACGTAATCCCCATAAAACAAACTCATAATCTATGATGATGAGTGTGTGTTAAGTGCTCATAATAACTGAAATAAATAAGAAGAGGTCATTAATAATAAACTATGGTCTGGATTACCGCATTCAACAGGGCACAAAACAACAGAGCTAGAGCTGAAAAAGGAAAATGGGTCATAGCCCTCCATACTCTGCAGGCATGATGTTAAAAGGTTAGAGATACTGTCCATGTGTTCAATGGGGAACACCAGTATTCAGCAGTAATTTAATCATAACTAGCTCACTGTCAATGAAGAAAGAGGTGAAATAAAGAATGGTAATGGTAGATGCAGAAAGCTCTGAGTACCCCTGCACTGGCCAACTATACCTTGCTAGCTGCTTTACAACCACTTGAATCCCCTAGGATTGCTACCACATGTACTGCTAGGAGATGCCTTTCTTTAGTCATGCTGCACCATTTCAGTCTTCTCCATCTTAGGATCTGCCAAATGGACCTAGCTGTTGTGCACTAGACACTTCTCTGTCTCCTCTGGTTCACTTGGGCCAGTATCTTTGTTCTCCAGATTAGTGGCCCTTCCCAGACACTTAAGTAATGGATGGACATGGCAATGCTCTATATTGCACAAAAAAATCTAACTAGGTTTGTGAGTTCTCAGTGGCCATTTCCTCAGACCATGCCAAGATTAAGCGAAGGCTAAGACCAAAAAGACACAGGACTGGACACCTCTGTGGGATCCAGGGGAAGAGACATAGTCAGTTTTGCTAGTACAGCTCACTGGGAACTGGATCAATATTCCCAGGGTACCAAATAGAACTGAAATTTGGAGTTCTTGTTAAAATTAAAAAGAATGTGGCTACATTTGTACAGCTTCTATATGAGGGATTGGAATACATAGCAAAGTTCAACTATCACTTTCCTGTTTATATTCATGGATTGCTGTTTTTCTAGGCTCAGCAGTGGTTTTGCTGACGAGCTAAAATATAACCTCCTTAAACCCCAGTGGAGCAGCATTTAGTAAGTTCTGTCTTTAAATAATATTTTAGCCAGGGGATTAACTCCTATTTGCACATACAGCTAACCTGGAGAGAAGGCTTGGTGAGCAAAAAACCCTGGAGGAAGAGGACTTATTTGCAGCAACAAAGGCTGTTTCCACTCCTGCTGAGGTGGGGGGAAATCCCTGCCAGCTGCAATGGGAGGCAAAACAGGCCCATCTCCAAAGTCATGTAAAAAATTATGTGAGAGCATTTTCAATTAATTACTCCTCATAGGAGGAGGAATGGTCAAAACAACTGGGTTTGTGAGGCCACTGCCCACACCAAGGACTGTGTGCAGATTTGCAGCTTCCCTGGGGATGCCTCCATGCCTTCAGAAGCATGGAAAGTGTGACGAGACCTTGTCTGCTTGGATGTCCCATGAAAGAATGTCCCCTGTCTGCCCACTCGTGCTGGCAGATTCTTGCATACCTGCAGTAGGGTGCTATCCTTCCCTCACCAGTAGTCTGGATGGCCTACCCCAGAGAAGACATTGCTCCTACAAAGAAACTGCAAAGACTTGTGACTTCTCTGTCTGCAGAGTCTCAAGGGTCCTTAGGGGAACTGGGGTGCAAGGGGTCTTGCCCTTGCACTTGGAATGCCTCACAGGATTGAACTCTGTCTAGCCCAAACATAGGATTTCATCTCTTCCCCTGAAAAAGAGCAGTATCATGAGCATATGGTTAATGACTCATCCCAAGTGGAAAAACAGTGTTTGTTATATTTTATGAAAATTTTATACATCTAAGGTACTGTACATCTGTTGCTGTTTAGGCTGACATGTATGTAGAGATTGGCAGAACAAGTTCTCTGTAGGGATGACTGAACTCCAAACCAAACCACAGAACTTTCAAACACTCAGGCTGCTTCTTGAAGGGGAATGAAGGGAAAAAAAAAATGTTTTTCTGCTCTGTTGAAATGCTGCCTGACTGAGCAATATGCAAGGAAGATACTCTTCAGTTCTGTCTGATCTGCAATAGAAGAGAGGCTTATTTATGGAGAAGAGCCTTCTCTCACAATGCTGCAAATCACAAGCAAGGCTTGTCACTGTGCCAAAATTTTTCCCAGGTTGCTCATGGAAGGGTCAGAGAGTTCAACTCCTTCTACAACTCCTGCACCTCCTCTCAGAATCCTGTCCTCTGGAACCCTTCTTCAGACCTGCTTCTGTCTCCTTCCTCTCTGGCAGCAAGCCTTTCTCATGGTGAGGCTAAGGGTTCTTCCTGAGTTGTTCATACGTGTTTCTGGCAGCAGAGTCTGGGTGGCAAGAAGGCAGGGAGCCTTACTGGTTAGCCTGGGAGTCTTCTGGGGCTTCCTGGGGAGGCACTGAATGAGTGGACTTCCATTGAAAGTCATGTTTTCCACTCTGCATCTGTGAGTGTTTCCAAAGTCTCCGGTGAAAAATCCTCTGGGGCGGAGGACTAAGTGGTTAGAACAACTCAGGACATGCCTTTATGGTCCCAGGCACTCCTCTGAGAAGAGGAAGATGAAGCAAGCTGTAAAGAACTGCTTGCTCAAACATCTCTTATTTATTAGCCATGTCAGCCCAGCCCTGCCAGGATAATTACTCTGGGCACAACAGCTATCCTGCTCCCAGCTCCCAGGCTGGCACAGTGTGTGTCTGCTCGGGGATCTTTCAGCTGTAATCTGTATCTAATCTAATCCCCAGAGCACAGGGACTGGAAAATAAAGTTCTCTGCCTACCAGCCATGCTCTGAGGCTCCCTGCTTTCTCTCTACATGTGTCTGGGACAAATTTACATGACAACATAAGAAAGGCCATACTGGATCAGACTAAAGGTCTGCACAACCCAGTGGCGTGTTTCTGCCAATAGCCAAAAGTAGACGCTCATGTAAGCACATAAAGTGATACCTCCACCAAGTGCTCTCCCAAACTGCAGTAATTAGTGACACAGGACTTCCTGGACCAGGTGTACTTTCCACAGATTTATTGATTGTCAATGCATTTGTCTGTCTGAAATTGCACAGTCTTTCCAGGGAACCATGTGAACATTTGAAATCTGCCACATCTTTCAGCAAGAAACTCCATAGCTTTTTCTTTGGCTTGTTTTGAATCTTCTTTCTCCTAGTTTCATTTGATACCTCCAACTTCATGCTGATGAGAAGGATCATTTTGTGTTCAGAAATCAATCTGAGCCCAGGAAGCACATATGCCAACAGGGTGACTGGTGGAGAGCATTGCCAGTTGGAAGTGATAGTTCAGACTGGCCACTGATGGACAATAATTTCCCAAATATGCCAGTGGTTTGATTTGGCGCAGTTTGGATGGCAGAATCAGTAGGCAAGTTAATTCAGTGCTGGTTAATTCAGTCACAGAGCATTTAAGCCACATAAGGAGAAAGGATAGGGCAGTATGAATATGGCAAGACTGAGTGTGTTGGCAGGTCCCACAGTGGAGAAGGAGAAGGGAGCAGGGTGGATTTCCTGGCAGGATCCAACACAAAGGCATGAATGCTCTACAGGAGTGGCTGAGATGGCTTAGTTTCTAGCCATAAGGAGCACAGAGGCTGCCAAACTGAATGAGACTTCAGAAACTCTTGGTGAATGAGAAAAATCATGTTAGGAGCTTTACTGAGAGCAAGAGAAGATATCAGATAAGTCTGTGGTTTAAGAGTATTGACTCTTACTCCTCATGCAGCATCTTGCTTTTTCCTGATGCACATGGGAGCAGGGTCTGAAAACCCTGAGTTGGTGGAGCCCCATCCAGGCAGGTGAGGACAGGGTCAGGAGACCAGCAGAGTGATGCTGATGTGGGACCTCACAGGTCCTGCCTTCAAGGGCCATTCCAGCCAGTGTTATGAAACCCAGTGGTTTCTTCTTGAATAAAAGAGTTTTGTAATTACTTAACAGAAAGACAATGGGGGATCAGGTGAGAAATAAGAGGGGATGTTCATTCCTGCCAATATGCAGTGCACAGTCCTTGTGCTGCAGTCAGATGAGTGGCACACATCCCTGTGCAGGATGGACCCAAAAATCTGGAAGTCAGAACAAATCACTGTCCTCTCCCGTTGTCCCAAGGTTTTAAATTGTGAGATGGGATTGGTTGTCACTGTCATGAGTTTCCTTTACGGAACTGACCAGAAACTAATGACCTAAAGGGCAAACAGCTATTTTGGTTGCCCTTAAGGCTTATTCTTTTCATCAGCTTGCCTCTCAGAAACAGTGTGGGGGCTCTTGGAGATGGCAGGTAGGAATGGGGTTTGACTGACATTGTGATCTTCTGTCAGAAATGCTCAGAGAAAAAGCATCAAAATGCTGATAGCTCCCCTCAGTGCTATACCTCACTGTCTGGTGAAGGAGCAGGTACTGTAGCAACCCAGCTCTTATTTCTGGCCTCTCCCAGTTCTGGGCTTGCACTGGGTCGAGGCTTAAGTCAACTAAGTGTTGCAGTTTCTTCAACCCCCCAAAAATGTCATCTTACAGACATTTACCTTTTCTAGAAGTACTTCCTTCATTTTTTATCAGAACCCAGTTTAGTTTTATCAGGGATTTTTTTTTCAGACTACTTCTTACACAAATACTTCACTGCTCTTTTGGTAGCATATATCCACTACAAAAAGAACATAGTTTCTCTACAGAAAAAGCTTTGTCTGAAGCTTTCTGGCTAACAAAACAAGCAGAATAACTTTGTTGCCTCCACCCAGCACGTAGTAGACATACAACAGCTTTATGCAATTTGACATGGCTGGCTGCTTCACCAGCAAAGGCAAAAGCTAGAAAGACCCTTCTGCTGCTGTTGCTGGAGATTACAATACTCTAGGACGTAAGAGTACCAACAACATCATGTAAAGTCAGATTATTGCTTAAATGGATTGTGGACATATTTATCTGTTAAAGGCTATCCAGTATCTCTCATAAAAGCCCCTCATTTTTCCTTCACTCACACAGTGTCTCTCCCAAATGTCAGTTTGGCATGATTTCTGAAATGAGGAACACCCATCCATGAAGACCAGTGGTTTTATAGGCTTGAATACATTTTAAAATATAACAAATTATCTTTCTTAGGCTTAACAGGAGGCAGACAGTCTAGCAAATCCTTTAAAGTAATCAGTTGTGCCTCAGAATCTGAGAAGCATTTGGGAAACAAGTTTCTTGCTATTAACCCTTTGAATAAACTGAACTGCCTCCCAAGGTGGCTTGCAGGAAATCAAAGAATGGTATGAAACGAATAAACACAAAACAGACAAGTCAGTGTCAGCAGTATTTCTGCTGTTACCTTTGGTGATGGTTCCACTGTATAGAATTATTAGACAAGTCAAATTACCACTGAAGTATTTTAATACTATGCCTTTGCATCTGAAACTGATAAAAATCTTGAATGGTTCAAGCGGTTCAAGAATGCATTCACATGAACAAAATAATGGAAAATATATTTAGCAGTCACATGAATAATGTAACTCCCTTCTTGGAAGGATTATGAAACTGTAATTTCTGCATTTCTTTGACTAAAATTTGGCTTTAGTGACGCTAATGGCTAAACTCTGTCTTGGCCTCCTTCAGCAATATGAAAAGAGATAACAATTCTTGCTTTTCTATATTAAAAAACCCCAAACGTTTAAAGTTATTTTGAGTGGACAAAAGGCTGTCGATACAGTGTCTAATTTAACAAGTGATTAAAAATTAAGAAGTGTAGCTATAGATCATCAGAACAGTGAGGCATGTCATGAAAGGCATGCATATAAGTAAACTGACTGCTCAGTCAGGGCCTGAAAGAAATTTCAGTCATCTAGGATATGGAGAAGTTAATTATCCTTTAAAAGAGAAATTAATTATCCCCTTAAAAGGGAAATTATCTTTCCCATAGCATTGGGGTAGATTACTAGTGCAATACACTGTAGCACATAAATGTCCCTGTTTACACTTGGTTTCAGGTAGGAACTACAGACTATGCAGCCTGGCCTTATTCTATCAAATGATCTCTGTAAGACAGTTTCCAACATCACGAGCACTGCCTATACCTTCCTTGTTTGATGTGTCAGTGGAAATCTTCCTAAAAATTTTTTTTTAACTCTTAGCTATGCTTTGCTTTTCATTTGACTCTAAGGATAAATGTGATTACTGAAATATGTGAATTTGTTAGAACAGTGTGCAAAGCAAAGTGGCAGTATGTCCCACGATTAAATCTGTTGCTGGCCTGTTTGCCTCAGATTAGCTCAGTTTTCACTTCACCTGGTCCAAATTATGGCTTTCTCTTTGTCCTGTAGTGTCCCTAACTCATGGGCAACAAAACTGAGAGAATAATGTACCATTGTGTTATGTTTCCACTGACTTGTGATACCCAGTGGCACTGAAAACATACTTCCTGGTTTAGCCTGTCTGCTGGGTACCTCTTCCTGTTCTTCAAAATAACCCAGAAATTCTAGAACTTCACTCCTCAGATCCTTCTTCCTTCTGCTTTTCTCAAAGTGCTGGTTATCACTCCAGCTGGAGTCTTACTTGCCACATCCTCAGGGTCTCTTTTTCTCCATCTTCCTGTTGTTTCCTCTTCTTGCTCAGTGGTGTAGGCTTGAGATTTCATAAGCATCTCTTCTTTCTTAGCTGCTCCTGAAATAGTCCATACTTTTTTTGTGTCCCCAATAGTCACAGCTAAGGGGAAAAACTACTACTGCAGCCACACAGATTTTGGTTTATGCTTTTTTTTTCCCATTATTTTTTTGACTGTTCTTCTGTCATTTGAACTCTGAACTCTGACAATGTTGGGGTTTTTTTTTTGTTGTCTTGTGGAAGCTACCCAGTAATACTATAGATATTATCAGAAAAGCCTCCTGATTTTTTAATCTTTTTGTCTTTTCTCCTAGAACTATGATATCTATCTCTTTTGAAACCTTTTCTGTCTTTCCAGATGCAGATCCAAAAGTAATAGAGATGTTTTTATAACTTATTTTCCTTTTTTTCCTACCTCTGAACACTTCTGCTTCCTTTTGTAAAACATCTTCAAATCTTTGCTATTTTAGACCATAATTCCACAGTCATGACCTACTTATCTAGCCAACTCTTGCCAAGATTACCAAAACCCCTCATGTTCAACCAGTGGGCTCTTTTCTCCTCCTTAGTAATACACAGTCTGAATCACACAAGGGAAAGAGTACTGTTACCACTGGAGAGCACTCTTATACAGCTACAAATACTAATTTGTGTCCATCAGCTCCCTACTTCATCCCATTCGGTTCAATGTTTGAAACATCTGGCAGGTATTTTAAGTATTTGACCACTATGGGTCACTAGAAGAGCTGGAGGAAGTTTTTTGGATGCTCTTCTGAAGACTGGATCCTGTTATGCTACCTTCCATGTTAACTTCCTTTATGTGCTTGTGGGACAATAGCACTAAGTTTGCCACTGGAGGTGGTCCGAAAGCTGAGAGAAACCTTGAAAGCTTTGCTTCCTGCCCCTTTAACTCATACTGTAAAGAGAGTTGTGCTGTTTGGAGTCTAAGAAGTGTTTTTACCAGTTGTAATCATTACAAGAATTAATTTCCATCACTTTCTCCATCTGTGTATACTTCTTATGGAGAGGACCAGTTCTATAGTTGAGTTAAGCAGTCTACCAGCAAGTGACAGTTTCCTGAAATTTACCCAATTAATAGCAGTGTGGGTGACCTCAGGCTGGGATTTCAGGGACATTTATACTACAGCTGCATCTGATTATGTTCTTGACTATCTTGGAATAATTGCAGTTGCTCAGGTCATCAGCTGGTAGCTTTTAGATGGTCCTAAAGCTATCTCATCTCCAGGCTGAACCAACCCCAGTCCCAGAGTAAGTGGTCCAACTCTGATTGTCCTGGTGGCATCCACTGGTTTCAAATGAGTTCACCATCCTTTTTGAACTGGAACAGGGGTCAAGTGCCAAATAAAGGAGAATAATCACTTCCACTGACACCCTTACTATGCTCCTGTTAACACAGGCCAGGATTGCCTTCCTTGCTGCCAGTGGAATCCACAAGGCACTGTGGATTCATGATTAGCCTAAAACCCACCTGATCCCCCAGGTCCTGCTTTGTAACAGAGCTGCTTCCCAGGCAGTCAGTACCCAGACTCTCTTGCATATGTCTATGGTGGTCAGTAAGATTATTTTAGTAACTTGCTTGAGCTGGCTTGTCTTGGGATTCTCTGGACTTGATGTAACATCCTGCAAAATACCCGAACAAAATTTAGTCTGCTTTAATGGACTATTTTGTACCATCAGTTGAAAACAGGAACCATCCGGCATGGGGACCAAGTCTTGTGAAGATATATTTCTAATGGCAGAACCCTTTATCACTCTAGACATTTTCTGAAAATTATTGCAATCCAGCCTGACTATGAATCAGCAGTCATTAAATCTTACATTGTGAGTACAAGAGGCCAGATGATACATTTTGCCAAGGTCTCTCCAGTACTTGCTGGAATGCAATGGTTTTTTTGAGTGATGCATGTCACACACTGCACATAAAAAAACGTCTGAGCACTCCATGTGATCATACCAAGCCTCTGAAGATTTCTTTGGCTCTTCAGTTGCTTAGCTCAGATTCACAAGTGGGACACAGCGCTTCGTTCTTCAGCTTGCATGGAAATGCTGACTTGTTTAATTTAAGAATTATTGGTGGGATTTTTAGAAGGGCCTTAAGTGACTTATGAACATAAGCCCCATTGAAAGTCGAATCCTACTTTCCATAAATATCGACCATATTTCTTCTGGTAAAATGTTTCTGGCTCAAGGGCCTCCTGCCAAAAACAACCTATCTCCATTTCTAGACAACTTTCACCCTGCATTTTTGATATGAGCAGCGTCCCCATGGAGCACAGCATTGCAGGTCAGGAAATGAGCATGGAACAAAAGGAGCGTAGGAAGCACTGTCGGCTGCGTATCCGACCTGGGAGACAAGACATGGTGTGGCTGTGGCTGGGCTACGAGGGCTGCAGCCTCCCTGGGACTCCAGCCAGGAAATTGCACACAGCCTGGAGCGAGAGACCCCCATTATTTTTTTTCACCCTGACAGATGTCCTTCTCTAGCAACCTGTCACGTTAGAGAAAAATAACAGAGGTGACAAAAACTGTCAGTTGGGGAATATGGCTCTTTCTCTAGCTGGTGTCCATTGTCTGTTGCCCAGAAAATAGGTGAGCTGCCAGAGCACAGGCTGTGGGCAGTAAGAGGCTGGGGACAGTGAAGCCGGCAGCTGGAAAGCACAGGAGGAAGTAGAAAGGCCTAGGTCCTCTTCCTTTCCTCTTGCTGCTTCCTGTACTGGCCATTCAATCTAGCAGCTGATTCTTCCCCTTCCATACATGGCTTCTTAAACATTTCACTGACACTGTAGCAGGAGGTTTCCAGAGTGATTTGAATACCCAGAACAAATACCTGATCAATTCAGGTTCTTTCATCACAAACAGAAATTCAGGACAAGCAGACAAGGGGAGACTTCTAAAGGGGAAATGTTACTGTGTCATCAGTTGGAAAAGCAAGTATTTGCTAGTGTCCTTCAAGTGTTCAGGGTCTCATCAGCACAGGAATTTCACCACTGGGTTCCTGAGCTTTGGGAAGGGAGGTGTTTGCTGCAGTGTCACAGTACCTCCCATCTTTAAAAAGATGGGTATCACTTTGGAAGCACCTTTAACACTACTTCAGGTTGGATTTCTCCAATACTGAGAGAATACAAGGGGCATCTTGCTTTAAAAAAGTAAAGGTCCATGACCTGAAATGTATGTGAAGTGATAGCAAAGCTTTTGACATACAACTAATAACAAATAAAAATATCAAAACTGCCATCAGAGTGGGTAGACATAGTGTTCAGAGAGACACTAGTTAAGAAGAGGTCAGCTTTAGGGAACAGTGTAGACAATCTAGCAGCTGTGAATACAGTAGGTCACGCTCTGATCTTATTCACATTGAGGTTCTGGTTGGAGGATGCCACAAGTCCCTCTTATCTGGTGATTCAAGTCTTCTTACAGCAGATATAAGGGTGCAAGACTGAGAGAGTGAAGGGCAGATAAGCCTCAGTCATTACCTGAAGACTGAGTTTGGGTCTCCCAACCCAGAAGCCCACATATTCCTCTGGTCCTATGGAGTAGATTGACCCTATGAGATCTCTTCCCACCTTGCTAAATGCAACAGACCATTCAACAAACTAATAAGTATTGCTGAATGACACATTTCTGGTGAACATAGGCTCATTCTCTAGGGAAGAAGGAAAGGAAGACTTAAGAGAGAAATAGTGGAGAAAAAAAATACATTTTTCTTAGTTTCTATTTTATTTTTGGAGAAGCAGATGACTACATTTTTGCTGTACTGCCTTAACAGATACCAGGAGACTTTTCAAAGGTTATTTTTGGAGCCATTAGATCTCATTCTTTCCTGGAGCCCTGGCCAGGTCAACAACACTAAGAAATGACTATTTGTACTGAAGGAGCTCTGCCTCTCAACCTCTGTGTCCCCTGGAGCAGGCACAATTGCTTCAAAGAAGTCTAGCAGGGTTTGTTTTGGGGTTCAACTTGTTTCCTCGATTTCCCTTGGAAAGTGACCATGGCAATTAACAATATTAATTGAGCTGCACAGAAACTCAGCCAGAAACTTGTGCTCTCCTTCAGGGAGCAGCCACAGAGACCTTGATACCAGCTGACGTCTGTGAGGTTTAGCAGGTTGCTAAACTCAAGGACTGGTGCCAGCTCTGTACTGGGGAGACTATGCTGTCAGCTTATGGCTTGTAACAACGATGTGACGCAGCACCTTCGCGTGTATGTTCCTCCATGCCAGGCCTAGGTGCCCATGCACTCACATATGCTGCTTCAAGACTGGGTCTGATGCCCAGCCTGAGAAGTGTCTAATGTAAGTGAGAAGCACACTTGCATGAGGGATGCTAAAATCCCAGCTCTCCTGACCAAAGCACCTCTCTGACTTCTTTTGCAGCCACTGACACTGGGGAGTGCAGGAGAGGACAGGATCTCACTTTGTTTCATGTCTGAGAACTTTAGTCTTAAACCCATAACCTGAGGGAGAATATTTAAGCTGTTCTCTCTCGTGCCCTATATTTTCAATATGTAATGGGAGATTTCAGTAAGCCATTACTTTCCTTTTCCCCTCCTGTGTGACTAGTTTTCTGAAAGAGTCTGTCTATGACAGACATAGTGATAAACACAAGCAGATCCTCATCGGCTTTCTGAATGTGCAGCCCATGAACCATTTCATCATGCTGATGAAGAGTCACACAAGCAGCTTCCACCACCCTTGGTAGGAATGAAGCCCCTGGTTTTGCTGTGGTGCACACAGGCTGCTCCTTGATGGAAGCTGGAGCAATGGGACACAGGTGACACCACCTGACTGGCAGCTGTGGAAACAGATGCTCGGCTGCACACACTCAAGGGATGCCTGCTTCCATGCCATTATGAATAGTTCGCTATTAGTGGCTGGTGGGATAGGGACACCAGAAGCACTACAGTCACCGTCAGGAACTACCTTTTTTTTTTTAATTCTCTGTAGTTGCAACCTTAAGAAGTCTGGAAAAGGTTTTCCACACTAATTTTTTTATGCTTCAGCCTAGGTCCACAGTCATGAAGTAGTCTTCTGGTTCTCTCTGTTCACAGAATATCATATTGTGTTTACAGATGGCAGTGAATATTGGCTATAATCATTGAGTATGTGTAAATGTTTTAGACATAAGCAAATTCCACAGGTGGCTGAATTTTAGCAAACACCAAGACACATGTGTCTTCAGGGATTCAAGGTGCTTAATGATAGCGACTAGTTAACAAAAGTAGCTGAAGATATAAAAACAGCACTATCAACCTAAGGAAAGCAAGTGAACTCACAAAAGATGATTCTCAATGGGTTTTCAAGTTTCATATCATGCCTCCCTGGATAAAGACATCCTGATCCACATGCTGTTTTGCTAAATGGGGCACAGAAAAAGGAGGTGGATAACTTCTCTCTTCACTGGGCACTTCACACATGGTGACTGTTACTTGAATCTCAACCTGACTGATTTGAAGAGGAGTCAGCTTTCCATGCATGGGCTTTTCAAATTTCTGTGAGGAAATAACTACATTTGGGTTCACACAGCCTCTGGTTGCAGGATGCCGCCTTGCTCTACCTGCTGCACTAGTGACCCTCAGTCCCCCAGACCTGGATCCTGCAGAAGAAGGAGAAGCTCTGCTGTGTCCAAGGCCCTAAAGGTGCTATGAACCTGTACATGCAGCTGTTTTCCTGATGTCAGTGTGCTTTAATACAGAACAACCATATCTGAAAGCCCTGCCTTGTACATTCATCAGCAAACCCTGAACATTCCCCAGGTATTATGGATATTCTGCTACCAAAATCTAAGCATTGCAGAGAATCCTAACCTCCTTTTTCTTCTGGCTTCTCTCTACTCTGTACTTGTCATTTCCACACATTAGAGGCCAGAATGAGGAGTCTCTGTGGTGTTTTTAATACAACACAAGAACAGTGGTTTTCTTATTTCTAGTTCAGCCTTTGAGGGAAGATACCCTGCCATGGAATATATGCTGATCCATCTGTGAGAATGATGTGGATCTCTTTCTACAGATGTTTATACAGTGTTAGTTAATTGTAATTATTTATTGTATTCCAAAACAGCTGCAGCATGACAGAGATTTGCTAAGTGATTACTGTTCTTCAGAGATGTTGTGAGAACTGGTTTCTGAAGTATAGGTGAGACACAGCATGAATCTATTCCAAAGAGATTCTCCTGCAAAAAGTGAAAGATGAAACTGAGTTTGTTCTCAACAGCCCCATTCCAGCCTTCACTAACATTGCAGACATAGGTGTCTTTAGCGTGACATGGTAGGAGAGGAACTTCATGAAATGTGCCACACAGGGGTCAGAGAAGGGACATTTTGCACATCTTTACCTCCAGTCTCCCACTTCATCCAGCTCTGTCCTGCCTCTATGAAATGTTATTTCCTGTGGAATTGTTTTGTGGGTGCTGACAAATGCAGACCTACAGCAATGGTTTTTCCACTTGGGGAAATAGGGAAGCCTGAATTAAGTCTTCCCTGTTGATATTTGCACTGTACTATGGTTTTTTTATTTTATTTTTATGTAGCTCACAGCTCTGTTAATTCAGTCACATTTACTTCTGCTCACCCACAAGCAGTTCACCAGTATCAGCTTCTTGCTTGCTTACCATCCCTGTGTCACCATCAGGTGTATGAAGCTCATTCTTTGTTCCTTCCACATTAAAAGCACTTTGGAGGGTTTACTTCTGCTGTTCAGATCCTTACATCTTCATATAGCTGCTGCTGTATTGCTTTCATATGGGCAAAGATGTCCTTGATTATTTTATTTTATTTTTTATTTTATTTTATTTTATCTGCTAATTCCATCGCTTATCATTGTATGGATCAGGCTGGAAACTGTACTTTCATTTTCCTGGAATCATGAGGGTGTGAGAATAGCAATAGTTTGGCTAGCTGAAGGGCTCAAGCGTTCTGTCTCATACAGTCCTCTGTCCTTTATGCGCTGATTGGTGACCAATTTTGGTGACAGCTTTTGTCAGCTGCAGTGTTTTGCAGCTCATGGCCCTCCTCAGTAAGCTGGTACTTTCATATTTAATACTTCATCATTTTGTTCCATGGATTTTCCTATTGATGCTTTTTTAACCCATGTAGCCTTCTATTTTTGACTCTGTCCTGTGGTAAGGAGTTGCACAGCCTAGCCCACATTTTGGGTGAAGAAGTACCATTTTTTATTGGTGTTGAACCTGTTAGCATGTTGCTCTTCCATCAAGGTACAATTAGTGCTGTGCTCTACCACTTGTGCCTCCATAAACTAAGAAAAGAAAAAAATCCCTCCATATACTTTATTGTTTTGGAACATGTCAGTTTTTTAAGTAAAAATGAAGTGATCCATAATGAATATGATGGGAAGTGTAAATTGCAAATCACAGCTGACAATTGAATGCCTGAAAATCCGACGCTGCAATTTTTTGTCTTTCTTTACGACCTTTGAACAAATCATTGGGGGCTCACAACATCTGAAAGTGCTTAGGTGAAAGTGGCATGAAGAGGTGTGATCAAAGCCATTTTCATAGCAGACATAAAAATCATAGCATATCTGATTTAAAACAGGGTAAGCAAAACCTAACCTGCCTGCTGGAGAAGATTCCATTGAAACTAGTTTTAGCTATCATGAGGCTCAAGTAGCATGTTTGGGATGCTGGAGATTTGGATCTAAAGCAAACCCTCACCAACAGGCATTTAAATACGCTAGAGACTCTGAGTCTTGCAATGTTATGATGTTATGTATATGAAGAAAACTCACTTTAAATTATGCAGTCTGATGTTAGGATGAAGTTCAATTGCATACAAAATAGTAATTTTCATTATCAGTTAAAAAATCACCCCACATTTTAAAGAAGATGTTCATAGGCATCTAGCAATGTAGGTTAAAAGAGAAGAAAAAAACCCAACTTTTTAGCAAGGTACAAAATAATGTGTTTAGCTTCAGGCATTCTTTAAACTGCCTCTTTTCTGAGAAGGGAACACAGATGTGTGAGATTCCAGATTTAGTTCCAAGCCAGTACTCTTAATTAACTTCAAATTGTTTGAATATATAAAATCTCCAGGCAGGGATGTGGCATCCTGGGGGTGCACTGGGCTGCACCCAGGTGTCAGTTGATTCCAAGGTCCACCTACAGCACCCTAAACTACTGCAAAGGGCAAACATATTTGCCTCATCATGGCAAAATACTTTGGTGTCTGTCTGTTCTTTGGACACATAAAATAAGGCCAGAAGAGTGTTATACTGGGAGGAATGCTTGGGATAGGAAATAGGAATATTAAATCTTGAAGAGCACATGTGGCCACTTCTTTCAAATTATCCTGGGAAGCTCTGGGAGTAGGAAACTGGTACTTAGGAAAGACACAGGGAATCTGGAAGATGGAAACTGGTCCTCTCTCTCTAGGAGAAACAGTGGGCAAGGAGCAGGTAGGAAGACAGGGAGACTGGGTTTGATTGGGACAAAGGATGGATTCCAGTGATAGACAAAAATGAAACAGGAAATGTATTTTCAATTAACTGAAATTCACTTCATGTGGTCTGTTCTGTCAATGAAAAAGATTCAGAGATTCACAAGTCAAAGGGAAGTTAAAAATGCCTACCTGTGGCCCCAGATATTCCTGTCAGTGGTGGCAGGTTTTAACAACGTTCAGGGAAACAGCATCTAGTTTCTAGCTGAGCAGCCAGTGTAAAGGAAAATATTATGCTATTGCTCACTCTATTGCTGATGTCCTCCTTACCCACCCACTGGGTTTGAGGTCCTGAGGAAACTTAGGTGCATAACCATATAAGTAAGATATCTTTATCCTGCACACAGTCAGTTGCAAAGAAACCTTCTGCTTTATTGAATTTGTGAGTTTAATATGTGGGTTTTTTCGCAATCTATGCATTTGTACACACATGCATGCATACTTTTCTCCTGTATTGCACTGGTAATATACCACTGTACTGTCAATAACTTCAGGAGACTTGCTCAGAGCTAAAAGTACTGTAAATAAGTGGATAATCAAGTCTACAGCATCAGTCCCCAGTTTCTGGGCTACATGCAAGGCAACATCCCGAGGACGTATCTATGCTGAGTCCCACACTGTGAGGAGATCCCCAAGCAAGCAGTCAGAGAGCAAGCTCTCGATGGCTGTGTCAGTGTGGTATGATGCTATTAATTAGTCCAGAGTTAATTAGCCCTTGTGAGAGGCAGTGTTAACCTGGCTGTATGGCTTTGGGGACCCTGTGTAGTGTCTCTGCAAGGGATTGTGTTGTGTCATGCTTTGAGGATGTACCATCCCCTTCTGAACCAAAGCGAGATCTGCCACATTTTGCTCCTGTGTCATACATGTGGGACAGGGGACTTTGGTGTGGAGAACCATCTGGGTTCCTCAGAGGAGCAATGAGGAAGACCACAGGGTGAAAGAAAAAGTTTGTGGCAGAGGTCTGTAGAGTGGGCCTGAGTCACTGGGAGAAGTTGAGCAAGGAAAAAGCAGGTTGATTATTTTCTGTCATGGGATTAAACTGAAACAGGCTTAAAAGAAAGAAAATGAAGCACTTTTTCATACAATGCATAGTTAAGAAATCAAACTCCCTTGTGCCAGTATTTTGTGTGTGTTGGACATTTATACAGGCTCAAAAAGCTAAGTAGACAAATAACAGAAAAAAGCCATCCAAAGCTGTCAAATTTCAAGACTCACTTTAGGCTAAGTCAGTCTTCAGGCAGCAGTCACTTGAGGCCAGAAAACTATATCAAAGACAAATCACTACACTGTTGTCCTAGTCCTACATTTTTTTCCCAGTCATCTTCTGCTGGCCAGTGGTGTTGCCAGACCTGGCTCAGAGGAGTGTTAGGTCTGTCCCAGCAGATCTCTTCCCAGGTGTCACTGTGCCATATATGTAGGGTATTCTCATGGGTATTCTCCAATCTCAAAGTGGCTTTTTGTGGTTAACTTAAAATAACGTGCCTGCATTAGAAGTGTTAAGCTGGTAGGCACATCCTTGGAAGAGGAAGAGTCAGAATCATAGAATCTTAGAAAGTTTTAGGTTGGAAGGGACCTTAAAGATCATCTAGTTCCCCCCCTGTAGGGATGCAATCCACTAGATCAGGTTGCTCAGGGCCCCAAGATACGATCACAGAAAAAATAATAACACAAAATCATGTTATTTTTTCATGTAGGAGTTTACCTATACTGGCATGGCATGGCAACAACTCATGGCTTACACTGAGACAAATTATAACATAGCCCACAAAGAGTATAGAAAGAATATGCTGCTTGGATAAAATTTTAGGCCAACTCAAAGAAAATTAAGTAGTAGTAGAAATACAGTACCAAAACCAAGACACTGTGTGTCTCATTCTGTGAAAAATTCAAGTATGTGTTGCCAGAGACAGACTAGCACCAGTATTTTTGATCTTTAACAAAAGCTCTTGCTTAGTAACTTCAAATACTACAGAAGCATTGTTATTGTTTTGGTTTGACTCTTGGCAAAATGCCAACCACCTCCCAGTGCGACAGAGTTTCAGTTAAAAGTAGTGAGGGAAAAAA
>JAWWEU010000081.1:106324716-106386869 GCA_035583155.1 Acropternis orthonyx
AAGTCAGCTGATACTTGTCCCTAACCACATGACCCACAGAATTGGGGCCTAGCTAAAACTAAAACCTTAATCTGAGTATTTTGGGATTTATCAAACCCATCACAAGCATCTAGTAGCATCTAACAAGTGAAGTAAGCAGAGTCCTGGTGCTGTATGCTGAGCAGGCTGATTGATATTTGTCAGGCTTCTGAAGCTCTGCTCCATTCCTACATTCAAGGCAAGCAAATGAGAAAAGGAAATTCAGAAAAAGAAGGTGATAAGCCATTGCTCCCTCAGCAAAAGCTTGAAGGTTTTCAAATTGTCTCCTGCCTTTCTCATCCTGACAGGAATCAACCCAGAGAAACTGTATGTTTTAAAAAAATTGTGTAATTTAACAACATCATTCATATATTCAGGAGCTCCTTTGAACAACAAAGTGAGCCAGGAATCTAATGAACAAACAGCTGAATGTAACCTCTGGATAACCTTTTAATCTTCTCTATTCCACTTGAAAATCTGAAGAGGGAAACACTAGAAGACAACAGATTAAAAAAGCCTGACCAAGGGAACTACTGGCGGACAGCTAGGCATGGGTGTTTTTCTGGTTTGCAAATTTTAGCAATTAAGGAAGTGTTGAAAGATTCTGAAAACATGTTATCATTGAAAGATTCCTAGGATTTAAATGTCAGACAGAAACAGGGTAAAAGACTGGGTTTAACTGATGATAAGTCAAAAGTAAATTCAGATTTCTCCCCTCAGACAACATTAAAAATGTAATTTGTTGAATGTGAAAATGGGCAAGTCAAGTCATTCTTCTTCTGATGCCACTGACTATGAATACCAAAGCAACACATAATAACAAGGCACTGCTAAGAGGAGCTCTAAAACCCCATCTGATCCTCCATATGTTGCAAAAGAAGTAAGAGTTTCTGAAGGAGACAGAGCCTACAGTAAGCAGAAAATGCCTGAAAGACTCTGGATATGATTTTGTGGGGAGATATTACTATAAGAAGGAAAGCAGCAGAAAAAAAAGTCAGGTATTGATTAGGAAAACCTATGAATAAGGTTAAAGATTTACAAATAACCCATTAAGAAGCTAGCATTTAACCAAAACCATGGTCTTTCATTTTATGCTAGAAAACTAACTATATTGAATTAAGCCAAAAGAACAAAGGTGTTTGAAAATAAAATATGTTAAAGGATGAGTGAATCAAGATGAATCCTAAATTCATCAGGAATGATGACCTAGCCACCAAATAAAATATGGGTTCACAAATGTAATTAAGAAAATCCAAATAATCCTGCAACAATCATTAAACAATTAAAGCATGGGGAGTAATGACAGAAAAGAGGGCAGTCAAGAAAAAAGGAAACATCTAATTGTTGTTTTCTGAAAAAAAAAGTATGAGTGACTCTGAAAGGTGGACATTGCCCTGAATTAAAATCTCAGTATCCCTTCTGACTTTGAGATGCTATTGATCTCTGGTCTTATTGTCTGCAAAGGCAATTTTGCTTCCACTTATCCTCTGCCCATTATTTAAGTAAAAGGACATAATTCTATATATAGTGTTTCTATACCATGGGGCAGCATGATTTGATCTTGCCGAAGTACTTGGCAAACAAAGTGGCATAATTTTGTTACTAAACTTCTAGCCACTTTTCTAAACAAGTGTATCATTGGTCCCATAAGCAAGGATGAAGGCAGTGTGAGATCAAGCATCTAGAATGGACACAAAAATTAAACAAACCAACAAGAAAGAGATCATTGGATTAGAGACCTCTTGTATTCCAGAGCTTACTTGTTGGACACAGCCTACACAGTGGTCTGTATGGCCATAAGATTTTTAATTATGAGAGTCTTGGAGCTACTTTACACTTTAAATCTTAACACAAGCACTCCTCATTGCTCCCTGAGGTCCATGCAAAAATAATGATTTGGTACAACGCTGCTGGCAAAGTCAACAGCACCATTTCTGTAGCAGATTCTTTTCCAATACCTCAGTGATTCTTACTTGCTCTGATTTGGGCATCCAGTAGGATCACTGCCCAAGCAAATATGACATCTACAGCAGAAACAAGCATGACTACGCTTTGTTTTACACCATCTGCAGAAGTTTGCTGTTGAAAACATATGCTTAGAAAATAATGAATAAGAGAAGCATCACAAACTAGCCTGAACCACCTTGAGCCTACTTAAAATCTAGTAGTGTGCTCAAAACAAAAATACTGGCACAGAGGAAATGTGTTTTTCTGCAGAAAAGCAGAATTCTGTTGTCCCTTTGTCCTACATGTGGAATGTTCCCACTGATGTCTAGGACTAGATGAATCAGAAAAGATTCACTCTTGGAGTTTTTATTAAAAAATTGGTCTAAGGATTGGAATATTACTCTTATAGATGATTGCTTAGTACAAAAGCCATCTGTTTTGTATTTGAAAATAAATAGAGAGTGAAATATCTCAATGTATTTCATTTTACCCTTTAATAAACTGCATTTGTGTGCTTAACGTTAACCTTCCCATTCAAATGTTATTAGCTGCTAATTAAGATGTTGACATGCTGATTGTGTATCTTGCAGTAGAGATGATTTGCAGGCACTTACTAGGTGTTTATCAAACTCCAGCACAAGTATTGGTTTAACATGTGTGGCACATTTAATTTACTGTCCCAGTTCTCCACTCTTTTTTTTTTTCCCCTAATACATAATGAGCAAAACATTGCAAGTTGTCAGGAATCATCTCAGAAAAGAAGTAAAGTAAGTGACCTAGGTACTCTTGTGCAAACACTTTTTACCTCTGATTTCAATAAACCTTATTTAGAACTCTCTAAAACTACCCCAGCATACTAATAACAAAATAAACAAGCACTCTGAATTTGTCTACAACTTGCATTGACCCATAGTCAGGGACAAAAACCTCTATAGCATTAAAGGTTTGTTTCGAGCAACTTCCTTGTTACTAGCAAGGAGAGTTTAAAACAGAGAAAGGCAGTGATGATTCTGCTAGTGCAAAAGCAGTTCTGCAACACAGGGTACATTTTCACAGGACTTTTTAATATAATTTATGAATATTTGCTTGCAACATAATTGTCTTTTCTGCTGACATTTTCAAAGCAACACTGTGATTTGTTGAGTCTCCTGAGAGTCCGAGTACAAAACTGATAATTATATTAAATATACATAGACAATAAAGAGTGTGTTTACATAACTATGCCCATAAATATCTGGTTGAACAGTCATTGTTCTCAAAACCCTTTTAAGCAGCTCTCAGAGGGATCCAATTCTAATGACATGATGGTTTAAAAGATGTTGCTCAGTCTTGTTCCATATTTAATTAACTTTCCTTTTTTAAACTTGTGATGGTGGAGACAATAACAAATAGCTCTGAAAAGAGAGCAAGCTTTGAAACATGAGTGAGACCTTGTCAGGCCTTTGTGTGCCACACACAGCAGAAGATCTGCACACAAGAGTTGGTGGCCGGGGACCATCCAGCTCCTGAGGGAGCATACTGCTACAGCATTCACAGTTCACTATGACTAGTAACAACAGCAACAACAACAATAATAATTAAAAAAATTTTCTGCATGCAAATAAGGGAAGTGACACAGGGAGGGAAAATGGGTATATTAAATGGAATTAATAAAATAGGCCTAAACTTGTTTATTTTTGGTGCTGCTATAGAGCAGTGAAGCAGATACTTTAAAGAGAACGGCACATTGCCCACTAAGATGTAAAGGGCATGTGAACATTAATCGAGCATCAGTGTATGACTAAACACATTAAGCAGGGATCAAGGTAACACTCCTAAATTCATGGACAGTCTTATTCTACTGAGTCCTTCACATTGCCTCATCCTAGACAGGGCTGCTACAGTGACACAATATTCTGTTTTCACACTGAGCTATTTTTAATTGTCACCAATTATAATTCATTTACTTTTATGTGTCCTGGTTGTCACAATATTAGCATTTGTAAGTCTTTCCCTTTGCAGGTTGAGACAATCTGTTGTGACATCTCAATAAAGTGGGATTCAATCAAGGTGTGAATGAATTGTTAATCTTGTTATAAATAGAAAATGCCATATGTTGGTAAGGAAGGGATGTCTCTCTTTTTCTGTTGTTGAGGACAGTGGTAATGAAACAAAGTGAGCAGTCATGCCAGAATTACTAATAAAGTCCAGTCACTGAGACATGGAGAGGACTTCAGCTTTTCACCTGCTGTCAAGAAGGAAGGGGTAGCTATTAATGTGTCCTAAGCAGAGCTTTTGAAATACTCTTCATGGCATTCACGGCAAAGTGACTCCTAAATAAGGGAAAGAAGGGAGAACACTGGGCTTAAAGTGAACCAAAGAAATTCTGATAACCTCCATGTGAACTGAACCACCTAAAATGGATTGGAAAGCCTAACTTACAGGCAACCAGCTATGAATATGTCTCTGATGGTAAAAATTCTGGGTTTGGGTAGCTGAATGTCATAAAGGCCTAACACATGTTTATTCCTGTATCATTTTTTGTTCAGGTAAAGTGCATTTTCTTACAAATCCAGTGCTCAGATATTGTCTTGATAGATTGCTTCACTTCTGCAGTATCAATTCCATATTTATATCTGCACTAGTTCTCTGACATTTCCTAAACATAGCTCTGGCAAAAAAGCAGAAGGACTAATTGTTTTATTAAACTATCACTTAGAGTAAAACTCACATCTACTTGAAATCTTGGGAATAAAGCCAGTCTCAGAGGTAAAAGGATACCTTGTCCATCAATCTATCCACACAACCCTTGAACAGATTTATCCTTTTACATTAGGTTAAGGGCATGAGGAGGGGCTTCTCCTAGCTTTTGTTAACCCACAGCAGAGAAAGGCATGCCATAGCTGAAATGCACACACACACACAGAGCCATGTCTCTTCTTCCAACAGGCAAGATGATCTTCCCCTCCTGTTGATTTTTCTAAATGCTGTGGTAATTCCCCAAGCAATACTCAGTTCTCATTGGGAAGTTCAGATGTCTTCCATAATCTATTTAAACAGCTATTTAGGTATCACTGAGAAACCTGTTACTTTGGAAAAGGTAAGAGGATTCCAGCACTTGATAGCAGCAGCCAGCTCTCAGAAGCCACCTGGGGTTGCTTGTGGCCACAAGACCCCTCTATTCCCCTGTGCCAACCTGAAGGGACAATTGATGCATAAAGTCTTCATCACATGTGCTGCTGCTTTGTTTACTGTTGCTTTATTTACATATCTAGAAATTCAACATCTTTGTGTGTTTTGCAAGCTGTCATGACATGAGACGCTAGTAATAGGGTATGTTTTGCTTGCTAACATATTTTTGACATATTTTAGCTTTTGATTATAAGATTGCATCTTTCCCAGCTACCATCTGTCTCAACTCAGTGGCACTCTGGCATTTATAAAAACAGTAGGGTGTAATATTTCTTATATACTTGAACTCTACTAGAAACATGTTATTTTCATTCTTAACCAATATGTCACACTTTCACACATGAAGGCTGAAATGTCTTATATCCTTTAAGGTATCTGTCAAAAATAAAGAACATATCATCACATTCAATTTGGCTTAGTAATATATTAATGAGAATAAGAATGGGAATGGTTTCTGACTTATAAATACAACTGGCATTTTACAAGCCTTGTGTATTCATGCCTGAATTTATCCTTTTGTCAGCACAAATGAGATTTTCATACAAAACCTGGAAATTTCTTTCTTGTATTTAGCAAAATCTGCACAATATTTTCAAAGCTGGAGTTTCAAATATGACACATTTTTTTCTTGGAATGTCTGGTATCCAGGCACTTTCTGACTTTACTTCTTTCCTCTCTGTCCTCCCTCTGTAAGGAGTAAAATTGTGACACTCAGAAATCTGGAAATCACATTTTGTATCTACCCTGACAGCATTAGGCAGGCAGCTACAACCATTTGTACTTGTGATGTGCAGCTCTTTAAGAGCAGTGTTTCAGCAATACTGGCTTCCATGAGATAGAAGCAGCAATTCCAGCAATAAGGATAAGATACTAAAATAGCTGGAGAATGGTTTTTTTGGTCCTTTTTTGTAGGTGAGCTGAAGCAATGGGGGACAGAGGTAGGTAAGGAGAGCTTTTATCCCCTTCTTCCTTCTCTTTGAAACTGCAGGCAGTCAGGAGCCAATTCAGACTTGAGCAAAGCTGTGAGGTCTTGTGACAGCTTCCCCAGGGCCATGGTGCTAGTGAGCATCATCTGGCAGTGTGCACCACCTCCAATTCTGTGACCCATGTCAGAGGGTGAGGGATGTCAGGTTAAAAGCGCTACTGGCAGAGCTGTGGTGGCTCCCTGTCATGAGTACTAGACCCAACTCACTAAATAATATCACATAAAAATACACTGATAATTATACACAGAAGATGTGCAGTGACTCCTCTGGCAACCAACGTGTCAAATGTGCAGGTATGAAATTGTTGAGACAGACAAATAGAAGAAATGAATAAATGCAGAAAGCAGTGAATATTACCCGCAAGCACACATTGCTTTGCAGTGGACCAGCAGATCTCTTGGTACTGTTGCATTTATTTAAATGCCTACCTTTGAGAAAAGTGAGCTATTCTTACTGAGCAGTGTACAGATGCCAATACAATGGGATTCCAGATCTTGATGGTCCTTTAAGTAATACAGCAGCAGTAATTATGACGCTACTTTCCAAGGAAAAAGACAAGACACAAAGCACTCTCACACATAATGGTAAACTGAATTTATTTCCTTTTGGAAAACAATTCCAGTAATCTCCAGGTTCAGACCGCAGAGTAAACATTAATAACAGTAACATACAGGTTAGTTCAACTGATTCAAGAATTTGGCCGTGTGAAATCATTAAGGAAAGTCTTGAACACTCAAAGCTTCAAATGGTTTCCAGGAAAAAAAATTCTTTGACAAACTACATAACAACTATTGCATATATGGTAATGCTATCTGTCATATCGCAAGGCTTACAAATATATATACGGGCCTTATTCAACTGTGGGTTCCTGCTCTGTGAGAATGAGTCTCTTCATATTTTTTGCAAGAATCTTCAGCAATAAAAAATAGTCTTAGATTCATCCGTTTGTATACCAAAAGAGAGATTTCTAGACTGAAGTTTAAATGAAAGGGAGGCCAAACAGAGCTGTAGTGAAACATAGCTATTACCTTCTCCCTCCTCTTGAAAATGACATTTTTTCTTAAGCTATTTTTTCCCCCTCACACAGTATTATTATTATTTTTATCTTTCTTGAATAGGGCCCAAGTCCACTTGTCTTTATAAGACCATTTTAGTATCAGACAACATAATACATGTGCAACACTTTATATACAGGAAGTCTATCCGGTGCTCAAAAGTTCAAACACATGAACATCCAACAGTTTTGATAATACAAGTTTTATGGTACAATACAATGATTCTGAATAATATACATTAACAATGAAAGTTTCGTGCAAAGAGTAAAATGTGTTCCCTTTTTGTGCCACGAAGAATTCTCTGGAAGAGATGGGCCTTGCACTAACTGCTGTGCTGGGTCATCGTATGATTCTGTAACAAAACCAAAAGAGACAGCTTAGTCACAGGACAGGCATTTCAGTGTGAAAAAAAAGACGCAAAAACAGTTCTTCCAACATATCTTGCAAAATAACGGACTGGAAAAAGAGTATGTTCAACCCCTCCTTGTTTTAAACTAGCCAGAAGCAGCATCATTATGGAACAGAAGAGTTTTCCACAGGTGTTTCATACTGGTATTCTTTCTGTGTGCCACAAGAAGGGCAACAACACTCTCTCCAGGTAGGATCTGGGCTGACCTGTCCCAGCGAAACTGCAAACCAGGTCGGTGGCTTATGGTTTATACATTATGAAAATGAGAAGCACATTCCTCAGAAAAGACCTATGCTAACTGGCCTGTACTTCCTAGACGGTGGCACTGCTTCAAATGCATTATTCCATTAAAACCTATTTCCCCCTACATGGTGTGGCACAGTATTTTCTGGTAGGAGTCATTCTGTGCCTAGCAGAGAGCTCAGAGACTGATGAGAAAACAGGATGGACTGTCACAGCCTGCCCTTCAGTCATCAAGAACCATGGGTGTTTTTCCTCAAGTGAATGCAGAGCCTTATGTGAGGTGACAGCATGGACTTTGGAGTTTGAAATTCTCCTTTCAAATACAAGCAATCACCAAATCAAGCATCAAACAAAAGTTTCGTCTTCTTTCTTATGACCACTCAAATTGAGTTGACCACTTTTAGTAAGATGCTGTTTCGCTGCCTGTACTGGCTCACATCCTTCCAAGTCATTGAGTAAGAGCAAGGAACCTAACCAATACATGTTGTTTCCTACAATGTACACTGGATCCATGGATAACTATAAAATGTCTGTGAATGCTACTTCTCAGACAACAGGGCAGCCACTGATTAGCAATGAATTTTCCCCTTAGTAATTGAGGCCATATTTGGGCCAGTGACCCAGAGGTCAGGGGTGTCACATCCCACGATTTGCTCCCAGACCATCCAGACCCTTCACTCTGCTTTATTAAGTTAATCTGTCTTTAAACCTCCTTGGACTAACGCACTTCAGGATGAACCTGTTCCCACAAGACAGTCATGATTTACAACAAAGTGAACATCTACTGAACCATACCCTCCAGAGCCACCCATGAAAGGGCACGTGGAAACAGCCTTGGTGAAATGAATGTGAAATACAGCGTGACTGCAGACCAGCCTGAGAGTTCTCTCTCCCTTCTACCTTCTCTCTCCCTAAACTGTGCACGCACACAAATAATAGTTCATGGGACATTTGGCAAGGAAAGGATCTTACAGTAAGACTGAGGAATTTTTAATGTAGTGCCATTCTCAAGATTAAAGGAAAATGACCCAGTGACACTCAAAGATGCAATTTCCAGATGTGAACAGAAAATGATTTAATACTGATGGCAGGAATTCCAGACTGTCCAAGGCCAGAGAGTGTTAAAAAAGCAAACTCCACCACTTGATTTCATCTAGTTTCTCATCCTTCCCACAAAATCATTTCAAAGTGCTGTAAAGCAGTAACATTAGCTGCAGCCAAAAATGTTGGCTGGTCACAGGTAAGGGGTTCTGACTTAAAACCACAAAAGCAAGGAAATTAAGAGTTAAGCCTGACAGTCAGCCCTTTTGTCATCCTGTTGTGTCCATTTATTGCAGCATTTACAGCATAACACCACAGGCTTATTGGAGACCCTGCAGTACCTAGAAACAACAACAAGGACAAGTTAAATATGGGGTGAGAGCCTGAATTCTGATTTTTATTCTGCTTCTGAGCAGGTGAAGTCATACACCAATTGTTACATTGTAGACAGATATTTGGGGTGGGGGGAGTGTCTTTTGTTTCTAGTCTACTGAGAGCAAGCATGTCAGTCATGCCTATTTTTTATTTCTTTTCACTAAGTGAAAAACGCATAATCAGTAGGAGGCTGGATGAACAGTTGCATATGAAGCAGTCAAAAGGTATTTTAGAATTGCAGCTGTAACTCTCACTGCAGTGACATTTTAAAAAATAAAAAGGCCCAAATATGAAGGAGACAAAATAAAACACAGTGTAAGGAACTGACTTGCCCCTGCTCTCAGTGTCCCTGACTCTTGTGCCCTGGTGCAAAATGAGATTCTCTAGAGATAATGAAGAAATAATAGCAAAAAACCTCAAGCATTGCAGAGGAGAATGAGACAGGGCAGGATATGTATATGAGGAAATGCTTTGAACAGTTTAGGCCTTAAAAAGGCAGCTATACTTGTTGTAAACAGATAAAATGCAGTTTCCAAAGTAATTAAGACTCCCCAAACGTGAGGGACTAGGGAGAAATGACTATTTGGCTAAGTTGCAAAAAAATACGAAGTGGAAGCACTTCAGGGGTGCAACATTGACAAGACAAGCAGGCGAAGCATGGGAGGGGAGAGATAAGAAAAGGAGGAAAATTCTGTAATCCCACAGAGAGCCATATTCCACTCCACCAAAAGCCATCTATTGGAGACCCCATGTCTAAGTGACTGAAAATTGCAAACATTAATCCCAGTTATGAACTGCTGTTGTTTTTATGAGGGGTGTTGTGTTTAAAAATTTAGGGCAAAAATTCTCCTCTATTACCCACGCAGCAGATCTCGGCTCCAATAGTGCCTTTGCCTTGCGTGCGGTGAGCTCCCCGCCTCCCCGGCACTGGGAGTTCAGGCAGGCGGGGAGCGCAGAATTTGGAGCTCCCGCCGGCAGGGACGCGGCAGGGACACGGGAGCGCCGTACACCCAGGGAGAGCACAATATCACAATTGAGATCCCCCGTGCGGCTCGGAGAGCGCGGTGCCCTTCACTAAAGACACGCTAGACAAGCTCGGAACACGCCTCCTCCAGAAACTTCAACTAGTTTGCCTGAGTTTGGAGCAATTAGTACCTCCACTCGCTAAAGAGAAGTCATTTAACAAAGTACTAGAGATACCATATTCTCGCCTTCTTTACCTCCCTCAAATTTGATTGCACATAAGCACATCTGTTTAATTACGTGGTAGTCTCCCTACAAAGCAAAAATGTCAATTTCCTGCTTAGCCATGGAAAGGGGAAAATATTTTTTCTTAATATAATCTTTCCTGGACTTCAGCAACAGCTGTGTTCCCATTTCCAAGAGCTGGGATCTCATGAGGAGAAACTAGTTTGCAAACACAAATGCAATCTTTGCATGCACAAAATGGAGGAACAGTGAAGGAGGACGTGTGTGTGTCACTGCATTTGTTACTGGTATAGACACAAACTGAGCCAGCAAAATCTCCCACATCCCCGATTTTTCTGTCTCAGTGTTATCTGGAAAGCAAGTATATTATCGGGGAAAACCTGAATTCAATATATTTCACACACAAAATAAACTCTTAAAGTCATCTTCCCTGTTAGCTGAATCCAGAATCTCAACTGTTATGTGACCTGCTATAAAATTACATGCCACCACTTTTCTGGATGAAAATGCTGTTAGTGTTGAGGAGATAAAAACATGCAAAGATTTCAGGATAATACTGTGTAGAAGAATCTCCTCGGCAAACAAATATAAAAAGGTTTCTTTGCAGAAGCGCTTGAGACAAAAGAGATGATATTACTTCTTGTTGTTTGGTGCATGCCTTTGTGTTTCAGAGGGAACATGAGAAGTAATAGCCAGCAAAAAGTTCCCGCCCACAGCATCAAAATTAACCAAGAAAAAAATACCCAGAGATAGCCACAGACTCACTAGCCCATTAGAATCCTTAATGTGAACTGCGGTTACGTTCAGTTTAAATGGGACTTCTGTTTTTTATGACCAGATGAAACCAGACATGGCTGTACCTGACAAACAGTGCAAAGAGGCTGCATATGAAGAAATATAAAGATGAAATGTAGATGAATTATTTCAACAGATGGTAACAGTACCACAGCAGCATGTTATTTTTTTCTTAGTTCAAGAACACAAACATGAGTAATCAATCATCACTGATTAAGTAATTATGGTACCCTACATGTTATCACTTATCTGGAATCCTTTATCTGTGTACATTACAGACCATGTTGTATTTTTTTACATTAAAGAGAAGAAAAATGCACCCCACCGCACTGCAATACAGTTCCAGGTTGTAAAACAGAACTCTGCATTACTATCAACCTTTAAGCGCTACAATTTATTTTTTTTTTACACAAAAGCAATTGGTTTCCAACAGGCTGGATAATAAGTCTTTTGACCTGCATTCTTCTTTGACCCATTAAGGTCACCCCTGTGCTCGGGCATATAGCTGACTTAGGAAATGCCTGCAAGTCCTGCATTTCATCTCCTGCCCACTCAAAATAAAGCTTTCTTTAAATGTGTCTGTACGGGTCCCTGAAGACCAGGGAGGCATCCCTGTAGTGGGCAATGGAGGGACAGAAGCTTCTGCCTTTATTAATGAATGCAGACCATTATGAGTCTGGCTGGCTCCTGCACTGTTCCCAGAAGCATATACTGTACGTGACTTAAAATGCTAGAATATTGACACAAAGCGAGCTGGGCACCCCTAAGGAAAATTACTCCTTGGATATAATGTAGGCTCGTAACAGCTATTAGAGTACAAAATAAAACCCTCCGGGATCAAACTGACATATACCGCATTCTACCTACTCCTCAAACATTAGAAGAATTTCTTTGTGAAGGCATTCTCAAGGACAGCATTAAACTGACTTTTGTAGCAATCTGCAACAGCTTTTTGGCTTACAGCTTTTAGTACTAAATCTCTAGTTTGAATCAATATAAGTACTATATCTACCACATTAATCAATACATTTGGTTCAATACATGTTCTATTAAATTATACTTTCTAATCAAGATTTTCTGCTTCTCTTCCCTTCTTTTTATTCCAACTTCTTACCCTGTACACCACTTTTCAAACTGTCTACAGCTAAGAAGAGGATGCTGGATTTTCCAGAACGAAAGGGGAAGAAAGAAAGGCCTGTGGAAAGGCAAGCCTTGCAAAACCTAGCAGTTGCACAGTATCAACATGGTTTCCAGAACTTCAGTCCAATGCTTTGTTACTTAACTGGTCGTCATGATCTCTCACGCAGAAAGCTCTATATTGGACACTGCTGAAATACTATACCATGTGGAAAAGCAAGGGAGGAGGGAAGAGGCCTATGAAGTGGTAACACCCAAAACAAATAAATGGAACTTATTCAGACTAAACTACATGAAAAATCTCCGAAGGGGTTATTTTTACACCGTTTCTTCAGATTTGTGCTGCTTCAGTACTGTAGCACAGAGTTTCCTGACAAAGTCCCATTATACTGTGGAAGGGTTCTTTCTTGGTAAACTGTAATATGGTTATACCCAGGATTAAATCGATAAGGTACTTAGATTTGTAAGATAGTAATATTAAATACGTATTATAAATTAAAATGTAAAAATATATTATTTAGTCTAGGTCTTTGGGGATATGTGAAACACTGGGATAGACAATGTCTCCAGCCATCTGAGTGATGTATACAGTTACAGCAAATGACTTTTCCACACCTGTGTTAGATTTGGTGGAATGTGGCTATTCTTTATAAGCAGAGAATGTGAAATGCAATGTCAAAATGATAAACATGTATATTGCAGGCATGCAATGCATTTGTCACTGTCTTACAGATCAAAAACACTGCACTCATGTCCCTCTCTTATAGTCAGTTTCTTTTTCCTGTCTACATATAATCACTGTGAACCTGCGGAGAAACTGTTGCATTTTCTTTTGACATTTAACATAATCTCACTCAGCTCACAATAGTATTTTATAATGCTTTTGAAATGACACTATGTCACTATTAAAGAAAAAGGTGAAATAGCATAATAAAAGGGAAGAACAAGAATTCATAGAATTTAAAGACAGAAAACACCCATTAGGGCGTTTTCTCCACCCATCTTGCCAGTGTTGGATTATTGCCTATAGTGTAATTTCAAGTGTTTTGCCCAGTCCAATTTTAATTAGAGCTTCCAATGCTCCTCTTGGGAGACTATTTCACAGCTTCACAGACCTCAGGGTTAGTATTTTTTTCCTGATGTTCATCCCAGGAGAGGAAGAGGCTCAGCCAACACCAAATCACACATGAAACCAAATCTGCATAGTCAGGAGCTGGTTTCAGTAGAATATCTGGGCCATTTCAAAGCATCTGAAAGCAGTAAACTTACATTCAATGCCCCAAAACATTACGGCCCTAACTCGACTGTTGCTGCAAGCAATTAAGATAATTCTGTTACATGGGCTTCTAAGGCTCGGTTGTTGTATAGGTTAAAATATAGTAATAGGTGGGATTTGGGTTTCCATACTAAGGGTAATGATTTCCATAGTCTACCTTCACTGAATGAATTAATTGAAGGTTAGAGACATGCTATTCTATAAGTCCATTCTATGATTCTATAATCCTTAATTGTACTGACAGAGTATCTGTGAACACATTTCTGTATTTTCCACATAGGTGAAATACAAAAAGAGCACCTTCAGTTGAAGCTCACTGACAAATGATGAGATCATAGATTATTTTCCCTTCCAGGCCCTTCCCTTCATTTCTTAAAACAACAACCACAAACAATTAACTTTAATTCCTCTATCTGAAATGTTGGAACTCACAAGTGTTTCTGATGTGTTTCATCCCAGGAATTACAATGCTTCTGATACAGATGAATATATATCCAGATTTCAATGGTCACACTTATGCTGAGTGAATGAGGGAGCTGGAAAGGAGATGATGTCTAATAGATTTTCATAGGTGAAAAGTAAGAAGCCAAATAGGGACTCTGAGGCTCTGGAGAGAACAAAAAAAAATTCCAGGCAAAGTGTTCCTGCCAACAGCATCCCCAGTACTGTAGTGCAGCTGGCAGAACAAGAGGAATACCAGTGAATTTACAAATGCACTAAAGTAGGCATAGAGTTTCATCCAGGTCAAGTTTGATCACCAGTATAGACCTAACAAAATACAGCCTTGAAACTTCAGATTCCCAAGAAAACAAATATTTGATCTGAACTGAACCAGAGCTATTTCTACAACAAAGAAGGGGACCTAATCCCAAGAGAAGCTGCATTCTCATAAATACCATTTATGAGTGGTGAGTTGATGTTTATCAGCCTTTGAGAATCAGGTCTGTTTTCAGACATGATGGCCAATTAAATGGTCATCTGAGGACATGAGTGACTGCTGTTGACAATAATAATTTAGGAAAGTCTACATTGAATTGCAGTTATTCATATAAATTGGTTCACCTAAGCTATGTGATTTGATATTGTATTAATGTCTCTAAAACGGCATGACTGCTAATCAGATTTTACTCTTTATCATATTTAAGTAAAACTCTCAGTGTTCTGGTTCTTCTACTCAAGCATTTCCAGCTGAACCAGAGAAAATCTACCTATAAAAAAATCCCAAATCTGATAGCGCATTCTCAGGGATGCAAACTGAAAATTAAAACCAAGCCTAAACCAAACGAAAACCCACGATACCTATTTTTCTTCAGAGACTTCCAGTAAGTCACTAGTAAAATGTCAATGATTCCTTTTGGATTCATTACTATATGCAAGTACATATATCACAGAGTTGTTGTATGGAAAAGAATGACATATATTCCTGGGTACAGCAAATAAGACTTCCATCACTGTCACCAGAAGAGAACCGACACAAACACAGATGCCTGTTCACCATCCTCGCGCCTTTCTCATTATGAGCGTTGGCAGGGGGCTCCCAGTTAAGCCTCTGACATAAATCAGAGTAGATCGAAGGCTGTTTTAACCCATGGTGCCAGGCAATAGCCTCCCATAAGTCTCCCTTACCCTGTTTGTTGTTCATTGAAATGCAGTGAAACTTGTAACAACATATTTCGTTTCAGGCAAGGTGTGCCTGGCTGCATGGGCAAGGTGTGTGTATATTACCCCCATAAACAATAGGATGATGGTGATGGGGAGAGAGGGCAGTGGTTAGGACATGTTCATAGCAGTTCATCAAAATTGGGAAACCTTCCTGTTCTTTCATGAGGCAAAGAGGCTGTACTGCTAATCAGGATCCAGGCCTCAGTGTTCCTTGTAGAAAAATACGGCTTTTGTGATACTGCAAATGTTTGAAATTAATACACAAGCATCCTTCCTCAATAAGAAAATTGTTCATTAAGTGGGAATAAAAGCTGAAACAAAAAAGGCAAAAGGAGGCACTTCTGAGAAATATATAAAAAGTCTTATTACTTTAGAATATGGTTATGATTACCGTGGTATAAATTAAGAGAAACGCCTCTGAAATCAAGGGAGTTTCAAGATAGGAACAAGTAAGAAAAGAGCCAGGCCTTCAGGGTTTAAGACAAAGTGAATATTGCTCATATACTGATCGATTCTTGCACACCCTCTGCAGAGGCCACAGACAGAAGTCTTTTCACCCTGTCAGACATAGCCAGGAAAAGAGCAAGCAGAACCCAGAGCTGAACAAATCCAGATTTATGTGCAGCTATTGTACCACAGAATAACAGAGGACAACAAGCCTTGATAGGCAATGCTGCGTAATAAGATATTCAGAGATTAAGCCAGTGTTTTACAAGACACATGTTCATGGGCTAGTTGTTGCTCTGCTTTAATTTTTTTTCTTTGTTATGTTTAATTTATGCTGGTGCTTTCCAAACTACATCTGTAAACAAGTTTAACTTTGACCGATCTCTCTTTTTACATCCACAGGCAGCACTCCTACTTTGTGCTCTGATTTCAGATACCTTAAGGAAATCTGTGGAGGAGAGAGAGGTAACAAACCTAAACAACAAAAACAAAGCCCCTTGTCTGACAATATGAATTCATCTTATGTGAATACAAATTTGCCTAGCTGGAAATGAGGAACAGGCTGCTGGATCTGGAGCTACGTTATGCACAGATTCCTTTATAGGTCAAACCCAATTAAACAAACTACTTCTAAATATTTAACAGCTCCATGAAGTAATTAGTGACAAATAATGGAAGCTTAAATTGATAATTGCACAGAAACGTCCTGTTTGAAAACATAACACATTTCTTGCCCCTCCTCTTTCCCTCATACTCACTGAATCCTGATTCTTTTCAGGGATTAATCTGACAAATGAATCTGGATTTTATACATATCTATTTGGTCTGCAATGAAGTTTTCTATGGCTTGTGAAAAAGAACCTTCCAACTGTAATTTCTTCTCAAATTTTCATTCTTGGTTCTTTGTTTTAAAGCAGAGTAAGATCATGAATTGATTTCAAATCTTAAACCAACCGGCAGGTCCAGAATTTAAGCTCCTGTCCGTAGGATTCAAAAGGTCACCCAATTAAAATGGGGAAACACACAGAGCTGTGATTTATATGCAAAGGGCAACCTTTAAAACAATGATACTTTCCAGTTTTCCACAGGTGCATGTACAAGAATCCCTTTGAACAAAATTACAAGTGAAACGACAAGTTTCCTGCTACAGCCTGAAAAAAAGGTGCTGTAACTTGTCTGCACTCCTATTATACAGACAGACACATCCCACACTTGTATTGATCGCCGAGTTCACCTCCCTACCTCCTGACATAACACTGGGTATTGTGCTTACCAGGTGACATGGGGACAGCTTGGAATCTGGATTCCTCGCACATTGCCAGCTGGTGCGTGGGGCCTTGTACAACAGCACTGAGCACACTGGAATTTATGGATCAACCCGAGATTAACTCACAATGACTAGCACCATTTTTACTCAGCTAAAAGCAAACTCTGAAACAACCCAGTTTTAAAATCAGCAAACCTGCCTTTAATATGTGGAAATCATATTTGGAAGTTATCCAGCCAGTAAGCATACATACACACACGCAGTTCAGAGGATGCAGAAGTGGACTGAAGCATATTTTGGATCCTGAAATCAGGATTGCAAGTGAAAATATGTCCCCTTGTCCATGATGTGTCAATTTTAGAATGTGTAGGAAAGAAAAAGAAAAGCTATGGTGTTCTGCTAGCTTTCCTGCTCTTCTAAATGCCCCAAACTCTGTTGCACATTGGTGCATCTTTTTCCTTCAAGACAGTTTGCAAGGAAAGCCAGATAGAGCAGATTTGATGGTAACAGCCAAGGATTTCTGAGCTGATAAGCAGAGGCCCCCATGGACTTTGATCGCTGACTTCCTTCACAACTGGTTAATGTGCCAGCTCATCTTGGACATCCTACAGTCCTTATTCCTATAGCTCTTCAAAGAAGGAATAGCAAGAACTGGGACTGTGCTTATGTGGCAGGCTTGGGGGGTGTGTGTGAATTACAAATGTACTTGCTGGAAAAGAAACTAAAGACAATTTTATCCCTTTACAACTGGTCATTAGTTAAGACAATTAAGAACTCTATGTGGAAATATTTTGTTCTTAGACCAACCTCATGTGAGCTCCCCCCTTTTCAGTCCAAGACACTCCATGTTTTAAAGGTGACTTTTAGAGAGGCCAGAATGCTGTTTTGCCCTTTATAACAAAGTCACTACTTGTCTAAATTTTGTGAGGACACACATTGTAAATCAATAAATCTGGAGCATTTACTGACTTGTGGTAATAGGACAATAAATTTCATGTTTGTCATCATGGTTGTTGGTTGAAAAATGCAGAAGTCCAGATTCTCCATTGTCTTCTTGTTTTTGTTTTATTTTTTTATCATTTGCAATTGTGTAAAAGAAGTGTGAAATGTGACCACAGCTTAATGGGAGGAATTTTACTCTCACTTTCTCCTGTTTTCAGAACCTATAAAAGGGGGAAGACAGTGAAGTCCAATTCCTACAAGTTAATACTCTTCCTTCAAACAAGATGTAACTCACAAAGAAGCACCCTTTTATGCCTTTTTCCTTCCCCCCCACTCCATGAGAGATGAAGTATCCTCCTACCAAATGTCATTCTTTGAGGTTGGTCATTCCGTTTCCCGTCAGACAGCTGCCCAGTGACATGCTGCAAGTGAGACATGTCATTAGATCCTGCCTTGACCCTGTACTGGCAGTCGCAGAAATGCCTCCACTCCCCACCTCTGGCTTTAGATTGTGATGCCATGGTACTCCTGTCTCCTTGGTTATGTCCTGCTAGGGGATCCAGCCTCCTGCCACTGCTGCTTTCACCCCTCATTGCCCATTAGGACTGTTTTTTAGTGTGGCAATCTTCAGATTGAGTGAAAAGAATCACATTTACAAAGAAAATAACTGGAGACAGCACTTACGCTTTACTGTCTCTGTTTAGTGCCAAGGTGTCTGAAACAGAGAACTTTAATCCCTTTACAAAAAGATGTGCTGTAGCTATGGTAAGGCTAATCTATAACCCTCACAGTATTATATAATTTGCTACTCCAAGTTAATTTTAATTCATTACAATAAAACCCACCTAATTAAAATAACTGTTGAAAGTAAAGTATAAGCTTGAACCGAGGAACAAAAAAAAAAAAGCAGAATCTTCATTACTGGAGGGCAATTCATCATACCACAGTGCACACTTATATAAATTCAAAGGTAAGCTATAAACAAGTACCCACAGCAATAGTGCCATGCATAAAGGGACAGGCAACAGGAGGCCTGCTTTCTAATCAGCCCTCAAAGGAACCTGCCACACAGAAGTGGCACTTATTCTAATTTAAAGCTCTCATAGTTACTTTACCATGGCAAAATTTGTAAACTAATAACTTTAGTAAACAGACTGGCACTCCAAACAGAAATACAAACCCACACAACAGTTCAGGCCCACAGAGAAAACAGGTTTCCCAGAAAGGTACTGTCTTCAACAGTGAGATGAACATTTCTTTGGGGGCTGCTCTTATGGTCCCTGATGCTCAGTAACAATTCTGCACCATCCCATTACATCTGTACTGTCACTTCACTGTGGTCTGTATACTATCCTCCCCTCAAGTCTTTTTAGCATCTTAAGGCATTTTACACACCTGTATATTTGTGTTGTGGTTGGCTCAAGCAATGAAATACTTCTGGATTTGAAAGGGCCTGCTTTGAGGCTATGACTTCCCTTAAAGTGTCATTAAATAGTCAGGGTACTCTGCTTTCAAAATGTCCATTTAAAAGTGTATTTAATATTTGCAATTAAAGCTTATATTCTTTCTCATGTCTATTAGTTTGTCCTCTCAGCAACTGCTAAAAATTGCAAAAATTATACTATTCTTCATTTACATGAACATCTACATGAAATAAAAACAAAGGAAACCCAGAAAGCAATAATAAGGGCTAAGCAGAAAATCTCTGAAATACATGCAGCACAATATTTGATTTTTTTTTTTTTTATATCCTAAATCACACCACTTTGTACAAAGTTCCTTTTCAAATCAAAGCAATACTAGAGTAAAACAACTGCAGGCAAAATTCTGAGACACAATGAAGTTTGTGTCAGAATACTCATCACTTCAGGCTGACCTGTCAAAGTATCTTGGGGAACATGGTAAAAAGACAAATCTGCAAGTTTGTAAGAAACTTCTGAATGATAAAAAGTATGTGTTGCTTACAAACCACGGAATGTTTAAGCAGTGTTAACTGAGCTGTACTGATGCCTACAACAGATGTCTGTCCCTTCCTACTGCTTCTAGGCACACCTGCTCAGGCTGTGCTCCTAAGACCATTAAGAGGGAGCCAGCATTTTGAAGCTCTAAAAGAAGAAAGCAAATAAAAAGTTTGTGCTCAAATAAGTGATGTGGAGTAGAGAGATCAGAATTTAGTACTATACAGGGACATCTGCTATCAGCAGATGTCATAATTTTGATATGGGTGATGTTATCAAGATGACATTTTTGGACCTTGATAGGCAATTTCTGTCATCTGCATTTTCAGGAGATTCTCAACACCTTGCCGAATCTGACCCTGTGACCAATCCACTTCCTTGGGGTACCCAGTATGGTCTCAAGGTGCCTATTTTTACGCACTTGGAATTAAGATTTTGGATTTAAGATTTTGGCCACAGGGCCACACTTTTCCAGAAACAAATGCAATTGTCAAGACAATTTGCAAACTCACCAGAGAATAATTTCTAAGCGTTTTTGAAATACCTCTTTTCATAGAAATATTTTGCTATTAAGTTCTGCACAAGAGTTCAACATCTGCAGACTTACAATTCTGAGCTAGGTTGTGTACGTTTTCAGACGAATTCCTATATAATCACTGTATATTATTGCAAATCCATGTGGCCTAAACATTCAAATCATGGGCTACCATAGTCTTCAGTGCACGTTAAAGCATTCCTAAGACTGCCCAAACATATGCCAACTCGTAATAGCCCCATGGGATTGTTATACCAACTAAAAATCCCTGGAATTCATCAGAGTCTGAGACATGCCTGTGAGGACCAAAAGGGAGTGATACAGAACCAGCTTGCAAAATAAACAGGATTTGCTGCGTACTGAGGGAATCCTTGGCTGTCTGACTAAGGTACCTTTTATACTGGCAGGGGATGCAAATTGGAGCCTGAGGATCTGCACTTTCATTTTCAAAGCTCTTTGCAAACATCAACCACTTCACCTTCACACCATTGCTTCAAGGGAAGTAAATATGTACAGTTCCAGCATCTTCTGTTTTCTGGAGGTGCAAAGAAGCACAGGGCATTTTTACAGGCACAGTCTCTGTTCAGGCACAAAAGGGAGCTTTTGACAACCACTTCCTTTGTGGGAAATGATTTTCCAAGGCCACCGAGGGAACTGGTGGCAGAACAGGGTTTACTGGAGAGATCCTGCTATCCAGCCCGGTTCTCAATGCACCCTGCCTCCCCTGCACCACACTGAAGCAACTTGCTGAATTCCAGCCATACACTGCTTTGCTGTAGAGGACAGATTATTGCATGTCATCCTCTATAATCTCTGCTGCAAAAGGAATTCTACACGCTTCCTGAGGACCTCCCCCTTTGCTTCCCCCCACAAATGGTGGCAAGGTTAGAGACAAGTTGTTTTCTCAAGGCTGAGATTAAAAATGGCTCTGTGTTTTGCTAAACATTCCTCTGAAGCATGGGCAGCGCGTGCGTGTGTGTCTGAAAACGACCCCAGTGAAAGGAAGGCATGAGAGATGCTAAACAATGCTGTGCAAAGTTGTAGACTGTTCGGCTACAGGCCAGAAAATGAATCCAATTTTTCATTCTGTCATTATAAATATTTCAGTGCAAATGGTACTGATTTTCTGCAACTGTGGTTAAGCAAAGGGCCTCTGAGTGAATATTTAAGGGGAAAAAAAAAAAGTAGAAGAAGAGGGAAGAGGAAAAAAAAGAAAAATAAGAGGGAGGGGAAAAAATTAAGGTTAGCAACCAATTAATTGCAAACTTTCAGTGTAAAAGATTCTGGGGAAAATTCTACAGTGATGCAGTGTGTGACTTGAAGGAGGAAAAAAAACATTTACTCTGCTCTTCTTCTGACAGTTTCTCATAAAATATCTGCAGTCCATCTATCTTTTAGTACTCCAGGCTCCTCTGGAGAGCAGAAAATAGTAGTTTAAAGCTCACTTCAGTGCCAGTCTGCGGGAGATTGCTTTCCACAGGACCCCTGCTGATGGAGGCCTAGGGGAAGAGGCCCAGGAGTTATTCAATCAGTCCAAGGCTCTGGGGCGGCCGGGGCTCCTTTGAGGGCTGATTATAAAGCTGCCCTCCTGTTGCCTGCCTCCGAACAGAACGAAATGAGCAGCCTCTTGCTGAGCAGATTCTGCAAGAAGGAATTTCACCTGTCATGGAGTTTGTCAGAATTTCAAGATTTATCTTGGTGCAAAATTAATAAAATACCAACTAGGATTTCAGCCTGACTACTCAGCTGTGTCATCTCAAAGTGATCTTTCACCTAAGAAAACCTGGACACAGAGCTACTGAAATCATTCTTGCCCTACTTTTGTTCAGGAGCTTTGACAGATGCTATGACTGAATAATAAAATGATTAGCAGTGGATTTCCTGACAATTACACCCAACGTCAAGTGCTGGGTGGGTGCTACCCTCCTAATGCATGACCTTCCACCTTACTTCTATGGTTCCTAAATCTCCTTGGAATAAGCTAGGAATCTGAAATAGAAAAAGATCATTTCTGCAGTTTATAACCTGGCAGGTCCCTTATGGCAGCACATCTGTTAAGTTCATACACTGGTATTTTCCAGGTCTGGATTTGATTTATAAGTTTTAAAGGAATACAAACAACAGACTACATGAGATTACATCCAGTGAAACACTGAAAATTAATATTGCTGTGACAGTCAAGTACATGGTTTTTTAGCCATATTCTGAGTTTAATATTGTGGTAAAGTGCCATATTGATAAAGCATCATCTAAATCTCTCTGAACTGAATTCAGTTCTTTCAAAGCTGGACAATCTCACCAGTTTTCTGACAGTGCCTTACAGCAATAATAATAATAACAAATCTTCACACACTATCTGCTTAGTTAAGATTGTACTAGCTTATAGCACTTGGTCACATGAATTTCAAGTCTCGGTTAGCAAAGAAGAAATTAAGTTGCAGCCTGCAAGAGAGTTTTTCAGCTAAAAGAGGAGATCAACTTGTAGAAAATAAAATTCAGCTGATGGGTAAATAAATATTATTCAATTTACACTGCTGCTGGTTCAGGTCTTGAAACGGAGAAAGAGAGATCCACTGTACCAAAACCCAGCAAAATATGTCCAGACTGGGAAGAAAGATGTATTTGCCATCAATATCTCTTACCCTAAACTGTGGTAATTTCTCTATACTGTTAAAAGCTGGTTGCTATTTGAAGCAACAAATCTACCTTTCTGTCTATTTGCTCCCCAGCATTTTCTAACAGGAGCTTAAAACAAATGGTAACATATCCTTTACCTACCTCCTCACCCTTAAATGACAATTCAACATTAATACACATCATAAAGCCACCTTTACCAGGCAGTAGTGATCTGACAGTTTTAACACCAAGAGATCTCACAGAAATGAGAGAGAGAGAAAGCACACAAGTGAATGCACAGATGGTGGGAGGGGACACAGGGTGCTCTCAGCAGGCTACAGTAGAGATGCATTAACTCCACAGAGGGATAAGGGCTTCCCACCAGTACAGTCATGAATTATAACTGAGCATGGGAGTGAGTTCTTAGTGCCTGTCTCACAGCAAATATACTGTTCCATTTTCCTGCACAATCACCTTTCACCTTTACAGATGCAAAGTAAAGCAAAATGCACCACTAATATTTAAAAATATCACAGGTTTTTATATCTTACATAGCACCTCTCTGCACACAGGAGGTATGGGGGTGAAGCAGAGTATTCACTGACACAGAGTTTCCCCAAGCAAATTTACACACCCATGATCAGTCACTGTGTCTAGCAATTCTGCTGCAAAATGAGACTATAACAACACAGATAAACAACTAAAGCTGCACGTAGAAATATGTGTAACTCAGCAGTATTGGTTCATGAGAACTGAGTCATCTCTTTCTCTCTTCCTTTGTTAACAGGGTGGAGGACACTCAATTTCAGCTTTGAACACAAAGGAATCTCAACTTAAAAAAAATCACAAGAGCGTGCAAAAATCCACTCTTTTTCCATCCAAAATATCTCAGCCACAGATTGACAAAAGCATGGGGAAACCAACCTCAATAACAGGTAACAAAGCTAAACCTAAAAGTTGTTCCTCCTGGTTGGGGTTTTGTATCAAACAGTTCCAGTTGTGTAGCCATCTGCATAGGAGTCTTTTTGACTAATGTTTAGAATGGAGTGGCCCAGTGATCCTCTTCCCCTGTCTCCACCAAACAAAACAAAACAAAACAAAACAAAACACAACAAAACAAAACAAAACAAACAAAAACCCAAACCACAACAACAAAACCAAAAAAAAAAAAAAAAAAAACCAAAAAGAAAAAAAGGGGAAAAAAAGAAGAAAAGAATAAAAGCCACCACTTTTGAGCCAAGATCGCTGTTTACTGGAGTGTCTCTTTATGAATCACTGACCACACCTTGTTTTCCCAAACTATCTGCACCTCCTCCCTAGGGGAATTCATCCCCTCCCAACTTTCCTCCTACTCAATGAACCTATCAATGGAGAAAATTTTTTACTTTAGGCAGCTGAAAATTTGACCAATTTTAAAGGATTAATTTAGCATGCCTTTCACTTTCGTTTAAATCCTCAGTGTTCCTGTTCTAAATGACAGCAGGCAAGCACTGCTTTTACGCACTATTCATCTTGCCTACCACATCTCAGCCTTTCACACAGACGGCTGCTCTCTCTCCAACAATGGAGCCTTACTCCTTTATAGCTTGAGGGCAGAGACTCTCACTGGCTGTAGACTTGCTGCAAATATCACAATAAAGGACACAAATGTGAATTTCTCATAAAATACGGGTTTGGCTCTGGAGGTACCTTGCTTTAGAAAACTCTGTCAAGAGCAACCAATATATCTTTCTCCAAAATGCACAGCAGCCACACAATTGAAAGAACTTTTCCAAATGATCTAACATGTCAATGGAATCAGGACACTTGTGACTTTTACACTTTTCTCTACATTAGGTCTCTAATCGATATTTTAGCTTCCTTCACACTTAATATACTCAATGTTGGTTTGGCAGCATGTCTTATGGAACATTAAAAAAAAAATAAAAATCCCTGGAGCTTGAGGAGATGCTCTGTGGTGAAACAAGGTAGGGTTTGAACTACAGATCTTCAGAGGTCTCTTCAGTCCCTCTACCTATGCTTTTAGTACATCGAAAGCATTCAGGAGTGAGGATGCTGGGGTATATGGGAGCCATGGCAACCTTGTGCCAGTGCTGTGGAGGGAAGAGGGGCAGACCTCAAGCCTTAACTTTCAGTGATAACGGTGTGCCATCATCACTAGTTGGGAAATGACAGAACCAGTGGAGAGTGGAGCCAGGAATGACGAGCTTATTCACAGGGATGGAGTGAGGGGGGCCAGCAGTGGTGTAGGGGGAAGGGAGGCAGATTTGCAGAACTGGCCATGAAGCTCCTCAATACACCATAGCTGGATGCTTCATAAAGTCACACTGATGGCAGTCCCGGAGATGGCCATCTGTTGTCAGCTCTGGGCCAGATGAAAGATAATATAATGGCAGATACTGGTAGCTAACAGCAGGGCAGTTGTAGGAAGGAATGCGTCCTAGAATGAAGTGGTGGTGCTTCCTGTTTAGCACAGAAAATCAGTCATCGATATCAACTACATTAGCAAGAAATTAATGGATGGACAATTAGGAGAACAGAACTGATGTACCAGGAAAATTATTCATAAGCAAACAGAGTGCTTATTTCTTCTGCTTACTCTAGGTGTGTGTGCCAACTGACTAATGGCAAGGTGTAGGCTGAAATGTTCAGGGCACAGATGATAAAACCTCATTTTCTGCAAAGGGCAGAATTCCATTTCTAATGATAATCTGTGGGTCAGGGAATACATTTACTGCTTCCGCTGCCCTCAGTCTATGACAGGACTCCCTGATGTTCCCTGAGGTTTCTGTGAGGAGTGAGTGTAGAAATTGTCCTTTATGTAATAGTTGAACTTCCCCTTATTATTACCATGATTTATTTTTACAAGTGCCTTATCATTATTATCAGCATCACTCAGAAGAAAAAATGTTTGCCTTCCCAACACTATTATTTCTATCTTGTTTCTTTATTTGTCCTATAATCGCCTTTCTACTTCTCTTCTACTCCCTTGCCTTTTGTTCTCTTCTTTTTCTGCCTTTGTGTGCCTTTTTCTTTCTGCAGCAACTTTTGATTTGCTTCTTTAGGCTGAAATCTCACACACCTTGCAGTTCCATTTGCTAAAAAAATCAGAAATTATGATTTGAATGTTGACATGTACACATTACAGATATGTTTGAGAGTCAACACTTAAAACGACAAAGGATTAGTGGCACTTATCTTCTGATTGCCATGGTTTCGTGCTGCTTTCAGGCTGGAGACAACAAACTTCATTTAACATTTTTGCATGACACAGTCTTTGCAGGCATAAGGATTACAAACTGTACTATATTACCTGATTCTGCAAAATGTATTTATGGGGGACCATACAAGTCAATATGGAGAACAGGTCCAAAATATAGGTGTTTTTTTTGTTTTTTTTTTTTTTTTTATACTTACATTTGACAAAAAGCATCCTACCACACAAGAGCATAAAGAGGAAGTAGTCAAAATAGGGACATATATTCAAGCACATACACTTTTTGGTATAACTATCACCCTTGAAAGAGAAGGAATATGCATTGTTGCTTATTTTTGAATGAGTACTTCATAGGTGTAACTCAGTACTGAGTTTGGACAGTATATTTAGTTTTCAAACCCTTAGCATTTTACTGTTCCTTAAGTCTGAATTTCTTTTCAAGATTAAAACAATGTATTTAAAGGTAATATTCATCACTTAACTGCTACACTGTCTTTGTCAATACTGTATTTTCATCAATAATATCACTCAAGCATCTGAAAAAAGCAAACCCATAATTGTGATTCAATTGCTCCAGAAATTTAAGGAATGTTGTCTCAGAGAAATATAAGGGATGTTGTGAACACATTGTTTCGTGCTTATTTACAGGACAAAGTGCAGGAAATTTCACAGGTGGACTGTTGTATGTAGATTTACAAGTATATGAAGTATGTGGAGACAAGTAAGATGCATTAATACTAAGTTCATCTTTGACAAGCATATTTAGTGAAATCAAAATGGTCCCTGAAAACTCTGGCACTTTGGGCTTGGTGGGCTTTACAATGTGCTATAAATATTCATGAACTAATGAAGTACCCACGGGGAGTGTTTACATTTGAATAGGCCAATCAAAGGCGGGTGAACTCACAAGCTCCAAACCTGGAAATTTCTTATTTAGAAAAGAATTACCGCATGAAAACCTAATGCGGGCCGTAACACCCCCCAGTCCCCAGGAGGGAAGGGGCACTGGAAGGGAATTCAAAGTATTTTTTTTGTGTTTAAACTTTGTTTGACATTGAAGCAAAAGACTTGCAGGGGAAACACTTTGAAGGTATGTCCTTAAAGAGCTAATGCAGGAGTGCCTCCACCCTGTTTCTCTTGATTGCCTTTTTGAGAAAATTTGCAAAGAAAATAATTCTCCATTCTAGGGGAAAAAAAATCTCAAATCTCAGGAACACAAGCCTGAATTTTTAAAATCTTGAGCATGGAAAAATACTCAATGCACAAACTAGTGCACATGTATCTATTTGAAACAGAACACAGAGTCAGGATTCAGGAAAAAAGGCACTCAAACTTGCAATGCATGCAGCTCTATCTGCTTCCCTCAAAACACAAGCATAAATTACAATCCTAGTATCTCTGGAACACATATCTTTACCATCATCCTCACTCATGAGATGGAGAACACACATGATTATGTGGAGCAAGTTAGTACCCGACCTTAGAACTGAGTCCAGCTATCCTGGTTCCTAGGCATTTGCTCTGAGAAAAGCAACCCGAACGTGGCATCAGTAATTAGGCATCAAAATTGTTTTGCTGAAACCTTAAACGAGGCTATGGCTGCTCAGCACCTATGCTTTTATCAAGGTTCCCAACTCCGAGCATTTTTGACCTGATTTCCTGATGTACTCAGCACCAGCATCTTGGCCTGGCCTTAACTGCAGCTGGAGGTGCTCAGCAACCTCTCAGAAATAGGCCACCGAGTCTGAAAATGTTGGCCTAAAGCTTTGACTGCTAATTGGATTCCAGGTAGGCTTCTTTTTGAGAAGAGCTGACAAAGTTATTCCCTGCTGGCTCCTGGCCTTTGGGGCCTAGAAAGCCAGCATCTATGTTCCACTCCTCACCCTAAGTGTTTGGGGACCTAGAAATGCCAGAACTAATCTCCAGTTTCACTTTAAAAAATGTTTTGAGGCCTTTGCTTTGTGAAGAAAGCATCCTGTGGGTTTGAAAGTTTTGTCCCTGTTTTTTGTGTAGAACATAAATTATTCATGGTCTCCCTCGCTGTCATGGAGGGCTTGGGACCTACGGGATACACAGACTCAGCTACTATGGGGGCCTTGACAAAACAACCCCAGATGGAGGTAGCGGTGCCACTGCTGCTACGGCTGGTGCTATTCCCACACCAATCCCTTTCCCAGCTGGCCCCAGTAGGCCTCTGCCACAAGGAGACAACCCCAGCCCAGGTTAATTAGCAGTTTTCTCTAGTTGACCCCCAAATGAGAGAATGTAGGGTTTGAATCCCAGTTCTGCCACTGTCTCCACTAAAGGTCCCAGTCAAGTCTTTAGTTCTTGAAATAGCCTAGAGCTTGCTTAGTTCTGCTCCAGCTCAGGTCAAGGATATTTTAAAGGCCGTTTTAAAATGTTGAGATTTTTTGGGAGCATTTTACAATGCTGAGATCTTTGGAAAGTTTAACCCTTAAAGAAGTGAGGAAGAGACTTCCAAGATTAGTTTCAGCAATGCTAACACTGGAACATGAAAATGTTAAAACTGGGTATCCAGAGAAGGACTCACACAAAGCTACACAAAACTTCCCAAGACTATTCTATACTGCCTCTGCCCTGCTTTGTTTCAGTGGCTTGTACTGGGAGCTAAGAATGTTCTCCTGCTGTTTTAAGTGACATGAGTAACATCTGCTATGAGTGCTTCATTCTTTCTTTCATCCTTTCCCTGGGGAAGGAACTGTGTGTTTTGTTTTGGTACAGCTCTGTTTTTGTGGGTTGGGATTTTGGGGAAGGTTTGGAAATCTACATGCAGGTACATGTTTATATGAGAGAGGAGAGCCTTTGGCACACCTAGGTGCCTCCTGCTCTTAAAAGCATAAATTGAGGACATTCACGGTAATAATTAACTGCTGTGGAAGTCTGTTCCACACTCCCAGGCCAGTCTGTAAGAAATTTCTAGCTTCTGAGCAAACAAGCTTCAGCTCTTTGATAAAAATGCTCACAAAACAGGGCTGTCAACTACCACATTGTTACCAAATGGGAAGAACTTCTCAGGTCACCTCTGAGATGTGCCTGACCCAGTCCACTAAGAATATTAAGGATTGAGTCTTAGAGCACAACTGGACAAACATGTAGGAAGGCAGTGTAGACAGCAAGAGAGCTGGTGAATATGCTCCTGGTCTCCTTTGCTACTGAGGGCCAGGGCTGCAGCTCTCTGTATTAGCTGGAACGTCCTCCAGGCTGATGGCTTCATGCCCAGGTATTCTGTGCTGATGGAGTCCAGATGGGAAGCAGCAAGGGCGTGAATCACTGAGGCCAGGTCCCTTTTGAACAGGATGAGAAGCAACTGCTGATCCAATTATTTCTTGCCCTAGTTTTCATGTCTGTAAAGTAAGGACACTTAACTACCCTAGGTGCAACTAATTATTAGTCACAAAATGTTAAGTAAATGTTCTAATTCACCAAAAAGATATATAATTCTTGTACTGGGCAAAATGGTGCTGATAGATCATGTAGTCTTGGCTAGCATATTCAAAACTATTATCATTGACAAAACACTGAAAAAAACTGTACAACTGTTTAGCAATTCTACCCGACCTTGGTACCTCTCTGATCCAGCAACATCTGAAAAAAACTAAAATTAATTCCTTCACTCTGGATAACACCCCACAAGAGCATCTCATTCCTCCCCACAAACACCACAATAAGTTGTGTCCCTGGGAGTGCTTAAGGCCAGGCTGGACAGGGCTGTGAGCAACCCGGTCTTGTGGAAGGTGTCCCTGCCCATAGTAGGCAGTTGGAACTAGATGATCTTTAATGTCCCTTCCAACCCAAACTATTCTATGACTCTATGGAAGTAACACTAGGACTGGAATTAGAAAGGAATGGCTACTCCTCATCAGAGACAAGGGATGCCCAAACATCAGATCAAACATGTAGGCCTAAGTTCAAAGACTAAGGCAAAAGAATCAGGTGCTGGAAAATAGAATGTGGACAGGAAAAAGAAGTTTTAATAGGCACAAATTCCTTTATCATAATTTAATGAAAATTCAATACTAAGTTAAACTAGGGATAAGTTTCCTTACTTTTTTAGCAATTAAAAATTCTGTATTATGGATGGTGGATGAAGAAGACTATTTTAGTTATATTCACACTGTACAGAAAACTGCATGGTCCAGGTGTTCACTTAGAAGATTTTCAGCTTTTGGGAGAAATCTAGGCACCACATAAATACATTTACCTTGCAGCTTCGTTGCCTGATATCAAAATTTTAAAGATTGTTACAAGCCTATATCTGAAAAGCCCTTATTGTGTTAAGCATATCTGATTAAAAGCTTTCCATTCTAAAGAATAAACATTTCTAAGGACATAGTTTTTCAACTCCATTTTGTAAGTGTAAATACACCACATAGTCTTTTGAAAATGGAAGTATGAAAATTCACAACTTGGAACACTTTGAAAGCATATGCTTTTAACTGTTTCATAAGGTTTCCATTTGCTTCCTTTCTATGGAGGTAGTACCTCCAAAAATTTAAAGCTGATTCTATAGCTACGGAGCAAAAAGATGTTTAAAGAAAGTGTCAAAGGTGAGAGAAGGGTGAGCTATGGAGATGGTCTTAAAACAAAGAGCAAATTCCTGTAAAATCTCCTTATTTCAACTTAAACGTTGAGCAATACATTACAGGCTTGATTTTCGGGACTGCTCATTTACTGTCTGTTTCCACCAAAATGTGGTCGTGTGGGATTGTCTTGCATTCCTAGCAAGGATCAGAAGTAAAACAATGGAAACTTCTACCTGTCCTACCTGATTTTTGCATTGAGAAGGTGAGATGAGCATAGTATGTAGGAATTCTTATGTTCCTATAGCATACTCTTCCTGAATAGGAGTCAGAAAATGCTAAGCTAAGAATCACATTAGACTAAACACCAAGTTAAGCACCATTATAATGCATTTGTTTTCTGTATTCTTGAATTAATTCCTTTTAATTATCAGCTGTATCATACATGTGGATAGGGTTTCTTGCTATTGTATTCTGCCCTGCTCTACCTTGTCCATGTTCTCATTCTGCCTGTCCTACAACCATGGAGTGCTGGCTTCTAATCTGAGATGATTAGCACCTCCCATGCGTGGGAGAAGCACTGTAGATGCACATTTAAATTAAAAGCAAGGAACAGCTCTTGACAGAGGGAATAAATATACTGTTACTTTTCAAGCTCCAACACAAACTATGGTAATGTGAAAGGATAGAGAAGCATAACCTGGAGACCAAAGATTCCACTGCTCCAGCTGATAGATAGCCTGAAAAAAGTGATGCTTTCTAGAATAGGTTTTAAATGAGATTGGGCTGGAGATCAACGTATTTTCAGCACAAGCAGACTCAAAAGGTCAGTACCTACTGTTCTGTTTAAGTGCTCTGCTGCCCTTTCACCAGCCTGGGTAGGTAACCTGAGGTAACTCCAGCAAATAAACATAAATGGCAGGATGGTACTGCATTTTTTAAAAAAACATAATGCATTCTCAACTGGGGTGGGGCTACCCAAGTTAATTAAAATAATAAACATAATGAATTAAGTGAATAAGAAAATGAATACCTTTTCCTTTTTGCAAGTGTAGATAAGCCAGAGAGAGGCTGTATCTAAGGGTATGGAGATGTGGTCTATTAAGAGCCTCCTGCAGCATGGAACTACCAACACACTGATTGTCATTTAGTCAATGTAGAACAGAATTTATCTCTCTGCAGGAACATTGTTTTGTGCCCTTTACTAGAAAACCAGGTGCTTCAGTTATGTCGAAGTTTCAATGAACTAGACTTAGATGGAGAGAGCAGAATATTGCCCTGTCTCAGACAATAAAAAATTTTGCATGGAAAAGCATGTAGTTTTTTTAATATAATAAAAAAAGCTGAAGGCAGCTACTTGGGACTCCATGGATTTTGAAATGAAAGGATATTTTAGGGGGGATAGACTTGTAAAGAGGTGGTTGTAAATGTCACAACTACACTCTGTGTATTTTGCATCGTCATCATTCCATTACCTATCCTGCTTTTTAATTCAGTCTGAATTCTACTGTTAAAAGTAATTCCTACCTTGTGTTCATGTTTCTTTCTTTGAACAGTTATCTTTTGTATACCTGCACCTTCTCTCTTCCTGACTTTTTTATCTTTTTTTCCTTTAGGTCCATCTTCCCTAACAATCTCCCTTTCTCTTTCCAGGACCTGTTTCTGTCTCTGCTTCTCCCTACTTCCTCATTTTGATTAATCAGTGATGAACAACAGAATTTGTGAAAATCAGTAAGTCAAAAATCTTTTTTTTTCTGAAAAATCAGTTTCACCTTACTGGGAAAACATTGCAAAAAAGCTCAAATAGTATTTTGACAAAAAAAAAATCAAAGAAAATTATTAAAAAACCACAAACCCCAAAATAAGTTGGGAAAGAAAGCCATACAAAAAATCAGTTTCTGATCTTTCTTCATTCTGCTCAGTTTCTCCTTTATTTTTCCCACAAGTCCAATAGATTTCTACACAATCCAGACTCTTTTCTGAATTCAGAACTCAATCTTGCCTTTTTCTGTCCACCATTATGTATGAGTGTCTTTTTCCCTAAATGTCAATTTTTTTGTTTTCTTTTCCTTGTCTTTCTCTTCCACTTTGGGTCAGAACTTGCATGCAATACCTGGTATGGACTGTTAATGAAACAGATTTGGATCTATTAAAAATAGCAGCTTGGAGTGTTACAGGTGTACTGCAGGTATTGCAGGAGTTCCCATGACCTAGGGGTCCACTCAGAAAGAGGTAGGGAAGGCTCTCAGAAAGGCCTTTTGCATATTGTTTTCATGCAGAAAGAAATTAGGAACAAGAAAATGCAGTGCAATCAATATAAATACCAGTCTCACACACAATGAATTCATGCATGGTTTGAATGCACTGATTTCTTTTTTCTCCAATGAAATATTTCATATCATCATGCCAAACATTAATATCAGGTTCTCAGCACGTAAAACTTTCAGTAAGTGAAATACTAAATGGGCATATGTGTAAACGTCTCACTAGTCTTTTGCCCACGTTGATGAGATTAAATCCAGATCTGGTCCAATGCAAAATTAATTGCAGACACCTCAGTCAAAGGACTTAAGAGGTGGGGGCTCATGCTATAAAAAACTCCTGAAAAACTGTAAGTGCTGAAAAATCTCTTGACTCCAAAGAAAAAAAATGACATGGCAGAACTGTGTAGAAAAGGCCTTACTGTGGAAATATTTCTCCTTGCTCATCGGTATAGACCACCAAGGACCCTGAAAATTTTCTTTCTGTCCACCAATCTTAATACTTCAATACAAACTAAAATAATTTAGTAACAGTTTTCTGCAGCTGTCTCAAAGTGTAATGCTACATCAGGAATAACATACCACCACTTCTCATAGCAAGACATAGAGTGCAGAATGTTAGTATATAGCAAATAATCCCTCCATCCAAATTGTTTTCAGATAATTCAACATCTCTTTCTTTCTCTCTGTCCTTTTGTTTACTGTTAATAAACAGTATGATTACAAGTCTCTGAAAACAGCCCAGAAAAAAACAGTGTACCATTCAATCAACCCTATTTTTGTCCTTCACCAAGTTAAAAGATAAATTCTGTCTACTTCCCCCCTGCCTCCATCACTACACTCCTACTTCAGTTTAGCTTTTCCCATTTAAAGACAAAAGAACACATTTATTTTCCATTTCACAGCTTTACTAAATGTTTTATGGATATCAAACAGAAAAATAGGATGCCCATTTCTCTTGCCTAGAGAATATATCTTGAGCTGCAACAACCTACATCTCAAAAATCCAAAGATGGCTCCCAAAATTTAGGTCTGTACCAGGTGGCTTTCTGTCAGCACCTTTTTGAAGCAGCATGGGTTGAATCACTTGCAAGTTCTCTTGTCTTTCCCTCATTCCCATCCTGATGATAAGCAAGTAGCAGAGGAGGTCATGGCAAGTAAAGCTTTGAACTTGGCTGTCAAATACATAATGCTCTTATAACCCCCAGGTAATAAGTGTACCTGCAGCTCTGTTTGGAAGAAGAACTTCTGTGGACATTGTGTGCAGTCATAGATCTTGTCCTCTTGTCCATGGGCTGAGAAAATATGCTGCTGCAACTTGTTTGCTTGGACAAACACTGAAATATTAGACAAACAACAAGATTTTCACTATTTTGTATTACAAATTAAGAGTTTTTTATAAACAATCTCTCATTACCACTCAGTAATTCCAAGACATAAAATAGACTGGTGCACTCTGATTTCACCTTACCCTGTTGCGGGTACCCACGCATGTTATTTATCCACAAAGTATGATCCTTCTTCTAAAGCAAGTAAATTGAAACACATCCCTGGTTTAAGAAAAAAACCAAAACAACAAAGAAAAGAAAAGACCCTAACAGGACACTCAGTGAAGATTTCAAATATAAAGAACCTAAAAATGCCATTTCCTTTTCAGAATTATTTCTTCATGCTTACTGCACTTTGATTGAACACACACAAAACTTATTTCCTAGCAACCAATAGGTTTGGAAAGCACAGATGCCAAAGTCCTGTTTACTCTGTGTGCCTAAAGTTAAAGCTAACAAACAGCTCTGTATTTAAATGTGTTAATGCTAAAAATTATATCCCACAGCTACACTGGGGCAATGTCTATAAATGTGAAACAGAACTGCAGGTAAATTCTCTTTGGATACTTTAAGATCAACTCTGCCTACACACTGAATGCAAGGGTTTCAATAATATAAACATGTTCAATTTTAATGACTACAAAACAAGGCCCTAAGACTGTGTAACAGTTTACCTAGGAGACATACTATTAATAATTAAATTGTATATGCCAGAGGCAGTGTTTGGGTTGGCAGCACTGACTTCTGATGGATGCCTGGTGCACTGTGACCTAAAAAAGTTTGCATCTACAATATTAATCTGTATAGGCAGGGAAAGGATTTATTAAAGATGCTGGCATTTGACTCTGATTCCACTCCTAATCATTAAAATTATTCTAATTGCAAAGCAACAAAAAACATCAGAATATTGTTTTTCTGAGTCATACATTTTAATCACATTTCTCATTACCCTGGAAAAAAAAAGATCAGATTCCATTTTCCATATAAAACTTACATTGGTGATTTTTACTTCTTGTTAATATTCTAGCAAGATATGCTGAAATAATTTAATGGCATATTGCTAATAAAGCATCATTGTTTATGATTAATGTTCACTGTCTATTTACCCCATGAGCAAAAAGCAAAAAGTACTTCACACAGATTGGAATCGACTTATCTCTATACTCTTTAACACACTTTACAAGGCTGCTGGCTCAAAAATTAAAGGATTAGCTCTATCAGGGATCTTGCTCACATGGAGAAGCATCAGTGTGTACTCTTTACATATGCAAGTTTTTATGTTGCATTTACAACATTCTGACCTTGGAAATCGAAGAACCATCATTACACTTAAAAGAAATCACATCATAATGTGTAAACAAAGAAAAGAAAAAAAATTAGCACAATCAGTAATAAAACTAAAAACTCAAAATAACGTCTAACTGAAAGAATTATTGAACACAGATGCCTCACAGACAAACTGTTTATGGTGGTACTATCCAGGCTCAGACATTACTATGGCAAGCTGTGCAGTGAAGACAAACTTGGTATTTTTTTTAAATTTTATAACCCACAGAAATGTGTGAAACCTGAACACAGTGAGGTAATAATCATCACCAGTCACTGTATCTGAAAGATGAAAAATTCAAATTTAATTTGCCTCTGTAGCACTCCCTTAGATTTTATTGGGAGGGGAGCTGCCAAACAAAGAGAAGTAAAATGAAGGTATTAAAGGGTCTATTTGCTTATCAATGAAAATCCTTCACTCCCATTAATGAAGAACAGAAACCTTGAATGGCTTCCAGAATTAGCATGCCATTGATGTGAGAATACCCAAAGTATGTTTTGTCACGTTTGTGATTATCTTTGATTTTGATCTTTTAAAGCAAAATTGGGCATGCAAGCTACACATTAACACTTACATTTTAGGTTATCATTTCATGAAATGTTCTACAAAGAAGTCCTTAAAAAAATTCACAGCAACTCATTAGGCATCCTTTTAATGTGTTTTCATTTCCAACAACAGCATTTTTCTGTTGTTCATTATGGCCCAAACACTGCAGTGCTTAGCCCTACTGGGTCAAGTAATTTTCTCACTTGGGTTTTACTACTGAAAAACACCACTGACTTGGGGAGGATTATTCCACACTTGGACTTGTGTCAAGGGAGAGCAGAACTTGACTTGTGGCAAGACAGCATGGTTTGCTTTCTAAAGCACTTTACAAGGGTGTTCCTTCTCACCGCAAGCCAACAAACACAGGCATGTGGGCTTTCTTACCCGATCAGAGGAGAATGCTACTTCACAGGCTATGCCTGGGAACTGGGGCCAAGTTCTGCTTTGAATTTTTTGTTTTAGATGAAACATCTGTAGCTTTAAAATGCAAATTTATGGACAGTTTTAACCTTGGCAAGTTTGGAACACTGAAGTAATGAATGTGTTACTGTGAAAGGTAACAGGCTATCACTTCTGTAATTATAAAAAACTAAAACTTCTGATAGAAGAGCTTGAAATGCCGTTCTTACAGATGGATGCCTGACCTTCCAAGGAGCTCAGCTTTCTGAACGATTTCTAATCAATATTACTAATGAGTAAAATGGAATGTTCCCTCCTAAAACAGGCCTAATGCCAGCACACGACACATTTTTCAGCGGAGTTGTGCAAGGTTAAGCTAAGGGCATGACTGGGACAAGCCTCCTACCTGTGAAGCACACTGGACATTTGAAGGTGCCCCCCATGCCTTCAAAGCTGTGCTCTATCAGGTGGCACTGAAGTTTGGCAGGAGAGTCGAATGTCTGATTGCAGAGTTTGCATTCATGGTTCAGTCCTTCATCTGCAGGAGAAATCAAAGGAAAAGTGAAATTCACCACAGTCCTTACAAAGAGAAAGTCCAACACACTCTGTGAACTAGAGAGGCTTTTTGTTTTCCTAAGCTCAGGAAACTGAATGCCTCTCAGCACCTGAGACTTCTGAAGTGTTCTTTTAGCTGAAATGTTTCAAAATGTACAAAGCTTAACTGAGCATTAAAAACACAGATTTTCCACTTACAGTTAGCACCAAAGAGGAATGCAGAGCATTAGCCTTCAGTAGGAAATGATGACTATGACCAGAAACATCATTTCTTAGCAGAGCCACCCAGCCACAACCAAGTACATTTGCAAAACAGCACGTGAGGAGTTCAATGCCGATCACACATCATCTCATCTACCATGGGTAGGAACCCTGAATGCAGTTTCTGGCACTCTGGTCTGGCTGAGGTGGAGTTTCTTGTAACCAGCATGAGAGGGATGGGCAGTTTATACCCTCATGTCACTCACACTCTATGTTCCCAGTCCCATGGGCATACATGGAACCTTTAGCAAGCTGCAGGATTTCAAAACTCCCTTTCTGGCCATCCAGGATTTTTTCCCTCTTTATTTGCATTTCTCCTCTGAACAGCCCAGAAAAGTCCCTGCGTGCCTCCTGATGCAGCTTTCCTGTCCATGTCCTGTGGCTTTAAAACCCCTCCCGCTCCCTGCCTCTTGTTCCTCTGCTTCCTCCCATTGTCCTCCAAGGCCGGCTGGTGCCTGGCACCAGGTTCTCTTCCTGAGGGTGCTGCAGGAATCATCCACTCTGCCATGAGGGCAATCAGCGGCTGTCCTACTTAGAAACAGTTGCTAGGTAAGAAGTGGCTTCCAGCCCTGCTGCAGAGGCCTCAATTCCCACAGCGCCACTTAGAAAAGGTCCTTCTGTATGTCACCGGTGTGCTACACGAGTAGCATTGATCTCGCAGGTAAATACTGTATCTGATTATTAAAAAACAAGCGGAAATGAATCGCTGGGTGACTGGCACAGCTCCCTGCCATTTCTGGGGTGGAAAGGGGTGATTCAGGAGAGCGCTCTGCCCGTGCTGAACACCTGAACAGCAGGTTGTCAGCCTCCCTCTGGACACAGCACTGCCCGCAGTGACGAGTAGTGACTGTGATGACGGGCATCCGCAGAGGGCCATGAGAGCAGAGACAGTGTTTTGTGTCCCACACAACAATCCTTCCCACCAGTGCAAAGAGAACACATCACAGTGCTCCTGCAGCCGTGTGGGGCCACATGCCTGCTAAAAGTGACCTATCAGAATTGGAAAAAATATCAATGGTAGCCCTCAGCTTTCACTTCATGTAAGTCCAAAGGCTCAATTCAGCCTTTGTGTAAGTCATGGCATCTTTAACAAAGGGTGGGAATTAGTGGGCTAAGCCAGGTGCTGGTGGCTGTTCTGCAGGTGAGACTACTGAAAGCTACCATTGTGTGGTTTCTGTGAGCTGTCAGAGGCCTTCACAAAAAGAAGGTAAGGGACAGACAAAACCCAACAAAGCCAAAGATTTACACAAAATTGGGGTGGGTGGTGGAGTGTCTCCTTTAGAATAAAAAGGTAAAAATACAATAATTAAAAATATTTCTATCCTGACAACAGGGGAGCTCTCCCTTCATGGAACACTTCAGCTTTCATAGTGTTCATATATACGATGCCTCCATTGTCTTTCATGGTACAACTGTGTTTTACACGTAGCAACTGTGCGAGGAATGCAGGACCACATGTCAGCTCTTTAAAATAGACACACTGGCATGTGTTCACTTTTTAAACTCTCATGCTTCCTGTCAGTCTTGGTGCCACAGGTATAGAAAAACATGGATGAGCATTGTTCACATACAGACACAGTAAACTGCAGACTTCCTTGCCTTTTCTACCCAATCCTTTATTAAAGCAATGTTGAATGTTCCTGACTACCTTCACATGCTGCAGAGCTTTCAGAGGGTGTGAAATGGCAGGCCTGCTCTGAGAGTCAGCTGAAAAATGGTGGTGGTCCTGGCAATCCCATGCCCACAGACTATTGCCACTGAAGTGCCTGTCTCTGGTACATCCATGAGACAGAAGAACTTCACTCCCAGCCTGCCTGATTGGGCACCAATTTATAGCTGAATCCACTGAGGACAGCTGTCAACACAAACTCAGGCAAAGGCTCAGTCAATCTCAACTGTTTTGACACTACAGCCTCTCTGGAGAGACTAAAATATGGAGGCTGCTGAGGTACATGTCCCATCCAGCCAAACATGCTGGTAGTCAGGTACCATTGGCTGTGCAAAAGACCCCCAGGGGAAGATTAAGAGTAGGTGATACTCTCGTCTTGTAGGTGACACCTTTTGTTACTCTTCACAGATAAATTAGCAACCATTTATCAACTATATGCAAACTATTTCATTAGGAGGGAAAATTTTAGCAGATTCTCAAGCGTTTCCTGGAATTGGGGTTCCCCACCATCATGGACAAACCCTTTCAGTATGTTCTGCTTTTTCTACTGCTGAGAGGAGACAAGTATGGCCAGTGCAAGCACCCTCCAGGGGTGAAGGAAAAGATACTGTCATGCACATGCACATCTAAGAGAGATGGCTGCATCCTCCAAGGCAGGCTGTATGCTGTGTTCTCCCAACAGCAACCCACAGCTGTGGGCAAAGCTGAAGGACAACTCCTGAAAAGAGGAGGAAGATTCAATAAACCTTTTCCAAATGCCTCTTCTTTCCTGAACTTGCTAATTAATTATGAGAACTGTAAAGACTGACACGCATCATCTGAACATTTCTCCTGTATCCATATCCTTGCAGTAGTCATTACTGAATGGATGGTTCTGAAGACGCTGCAAGTCCCCACAAAGGCCAGTTATGAGCTAGAAAGCCTGTAGCGTAAAATTTCTCCATCAAACTGTTTGTGCTGATACACACAGTCAAAGCAATTAGGACAAAGAGAGTTCCATCTCAGGATCTTCCACATGTCAAGGTGAAGATAATCGATGACAATTCTCAAATCACAGAGTTACTGTTGGCAAAGTGTAAATGAACCATGCTAATCATTCTTGAGCATGGGAAAATTAAACGTGGAGTTCTTCAAACATTCCAAGGAAGAAAGACTTCCTAAAAAGAAATATTTTTATATGAAGCTACAGAAGACAGAGGAGGCTTTTTTTTTTGTGTGTGTGTGTTTCCATTACTTTAGTTGATGAGGAAAAAGTAGGAAGAAAGGCATGAACTTCTGATGTTGAAGCAAAACTTCTTTTACTGGCACAGAATTTGTACTTGTTCAAGAAGAACTGAACCCCATTAAATGCAACCCTATTGTATTTCCCACATCACTCAGATCCGAGGTGATCTCCTAATCACAAACATCAAACCCACTTTGATTACTTTATGTTGCAAATCCGATTTTCCTACAGGCTTATAAACAGGGTTTGAAAAATCCCCTCACCCACTCGCCTGGGGCAGATAGGAAACTTCCCCAGGCAAGAGACATCAATTTGTGCAGAATCTAAGCTTTCTCTTAAAAATAAAATGTTTTTAGTCTACTAGTTCTAAAGATCATATTTAAAATATGACTACATTTGTATAACTAATAGAATAATATTTTTACTTAGTCCCACTGTTCAGGGAGTTATAAACCCCTCCCTTTATACTCCTTTTCACCCATTTTTGTGCACATCACCTGCTCTGAGCTACATTCTTGGAACAAAGGGCAAGGTTCTACTCCTTGAATTTAAGAATGTGAGACTAGCATGATTTAAATTTAAAGGAGACAGATAAGGTTACAGTAGTGGCAGATGAGCCAGGAGTGCTGGGTTCCATTCCAAACTCTGATACTGACATACTCCTATCACCTTGGGCATGACAGTATGGCCCATGTTTCTCAGACCAACCATCTTTAAATAAGAGGTGCTAATTTTTAATTTCTACTTTAACAAGCTGACCTAATTAGTATCCCTTAAGACTTTTAATACAACCAAGATAGTGCAACTGGAGAAGAGTCTAGGACTATGTACTATACACAGAAGACCTAGAATCACTGCCATCTGCCTTTGAAAATGTGTAAGATAATATTTCTAGGCACACAACTGCCTGCTTGCCTGGGTCACACAGCACTGTGAAAGGATGAGGGAACAAGATTTTGTCCCTATCCTCCACTCTCCACAGAAAATTTAAAAGCATGACCAGCATTTTATCTACAACTGGCATGAGAGAGCCAGGGTGTGGCAGTTCTTGCAAAGGTGCCAGATGCGGCAAGAGGATGCAAAAGGCTCTGTTTACATGCTGATCCCTGTCTAGCTCTCCATGTTTAGCAAACAATTTGATAGAGTGCTATGGAAGTGCAAAATATAATATCATTAATAAATAAAGGGCCAGTGAAATGTCACATTTTCAGTTTTCATTTGGGATAAGTCTGAAATGGAATGGAGTGTCAGATACAGTCCAAGAGGTCCTCCCTCCCTGCAGAAAAGAGCTACAGCTCTTTGCTATTACTAAGGGGAAAAAAAAAAGTGCTGAGCAGCTTTAAAAATTTCAATCAAAATAATCTGCTCTTTGGAAAGGTGGCGGCTGACAGTAATTGGAAAATACTGTCTGACTCATTTATTAAAGTGAGATTCAGAGTCAATTGATTTAATAACCATTAGAATATTCTATTAAGGATATAATAGGTTGGCACAGCCTTATTTTTTATTAAGAGTTATAGGTAAGAAATAAGCAATGCTATGGAATTTTAGACAACTGCTGTATGGATTAAACTAAAAATATTGCCTGCAAAATAGATATAAAAGCAGCAAGTATCAGGAGGAGGAACAGGAAATTACATTACAGTGCAAATGAGTTAGCTGAATGATGAAAAAGAAATGAACCTTTCATATAAAGCCTGCACTTTTCCAAGTTCAGCTGAAAACTATACACTGCACTCTATGATGTGGTACATTGTAAAACAAGTCAGCATGTCCTTCACATTATGGGTCCAACAACTCCATAAGGAAGGTAATCACAGAAATCTACAGCACAGAACTGCTGCTTACTGTTGTCCTTACATGCTTAGGATGTGAGTTTGGACATGGTTAAGACCTTGCAACACGGATGGGGATGATTTACCCACCTCTGGTAGTCAAATGAGTTTTATGTGTGCAGAATTTCTGCATAAACAAATTACTTTCCATTTATAATCTTTATTCAGATAGTAGGAAAATGTAAACATAAATCAGTTCCAAATAAATGCATTTAATATTCATATAAATGTCTAATATTTACACAAATATTAAGTGTTTCAGTGGGGGTAGATAGATTTTAATTGAGGTGCAGCCCATTACCTCAGTGACTAACTTGATAACCAGCTATAAAAGCAAACAAAACCAGTCTTCTGCTGAGCTGATACGCATATTTGGGGATCCTCTGTCTTTGCCTCAGCTACTGATACTGCAGAGGGAGTTACCGAGCACCTTGTACAGCAGGCGAGGTGGCCCCACTTGCACCCCCACTCAAGGCAGTGCTTTGGATGACCTGGCCCAGTTTGTGATACACACTCAAGGCACAACTTGTTCATTTCAAGGGAGACCCTGACATTTCAATATACACTTTAAACAAGTGGAACCCTTTAAGCAGCCTCTAGACTGTGTGTCCCATGTTTATGCTTCTTGCTCTTCAATAAAAACAAAACTAGAGCAGCTACAAGCAAATGTTCAGTAGCTGACTTACATGCAGCTGTTAAGTCGGTAACCACTGGGGGCCCTCTTATATTGTCTGATCAACACTACAGCCATTACCGAGTACCAATTTGTAACAGTTTATAAGTAACTCTTTCTCTTAGTTACCCTCGAGATTGTCCAGAAGGGTCCTTGTGCCTTCTACTCTGAATAAATCTATAGGCAAAGGTCCAGAGATGATGATGTCCTGGTAAATCATCACGAGGCTGGGTCCATGCTTAAAAGCATCTGCTAAGAAGTAGTGTAAACTCTGCCCTCCACACACAACACAGGAATGAAATGGCCTGCAGGCCCTGTATTTTTTGTCAGGTCTAAAGCATGAACAGCTTCCACATTCAATGTTTTTTTTTGTTTTTTTTTTTTTTTTTACAAAGCAAACTGTCCTCCTAAACCAGTTTCTACTTCTTCACGTTGCTTCCACTCTTCCCTGAGTTAATTTTGCACCACACATTTATAAGCCAGAGATCTGAGGAGCAAGAAAGGAATGCCATAGATGACAGCTAACCCCTCAGCTACAACATCTCACACTGAAAACTGGGGAAGGACAAAATACAGAACACTGCAATTTCCAGAGTATACGGCGACCTGTGCTCCCCAGCTTATAGTGCTGTGCTTGTCTTCATCTTTTTAATTCTACCTGCTACACACCTACACACTCTGTGCCACTACAGACAACTCAATCCTGCTCAAAATTTGGTCTTAGGGTCCACTACAGCAAGTAGGTGTGTGACAAGTACCCTCACATGCTAAGGAACACATAACACCTCTTCCAAACCTGGAAGCTGAAATTAAACAGTGCCCGAAGTCCCCATCACCACTTTCATAATTTCTCCCTATTTGTACTAATGCTTCTGTCATTTTCAATCTCTCAAACATTATCACAACCCCACAAATGAAAAACATTATCCACCACAGTGTTAATTTTGGAAGCTGATGTGAAAAACATGGGAATATAGTGATATAGGAGCAGATATAGCAAAGGCAAAGCATACAGCTGGAAGTTGCTGCAGGAAGAAGAATACATCTGGAATTTACAGCTGTGAGAACAACCTATCATGGAAAAACAGTTTTTGTTAAAGTCCTAACTCCTAACTAACAATTAAGTCCTGGTGGGTCAGGATGGAGGATCGGACAGAAAGACAGAAGCACACCTATGTTTCTCCTGCACTATCCAGGGCAGGTCACCATGTGTTAGGAAACAGGAAGGTGGGGGAAGGAAATACCTTCCTCACTCTCTAGGCTCTGTTATCATGCACACTTTCCCTCTCATGCCACATACTACTGCTCATGTAGGCAGGTTTGCACGGTGGTCCGTGTTTGCTCTTAAAACCACTTTTAACCAAAATCATGAAGTTAGCTAAAGAAACTCAAAACATCAGGTTGCAACCTGTGCAGTGTCTTTCCCCTTGCTTTTTTCTCAGTGCAGAATGATTTCTGGGCAAGGCTGCACATGCCTGAGGAAGTTGGTGGACAAGATTCAAAGAACAATCCTAAACTCTTGAGTCACCAACAACTGTAGAATCCCAAGGGGAAAGTAGAGACCAGGCTATGACACTGCCTTGAAGGATACTGGCCAGCACCAGAAGGAAGAGGATGGGACCTGCACTGTGCTGTTGAGGCCAGGCCATGCTGACTCCCTGCAGCACTGGATAGGAAGCTTTATTCAACATGCAGGGAATAAATCCTACAACCTTCTGCAGCATATTGCTACAGCTACAGCAAAGGGTGCTGATTGATGGAGTGACAAAGAGCTGGGATCCACCTCCTCAATTAAAGCAAAAGTTCATCTCTCCAGAGCCAGATTTTGAAATTAGATCTGCTTAAGGGAAAGCCAGTCTACTGCATCTTTCATTCCACTGTATTTTTGTCTGAAGCAAGGGATGCATTTCACTTCACCAACTGTTCACTTTTTTGCTTGGTTGCACTCACTTTGGCTGCTTGTAAGTGAACTCTTCTTACCACATGTGCCTTGTATGTTCTATTAAAGCCACAGATTGTCTAGCTTCCGTGAGGCTGGATGAAAATAAAAGAAGGGCAACTGGCAGGGTCTATTTCTTAATAATTGTCATGTATTCAGTTCAAGTTAGAACGATTTAAATACAGTAAACGCCCTTTTCATCAAACAACAGTGTTTTCTGGGCAACTGGCTACCAGGAGAGAGTTCAGGAATTAAGCAACAGGATTATTCACCAACTGATGGGACATGCATAATTTGCTACTCCTTGTCTGTAACTGCACCAGAAAAAGGTATTAAAATTTGTTAAAAAAAAAAAAAAAAAAAAGCCTGTGTTGCATCACGTAGCTACATGCACTACAAGGTTACACTGCATCCTTGGAATAAAATCCCATGTGATAGAATTTATTTTGGAAACAATTTTACTATGGGATATAAAAAGAAATTTAAACCAGTAGGAATAAGCTGAGTGGTATGAGTTATTTGTAGACAGATGATCCAGCTCAACATTTACCTTTTCAAAAAGCACTTAGTGAGCACTGATTAAAAACTTGGTGACTGATCCTTCAAATGCTGGAATAACTAGCTCCGGGGAGCAGCCTCCCATCTTACTAGACTCCTGTCTAGTGGAACTAAATTCTGACAAATTGTGCAAGGTCAAGCATTCCATCCTTTCGCTGCACAGTGAGATACAGATTATTATCTGCATATTACAGACAAAGAAACCAAACTTCGGAGCTGCTAAATGTCTATTTCCACCACTCCCCGCCCCTAAATAGAGAATGAAAACTCTCTTACTAAATTTCAGTGGTTGAAGAATCAGACCCTGCTTAAACTGCCCATCATTATGAACACAGTGTTGGAATTAAGGCTGGAATTGAGTTTTTCTCTGTTGTCTTCTGTGAGCTAAGAGACTATTTCTTTTCAAGAAGAAATTTTTTTGGACCAAGTCTTTTTTAGTGAAGTTAAATTACAATTTGAATGGCTCAGAGGTTGCCTGAGCAAAGTAGATATTAATGATTTAATCAAACTGTAGCGGGGGAAACTAATAAAAGTGTCACATTTGTATTCAGAAGAATTAAGAACAGTAAAAATATGAGTAAAAACTTTCAGTTTTTAAAGCATTGTTCATTAAATTTCAATATTTTTGTTCACTGTGTAGTCTACAGTTTTTTTTCCTTGTTCTTGCTTGGAGAACCAGCTTTCTTTGCTATTTGATGTTACATGCATACTAGTAATGCCCAGTCATCTGGGACTTCTGGAACTGGTCAAAGTATATCTACTTTTAAGTTCCGCACAAATAAAACACAAATTTTTAAGGTATGAAAGGATATTTCATGTTGCATAAACTACATGCAAGCTGTTCTAAATTTAGTAGTACTGGGAAAACATCTTGCATGGAGACAATCAAATGTCAATATTAATTCTACACCACAGTGGAGTAGCAGTAGAAATTGTGTTTTGTACACAACTCTCATCAGGTATTTCTTTTGTTCTGAGTATACAGAAAGGGTCAGAGTTGCCTTCCTGCTTTTGGCATGAAGCTATTAGATGTCTGGAAGATAAAGTATCTAAATGCTAAAATGCTGTTTATCTAACCTACAAAGAATTGCCTGCTTATTCTTAAAAGATAGGGAAGAAAAAAATGGAAAAAAAGAGAGTAGGATAGGATAGGATAGGGCTCTCCTGTTATACCACGTATTTGAATCAATAGCATGAAAAAATGGGTGCATCTCATGTTTCCTAATACATCATATACTATTGATAATTTTTTTCCAAATCTGAATGCCATTATATGAGTCAAATATTATTTGGCATCTTTCTACATAGGTGAGGGACACTTTGAAATGAGCAACAATTGCCGAGATACTGGTCCAGCTCTTCAACTCATTTAGGGGTGTTTCAACTACCTCCTTTCTTTCCTCTTAACCTCCATCTCCTCACCACCATCTTTCAAAAAATCAGGGAGAAAGAAGTGGTTCAGGCTGTTAAGGCCTTCAGGTCTATGCTGATAACTGGGCACTTAATTAGATTCTTTTCACACAAGCAAAATGCTTTGACAGGCGAGATCTTGTACAGTAATGTATTAAAATGATAAAGCTCAATTTAATATAAAGAATTATTTATATTGCTCATCTGACTTAGTTTGCTGTTTTATTTAGGAAAGCATGAGAAAGCTCAGTTTTAATTTGTTCTAATCTTTCCCTATGTATCTCTTTGATTCTGCTACAAAGCAAGCAAGCAAGCAAGCAGCTTGGGGCTCACATACCAAAAAAGGACCAGACTTCATTCTACATCTACTCCACTCTCCTTCCCACTTTCTCTGCTGGTACTAAGACTTCACACTGAGCTGAACAAACAGCTGTTGGGATTTCCATATTAAAAGTTCATTGTTTGTGGATAAGAGAATAATGAGGGTCAATTAGTTATTCTTTCTCTATTTCTTACATATTTTGGGGTTAACATTTTTTCACCCCCAAATTCTAAATGTCATGTTCCAACCCTTGATCAAACCTATTTCTCACTGAGGTAAAGACACCATTTCCCACTATGCTGGCAATTGAGAACATCCCCTCCCAATCCAGTGAACTTTCATGTAGCAGAATGGCAAGGTTATGAACTTGAAAAAATAAGGAAACCGAGCAAAAGCATCAGAGTAGAAGAAATAGAGAAGAGCTGGCTGAAAAGAGATGTATCACTGATAGATAAAGATTGGTTGGGGAAGGAGCACAGAAGTACTAGAAATGTAAAGAAAATAGGGAGTAGACTGAAAAGACTGGTGGCGGAGAAGAAGTGGTAAGCAAAGACAAGACAAGGGCATGAATCCTAGCTGGAGGTCAAAAGGCACAAGAAAGTCTCGATTTAACCCTCATTTGAAATTCACTGAAGAAATGCATTCCACCATATATTTCTCCAGACAGAGCTTGGGTAATTTAGAACAGCTCCTAGGGCAATAATTATAGATACATATTTACATGCAAAACTCTGAAGCCAACAATGTTACCACTATATACTTAATAGCAATAAGCAATTAAAAAGAACAGCAGATTACAAGTATAAAGCATCAAACCAGGAAAAAATACAGGACCATTATGAGAAAAATAAAAGTGTAAGCTGCCAGGCCAGTGTACAGCCTCTCCAGATAAAAGTTACAGAGCTGGAGAAAAATGCTGCATGACATTAAATGACTATGAGATGATTAACAGCAGTAAGAAACCAAAAAACACTTGTAAGGCTCTTAGGTAATCTGAAATGTGGTATGAAAAAATGCCTGTAACAGCAAAAGTCAGGTGGCTGACCACTGTAAGACACTAGCCTTCTACTAAGACATGCTCTAGTAAATAACTTACAGGACTGGATTTGCTGGCTGAAATATTCTCCAAAAGACCCAGTTTTCATTATGTGTCCATTCATTTAAGTAAGAAGAGGTAGGAAAAAACAGAGAAACACAAGAAGAAAGGGAGAAGGACCTGGTCTGACCCTACACTTCGTGCTATGCATACATGCACAAGGTGCCTAGCAGTCACTGAAACCAAATGTATTCAAGCCATGTGCTGCAGACTGGGGAGAATGGGCTAAAACCCATTAGATTTAACTCAGTGTATGGCTGAAAGTCTGCACGGGGTTCCTCTATAGCAAGGAAAGTGAGTATTTAATTTTATTTTTTTTTTTAATGAAGACTGAGATTTTGATGCAACACTGTCATTTTGGAGGCGCAGGTTGAAAAGGAAGTACCGAACACTGTGAGACTTGCGATCAAATTGTGAAACTGTGAAACCTAATTTACCCAAATGAAATGGGGGACACAAAATTAATTCAGATAAATGAGGATTTTGAATAAGCAAGGGACTATTTTGTGCTTTTAATACACATCCTGGGACACAACCTCATTACAGATCAGGAGTGTTGTGCTGTGAGTTTGTGTCAGAGTGGAAGTGTCACTGACACAACAAATAAAACCAAAAATATCCTACTCCCTGATCGCTTATTTTGTGTTTCCATACACATGCTACACGAGCCTAAAGAATAATTAACACTGCTGAGAAGAAGCAGCAACAGTGGATGAGTCTCACTACAGCAGACCTCTCATCATAGCAGAAATACAAATGTACTAGTTATCGTAACTGTGTTATGTTAAGTAGACCTTTGCCCCACATTATTGCAAGTTAGAGGAGGGAAAAGGGAAAAGGAAGATGATATCAGCATTCTTGATTATATTTTATTTATCCACACGTACTGTTGACACAGTTGAAGAATAAGCAGAAGAATGGAAGGAGACACACAAAACACTTGCAGACACAGGTTTTTTTACATTTTGTCAGGGACAAAAAGACTGCCAGTGAAGGCAACGATCCCTTTTACAGAGCAATCTCAGACATTACTGCCCAAAAATGCAAAAGAAAACAAAAAACCTAAAAATATTTCTACAGCTATCTTGTGGAATTATAAAGATGCTGTGAGCGTCTCTGTTGTGGGCAAATTTTTAATTTCCACAATTTGACCAAGACCTGAGCAGGCTCATTTGAACTATCATTTAAATATTGTATACCCTTATTATGTAACAAAGGCTGGCTCCATAGGATTTTGTTTCCATCATCAATCTCATAATGATATTAAGAAATGAAAGTATTTGTTAACAGAATTGTACAAGATATGCATTTTACTTGCCTAGTCTTTTCTTTTTGAAAGCTGGAGGGCTATTGCTTGGAAACCCTGATGCTGTTTAAAATGAAGCATCTTCATCACAAACCTTGCAGGCAGCAAGTTTCTCTACTTGCTCCGTACATTATGCTTACTTGTCAGTTCTTCTCCAAACAAAGTGGGGAAAACAAGCACATGAGATGCAAAGATGTAAAGCAGATAGAATATATCCCCCAGCCCCTTCAATTGCCTCTTTCACCTCACTCAAGCAGGAATTTTAAATTTATTAAACCTGGAGGTGAGCAGAAGGATTTAACACTAGGCAGGTTTTAAACAACAGAAATGCAGAAGCATTATCCCTCTAGTCATATTTGAAAAAACAGAGGCATTTTGAAGTAAAAATAAAAAAAGGGCAAACTCGCTTGCTATGCGGTGCATCACCCTGACCAGCAAGAGCCCACTGTTAGATTTTGCAATGCATCTTGCTAAGTGAAGCATGCAGATTTTGATCCTGTGACAGTTTTACAAATAAGCAACATATTTTGTTGATGTTCATTTCTGTTTTATTCCTGGACTTGATAAATGACATGACAGCAGAGACGACGAAAAATTGCTGTGTTAAGTCCTTGAAAATTTTACAGCAGAAAAGGTGGGCAGCCTCTGTAGTTCAGCTGGGCACCAAAAGCCAAAGATCAGAACTGGAAATAATAGCTGATGAAGAATACCCACAGAGCAGCAAGGAAACTAAGGTGGGGCAACTGAACTGAAAGCTGTACTGGCAAGCCATCTCTCCACGCCCTTCTCTTTCCAACACTGCATGTATGTGAGTGACACACCCTTCCTCTTCCCCCAAAAGATAAAAAGACAACAAGCTGGCTATAAAGAGAAAAAAAAAACCAACTTGAAAGTGAGCTATAGCAAACAGAAAGTTGGCCAACATACCAAAATACCAGCGATTTCTCAGAAAAACCACTCTGGAGGTCTCAGTAAAAAGCGGCAACAGCAAGAAAATTCCAAATTAAAGTTGTTGCTTTCCCTTGGTTCATTATGTTGGTATGATATTACCTCATGTATAGTACATTATCTTTGAATGACATGTTCTGTGCCCTCTGTGCCTGAATCAAAACTGTCACATCATGGTAAGTCAAATATACCTGCCAAATAACAGGTATCATCATTAATTCCATGAAAGGCCCTCATGAAAGAATTGCAATGTTGCATGACTAGGGTTTCAGTGATGTCTTTTCCCAGCAGTGCAAAACAAATCAATGTTGGAAGGGAAGAGTTTGCCTACAATCCTGAATATGTGTGTTTGCCTTTGTGTTAGAGAAACAGAAGAAAGCTAGCTCACAGTGCAAGTAAAATGGTATCAAGCATGAGGGAAATATAGTATGATGCAACTCTTAGAGGATTCATGTATTAAGAAACAAATGTCACTTCTTTGGTCATTTTACCTCTGATAGTAAGAAGAGTCTCTATGGAGGGCTGACTGATTTCAGCCAGGCGAACACCAATGGAGCATAGTCTTTCACAATGGATAACAGGCTCATGTTTTACGGTGTCTTTTTTTTAAGATGCCACATGAATGATACATTCAAAGGCAGCTTGATTTCTTGAACCCTGTGACTGCCAATGGAAGCTGGATGTCCATCTGCATTTACACACCTTTGAAAAAACTAATCCACGTCTCTGCTGTGGAACTGCAGAAGCAGCTCCCTTTCCACCGCTGTGCTCCCTGCCCATGCTTGCCATTCCCCCATGTCCCCTCACTGCTTTCACCCAAATATAAATAAAAAGGAAAATTTGCTTCATTATATTTGCTTGCATTAATTGATGTTTAAAAAAGTCTGTTAAAAATAAAGCCCAGCAGTGACATTTTTCTTTGCTAAAGCACGATAGCAGCATATTACAAACACTACAAAAAGGTCCCCTGGTAGGATTGTGAAGTTCCACTCTAGCAGTAAAATGCATCTACTGTATGTTCCCTGATTTATTTATTTATTTGTTTGTTTGTTTATTGAATGTGGGATGGATCACAAATGCAGATAAAACTCCCTGGCTCAGCAGCTGGGTTGCAATACTCAATGAGAGAACTGGATGGGCACCGTGTATTTTTAGCATTTGTTTTACCCCGGTCAAATAAGTGATCCTGTTTACTGGTGGTAATGACGCTCACAGCTATTCAGTCCCAGCTTGACATTTTCCCTATGGCTGCACCTCTCTTGATTTTGCATGACTTGGGTGGTTGTGAAGGATGCAACACTTTGTGCCAGAGGTCCTTTTGACATTTTAGAACAATGTATTCATCAGGCTGCTGGTCTCCTGAGGTACAACTAGAGCAACAGAAAAACTAAGGAACGACAGAACCCAGCCCACTCACCCATTCTCCAAGAAATCTCTCCCTATGCCTGCTGACATACTGGTTTCTGGGAAAACAGTTTCAAGCCAAGTAAAAGACTGGACTGCCTTCAGGGAAGGTGAGTACAGATGCTAAATTAGGCCTGGCAGGATTGCAAAAGTGGGGAGAAATAGAAACAAAGGGGTCAATTGTTTTCATGTCCCTGGTGTTGCCTACCAGGATAAATATAGCCTCTCTTCTCTTGCCTCTCTCTGTGCTCAGGGCTTTGTAAAACGTCCTGAGTATCTGCAGAATTGGGCCCCTAATCCTGCTGCTTCCATAAGCTTTGCCAAATCCTTAATGTTCAGTTGCTTGAATATTCTTTAAAATGTATTTTTCTAGACCATCTGAAGATGTCTGAGAGCAAAGGGGATGTGGGCAGGCAAGTGGTTCTGTCTGTAACCTGTCAGAGTCTGATGGAACAAGAACAGCAGAATATACTGTCACCTGGCCTTTTTACCCATTCTCCACAGCTCACATTATATTCCAAGCGGGTGGCCCTAGCCCAGAGAACCTCTTCATGTAAGAACAAGCAGCCAGAAAAGAATGTGACTGGGAGCACTGAATAAGGCACACATATTTGTGCCCTTTTTTCTGAAACAAATAGTCACTCCAGGCAAGCATGGCAGAACTTAGGTGTCGAAGAGGACACAAAGCTGGACAAGGTAGAGCTGTGCAGGGGTCCTGACAGCATTTCTTCAAAGCATAAGAGCCCTGTGACAAAAGATAATGGGACATTGGCTGTGACTCCAGAAATAGGTGTTCAAAGCTGTGAGCATTAGAGGAGCACAGAGGCAGAGGTAAAGGAATCTCAAGAAGGGAGTGTAAGCAGAGTTGGAAAGAAATCTTTGAAAATGATTGCAAGATGCTTATACTTGATAAAGGGGTAAGAGTAACGCAAATAACTGTAAGTAGACCACATTAAGTCAGTATCCAAAAGCAGCTTGGTGGCTGCAGTTCTCTAGTCTGAGGGAAAACAACATGGTTAAAGTGAAATATGACTTGGCTTCTAATAAGAGAACTGGCTGTAGAGGTGGAAAGAAATGGAGATATCTCTGAGATGATGAGAAGGAAAAAGCAGTGGGATTTAGAGACAGGAATGGGTGGATTAACGGAGCAAAAAGGAGCCAAAAATAACAGTGGAGGAATACTGAGAGAACATTACTGACAGGTGTCTGCTAGTTATAATTATACATCTCTTCTAATGCCAGTGTTATATTAGACTCTATCTTAACAAAGATATTATTTATGTCTTTGAAGATCCTAATCAAAAAGAAGAAATACTTTCTGTCTTTTACAGGACTTAACAATCAAGCAGTGAATGAATTATGCTGCAGAGAGAGAAGCTGGAAGAGAAGCAATATGGATACATGTATAATAAAAGATACATTCATATGCATTTCAAATTCATATAAAAATGATGCTTGAACTGCTACTTAAGCAGGATTACTCCTGAAACCGTAGCCAGAACAAGTCTCTAATATCAACTTGAATGAGGAGGAGTAAGCATTTTTCCCCTGATCCAAGCCTAATGGGGCTGCATGGGAGAAGAGGAGGTGCTTTTATGCGAAGCTGGTGAGTACTTTTTTTGAAGGAGACTGCAGTCAGCTTGATTGTTGTGTTTTACCAGCAAATAACTGCAGCTACAACCAGCTACAATCAGGTTCTTAGTAATGTGTAGCTTCACAGGTAGCTATGCATGCAAAAATGAAATCCAGTCAAGGCAAGTTGAACTTTGATCCTCAACCTATCTTTTACAAAGCAGCATCGAGGGACTACGGTTTTTTCTTAGCAGCTTTCACACTGATACTATCATAACAATTAGTGCTTTTGAGACATGCTGGTGGGATTGACAGCTGGCTGATGACACAGCACAGCCTCGAGACTGCCATTAGATCACCACTATTGACAGGATATCTGCTTGCTTCTCACCAGTGAAAAGTTATTCTGTCTTTTGGCAACTGCAACTTACTCTTGAAATAGGCCTCAAAATAATCACCTTCCACAATTTTGTATTATTCACACCACAACTGTCACCAAAATGCATTTCACAAGGGGCAATCCTGATGTCTTAATGTCATCATTACGGACACCCTGCAAATATTTTTGAGATGTATTTTCTCATCAACATATGGAAAAAATTGCTGGAATAGGATTTTCATTAATCCTTTTAATTCTCACATGGAAAAGTGTGTGCACACGTACACATACACGTGCATTTGTTTCCATTTTAAATTTACAAATCTAAACAAAGTTGCAGGGAAGTATTGTAAAGACAGGTGAGATGGCTCTGCACCGGAAAGAAACTGTAGTACAGTGAGAACATTCCAGCTGAACAGCAGGAGAAGATGAACACAAGTTACCCAAGGTTAAAAACATGCAAGCCATTCTGCATGCACCAGAAAGTAAGAAACAGTTGCTTTCCCCATCTTTGTGTTTCCCAGCTGTTTGACTGTGTCCAAGAACGTACATGCAGAAAGTCTCTCCCAAGTCCTGTTTTTCTGTTCCCTCCTACAGAATCTGTGATGTTTAGAAAGGGCTAAACCTCAGCATACACTTTTTCCCTGTCTGGGAACATTGTATAGATTGCTGTCCTCTACTCAACTGCATTCTCACAAAGCATAAAAGCATGCTCTCTTTGAGCCCTCTCTCCTTCCGTGATATGAACAAGGAGGGAAGATTGACAACTGGACAGACTTTGACCATGTGACTGCTGCCTAAGATGGCCCTGAAGAAAAAGGACTTCATATACACACTGAACTTTCTGGCTTAGGAGCAACACAAACAACAGTGTTCTAAATATATATCATTCAGTTACTTATCACTTTGGGTCAGTCATGGGGAAGAGAAAATGTCTGCTGTCACACATGCCCCAAGGACTGTCACTCTTGCCACCTGCTACAAGTCCCAGCCAGTACAGAGCAGCCTGGCTGATCCCAGGTGACCCCAGCACTCCTCCCCATGCATCACTTCATAGTTCAGGGGTAAAAAAACAACCAAACTAGAGCGTGTTCTTCATGGTCAGCCTGGCTGGCATCCTTTGTATGACTTGGGATATGAAGACACTGTTAGAAGGCTAGCATACAGTTACTTATCAAGTGAGAGAAGTGTTACTTCTTTTGCAAAAGGAGCCCTAAGAGTGCCTTTGCAAGCATTTGGGGCAGGGGCTGCTTGTGACACATTTCTGTATTATCATCGCACGTTACTGTGGGGCTGGTACCGGACTCCACACAAAACTTCAATAAATTCCCTGAATGATGGTTTGGTTTTCTCTACCAGTGCAATAAAGGAAACCAAACCAAGGGCTCCTTCCTGTTGCTTCACAATGCCTCATGATCACACTGAATTCCCAATGCGTACCCAGCATCTCATACATGACTCTGACACCCTGCCAAATGAGGCTCTCTGAGAAGACTTCTGATTGAATCTCTTGCTTTCCAGGACTTCAGAACAGGGCTACCCACAATAGTAGAGCTTGGTATGTTCCATCAAAACAGTATAAAGACAAAAGCCTAAAGAAACAAAATGCTAAATCAAAACAGGCCGTGGGCAACTGGCCTCTCCCACCAATTATGGATACGAAGCACTGTTTCATGATAATGCCTTGATAGTCTTCTCCTTTCACCAAAATGAGACACTTATTTCCTTAGGGAGTGGGCAGGGAGCTAGAAAAAGGCTAATCACTTTTAAAAAGTACTAAAAAAAATTTTAAAATCTCTATCTATAGGGATAAAGAAAAGTGTAAGGCTTTCTAATTTGGAGAAAACATCTCATGGAGCACCCTAGACAGTTGCTAAGGGCCTCTGACTGATGGCTCTAGGGTCTTCTCCGTACCTTTGCTCTGCATTATGAAATGTTAATGTCCACCACATCAGGACTTGTTACATAAACATACCCTTTCTCTAACTGCTCAGCCCTGCCCATTGCAACTTCCATTCATATTATCCATTTATATTTAAATGCTGACTTGGAGCTTATACCCAGAAGCACTGACATTTTTAAACAGGAGCAACTAAACTAGGGTAAACTGCTAAATATAATTTATTGATGATAAAGAGCTTGGTTCAGATTAAATTCCAGCAATTTAATAATGAACACATTCACATCCTGCATCCGGAATATGTATATGTATGTGTTTTTCCCTCCTCATTTAACTGGGAGAAGGGGGTCTCGGAATCTGTGATTTCCTGTTGATTAGATGTGAAGCAACCACAAGCACATATTTTTGATATCTCTATTAACAGACTGTTCATGTCTAACTGCAAAACTTGGTTGCACTTCTCTCAACATCTTTGCCCAAGACAGACCAGTAAACACAATTCCTCTCTCTATAATTAGCCTTTTCTCTAAGGGCCCTGAAGTAAGTCTGCATGCCGTAGATTTAATATCCAGTGCTATATCCATATGTGCTGCCCTTGCCTGGTCCCAGAGCATATAAACTCCCCTATTAGCAGCCTTGACTGCTTAATTATGCAGATTTTTTTTGTATCCGCCTGCCTGTAAAATTACTGTGTCTAACCTTTTTTTTCTCCCTCCTCTTTGCACCATGCTGGCCATTCTAATGAAATCGGCATAGGGGAAAGGGCCTGATTTGCAGTTATGGAGACTGGATCGCACTGGCAATCTGTCCTTAGTGGGAGTTACAAAAGAAGTCAAATGCCTTCATCTGGTTCTCCCCTCTCATCCCCAAGGTGATTGAGTTCACTTCCTGATGCTTCCCAAGTTTTCCTCGGGCTGTCCAATCAGCGCATCCACCAGGGAGCCCAGCCTAGCTTGCAACAGTCTCCGTATCTAGTTACAGCCCCACCAGGGACAGTCAACTATCCACCCCCAAGCCTTCAGATGAAAACCTTTTCTAACAAGGCCGCCCAGCGCCAATGAAATAACACACATCTGCATATCCACTGGGTCCCATGTTTCTTGTGCTCATGGATTATGTATCTTGCAGCCTCTAATAAAGAAATGCAGTTCTTTGTTTAATGTTTATCTTGTGCTTGTTAAGCAAATGCTAATGTTGTATCAGAATGCTTTAGTGCTATTTGGGTTTTTGGTGATTTACTACAAGACAATCTGCTGTGAAGTAAATTTAGAGGGGAGGGGGAAGGAAAAAAAACCCACATTCAGGCTTAGAGAGGGCGAGTGAGAGAATGGTTTGACAGAGAAGGAGCAAGAGACAGAGGAAAAGGCAGAGGGAGTGAGATGGGAGAGTGAGCGCAACAGCTCCAGGTATGACTTCCCTAACCCTCGGCTGACGTGCCCACTTCATCACTAGCCAGTCCGATACCTGGAGGTACAGAATCAACCCAGTATGATTTTCAAAAGGGTTGAGATGATAACTTCCCCTTCAGTGATAAGGTAAACAGTGTCCTGAAGGGTAAACAAAAAATAAAAATGCCCCTTTTGCTGTCTGCCTTTGTGCCCTGATGGTTACACTGCTGTGTTATTCACAGACCACAGGGAAGCCCTAGATTTAATTGTTCATATCTGGCTCCACTAGAAACAGGCAAAAGAGAATATGAGGTATTCAGAACCCCCTTCTCTAAATTATTTTTGCTTCCCTCCCCACTTGAGGAGGGAAAGAGAGGAGATTTGGAAGCTGAGGAACAAATGAATGTCCTCTATTTACCCTTTGGCAAGACAGAATATAGATATCCACAGTGCTAAGAGCTCCTGTCAGTCTCTGTTCAATTCCTTCAACCCTGTTTTGAAAGGAGATGTAAGTCCTGGAGTTCTGCTTATTTTTCTTCTACAAATGAATCAGGGCCAATAAAACACAGATCTCCAAAAGGAGGAGACTTGTGTGCTAACTAGAAATGCAGCTCCCCACATGCCCCCCTTTTCATGCCACAAACATCCTTTTTAGCAATTACCCTTTGTCACAAAATAAGTTGAATTTAAGGACTGCATAAAGTAAGGTTGCACAAGGTCCCCCAGGTCAAACCAGAATTACAACTTAAAACAATTTTGTGGACAAACAATTCTACACCTTCAATGTGACAGAAGCCCAAAAGATATATCTTCTGGAATCACAAAGGTATCATGCAGTAAGGCAGTAAATTAATGTTAATTCCCTTTGCACACACATGCACTTTTGAGCATATGAATATCCCATGTATTGTTGCACTCCTGTTCTATAAGCATACCTTTTACCCTGCTATCCAAGACTGTGATAGTATATGAATGCATCAAAATGCTGCAACTGTAGATGTATACCATTACTAATTCCAGACACTCAATGTCTTCAAATCTTACACTGTTTATTCTGAAAGAGTAAACTGGCACAAGTAAGTTGTTGCTCAGTCTTCCAGACTGAGAGCAATGGACACCGAAAGTCTTCAATACAAAAGATGGAAAGTACAAGAAATGCATATGTGAGGTTTTCCACCTTCTTCCCTTTTGATGTGCCTTGATTTTCAAAAGATCATTTCAGGTAGTAAGAGGGACTCCATTTTTTGAGCCCACCCAAATCTCTAAGCTAGCTGCTGAAACTGCTGATAAAATACGCCTCTTCATAAACACCAATTGGATATTTTGATGTTATTTGTTTACAAGAAGCTGAATTCTCATTTTGAACATAAAATCTACTATCATCAAGTAGATTCGTGTAAGATCATATTTGCTCTATTAATTTAAAGTGGAGGAATCTGTCGCAGCTAGCTCAGCCCTCTAAGTGGTTTATGAACACAAGCAACCTGTACTTTTCTTCCACAGCCTTCTCCCTTCCCTGCTTTTCTTCAACCAAATGGAATAAATTTTCATCTAAGTGGTATATTTAATTTTTATGTATTTGGAGTATTACTATACAAAGCCATTGTAAGCTCCACACACTCTGCTACTGCACTGTTTAGTACTAGATACAATTCAAGGTCTTGACTGTAATCTTTTAAAGGCCCTAATGACCTCGAGTTGAGTTGCATTTGACAATTTCTCTTCACTTCCAGGCCACCAAGAAAATTGAGCTCAATAGGAACAGTAAACCTGACAGTGTTCCCATTTAAATCCCTTAGAGCAAAGGAGCCTCTCCATAAGCTAACTGTAGAAGTCAGTATCTGACCTGCTGACTTCAGCCAAATCCACACAACAGCATCATCACCATGAACTGGCTTCATGGAAACCCTGTCAGAGGCTTCATTTCCCTCCCGCAGTCTTCATCAAAGCTACCTTTGGTAATCACTACAGCTGAGAACACTGCTCAGCATAAATTAAGAAAGATGCTCAAGGACACAATGAGTCTGTGATATATATGCTTTGCCTTAAAGATTGGAAATCTTCAGCCTCCAGCCTGCATTTGATGAAGAATGGCCATTATAAATAGGAGGCTTGACCTAGTGACTAGGATTTCTGTACAGGTCACCTTACTGCAATGACAAAGTCATCTTCACTAACCAGTCTGGGTTATTCCAGTTTCCACACTGACAGAGTCTTATTATACATCACTAATGCATGTGTCCCTGATAGCCTGTAGTAGTTCACCTTGTACACGCTTCTCATCTGTGCAGTGTGATGCAGCAAACATAGAGTGGGAGATAGGAGATGCTCCTTTGTTACATGCCAACAATCCCTGTATTTTTATTTTTATTTTTTTAGAATCTGAGAGTCATACAGACATTTTATACCAGCATTTAAAAGGCATCTCTTAACAGTCAAAATTGACTGCTATGGATCTAAGCAGAACTGTGTAGGTATCAAACCATATTAGTGATGAAGATATAGCCTAAATACCCTTAAGTACCTGCACATCTATTTTGTCTTGACAGATCATATCATAGAACCATTGAAAATAGAGTTGGAAGGGACCTTAAAAGGTCACTTAGAGAATCCCCCTGCCTTAAGGCAGGATCAGCTATGCTGTACAATTTAGATGACCTCAAACTAACGAAGCAGAAAGGATGATGGCTAAAATGTCAGTGGATTAAGCCCAGTTCTGAATGTATTGATTACAAGGAAAAGAACATTTAAAATCTGCTATAACTGTGCAAGAGTCAAAGAAAACAGGTGGTTAACAAGCTGGTTAATCCAGGTTGTTTGGTTCAGGTGATGGAATCAAGTGTTTCTGACTGTGAGGAATTCTTTTCAGGATCTAGTCAGATCCAGATAGGTTTCTTGTGGCTGTGAAAACTCTACCAGAGATACAGCAGTGTTTGATAGCTACCTGTCAGAGTCAATTTGCAAGAGTCACCATGAAGTTTTGGGTAACAATCTCTAAGAATAATCGGTCTTTGCTTCTTGAATTTCAGCCTGTGATGTTTCCTGAATTTCTGGAAGTGACAAGACACACAGTAAAGCCTCAGAGTCAAATTCGAGTGTCTCCTACATAGAGAACAACTCCTCTGTCAATGTAAGATACCAGTGACCTAAAAACAGTCATTGAGGAGAGAGAGTTTGGCTCCAAAACTTGCCACCTTGGACATTTAGCTTCAATTCTGAACATTGCTGAGGAAGGATTCAGAGAGTGATTCCCTCCCCTGCCCTGGTACATCACAAAGGCCTTCAATGCAAGATTCTGCTCTGTGATCAGGGTTGTAAATGTGTGAAAAGAGAACCAGGAGACACGTAAGAAAAGCAACATGAATCCAGCAGATCCAGGTACTGGGGTAGACAGATCTGTAAATCACCATCCCTTCTGATTTGGACTGGGAAAAGAATTCTACCTAAGTATCTCATAGATACTGATGAACAGCGGAGAGACACCAGGTTTAAGCTCCACCCAAATAAACCATGATAATTCTGCACTTTTAAGTAATATGAAAAAATATGTGGAAATTCATTGGCCAAACTATTATTAAGGCTTATTTTCTAAGACTGTTTATTTGGAGAACAATTGTCTTTTATTAGCTATTAGGAACAGTGACTACTAAGAGCTCTTCTCACCGCTTTTTCTTACCAGGAAGACTTCTATTTTCACAAGCATATGAGCTGGTCGAGATGCTATCTGCCTTTGCCTTTGGAGGTAAGATATTTGCCCCTAGGGGGCTTTCACTGTAGGACCACACAGTAACTGTAGGTACTGTAGACTGTAATCCTTGAAGCATTACAGTGTCTGTCTCCTGATTTCTAGGTAAAATTAAACCTGTTGATTTTAAATTTTAAAGCCCTAGCTGGTCTGAGTTGAGAGACAGCATTTTTCTTTATAGGAAAAGTGACAACTGTTGTCAGAAATGCTCAACTCACCAGCGCTATTGTGGCACAACCAGGCAAACGCTAATGCCAGGAGGGATTTGTAGATTTAGACTTTATTATCCAAAAGAGTTCAACTACACTGGTATCTGGAAACGGCCTTTCACAAGAGGCTGATAGGCAATTAGAGGGGTTCATGTGGAAGAGTCTGTAGGACAAGCCTCAGACTGGGTAACATTCTGTAACTGGGAAAGATTTATGTGGCATTGTTAAAGATTTAGTAAAGTCTGTTCTACTTCTGTGCCATGACACATGATGGCAGCACAAAATCTGTTAATTAAAATAAAAATAGTTATGTTAAGCTTCAGAATGGTGGAACAGCTTAGTAGGAAGGCACCCTCCTTTACCCACTTTACTCACATTTACAGCACTGAGGTATCAGCAGATTGCACAACAAGATTGACTGATCATCTTCAACCCTCAGGTACGTGTTACCACAACTCAGAAGTGTAAAAGCTAGTTAATGATGGTGTTGGAACCCCACTGGTCATGCGGACAGCTTCAGAAATGATGAGACAATATGTATCAGCAACATTTGTAATAGTATCAATGGCTATGTGTATGTATTTGTGAAGGTGTCTCCTCTGGTGGTCCCAGTTGTTGGCAGATTCTTGGAGTACCTGAATGGGATGGATGATTTTTGGAGTGGGCTGTTGTGTGGTAGGAGCAATGACAGTTATGAAGTGATATTGGGTGGTCACCACAGATGTTCCATAGGGAGAAATGAGAACACCTGCAAACCCTATGCTACAATGTTGGAAGAAGATTTTTCTGATGGTACATTACAGCAGATGCAACCTCTTTCAGCTGTACAAGAAATGTCAGAAAAAGGCAATCAACACTGTGATAGTTCTTTTGTGTTTAGTTGAAAATTAAAAAAACAAAACAAAAAAAAGACTACAAGCTCAATGCATTATTTGAACTCCTTTCAGTCCTAAACTACCTGTTCTCCCAGGCCTTTTTCTTCAGGTCTCTGATGGGTCAGATATGGGAGTTTTTTAAAAATTTTAAGTCCCTATCAAATAAGCTCCACGGG
>JAWWEU010000081.1:106386881-106414381 GCA_035583155.1 Acropternis orthonyx
AACCCCCCCCCCCCCCCCCCCCCCCCCCCCCCCTTTCTTCTCAAAGCTAATACTGGGGTTGAGGGCCAAACAATATAATGATGCAGTATTACTTGCATTATTCCTGAAGCTTTGACAAGCCCACATTTGGTAATTAACATGAGAATGCCCCCTTGGGCCACTCTCCTGTTAGCTAAAATATCTTATAAATTACTGTAATAAAAGGAAAAAGTGAACACACTGCCTGTCAATGTTTCAACTTATCTAGCAAAAAGAGGAGACAATGCCATGATCTGGAAACACGCGCACGCCAAATGGATGCATAAATTATGCTGTCTATGCCCATCTGAACCAGTCACCTGTCTGTCAGGGAAAAATACACACATAATAGTGTGCAGGAAAAGAGAAGTGCATTACAGTTTATGTCATATTTCTGTGGATATGAAACAGCATCTCTCATAGTCCACAGAGGTACTTCTGGCCCATTACCAGACAGAACAAACTGGTAATTTTTGTTGAGTAGAAGTGGTCACCAATGTAGTGTGTCAGATGGCAGGATTCACCTCTTAGACTTGTTCTGTTAGAGATTGTGTTCATGGGGTTGCCTGTACTTGGTGCCATTGGAAATCCTGTTCCAAATAATCTGAATGCCCTTATCTACCATCAATTTTGCAAATACACATCTCTGTGCTTTGAACTCAAGAGACTGACAGCCCAACAGCTAGACTTACATGGCAATTTCTGCTGTCCTGTCATCTGTGGTATAATATCATCCTGCAGCAAACATAAAAATCCACTAACATCAAATGTATTCAAAACTGGGCACAAATGTAAACCATGCAAACGCACCCTGTATATCCCAGTGCAGCAGGCTGAATGCCCTTATACAACCTGTTCAAAATAATGGAATTTGACATGAAAGAAAGTGCCTTGTATAATACTTCCTGGCAGGTACAATATTTTCCTTTATTTATGAATGCAGGTGCTGGCAAAAAAAATAGAAATGAGTGACAGTTTTTTCCTTAGAAATATATTTTATGGTTTTTTCTCTTCTGATTTCAAGACTCTTAATGCAGAAGAGCAGAGAAACTGAGGGGAGAAAAAAGCATGTGCTTTATAAAGGGCTCCTTAAATCTGTGTATAGGGTTGCAAGAGTGGAAGTACAGAAGAGGAAAACACTAGACAAACTTACAAAGAACTTACATGATCACTTAAAGGGTTTACTTCTTTCCAAAAGAAAACATTAATTAAAAGCACGAAACATCCCAAAATAATCTCCGTGACAAATTATTTTCTAGGCTGTTTTGATCAAAGATTTGCCCCTTTCACTAATATAAAGTACCAGATTGCTGCAAGAGCAATAGTTTACGAGTTCGATCCTTGAGGACCCTTTTTATTTTCCTGTTAAAGGCCTTGCAAAATCAATGCCTATAAACTGTAGACTTATTGATAAAAATTCTGGGGCATGCAACTGAATGTAGATCAAAAAATGCCTGTGTTTAATCCATAGCAGACATAATTCGTTACTATATCTGAATTTTAAAGGGATCTGATCCAAAGCAATGTCATGTTCCCGGCTCCATGTCAGAGCCTAGTGACAACTGATCGCAAGGATAAATGTGTTTTCCTTGTGACAGCTGAGACAATGCAAGCCAGCTGATGCAGTTCCTCCTGTAAAGAGCAGGACAATACAGGAAGCTTGTTTGTCCCAAAGATACTGTGCATTTTTACACATCAGGCTGTGAAGTTATCACATGCAGCTTACTAAAACTTACAAACGACCATTTCACCTTTGCTTTTTCTACAGCAGACAAAAACATAAGGAACAATTCTGTTCTGGATGAGTTTCCCAATGACTCGATGCTGCAGTCACCGGGTCAGAGGTAATGAGGGCTGCACAGCTTAGAGTGCCACAGCTCCAGCTTGGTTAGATCAATGGCCTACAATTACCTACAAACAAGTCAGACACCAATCAATGGTTTGTTATTTCCTGTATGAGTTGTACAGGGAAACTTTGCTAGGTCAGGGAAAATCACAGTGAAAGCAACGGCTGCACCTGTTTGCAGTGCCTATCATGCCAAAACACCTTATGAGTAACCTTGAAGATCCTGTAATATGGTTAGAGGCCACAGGGACAATCTGGGTTCCTCAGATGAGCCTGATTTCTCTGGCCTGGCATCAGGTCCGAAGGGTACTCTGCCATTATATGTTGGAAAACCTAAAGGATGCTAATGAATAAAAAGAACCTAGCTCAACCCCCAGAATTTTAAAATTCCAAACCTGGGCACATCATGGCACCACAGCACAGCCTAGCTCTGAAGTTTTATTTTTACAGCTATCATGGCAGTAAAAACTGCAATATGAGCCAGATCCATTCCAACAGATTCATTTATTTTTGAGAGATGTCAAAGGTGCCAGATTGATAGCCCTGGCGAGCAACATTTTCAATTTCTCTGCACACCAGGCACAGCGCAGGCAGCAGCAGTGCTACCTCCTGCCCACGGTTCCCATCCAAGCCTCCTCATTCCTGAGAGGGACCTCCTAGATGCAGCACAGAGCTATCTCTGTATTACCTAGAGCTATTTCTGTGCAGTCAGCCTGTGTCCTCACTGCTGTGCTACAGTCAATGAAAGCACCAGCCATGGCAGATGTGTTTTTGTGAGGAACATTTGTCTGCCGCAAACTGGAATGGGAACGACGACTCATTTGTGCACAAGGCATCAAATGTCTAGGAGGTCTTAACAGCTGTGCTCACATTACCAAGGTGGTATGGCCTGGCAGCAGTAACTTTAATGCTCCCGTCACTCATTATTACTGTTGTTTAGTGCAGGCAATGCCCTACCTTTGTATAAAGACACCAGACAAAGGCAGTCTTGGACACAAGTCCACCAGTTTCCTCAAACACCCCAGTGAGGCTCTTTACCTTTCCTGTACACACACACATGCCTGCTCCCTAACTTTTTGGTGATGCTCCTCATACTGAAAATGCCATGTGATTAGCTAGGAACAGCTCCTCTCTACAGAACTATCACCCCAATTTTAAAATAAAGAAAAAAATAAAAGGTAAGGAAAAAGGTTAGAGAATGTCACTTGATCAAATACACACATAACTAAGCTGACATAAACATGCCTCCATTTCCTGTTATACTTTTTTTAAAGTAGAGGAGCAGAGCAGGAGTCCTGCTGGATTTCCCTTAGCAACCTGACAGGAGCCCACAAGGTCAGCTAGCAGGAAGCATATAAAATTATACCGTGGGGAATTATCAGCTAAATTATTTCACTATACTCAGGATTTTTACTGTTCCTCCCAAGACAGTGGCCTCTTGCTACTTGCAATAGAAGCAAGAATAAAAGGACAGAAATGACAAAAGAGATCTTAAAAAACCGCATGTTTTATGTGCCTCCTGAAGATGGTGACTTTAATGCCCAACTAATTTTTTGTTGTTGATTTTAGATCAAAGTCTTGATTCGTAGCTGTGGCTAACATGCACAAAAGAAGATGCATCTGTGTGCATGTAGCTGCATGCACCCACACAGGTGCATGAAGGTGACTTAAAATTCACCTTTGCATCTTCCAGTTCTGCTGTTGTCTGTAGCCAAGCCCATGCCAAGCTACAGCAACCTGGGATCTGCTCAAAATCCAGGCAGCTGAGAATGAGCCTGGAAAGCAGGGCTGCAAAACCACAGGATGGAATTGGAATGGTGCAAAGTCTCCCAGCTGAAGTGCCATCACTTGAAGACCTACATCAGAGGAAGGCCTCTCAAACCAGCTATGCCTGCTTTAAGAGCTGTTCATGGGGGTGCTGTGGGATGGAGGCTTTTCCCTGCTACCACTGCTCTGCTCCTAATATTAGATATATCCTGGTTCTGGGGGAGGAGGAAGAGAAACCTGGAAGACTGCTCACAATGTGGCTCATTTCACAGACCTGCGAGCATGATTTATCAATTAACAGGTAATGAAAAAAAAATCCCTGCAATTAAAGCCTTGATTTTGCTCAAACAGGAAGCAGTACCGTGCCACCACGTACTCCTGAGAGAGACAGGCAGCTCCTGTCACTAATGTGGAACACAGCTAATCTTAACAGATTCAGTGCAGGCCCCTTGAGAGATGCCATGTTGATGAAGGAAAACACAGTAGGGAGCTCCCCTGCCTTCCCACAGGGCCTGGCTGATTGCAGAGCCGATGGAAAGGTGGAGGGAATGTTGGAGGCAAAGGCAACTTCTGACTCCAAAAGATCATTTCTATCAGGTTATTCTTTCATTTCTGTATCAAAATGTTACCCCTACTTTGTCTTCTGTTTTCACTTGGGACTTTGTTTATTCTATTGAAACCCTTCCCACTTTTAAAAAATAATGTATAGATATATATTTGCTCTGCAGAGTGAATAATATATATATGTCTGTATATATGTATATATATCAGCTTAGTTAAAACCATTCTCTATAGAGTGAACATACTTCTCGAGATTCCTTTTGAGAAGTATGAAGGGTCTTCATAGATTTCACAGGATACAATGTATAAGAATTACTCAGAAAAAAAGTCAGAGGAAATTAAAGATGTTTTTCTTTTCTGCTGCTTGAAAACCAAAACCACAAAGCACTTACAAAAAAACCCCACAAACCAAACCAAAACCAAAAAACCCCAAACCAAAACAAAAAAGACAGGGGAAAATGAACAGCAACCAGGATTTTGAAAATAAATGTTTATGGGTGGTAGGATTTTTTCCTGTTCCAGGTAACTTAGTGATAGGTTTTGTTGCTATATGGCCTTATAAGCAGGAGCTGCATATCTGAGCTGATGTGCCTCTCTTGTGGTCAAGGTAATAGGTTGAAAATTACCTCTGTTTAACCTATGTAGTTTATGTCCTGTACAGGGCTGTTTACAGGCAACAGAGAATGACAGAATATTTTGAGATGGAAGAGACCCATAAGGATCATCAAGTCCAGCTCCCTGCTCCTCGTAGGACTACCTAACATTAATAATATGACTAAGGGTGTCCTGCAGATGTTCCTTGAACTCTGACAGGCTTGGTGCTGTGGGGAGCCTGTTCCAGTGATTGACCACCTGTTCAGTGAAGAACCTTTTTCTAATGTCCAGTCTGAACTTCCCTTGACACAGTGTCATTCTGTTGTGTCCATTTGCCTTTGACTAAGTATTTACTTCTTGCACATCTTTGTATAGCAGGATCTATATGCAATAATGTTATCATACTGATGAGAGAAGTTAGACTGATGGAATACTGAAAATACCATTACACTGATAATAGATACCCAGAAATTGCTGACCTTTGGAAAAAGAAACACACACTATGTTAATTTTTATATTCATTGAAGCATCCCCAACATGTTTCCAACACCAGTGAAAATCATCACTTTTTTTAAGGAGAAAAGGCAAGATGAGCCTGAGAAAGATAAGTAACCACAAAGAAACTAGGATACTCCTCTAGATATGTCTTAGCAAGCCATGCATGTATGCTGAGATTGCTGTATCATACAGCAGAATTGGCTGCAGGACAGTGTGTGTATGGTTGATCAGAGACACAAGATACACTACAACATGCTGCAATCATAAGCCTGCTGAAACTGTGAAGAAGGTTTCTTACCCAAGTGTAGTCACATTCACAGCTCAAAACAGACAGGAAGGAAACAGACCCCAGTGTTGCTGATATTCATCTGGAGCTGCGGCAATTTGCTGGTCAACATGAAAACATTTTAAAGGTGTCTGAACAAGAATTGGAGAACTACAGCATGTGGAAATTGACTTAGTCCAAGATTCATACCTGTGCAAAGGTAGAACAGATCATGGAGTACCTACTGGCCTGTGTGCTCTTGAAATAGCTGTCTAATGCTGAAGATGTAGTTACAGCACACGTCTGACTTTGGAACACTACCTAGTTCTGGTGGAAGGTCACAAAGCAAAGAAGACCTATGAATGCCGAAAGCACTTAGAGTGGTTTTCATGGAACTCTGGCTTTATGATAATCTCCAATCATTAAGCTTTCTTCAAAGCAATTTCCAAAAGGGTTGCTGGTTATAAACAACCTGAATTTCAAGCAGAACCTGGAAAAAAATTCACAGTGAAAAATGTATTCAGTGATTCAACCTCTTTTTCCTGGCTACTACTTTTTGCAGGTGGATTTTGTATGTGTTTATCATTTTCAAGCCTTTGATAGAAGTTCCAGTCAAACAAATTTTATCCTAACATTGTTCATGTTGTTGAATTGCAGAGGGTCTTCCTAGCTCTACAATGCTTTTGTTAGACAGTGTCTTCTGGTTTTTGCTTTACTGATTAGCCAGGCAGGTATGACTGGATTATGCACGCAGGTCAAAAGGGAAGGAGACATTTTTAAGCTCTGTTGTGTCAGTGGCAGTCCTAACTTGAGATCAGAAGCAGAATATTCTCCCACCTCAAAAAGCCATTCTGAAGGCTGGAACACTTGCACAGGGAAACTCCTCTGTTTACACTGTGCAGCTCTGAAAGAGGAAATTGGGGATACATGTTGTGGCGGGGCTGTCAAGGGAACAGAAGAACTGAAATGTTCTTGGCTTTCATGGCAGGAGGATATAGAATAGGACATCTTGAGAGAGGAGGTCACAAGGGATGAGTTGTAGCTGGTTTTATCTTACCCTTACACCGCGAAAAAAAGATGGGGGCGGGAGAAGTCACTAATGTGAGATTTTCCCTAGGAAACTGAGAAGGACGAGTATGAAACTCACAATGGGATAACAAACTCTGTGAAATTGGTTCCCACCATCAGTTGCTTTATGCCTAATGGTATTGGTTCTGGCTCCCTTTCAACTTCTTCCTCCAGGATCCCTGTCCTGTCTTGCCTTCTGTTGACTGTGATGGCTGTTACATCTAAAACACATTTTATTTCCTCCTAAAATCCTTCTTGATTATGTGCCTGAAATTACTTCTCCATTTGTTTTGTTTGCAGATGTGGCATTTAGAAATGGACTCAAACACACTAGCTAGAAGAGGACTTCAAACTTGGTGTCTAAATTCACCAAACTGTGATTCAGTATTTTTATAGAAAATACAGCGCTTATTATTCAGAATAAGGATTCTCTAGTACATTCCTTCCAGGAAGGCAGTATACCTTCACTTCCAAATCCCTCTGTCCAACACATTTCTCTGAATTACACAAATTCCTCAGCTTCCTAGCACAGCTTTTAAGAAGGGTCGCTCTCTGCTTACTAATCAGGCATGTGAATGGCTTTCCTTAAAGAAAGAAACTTTGAAAACACATGAAAATCTACTGAATATCAATCATTATGGAGGTCCCTTTAAACTCTGTCATAATACTCAAGAGAAGGCTTCCTGCTGAATTAAAATCTGTAGTTTCAAATGTGCAACCTTTCTTTAACTGCACTGACACTTCTCTGTTTTCTTTTTGTTTGGTGTTGATGATTTTTTCCCCTACAGATTATTTATTTTGGACATCCCTTTAACATGGTCCCAACATTTACCCTGCTTTTGTGTCGAAACACAATTTTTTGGTCCTGATATCCTCCAGTTAAGAGACTGGGTAAAAAAAGATAAACAAATAAATTCACAAAAATCACAAATACTCCCATATGTTAAGAAATTTTAAACACATTTTTGAGCACTATTCAAAAGCAAGGGATTGGAAACTTCTAGGGAGTAAAGCTTAGCCCTGGAATGGACATAACAAAGGGTGAGTAGTGGTGTAAACTTATCTCTGGTTCTCTATTAAAATATGCAATTCCTGATCTGGGCCACTCCCAGAGATAAGCAGCAATTCATTAGGTATGGGTGACAGTTTTGCTTTTCTATTACCCACCATTGATAGGTTCAGAACCCTGGGACAGACCTTAAGAAGCTGATCTCTCTGTCCTGAGGAAGGATTAACTCTTTCTGCATGATTCCTGCACAGCAATCTGTTACCCATCTCTTTCAAGCAGAACCAAGTGCTACAAGGTCTTCTGAGGTGCCCAGAGACAGATGCAGCCCGATAGCCAGACCTGCCAGCATATCTGGCCATTTGAAATGGTTTGCAGGCTGGCTTAGTGGCCATACGGTTGTTTGGATGATATCTCCATGGGATTTATCTTCCACCTTCAGAAACAACCAACCATAGGAAAAGATGCCAAATGCCCCAAATGTGAAATCTTTACACCAAAATGCTTCGCGTAGGACGTAGTGATTTATTCTTGGCTATTTCTAAAGAATCATGAAAGGAAAGAATGTTAAACCCTGGTTCAGATGATCACAATTTGAAAAACAAAGATAATCCAGGGTTGTATTATAATTTTTATAGGTACAATTTGTACCTATCTTTCAGTAGATGAGAGAGGTGGCACAGGAGAAACGGATCATTAAACAGTAGTGTGAAGCCAGGGAAATTAACCAGCTGCTGTGAAAGCCACCTCGCTCTGTCTCTGAGCGCACGACAGACACGGTGAGAGGGAGGGAGGGTGGAAAAGAGAGAGGTGCCAATTGTACCTATAATGCAATAATTAAAAAAACTCTGCCTCGTATCCTGCCATAACGGCTTGCACAGGTTAGATCAAAGAGATGCTGCTGCTCACAAAGGGGCCTCTCTTTGCATAAATATGTGCACTCACAGTAGAATATTCCAGCCAATTTAGAACTCTAATATATAGCCAAAGGTAGCCTATAGAGGCTAGAACGCATTCCAGAGGGTTCTCTCTCTCTCATCTACCCATTGCAAAAACTGTCTGTGAAAGAGTAAAAGTGGTGAAACAAATAGTAGAAAAGATGGGGCAATGTTTGCCTGACAAGCATCACTCCAATCGCATGGATCTTGCTATTAACGGCTCACCCTGTGTTGCACACATTGTGGGTGCACACTGCCACTGAGCACATTTCCAGGCATGTTGGGTTACTCTCACTTAGCCGTAGGAGGCACAATTCATATTCCACATGCCTCACTATGAAAACTTCCTTTTGTAGTGAGTCAAATGCAGGGGCTAGTTCCATCACTTGCTGCTGTGCTTCCAGCTCTAACAATAAAAGATGGCACAAACCACTTTAAAGAAGTAACATATGCACCCTTGGATTATTGTGCCGAAGAAAGAGATAAAACAGGAACAAAGTAACAAATTATATTGTCAGAAAAAATGTGAACTTTTTGATTGGGGATGACATTTATTTTAAGTGTGCAATGACGGCAGGGAATCTGTCAGGGTAAGACATGGCAGAGGTTTCAACGTTTGTTAAGAGCGTCATGGGAATTTAACTAAAACTGTTAAAACTGACACTATTGGCTTTTGTTAACACATTAGGCATGGGAAAAGTGCCAGTCAGCGTATCCTCCATAGCATCAGTTCAGTTAAATCATCTGGAAGATGCATAAAACTGGGTGCGATAATAAATGCGACGTTTTCCACACATGGATAGAGGGAGCAGAGAGGGACAGGACCATTTTGACAAGAACAACGAGATCACTTTTAAAAATGTGCACCTGCTTTGTAATTTAAAAGTGTGTGAGAGGGAGGAAGGAGTTTCAGAAAAAAAATTTTCTTTTAAAGACAAGTGAAGCAAACTTACTAAACGCAATACAAATGGATTCTGAGTAAGTGTTTATAGTAGAAAATAACTTAATACTGCAGTGTATATTTATGGAATTGGCTTGAGTACAATTAAAGCACTGTCTAAAGCATTCCACTTTAAAACAGACTGAATTACCACTTCATAGTTTGGCTGGCAGACCAACAAAAACAGAATGCCAGCCATTTACTCTCAAGAACAGGAGATACATTAATACAAATACAGTGGTGCCCTTGCCAGAGGATTTGAACAGAGCTATGTGAACCTGAATCTCCAGCAGAATATCCTACTCAGAGGCAAAACAACAGAAATATGTTTGGTGAGTGCATATACCAAACATGAATGGGTCGAAAGCCCCCCGTGCTACTATGAAATCTCTACATTAAAAAATGCTACGAATGACTTGAACTCTGCATTCGGGTAAGGCAAAGCAGATTACATAGATCTAACCATCTCCATATGAAGAAGCATGTGAAATGGATACATTTGCTGTGCAACCATCTGTGACCAAGCAATAAGCATGATCTAAAACTACTGAGTCAATCTCACAGCAAAATAAACAGATCAAGGAGTGAAGAATAGGAAAGGAAAAAAACACAAAAAAACAACAAAGAAACAAAAAGGAGCTTCTTTGAATACCACAAGATGTTCATGAGATTAGAAAATAATCATGCTGAATTCACAGTTTCTGGTATGAATGGGACACCACCAGATAAAAATATTTCAAACAATCACTTTGTCATTTCCAGGGTGTTTCAACTGCAGCACAGACATTTGCTCTTAAAATGACCAGTTTTACTTTCCTAAAGTTTTACTTTCCTAAAGTTCTTATTCAGAGAAGTTTTTGCTCATCTGCTGATGTCTGCTTCAGCTGATAAAACACAGATGAAGAATTAAGGATAAAAACACAGAACGTGGCTGCCAAGAGTTGTCCTTTCTGCCATTTGAACATAACCTCATGTAGTTTGATCCATTCAGCATTTATCTAAGTGCTGCATATAAGAAAAAAGAAAAAGTGGTAACATATGGAAGCTTGGGCAGTAACCAAAAGAACAATATTTTTTGGCCACACGAGCAGAGCAGTATGACGCCTCCTGGCTGATAGGAAAGCGAGCATGGCACAGACATAACCTCATTACATACTGGAGACTTCCACCACTTGAACTTTCAGCAGACTCATTTCTTAGAGCCTTCAAGCTCTCTCATCGATCCGCAGCCATTGCTATGCACAAGGCAGCCTCGAAGGCCATGACACCTGTGGTATAATGCCATATGTCTCAGACATTTTATTATTTATTTTAAAATGAAATCTAAATAGTTATACATAGTAAGGAAATGGTTTTCACAGGGACTAAAGGACTGATTTAATCAAGATTACAGTCAGAGATTACTGGCAGCTACAAAGAAACGCCAGACACTGAGAGGTTTCCTGTACCGCCGATCAGTAGGACATTTACAGATGTAGGAGAAAGAGTGATTATGTATATCACTGGAAACCTATAACTAATGCAAGCAAGAGACCGGCATCATTCCTTATGTCTTCATTTAAGCAGTAAGGGCTAAGGACAGAGGAGGGTCAAAGGAACGCAGGCTTACACTGCTACAAGCTATATTGTATAATAATTTAATTAATTAATTACCCACATTCCCAACCTTTAGACCTACTAATGCGCTCTCAGATATTCACAGAGCTTTTATTCATTGCAGAACTTACAATAAACTCTTTACTTAGAAGAAGAGAAGAAGGCAAGAAGGCTTGATTCCATTTCTGGAGAGACTTGCTCTTAATCTGCTAAAGGTTATGTTGGCTCTCTGTAGTATCAGAAAATTAAAAATGAGGCTTTTATTTTTATTATTCCACCGCATTCTACTTCATCTTTTTTCCCTCAGATTCTGATATAAAGTAATCCTAATTATTCTGCAAAACCTAAGTGGTTTCTTGGTAGCTAACCTGTTTTACCACATTAAAATCAAGTCCAGGCAAACAGGCACATGGCAGAGATAATTCTGTTGTGATCATCAGGTATGTAAATACCCACAGCACTGCCCTTTCCCTGACACATGCCACAGAAAACTACCAGCTGGAGCTGCCTCGGTGGGCAGCTCAGCTCTCCTGGGAAACTTTGAAAAATAATCGTCTTAATAATATGACAGTCCTGAACAATATAGGCCAGATCCTGCAGTTCTGCTCCGCGAGGAAATCCACCAAAGCCTACTCCTCCCTGCATGGACAAGGACATTTGAGTGGAAGGATAACACCTGTGTTTTCAGTATATGTTTCATTACAGCTCTTTTCTCACTGTTGGGAACAGACCGAAAATGGTCCAGTCAGTTAACGGACTGCTGCAGCTCATTCCTTCCTTGAAATTTTAATCCAGTGAGTATGACACCATGACAAAAACATTATAGTGATGTCACATAGGGATGACCATAATTTTTAGAAAGCATGGCTCAGCATGGACTTTTTTTTTTTTGTTTTGTCCCAGTGTCTTTGACGATAAGAAAAAAAACAGAAATGTAGAAAAACACATAAGTTGTATGTCAAGCTGCTGATGTATTTTTTCACATAAAAAAGGATCTTGCAAAGTAACTATGAACTATACTCATCTTACAGAATGCTCCACCTATTTAAAATACATTAATTTTGGACTTCTTGTTTAACAAGTTATAATAAAACTGAAACACCTATGAGTCTTTTTTCATTGTTTGGCCTTTTATTTTTGATGAAGAATGGGAAAGAAGGGAGAAAGAGGACAAACATTTAACAATTACTGAAGACACTATGGGTAGTGAAAGTTGCTACAATTACCTGCAATAAATTTGACTGTCAAGTTTCACGCTACTGAACTTGCAGTGACATTTTATGAGCAAATTGCTCTATTTGTTCCTTCATTAATGCAATGCCATCATTTATTTCAGTAAGGTAGTAAATATTTTCACTATTACATGAAACAATCTTTTGGTTGGCTTATAATTACAAGAATGATGCTAACTGAATTCCTTGCTTTGTTTCAATATCCCTTGTCAGTGCCATAGACCTCTCTGACTCTCTTGTTTTTCTCAAAAGCAATTTAGAAAATGCTTGTATTTTAGACAAAAGGAGAACATTTGGTGAAAGAAAATTCATCATTAGGTATCTAGAGGTTTGTTAATAGAAAAGGCAACTCCCACAGTGTATCCTAGTGCTCAAGCCAGACACACATGCTCAGGACCAGCAAGCTGCCTTCACAGTGGGCCAAAAGTCATTATCATAATTTTATATTACATAGACTACATTGAAAATTTAATATATCCCAGCAAAAAGAGACAAAAGACATTTTGCATAATGCTTCTGTGAGCGCACTCTCTCTTGCTACTCTTTTAGCCACCCCATGCAGATAATCACACCAGGAAAAAGAAGTTCATTACCTAGCCAAATCAAAATTAGGCTTTTCTTTTTGATAGGGAACTTCATTAGTAAGCTCTGTCTTATACAGCTGGGAGATTTGATGAATCTATCTTGGAGTAATAATTCAGCACAATCAGCCACATTTCTGCTTTAAGTTTTATGTCTTTGTTACAAAAATTGGAACTATACATATAGTATGCAGTCATATATCTACAAATTCATAGCCTATCTATTCTCATTTCATGGCGTTTAAAACGTCAGAGTGGCAGCACACTATGTTAGTAAACAGGTTCCCTCATTTCCATGGTTGAGCCTTCTAGGGACTAAAAGTCCTAAATAGTTGCTCCTTACTGTAGAACCTGCAGTTAAACTACATTACAGAATTGATTTAATAAAAAGGAAAGATTGTCTCCTTTACCTCCATTTTCCCCTACTCTCCTTGTTAAACCTTTTCCTGATTATGATCCAGGCTAGAGGGTCCTTCCTGAATTTCCAAAGGGGAGAAATGCACTGGGGTAATGTCCCATCTGTGTTGCATTACAATTAATCTCTAAAAAAGACAAGAAACAAAAGGTCCTGCTGTCTGTAGGTACATGGTTACAGACATGTAGGCACTGCTACGTAAGCAATGTATAAATTGCAGAATCCAGCTGGACATCTGCAAATCACGATGTGGTTTGCGACAGTGACAGGATTCTGCTGTTTCAGACCATGCCTGGTACAGGGCTGCAGGTGGCTGTACTGTCATCTGGGGCCTCTTCTTTATGCATGTTTTCCCCCACAGACATGCCTGGATGCTCTGCCGTCTTGTCACATTTTCAGTGCAGCAGTATTTTTCATCATGATCACACAAAACAATCTGCAAAAGTCATATTCACAAAGAATTTCCCAAATGCTTTACATATTGACAAAAAGTATCACTGTTCCCACTTTAATGTTGTGACCAACTGCATTTCACAACAATTAACTGATTCGCCCCAAAAGACAGAGGCACTCACTCAGAAAGCTGAGAAAAAACAGTAAGGATGGGTTGGTTAGCATCCCCAAAACTATGAGCAATGGTCTGGCCGGTGGGAACTACCGTAAAATTCACTTCAGAATGCAGGAAGATTTAAATATGACACAGTTGCTGAAAAATAATTTTATTCATACCACATATTCTTTTACAATTAAATACAAATAGCTTTTCAGACTGCAAATGTGCCTCAGGGTGTGTCTCTGAACAAATGTCCTTTTTTACACTTATGGACATTCATTCCATCAAATTCTAATATCTGTATGCACATGTGTGTCTATACTCCTGGTAAAACTGGATCAGAGTGTATAAATACAGCCAAGGTTGTAGTGTGGGAGGGCGAACATTGTGATCCTGACACACAAGTCATTCACTTGTCAACACTGAGATGACACATCCATACACTTACAATGTGACTGAGATGAGGGTGTTGAAACTTTCAGGATACCAGCCATTCCCCCTTGAATACACATTGGAGAAGACACTATTACTTACAGTGTCAGCTGTTCAGCTCTACTCATGAAAACGCCATTAAAGCCACACAGGTAAGGTGGATGGACTAGAAACCATGGGATGTAGAGAAAAGGCAGACCTGCTCTCTCCACCTCTAGTGAGGGGGCTTAGGTGCACCCCAGTGAGTGAGGCTGATTCTGGCTTTGAAGGGTAGAAGAATTTACTGTGCGGGGACATCTGGGTCCAAAATGGGATGAGAAATTGGGGTGCTTCTACCTAATTGACATTTGAAGCTCAGTGCACTGGGATCTGGGGAACTTTTATGCAGAAAGACAAAGTCAATGGGGCCATGTTAGAGGCTCCCAAAATTTCAGTGTGGCCATGTGGCACCAATCGCCTTTTCAGCCCTGATTGGTGTGGGGAACCTGAAGGGCAGGCCCTTCTAAAAAAGCTGCTGACTTCATCCAAAACTGCTTATCCAGAGCTTTCAGGTGTCCCTTGGACCTCTAGATAAACTGGTTTACATTGTACAAACAAATCTCATTTTTGGCTCAGAGCATTTTTGACAACCTCTCAAACACATGGAAATCTTAGGCTTGTCAGAGGTCCTTCATGTGACTCTCATAATACAAAGCAGCACTACATTTTGAAATATTTCCTTTCTTCTTGTTTTCATTGAGGGAAATCACAGAGAAAATCCCTGCAAATTGTCAACAGAAACACAGAAAAATGGCTGAGAAGAACCCAGTGTTTACTATCAAACACATAAACTGTATGTATTTAGACACTGGAGATTTATTACACATCCAAAGCCAAAACAGGCAGATTTACAATTATATCTCCCCTCACTACTTTCAGCATGAAAGGCATAAAATTCTTCCTACAACTGCTTAAATTCAAGTTGGAATTTACCATGAAAATCTGAAAGTTAGGCTTGATTTACAATCTGGTCAGCACGCTGAAACTTCAAATATATAGATATGCACATAGTTAATCCAAGTGCACTGAATCCAGTTCAGCTATTTTCTTTTTCACCAGCTATCCACATGTTATTAGAAGTACACAGCTAACCAGGTTTCATGCAGTAGACAAAATAGCATTGTGGGATTACATTAGTCTGACAGCTGCTTTATGACTATAGCTTCCAGACCAATTTATTTAATATTGATCTTTAAACAAACATCAGTACAAATAAATTTGAGCACTCTAGTACTGAGATTTTGTATCTATAAAAAGAGGCCAATATTCAGAGAAGCGGTTCTGCCTGTATTTCACTCTTTGATTCTGTTTTCTTTGATCCTACCAGGTATCAAATACATCAATGCCAAATTAAAACAAATCCATCCTCAGATAAAGCTCTGTTTATAATCTTTTGTGCAGAAAGAATTTTTCTATCAATAACTTCCAGCAAGCATTTTAACTGATCTTTTTATTGCTTTATTCTGGTTACTACAAAAGGCAGCAATGCCATATCCTGACTCGGTACCACGTTAAACTCTCTCCAGCAGACTGCCAAGGAGGGCTTTGAGAACAACGTGCTGCATCTTTCAGACCGTTACACAGTTTTGCTCCTAACTCCTTTCATCCAGTGTCAGGGACAGGCCCAGCTCCCAGTGCCCCCTTGCTGAGAAAATTGCTGCACCATGATACAAGTTTGGGAGGTTGATGTGAAGTCTTTTATAGGGCAATGGTTGACCATTTGGAGGAGGGGCCAGCTGGGTGCTGAACATAAAAAGGAGAAAAAACTTAGATAGGGAAATAGATAATGAACTCTGGGATTAGACACTCAATTCAATTAGGTGGGTATATATAAATGTTAGGCATAAAGTGATCCAACATAATTATTTGCACAGGACTTATTTGTGCCCTTCTTAGCTATGCTGAATGAGCACAGATACCAGATTCACTGGGGACACATCTTCCACTGGTGTGGAACTGGGCTAAAGTTCAAAAGTTTTTGGTCACAACTTACTCAGATCTGCCATCTGGCTTATGTGCACTGAGTTTTACGGATTATATCCATCTCCCAAATGGAATAAGTAGACATTTGTGTGTGTCAGGAAAAAAAAATAAAATGAAAATCTGCTGTGTTAACCAGAAGAATGGCCCTTAGAGTGGCTCGCATAGCCCTCGCTTTGGCAGCAGACTGAGGGCTGCTGGCCCTCCCAATGGTGTGCCTTTTGGAGGAGGAGATGTATCCCTTCAAACCTGCAATCTGCTTGACTCCAGTCATCCTGACTAGGGCTCAGGATGTGCCAAAACTTCTGCTAGGATTTGTGAACAGTAAGTCTCAAAGGAAATTAGGGCTTAAAAAAAACCTTTGCTTTTGTTTGTGATTTGTAGCTGTTTGTGGAAGGAGACTGGCTGTGGCAGAACTGACTGATACTGCAGCAGTACCTGCTGTACCCAAGGGCAGGGCATGTTCATGAAGAGGAAGCGCCCTTACTTAAGACTAATAGCTTCCAAATTAACATTACAGAAAAAATTGCATTTTCCATTCAAATAGGATGTTTTGTGTTGCTGTGCTTGTGACTGAGGAAGACTTCTGCTTTATATGTCAATGTTCACTGAAAGCTGATCGCCTGAATGTGGCTGTGGTGTTCCAAGTTAAGTAGGAGCAGGCTATGGAAAATACCAGCCTACTGGTCTAAGGCATCATTTTGAATATATCATGAGTCACGAGTTTGAAGAAGTCCACCAACTATTTTGCTGGTTAGTGCACAAAATAAAAAGAAAGGAGCCATTGTTGTAGGGAAAAGTTTGGACGTGGGCTGCATAAGACCAAACACTGGGCAGCAGCACACACAGCTGTGCTGCAGAAACTGAGAGAAAACTACAGGCATTTAAAAGAAAACTCTCCCAATTCCTACCGTAGATTTTATTTATTTGATTTTTATTGCTGTTTCTCTTGATCCTAATTTTAGAAGACACTCCCTTCACACACACGCCATTTTCTGATGGGGTAACAGAGACTAGACAGTGATTTGCAGGTGCAGGCAGAAGAACGAGGAGGCTACCAAATATTCCAACCTCATCTGGGTTACAGTTCTGACTATCAGTAAAAAATAGGAAAAAAAATTATTTTTTCTGAGCTGGTACCTCTTGAGAAAGCAACAAGTGAAGAAATAATTCACCAATTCTCCAAGTGACTTCAGATCCTAATACATGATAAAATGAAAGGATAAAGGAGTTATGAATTTGGCCAACAAATATTCTTTCAAATATATGATCAATAAAAGGTTGCATCTTGTTTACTGCTACAGTTTAATGCTGCTGGTATGTCGGGTTTGTGAACCATGATTCCTAAGGCAAAGAAAACACACAAGAGGATTTTTTTTTAATGATGGCACTAATGACAGATCAGCAAATTACTATCTTGCTGTGTGATGCAGTAAATAGAAGTCTGCCCTATAAAGCAAACTGCCATCTCGGAAGACTGCTTATAGTTCCACCCATAGGTCTGAACTACTCCAGATTTAATTTCACAAGGAGTGAATTCAGATTATTTCATAACCCTTAAAGATGGCCCCAGCCTATTTTTAATGTGCTGCTGGCATTTGTGAAAACAGTACAATTACTGAAGCTGTTGCTAAAACCCACAGCTACAGAGTACTACTCGTCTAAAATGGTCTCTGGGACCATTGTGATGGAAAAGCTACTGACACTGCAGACTGTCCAGGAAAGCTATTGGAAAATCTATATGGTGCTAAGTCATAATATGAACTCTTTAGAGACTCTCTTTTAAGGGTGCTACACACATACAGGATAGTAAAAGGCATTTTCTGGCTGTTGAGTACTGAAGTCTATGGTGTATGTAAGCTCGAACAAGAGGAAAAAGCAATTCTGGTATACTTCTCACATTAATTGTGAGGTAACAGCCAAGTACAGTGTAGGAAGCCACAGTGGAAGGAAAGCAATTCTTCTAACCCTTCACCGCTATTTGCCTTACACTGAGGAAACCCAAATGCTCCTAACTCTCCAATAATACTTGGAATTTCATTTTAATAATTATTGCTGACATAGTGTGTAACTCTGCCACTGAAAGCATCCAAGAAGCTATGGCACTTTGCTACCCCTCTCCCCAACAAATGTCCCTGTAGCTATTTTGGTTTTGGTGGAGAACAGTTGAAAGGCAGATTTAAAACCTCTGGCCCTTGCTACAGAACACGTACTCCAGCTCCACAGGGTCTTTGCTACTGAGACTCCACAGGACCCTGCTAAAACTGTCTGTCTAGTTACAACTCCGCACAGTCTCACTCTGGCTAGGCCTTTGGATCAAACCCTTCTCATGTGAACACAGAGAGCGTCTGTGAAACTGTGGAGCAGATGTCTCCACAGAGACTCACAGATGCTGTCAGGATGGAACTTCAGGCTCAAACATTTGATGCATTTTAAAGAGGGATTCAGAATCAGACTCAAGCAGACAGATTGATCGTCTAACACTTCAAAGGCTTGAGCAGAATTGTTGTTATATTTTTTCTTTTGTGCTTCCCCCCACCCACTGGCACTAATGGAGGTGACTTGTGTTTAACTTGACATGTTGTGTGGGGTGTACAGGAGGGGACTTCCACCTTCCAATTAAAGGAGTTGGGCAAGAATCATTAACTGAAGCAACAGAACAGAATGTAGGGCTGAAGGAGTTTAACACACCAGCAGAGAATGAATGCTTTTGGAAATGCTCCTTTGCCACACCTGGTTCTGGTTCCAATCATGAATGAGCAGCCTAGGCTCAGCTTCCAAAATGTTTGTTTCATTTTAGAGTAGGTAGTTTGAGAAAAAACTGACGTCTTAAAATTATTTTCCTACTCCCTATCTTCAAGGACTAAAACATGCTACAAGATGAGACTGCTTATCTCTTCAAAGAATTCACAGACACTATTACATTTTTTTTCCATGGATTAATCTATGTAGTTGTTGGATTTGTCTGTATGGGATCTGGGGGCTTTTTGGAGGGTAGGTAAAGGCATTTACAAGTCAGTCATTTGACAAATAGCACATACAAAAGGCTGTCTGTGAAGAAAAGGAAAGTGAAATAAGGAGAAAAGGGTGAATAGATTTCTGCTCTTTGTCTAGGAACTTTGGTAAGGTGTGTGCTTAGTATAATTTGCAAAGGTGAAGCCATCCAAAAAGTGAGAAAGAAGGATAACCTCAGGTCCAGAACCGCTAAAAGGGGCCCAGGAGGACTGGTGATACAGAAATACATGCATAAACACGTGACTGGAGATATGGAAATAATTCTGGAGAAAAGGCGTTTGCCTTCCTTCAGCAGCTACTCTTTTGACATGTTTTACCATCTTAGATTGGGCAGTTAAATGCCTCCCTGCCATCCGATCCTGTCAGATCTCGGATGCTAAGCAGGGTCAGCCCCGGTTAGTACCGGGTGCTGTAGACAGTCCCGAGGATTTCACTGTCCCTGTCCAAGCTCGCTCAGCCGTGGCAAATGGACCTTGGGACTTAAATGGTGGGGCCAGTTCTGTGCACGCTGTGCCTCACCTAAAAAATCCACTGCGCAGGCTGGAAGGGCACACCCACGTGGGGAGAGCCCTTCCCAAAATCTTCATTTGTGGAGTCTGGCCATACATACTATCTTAGATACAACTCCTAGGCATCCCTCTTGTCCTGGGCTGAAGAAAAAGGCTTGTCTGGCAGTTAGTTCAAAGGGGACCTTTCATCAGTTGGGTTGAGCTGTGAGTTAGTGATGGGCATATCTTGAAAATATCCATTCCTCTCCTGTCACAAGCTATGGGAAAACAAAAGAATAGAGGAAATATAGCTGTAAGTGTGGAGAAATACCAGTGAGATTATTAAGGGCGGCTTCAAGCAACTCAGGGGATTACATGAACTACATAGGAAAAAAGATCTGCTGATGGGAAGAGGAAACAAAACTGCCTCAGACAAAAGTCCAAATGTCTATTTTTCTCTACCATGTGTTCTCTGGATCAGCCCATTGGATATAAGAAACAATATAAACCAAACATCTCCTCAAAAGAAGGAGAAATAGGGATAAATGCTACAAGACAGAAAAGGTTGCAAGTCTACTGTACCAGTTTATTGAGGAAGCAACATAGGATTGTTAAAGAAAGGTGCCAAAGCTCAATCCAAAGTTTACAGCAGGAAGGTGTGTAGTACAGAAAGAGGGCCAGTTACTCCCTAGGAGAAAGTCTGGGGGTCTTGTCAGGCAGAGGCTGAGGAGAAGGTCACTTTCATTGATGTCCCTGCTATGTCCATTACTATGTGAAGTCAAAGAGCTCAAGGGAACAAAGCACAGAATAACCTCAGCTCTCTCTCTCATGTGTGCTAGTAACGGGGCCAGATCAGTCATGAAGAGAAAAGAGGCACTTAGGCACAAAGGAAGAGCCTCTACTATCACCTGCAACAAAGGCGCTGAAGGAATTACATGTCTGAATATTTTCATTCAGCCGACTAGGAATTAGAGATGGCTCAAGGGGACTTAATTTCAACTGCAACCTTTCCTTCCCCTCAGCAATCCTGTTTGCCGGGTATATGTTAGTGCATAAAAGGCCTGCTGGGAGACTGGAAGGGTAGGGGGTTCTTGTCTGTCCGCTGACACAAGTGTCTTGGGAATAGCTGTCATCCTGTTATTAAATATTTAAATATTTCAAGAGCAAGCTAGATTCATCAACCTCTGGAAAGAGTAATCAAGAGAATGAAAGGTAGACAAAAATAAAAGGAAGAGGTTGGTTATTCTGGGGAAAGAAGATGGGATCAACAGAGGAGAAAATATGCAAAGAGGGAAAAAACTGGCAGAGAAAATTGATGAGAAAAGGAAGAATAATGAGATACAAAAGGGAAAGCACTGAAATAATACAAAAGAAATAACAGGGAAAATAGAATTGGAAAACAAACTAAAGCAATACCTGGAAACTCTGAGTCTGTACCAGTGAGAAAAAGCAAGCAAACAAACAAAAAAGCAATACATAAATTCTGGATCAGGTGGTCAAGAAAAAAAACAAAAAGCAGTAAGAAACAGAGTACATAGAGAAAGGAGAGAGGATGAACATTATCAAGGACCAGAAACATTCCCATGACAGGGAAAGAAGGCATAGTTCATGATCATAAACAGGAAATAAATGTATTCCATCCACTGTACTATTTTCCTGCTTGATTGCCAAAACACTGTTTTTTCTCCAAAACCAAACACAATACAGACTGTCTTAGCTCAAACACACTTTATGACTGTCAAGATGACATTTAGGGGTTCTCCCATCCTTATTAAATGTACACCTGACAGCTGTAGCAAAGGAAGATACCTGGCACAGAGAGATAGTAAGGTGTATTCCATCCCAAGACTGCCGAACAGGACTTTGAGACAGAAAGAGGAACAAAAAAGGAACATAACTAAAGTGGAGATGGCAAGGCAGCAACACTACTTTTTATAGACGCTATTCAAGTGTTTGACTTGGTGCTCTTGGGAGAGAAGCCCTGGAATGATTTTGAGCATTCTTCAGGGTGATGGGACACACCAACCTGCTGTAATAGTTGGTGAGCCTTGCTCTAAACAGCTTAGGCTAGTCAGTTAGCCAAAAGGGTCACTTCAATTTTAACAGCATTCAAACAGTGTTTACACCTGTGCATTTCAAAGCTCCTTATAACCAGAATTTAAATATCACAGTAATCATTTTACAAAGAGGGAACTACAACCACCAGGGCACTGCCACTCATCCAAGGTAACAAAGCTGGTAGCAGGCTAGGAACAGCTCCAAACTCCCCACCAGGTGCCCTTTCCCTTTACCCCCGGACTTGTCAGATTCTCCTCCTAATATCAGCCTCAAAAGCAGCAAACGTTACAGGTTGGAAGTTGAGCAAGCCCAAGTCAGTGCGGATAGGAAGGCAGCTGTGCATCCAAAGAAGTTTAACCCACAGTGTTGTGGGGGAAACTACCAGAAATAGGCCAACACAGTAAAAATAAAACAAAAAAGAGAGATAGGGAAAGAGAAAAAAGTCAAGGATTGCTCAATAGAGAATTAAAAGACGCTTATTCCATCCTGGCAAAGATAATCTAAATACTGTTGTGGTTAAATGTTTGCCTACTGCAGATCATGTTACAGCAGATTTTTCTATTCAAAGGGTTTGTTAATGGCTTTGCTATTCCTTGCATGGAAAAAAAGTACATGCTATGAATGCGATATCTCTGCTTTTGATGCCAGAGATTGTGAAAGGAAAGTTGGGAAAGAACTAGCACACAGAAGGAAAGCAGCCAGCCCATTTAGGAATACTCCATTAACTCATAGGAGAAGATTCCCCCAGGACACAGTCCCAAAGAAGACCCCTGACGAGTTTAGGCTTGTATATCATTTGTCCTATCCAGAGGGCGAGAGAGTTAATGATTATATAGACACCTTGCTGTGTTCAGTATCGTTTGTGCCTCTCGATCAAGTGATGCAGATTACAAGGAATAGCAGTCAGAGGGTTCAGTCAGATGGGAAGGAGAGACACACACACACACAGAAACACATACCCCCCGCCCTCTCACCATCCCCCAACCCCATCACACACAGAGCTGCTCACATGTTGCCAGAACACCATGATAGATTTCACTTGCCACTTAAAGGTTTCAGACTGGAGGGCAACATTTACATAGATAAAGGTACGTGTAAGGAAGGGTTCTGTAGCTTTGCACTAGTTACTGGAGGTGCTTAGTTCAAGATGTGTAGGAAAAAATCCAGATTAAAAAGAGGGACAAAAAGAATTCCTCATACCTAATTAACATAGCTTTTGGTCTAAGGAACCACCAAACATCACGGCATTTCAGGAGTTATTGATGGCATTTGGGGAGGTTACTGGGGATTTCATGGTCCCTACAGCAGATGATAAAAGGGGAGGGGGAGGGAGAGCAGAGGGTCCAGGAAAACTTATTAAATTTTGGGCATCAAACTGGATTCAAGGAGAAGAGAATCACACCCCACAAGGGACAAGGACAAAAATCCTATGAGATTACTGGCTCAGCTGTGGCAAGCTAATAAGGTTATTCTGAAGCAGATGCAGTCGTTAATACAGTGGTGGCATGGGGATCTCCCGAGAGGGGTCAGAGCCATGATAACTCACAGTAGAGTAATGCACAATATATTTGTGGCCAGATCTTGTGATGGTAACTAAATGAACCTGTGTCAGTACTCTGTCATTTAACCCACTTTGTTCTTAATCTCATTTCAGTGGTGTGGGGCTTCCTTGTGCCACCTAGTTTCTTGAAGACAGCCTTGGAAAGTGGCAACGTTTTAAGTGAGCTATAGGGCCATTAAACAGGAGATTCAGGTGGACTTAAAGTCACTTATGGGGAAACTGCTACATAACAGTTCATGCTAATTCCAAATTTATAAAAATATGGCAATTTGTGTTATTTATGGGTGCAGAGCAGAGAGCCGTTTGTGTTTTTTCTGCACGATGGAATGGCCACAGCAATGGAAGAAAGAGGTGGGTTTGACATGAAATGTTGCATTGCTCGAGTGTTTCACAGTACTTGTGGTACCAGCAAAGTAATTTGTTATAAATGGCTCAGGATTGTTGGATTCTATCGCAAAATCTACAAGCACCAAGCTTATTGGGGACCTGTGATAATGCTGCTCAGGGCCTGCACTCTGTTATGCTTACTGCCTGATGCATTCTTTATGGCCAGATATGTGTAAAGGGAACAACTATTCACTCACTAACTCTTGTTTCTGCCTAGTTGCAGTGGAAGTCATTGCCAGCCATCTCATGATTACTGATGGCTTGTGTTTTACCAGTACTTCAATATCAAGTTCTCTGTACTGAGGAGCTTACTTTCTGAATTAGATGAACAAGTGAGGATTTCACTGAGGACCCATGTTGAAGAGAACAGGAAGATCAAAACTGGAAAAGAGGGAGGAATTTGTAAGAAGGAGGCCCACTTTAAATATAAGATTGTTTTGAAACACAGTGGCTGGTACTGGCAAGGTGCAAAGTCGAGGACAGAGACAGTGAAGGGCACAGTAGAAAAGCCTACACAGGGGCAAAAGGGAACTGAGGACAGCCTTTGGCAGGAGAGACCCTGCTGTCCTAAATGGGAAGGAAAGAAGTCTAGTAGACTAGATACATCCTCGAAGAGTAATTATCTAAAAAGATTGGCACAAACAGTGGAACTCACACTGAAGCCACTTGTGGCATTTAAATTACCTTTTAGAAAAACCACCAAAAACTATTATCTGAGGAGAATAGTATGGTTCGATGCTTCTGCTCCTCTTCCTTAAAAACTGGACATTGAAAAAAAATACTGGACAGATGATGACCAGGTAGACGATGCAGTTCATCATCAGAGTAACAGCCAGCTGCAAAAGCCTCGACATCCCAGACCAACCTTGGTAGACATGAAAGTTTATGAAAATTATTAATACAGAAGACAGCAAAAGCTCTTTACTCCTATGGAAAGGAAGATGATCCAGAGAGCAGAAAACAATTAGGAAACCCAAGTTCCAGACTGTAAACTGGCCTGGACTATTCACTGTGTGATTTGGTTAGATCACTTTGGGCTTGTCACCACAGGGAAGCTGCCTGCCAAGTGTCCCAGGCTGCAACTTTGCAATACACCAGCTCACTATATGGATGCCCCCAGTGTGCAGTTGGTGCCCATTAGCTCTTTACATTGCCAGCCATTCCTGTGCCCTAGGAGCATTCACAGAGGAAGCCAGGGTAGAATACTTAGTACCCTGAAAATTTACACCCTCCAATCTTTTGAAGTAACTTGCCCACGTGGAAAGCTTTTATTCTTCTCTTCTTGCAGTCCCCTTTTGTAAAGTAAGAGCCTTCGGGGCCCTGTTGTGAGATTTAATTAATTTTTTTGCCACCTGCTGAGATTCCAGGTGAGAAGTGCAGTGGCCAGTAGCACTGTTTACACCTCCAACTATGCCAAAGAGCAGGAAAGGCCAAACCCCAGTATGGACATTGATGTAATTCTTCACACGTAACCTGTGCAAGGCAATACCACACTTTGTGTATACGAGTGTGCAGTTTACAGGGGTGAAGTCAAAAATCAGCTGCTATAAACCCCCTCTTTGGACAGCATGGTGATTGTTACTGCATTATGGCAGATGATGCACATCAGAAGGTTTTATCCAGATAAGGCAAAAATCTGCAGACGTTTTAATCAGTACCAAGATAGATCTTGTTTATATCAAGAACCCTTTTAATGCAGCATTGCTGGTTTGGTCCGACATCATCTCCTGCAGTGTGTGGAGACAGGCCAGGAGCATGAAGGCTACAGAGCAGAGCAGGAAGAAAGTCAACTGTGAAATTGGTAATTTTATGAGTTTCACGGGGGGTTTTGTTGTTAGACACAATGCATTTGGAACAGAGTGCCCAGGGTAATACCATCCACATAGTGTCCATTTGTCAGCTATAGGTAATGATATCTTTAACCTAGAGTTCTGCAGATACGTACAAAGGGAATCCAAAAGTAGTGTTTACCTGGCTAAGGGTGGAGATGTGCCCATCACGGAAGGGTCACGTGGTATTACTGCCACATGAGTGTGAGTGTGGGGAGTCCATCCAAAACTCAGGCATGGTTTGCCCTTTGAAAGGAGTTGGAAAAGTTACCTCATTTTTCAGCAGACCAGCAGAGTCCTTTTCTCCCAAAAGGATGGGCAGGGAGGAGTCCCTCACTGGTGTCCCTGACAGTGCACATATTCTACAAGGTTGTGTCAAGATTAAACAGGAGGGCAGGAAAGCAAAATAATGTGAGGGCTGAACAGCATACAACATCTGCTTCCTTTTTCTCACAGAAAAATAGCTGGCCCTGTTTTCCAGTTGTATCTATTTCCTCAAAGGTTATCAGCTTTATGCTTGTTGTAACCATTCCTTCCTATCTGAAACTTCAATAGTTAATATCAAGCACATGTGTTAAATGAGCAAATGCATTTGCAACTTTCATTCCACCTGCAGTGTGCTTATTTGGTTTCAGATGCTGAGGGCAGACCTAATAAAAAAAAAAGGAGAAGGAGAAAGGGAAAAATAAAAAAGGAGAGAATCACTGGGGTGGAGGATGTTAAGAAGGGCATTAGCCACAGTCTAAAGGGTTAAGCAGAAAGTAAAAGGAGGATGGGAGTGAGCACAGTCATCGCTTTGTGTGAAAGACACAGCCTTTCCACCTCACAAACCTCTGTAGAATTCTGGGTCTGGATGGCAAGCTGTGGCTCCATGCGGGTTATGATTTACATTGAGTTTGGTTGCATATTTACTTGGTAGCACACAACAAAGACTGGGGAGGGAGCGGGAGTGAAGGGAGATCAGCACAGATCTGTCTGTAGTATCGTATCAGCCTAATTCAGAAGCAAGCTGGGGTGAGTTAGGTTCGACTCCTTTGTTCCAGAACACATCCCAGGGGGATTTCTTCTTAGTGGGAGAAAACATACCTGTTGTGCTTTGCTTCTCCTCATAAAGGGGAAACATTCAGGTCAAGGTGTGCATAGGAAGGGAGCAGGGAGATGGGAATGCTGTCAGGCACATAAGACTCAGAGCCTGGGTCTCTCCCTCTCTGCCATTCTCATGCTTGGGGAGAACAGAATGCTATTCCTAGCTTAAAACACTCTGGTCTCAGATCAGGTCAAATTAGGTGTTAAAAGATTAGCTAAAACATCTCTAACCCCCACTTTACGTGCCCATCTCCTCTTGTTCTGGTGCTACTGTGGGAATTTGTTAATTCACCTTTCCAAGGGCTATTGTGAGGATAGTCACAATGTATACACATGTTAAAGAGAATATGTATTTTCCTGTATTTTTCACAAAATCCTTGCACTGTATTAAAATATGGAAGCAAATTCTAGTGTTAAGATATTTCCACATTATGATTTATTCCATTATCATTTTTTATATCTCAGAATGCAATTAATATGGTTGTGTGTTAAATGATTCAGTGAAAGTAAATCTTTTATATTCAGGTAAGCAATTCAGCCTTGTAAGGTTTTATGGGAATTAGATTTTTTGAAGTCTGTGTTGAGCATGCCCATAACTCTGACAGAGCCCTGCAGGCTCTTGTCTTCACCTTCAAATCATAAGACAGAGAAATCAAGCTCCCTCTGTGCTCTCAATTATACCAAAAAACACGGAGCAGAAGTCTTCAGTAATTCAATCCCTGTGGAAGCTTCTTCATACTGTTTGCA
>JAWWEU010000081.1:106419381-106424381 GCA_035583155.1 Acropternis orthonyx
AGTAAGATAATATAAAAAGATGAAACTCAGGATGCCCAAATTCAGGTTGTGCCTCTCAGACAGGGATACATAAACTTCAGCAGCCCTCTTGGAAATGTCATGCTGCATCAGTGTTGATTTATGCCAGGTAAAGAAATTGTTTAGAGACAAACAAATGAAAATTTCAGGACTTATTGCATGCATATGTAATAATAAAAGGAAAAATCCAAAGTACTATTCACTAAACCAGTACTTTTTTTGCTACTTCTATCAGCATAGCATTCAGATCCTGTTTGCCAGCCTGAAGTGCTAGGAATAATGATCAGTTTTAATATGACCTCATAAATAATGTAATAATAAACCAAGAGGATCTCATTCCCTATTCTGATTGGTGGAAAATCAATTGCACATTGCCTGGAAATGACTGACTTTCCATTACTGTTATTTCCTAATTGCATTCAAACACAATGTCTTGTATGGTGCCAGACAGCCATGTAAAAAGTTTTGTGTTTTTTTTTTTATTCTTTTTTTGCTTTTAAGAACAACAAGATTTCCATTGTTGAAAATTAATTAAAAATAAACAGCTACAACCCCCTGTAAATCAAATACTACCACAGTTAATGAAAAGTTGGTTGGTGTAAACTACTCTTGGCTTCACATTAGGAGTCTTAACACACAAGAATAAGAGTAATACAAGAAGTAACAATGTTGTGGCTCGAACACTAAGGGCCACTTTCTCTCCTTTTAACAGAACTCAAGTAAATCCTCAAAAAAGTGCAATTCTGCACAGTAATGGGACTTTCTGGGAGCAGCTCCACTCTGCTTCCATGCTGAGCATCAGCCAACTTCTGGAGCTGTGGGCTGCAGAAAGCTCATCTATTCTATTCTTATTCCTCTCCCTGCCCATCCCTCCCCTATGTAACCAACTGAAATAAAGAGTCCCATTAAAACAAACAAACAAACAAAACCAATGAAACAACAAACAAACCAGTCTCCCCTTCCTCCCCCAAATCAGCCCAAATCAGCAAAAAACCACACAAAACCCCACAGTCTCTACAGCATGCATGAAATGTACATCTGAACCCAGGAACTTAGGACAGGAGTAGTGACAGTAGGACTTATAGGTGTGTAAGGTTCCATTGGCTTCCATTGGCTCTGTCATTGTCATGTCCATAACTAAGGAGCTTTCTCGTTATATATTTATTTTACAGGGATTTTGTAAAGAATACAAAATCAGTTTTGATATCCATCCAAAGTCTTGATTGTAAGACTGGTCATACTAGTCATAAAACCCTCAGGCTTCTCCCTTGGAATTTCAAGGAATTAATTTTTCACTAAACACCTGCTAAAAGGCTATGCTGTTGCACTTGGGCATACAATTTAATCTTTTTGTGCTGTCTCCCAGCACTTTCATTGCTGTCTATGCATTTCATATGCACGGGAAATCTGAGCCCACCACTAAAGAGATGAGAACAAAAAGTAGTACTCAGATTAAAAAAAAAGGAGTACTTTAAATATGCCCTCTTCGATACAAGAGGCAGAGTTTCTCCATTCAGAGATTCTGACAGGTAGACAGATAGGATTGTTTATTAAAAATACTGCAGCACATATGTGAGCTGGGATATAGCAGTTTATAGCAGTGAGAAGGGAGGAATCACTACATGCAAGTGTATATTACATGCTGAACTACACTGCTGTATATAGTATTAACTTGTACTGCTTTACTCACCTCATACAACAGAATCCAAATTAGGTCCCATTATTACATTGAAGGCTCACACTCAATAGCAGTTAAGCTTCTTTGAATGGATTCCCTATTGTATAAAAAGTATGCCAGTCTTTGACTGCCAAAATCAATTAGTCACATTCATTATGCCTCTATTTATTAATGCTGTACACTTTATAATGCATTTGCTGCTGAACAAAGAAAGTTATAAAATATCAAATATGTGTTATGGTTGTAATTATAGCAAAAGAAGTAATGATCTCTTTTAGTTGCTAACTGGTTACAAAGCTCCTGTAAAGATTACATTAGTGGTGACAGATTTACGATCTTTTCCAAGATGTAATCCTTTCTAGCTCACATTTTTCAACAGAAGAACTATGTGATTGGTTACAGGTTATTGGCTTCAATAGTTATATTCAGCAGAGATTATTGTGCTTCTGCCTCCAATAATCCAAACACACAATGTAATCTTAACAGATGCAATTTTAACCTGTATTGCACTATTACAATAAAGTGGGGCACCATAAGGCTTTTTACCAATATAGGGTTCAGTGTTAATTCAATGATGTTAAGAATGACCGACTAGTATTAAAATCCAGCAAATAATTAAATCTAACGTGAAAATGAAGGAAGAACAACACTGGCATTCTTGCAACAGTGGGTTTTGATGGCATTTACTATCAAGCTGTTACACCTTAATGTACAAAAAACCCCTTAATTCTAGTCATCAATATCATACAACTAACAATTTTCTGAATGTTACACAATAGCAATTGAAATCTACATTATGTTTTACCTTCCTCTCATAGGTGCTGCTGCATCCTACTGTTTAAAAAGAAGAAAGATTTTTTTTAAAAAAAAAAATCTTATTAATATGCAGCAGCAAGAGGATGTTGATATATATGAAAAAATGAAAGGCCCGGTGAAAAACTTATAAAGGCTCCATATTTCTACCATAAACAGAGCATGTACAAACTGAACCACGTTTCCTCACACTGGCTCCCATGGAATAGCTTGTGGCAGTACCCCAGTACTCCCTTCTTTTCCAAAAATGTGTCCAAATCCCTCTGCTTATTTCCACTGCTGACTTTGGCAAGGGTGGAAATTCCACCCACCCTTTTTTATAAAAAGTATTCTCTCCTAAACTGTTTGTCTGCTGTAGTCCAGTCACAGCCTCAGTCATGAACCCTTTGTTTTCAAATTACTTGCTACTTCAAAAAGCTGACTGGCATCAAAAAGATTTCCTTTTAGGAATATAATCCGTCTCTTAAATCCCCATTCAGATTTTTTTCCATAAGCTAAATAGGTCTCATTTTTTCTGTCCTTATATTATACTTGTTAAGAATTAAAAAATATCTTTTTACCAAATGTTCCTTTGAAACTTTGTGGGAGTTTTTGTTGTTGTTGTTTTGGTTTGTTTTCTGAGGTTTATTTTAAATTCCTTTTTCTTTGACTTTTTTTTTGTTTGTTTGGGTTTTTTTGTTTGTTTGGTTTTTTGGTATTTTTTTCCATTCAGTGCTCTCCCATCCTTTACCCCACTTTGTAAGCTCTCAGGAGATGTTTCATAAGGCAGTTACAAGCCCTCTTTTTTATGTGCTGCACCTCAGCAGTGTGATTGCTCAATGAGTCCTGTCGCATGAGGTTCTCCCACCTTGGGCCTTGATCTTGCAAGTTGTTACACTGCTAAACCCCTGTGTGTGCAGTTGTAGTTTTAGAAACAGAAGTTTTCAGCGGCTTCAAGGCACAAGGTCTTTGGCCGAGGTATTTTATATTTCTGTAGCACTAATGACCTATCTGAGAAGGCAACGGGCCAGCCACACTAGGTAATGGAAAATAACTTAATCCTGTGAAACGCTGCTGTGCTGTGCTACTTACTGGATGTGTTTGCAAGTGGGGCAAAAAGGGGTTAACTACACAGACCAGGACATCACTGATTTCTTTTTTTTTTATACCATACAATTAACTTCTGAAAAAATGGAGATAAACTGAGACGGTGAAGCTAGCCAAATGTAAGTGGCAAAGACATGAAGGAGAGAAAGAAAGGAGTAAGGAATACAGACTAAGTCCAAGTAAAATGCTTTACATCCTCTGAATTCTCTATTGCATTCTTTGCTGAAATAAATCTTCAGTCTCTTTCAGTAACTCCCTCTTTAACATAAATTTACTATTTGCAGATCAACTGTTATAGGATACTGTTAGTAGAAAGAACCCTGAAAACCCAGCCAGAATATATGTTTTCCTTTTGGCATCTCTAAGGAATATGCATCACCTAAGACTGTAAACAACATTATTTTGCTGAGATTAGCCTGCACAACTCAAAATATTTCACTGTTGTAACTTGTTGAAGCAACCTTGACACCCACCATAAGTCATGATCTTTAAAATCTAGTGACTAAATTTAAACTGAAGCAGGTGAAGCCAATCCACACCGGTACCATTCTGGAATTAATTCCCCCAAAGTCTTCGGCAAACAGTATGAATGAATAAATAAATATACAGATACATTCCAACATATTTTGTGTTTTACTGTCAATGAGTCTTTGTGACAGTCACTCAATCTCCAAGATCAACACAGGCTGCTAGGCTCAGCAAATTATATTCTGACCTTTCACCTCTGCCCACTCTGCTCAGGTAGCAAATGTAATCTAAACTGAAGGCATCTATAGGTCTCCATTTGTTCTCCAGGGACTGAAAATTTATATAACAAAATCATTACACATTATATCACTCCATTTTGCATGAACATTAGTCTCTACTTAAAAAAGGACCCTGGACTCAGGTAATATAAATAATGAACTGCCTCTTTTTTTGTGAAGGGAGTTAGAGGGGAGGGCAGAAACATGCCCTCTTGCAACAGTCAAGGCAACTGTAGTATAGTCCAGATAGGCCCACAATGAATACTGTAACTTGTACTTCTGATGAGTTAGTCGGTGTTAGTGCCCTTAACCAGACAATCACAAATACCCACTCCCAAGTCCCAGACTCTACTGTAGTTACAGTAATACTGGCAAAAAAAATCACTTTTGTTCCAACTCTAAAATTGCTGTCAAGGCTCCAGAGACTATAAACAACAGCTTTCACTGCTCTGACCCCCATGCAATTTTAAATCCCCCAACCTTTCCGAGCACTGTTGGTGAGCAGCCCCATTACATCTTAATGACTGTCATTAATTTCTAAAGAGTGTTAATTTCAGATTTTTAATCACCCCTTAACTATTCAATTAAATTTCAATAAAATGTTAAGTACTTACAAGTCTTCTCATTTTTCCTAAACTGCTTACTACATTAACATGACT
>JAWWEU010000081.1:106429381-106442288 GCA_035583155.1 Acropternis orthonyx
TGAAAACTGGAAAATGGTTTCATTTTTCATGCCATCAGCAAATGCAGATTGTTTGGTCTTTTCAGTAACATTATTATGTCGCACAAAGATGATCCGCTTTATGATTTAAGATGTAGCTAGAGCAATCCAAGTACAACCAAATTGATGGAAGCAATCTTGCTGTATTTCCAGTTTTCCAACATTTCTTTATTACATATAATAGAACATTTTAGCATAATAACTCAGAATCCTTGAGATACAGACGATGGAGAAATAATGTTGAAAAGTAATTCTTCACATCTGGCTTTCACCACATCAAGTGCAAATGGTGAACTTAAACATGAAAATACAATTTGCTCCTTTGAAACTCTACATCCTTATCTCTTGCAAAGAACATACATTCATTTCCAGTGCCTCAAGGTAAACACTAAGGCATCTATCACAAGAACAGTAAGTATCAGAAGGATTTGGAAGCAATCTTTTCATAATGTTTCTTTGGAAGGGAAACAGGGTTACTCAAAATTCATAGCGATTATTAAGTTTACATTCACACAGCAGATACGGTACCATATTATTTCCCATCAACAGTGTTCTCACCTGCTGAGAATCTCTCCTTGGTTCAAGACAGCCATTCATTACAAGGCATTAGCACTCTGCTGCACAAACCAAAGTTATGCCCCACCAGTGAACTGGGCAAACTCGTAATATGCACACTCAGCTCACGAGGACTGTGTTTACCTATTTTTCGAGCCCTTCATTTTGGTGATTTAATAGGCAAGCAATTTCTTACTTCAGCAGATTCTTTCTATATTATCAAGTCAGGTACTTCTGGACAAATGTGTGGGTGTTGAAAAGACTCACAAGGCTCCCCAAAGCTTTGCTGTATCGGTGGAGTATGCACTGACAGCAGGGACTCCTTATGACAAGAAAAGCTGATCAGCTGCAAGCTTTTCTCTTGATTCATCTAACTCTTCACCAGGTCTAAACTAAGCCTGTGGGTATTGTGGAGTTTTTTTTCTTCTTAGCCTTCTTTGTGGCCTGCAGAAAATTATGAAATAGATTTTTCTAGTCCTCCCAGGAGCAAGGCCAGGTTCACATTTTGACCTCAGAAACAAAGCAGTCTGCAAAAGCCAGTCTTTTCTGCCTAACATAAAGCAAACTACAACATGCAACATAAGGCAATATTAAGAGTGAGAAATGGCAAGCATTGTATCAGCATTTGGAGGGAAAAATAATAAAGCCCAGTCATATTAAAAATTCCAGGAACAACAGCACTGAACAACACAATTTTGGCACTGCTACGGTCTCCATTACCAGGGGTGGAAGCATGATATTCATCTGCAAAGAGTGCTAAGTTGGCAGGTAGATTTCAATTACAGGTCAACACAAAAGAAATTCTTTATTACACGGGATTGTTTATTTTTTGATATTTCAGTCATCTTATTCTTTAATCATTCTACTACTATTTGGGTAGTGTAATGTACAGACACATATAGACTCTCACAAAAAGACATACTAATGAAAATGCAAAATAAGCCTTACAGGATTGAATCTCCTCTCAACAACATTAATGTAAATCAGCTCAATCAACTGGGGGACATTGGTGTGAAACTTGAGTGAGGAAAGAATTGGGCTTTGATGCTTTGAACAAACTGCTCAAGTATATTTTAGAAATTTGGAGGCTTTTAAACTATGGGTTTAGGAGCCTGGAAGACAAGAAAGGTGTAAAAATGATAAACTTTATTTTCATTGTGAAATAGCATTAAGAAATCAAAATATAGTCCCAGAATACATAAATACTGAAGTGGAGGTTGCTACCTAAAACATCAAGAGTTTAGCACAAGTAATAAACCAGATTCTTATCAAAGACCACAGGATTGGAATGACTAGTTCCCATTAGCAAGAGTGACAGTGGTGCTTGTGCAAATCTCATCCATGATGGAATATGGACTCTGAAATCTCTGTGACCTTGATGTGCAATATTTATGTCTACACCTTTAGCCTCTTGCACATAATGAGATGCAATCTTTTAGCTTTATGCAATTCACCAGGCATTCAATTAGAAAAAGCAAATTCTTTTTTTGGGGGGGTGGTGGGGCAAGAATGCTAAGCTACTTTGACAGAAGGTAGTGAATCAAAAATTGCAAAACTTGAGCTTTCAAAAATAGCCTAAGTGACCTCTTACAATACTCTGACCACTCCATCACAAGCAGGAGGCAACCCCTGTGAAGAGCGAATTCTGGCAAAGTTCTCTCTTCACAGATGATGCACAGCTTAAGCTATAATGAGTTTTTGGGTTACAAATGCTGAACGCATTAATATTCCTTGATGATAATTATCACAGTATAAGCACCTTTCCCAATGTGAGTAGCATAAAGCAACTGAAGCAGCATTTTTACTACATTTGAAACAAGCTGGAAAATGGGATTTTCTAGTCTTGTAACCTGAGGTCAACATACATCAAGCTATGCATATTAAGTACGCCTACCCTATATAACGGTATAGGCCTTTCCATATATTCACACACATGCATGCAATTAACACTCTAATTTTTTGAATACTTAAATAAATATGCAATAAATATGAACATGATTTCCCAAGAAAAATATATCCAACATTTTAAAGCAGACCTAAATAATTTTCAAGCAGGCTACCCTGGCAGTTCTTCCAAAGTGAGTGATTCTTCTACAATATTAAAAACAAAGAAACAAACAGCAGATACAAGCTGAAAATGAAAAAAAAATATTCATCCAAACAGAAAATAAAATTTGCAGAAAAACACTGCTTTTCACCTTCAGGGGTTAAACTAACCACTATGTGCCATACTAAATATGTCTTATACCCACCAATGGTAGCCTTTATTTTTTTATAGGAACATGCAAATATATAGTTCTTCAGTGGGCCTAAATTCTTGCACACAGCTCACAGACTAAGTAATGAACAGGAGGACTGGAGATATCCCCAGTAAACAGAGGACAGGGAGCCTTCAGACAGGCAGCTGAGCACCTGCAAAGCTGTCCCTAACCTGTCACTGCAGTCGGGATAACTGCTGTGCTGCCTCTGCATGGGGCAGGAGAATAAGCAACTGGGCAGCAGCAGCAAACCTACTGATTTAATAGCTCGCTCAACCTTTGTAGGTTACTCTTAATCATGAACAGGGGCAAAAATCTGTGAGTTATCCCAAGAAACAGATGAATACCCACTCCAACATATATGGAACTGAAATACCTTCCAAAGATAACAAGAGAGATGCTCCCTTAAACAGTATAAATAGGCTTGGCTGTACTTTAAGTGCAAGACATTTAATTATTATACAAGTATTTACAGAGGATTAATTAGCATACAACAAGGATCTGAAACATGCAGACGTTTGTCAAAGAAGACAGGGTTTGGAATGATTTATTATTGTTTGATTAACAACATCATGCAGCAGCTATGTTATTAAATCTCTGTTTTGAATACTACAGAAACTAAAAGTGTTACCTAATGGTGAACTAAGTGTTACCCTCAGAAGAGGGCAACAACCTGATCTTTGTTTTTCTCTCACCCCCAACTCAGAAAATGTTCATTGTTAAAAATGATGTCCTGGTAAAGAGCCTTTAAAATACTCCACTCTGAGATGCAGGGGTTTTACTAAATGTTAAGATGCTGTTTTAATATTCAATGCAAATTAACTTAGCTCAGCTCTCTTCTGACAAAATGTGAGTCAGTTTGAACTCTTAATCCAAAAAGTGGGAATCAATTCTCATGTTCTCTTGGTGTGAAATCTGCTGAATGTATTTATGCCATGTTGTCCTGCACTTCCTTTAGGATATATCCTGTGTTACAACCATTTTGAGAACTAAAGCATAATTTTTACTTATATGCTGTAAAATGTCTTAAAATCCATTAGAATATATGGGAGGGTTTCGAGGGAACCTTTGATAAATATTTAACAGCACCATTGGCTTATTAAATACTGTAATGTGGAAGCCATGAAAGGATGATATAAAGCACATTACAATTTTTTCACTTAACATTGGTGCTCCCTTCCTACACTGAACAAGCCCATTCATCAGAAGAACTGGTGCATTGTAAGAAGTACTCCTTCTGATCAGAGAGATGTAGCAATGACATCTTGCTATTATACAAATGATTAAATCCTTCCTTGGTTAATTGTGTAAGATCCGTTCCTCTACCAGTAACTCTCCTCTCCATCCTCCCCACTAAAACATCTGAAAAGATCACATCTGAAAATTAAAAATGATGTAGTGAAATCAGGATGGCACAAGATATATTGCTTATATAAAAGGCAAACCTAAGGGAAAAAAGAGTCAGATAGAGAACATGCAGCTTTGGTTTATTATACACAGAACTGCATGGCTGACCATTCTGTAGGTAGAAAATCGAATGTTGCTCTGAACATTACAATGTATTTGATAACTACATGATACAGTGACAGAAATGGTAAAAATACAGATGTGAGACTGAAAATAGTCCATAAACACCTCCATTCAAACAAAATCAAAGCAACTTTGTTCACAACAACAGGCGTGTTTCAGTAGGAATCACTGAAAAAATATTAAAATCTACAATGAAATATATTAATATAAACGAACAAAAAAAAAAGAATCTCTTGCCATGGAATTGCCTGCAGAGTGTGCATTTATTCTGTAAACACTGTAACAATGATTATCTGTCCTTCCAGTTCTCAGTGGAGACTCCTGCTTTTGAAAATGTCTTGTGGTGACTTACTAAATTCAGGCTATTTCAATTAGTATTACTGCACATTAAAAATTAATAGTATTATAGAGTGGATTAAGGTTTAAATTTCAATTCTGCAATGTGTGTGCTAGAAATGACAGCTAAAAATCAATGCTTTCTGGCCCATAATCGGAAGTGTGTATGACTGAATAGTGTGGAACTGGCGACAGTTTTAAAAGGATTGATAGTTCAGTTCAAGGTGTGTCAGCTCTAATTTCTGATTTAAATGGGAATGCTACACGACCAAAGTATTAAACTCAAGAAGAAACTGGGGGGAAAAAAAGAAAAAAAAAAAAGCTGCCTTGCAATGAAAAAAATTCATGTAATCTTCATAAAGATGAAAAAAATCCAAATTACGACTCAAAATTCATGTTCGGTATCACTGAGGGAAAAAAAGCTGTTTTAATGGGATGATGACTTCATTACAGAAGACATATTTTTTCTGCATTTAGAGCAATACCACCCAGAAGGCTCCAATTTACAAATACTTGAGAACATATACAGACTTATTCCTGTACAAAAGGTAGCTTGTGACGTGTATTCATGTGAATAAAATTGTATGCATAGTTACGTATTTTCAGAATCAGACCTTTTTATTACAATTCCATCTCTACGGTGCTGCCACGCAAGCCCATTTAAAACTTCTGACTGTGCGTAACAGACATAGATAGATGTACACAAGGGAGCCTGTGGACCCTGTGACACTCACGCTTTGGGAAACTTTTCTTCATTCCAACAGACCTGGCAAGGGCAGCACTAAAGAACACGGCCTCCAGAGCCACAAGCCAACACATTGGGAGCTCTGATATGGTGCAAGTCATGCAGTGAGCTGTAGCTTCTACAGCCACCCCTTAGCAAAGGACCAGTGGGGATGTTGAATCTCCAAGCTGCAGTGGGAAGGGTGACAGAAATGTTGCTATCAAACATATCAAAAGTGATCAGGCATCAGGCTATGACAATGAGGGTATTTGGGAATGGACAACAGTTCTTTGTACCTCTAGGAAGTATGTCAGCTTTGGTCACCTGAGCTGCCCCATTTGTTGTAGAGCGTAGGACACTTTCTTCACCTCCGTACATACAAAATAAATCATTACCCTACACTTCATTGTCTGACAAATCAATTAAAACTTGCCTGCATGGATGAAGGCTGCTTCTTGTACAACTAGGGCAGAAAACTGCACTCTTACCTTGTTGAAGCCAGTGTTTACACATTGCCATGGCAAGTTGGAAAGATTTTTGGAAAGAAAATGACTTTATTAAAATATTTGTATTCTCACAATAATAATAATTTTTCTTACTTGGGTGAAATTGGATTTTGCAGAAGGTTCCCAGAGATCATGGCACTGGATGATAAACTGACACCACTGCTATAATTCTTCCTTTGAATGTGAACACAGTGCCAAAAGGAAAGGAAACAGCTCAAGCAAAATCATTCTTACACTCTTCTGTGTTGTAAAATGTATGGGGAATAGCAAGAAGGTAAAAAGCATGTTTCACTTGTTATAAATCTAGTATTGCTCCTGTCTGAAAATGGTTAGTAAGAAATGTCTGTCACTTCTATCAACAACAAATTTTTTTTAAGAGCAAATGATGAAGAACACCGCAAGTCTAGTGAACAGACCAAGCCAGCATTACTAAAGCATTGCAACGCCACCCAGGGTACCAGAGCCTGGAATTGAACAGTCATTGGTGTGTACCTAAGAGACAAGTTGATGTCCAAAATGCTTTTAAAGATCCCTTGTGCTGCATGGATGTCCAACAGCAAGTTTGGTACCAGGAGAGTAAAGAAGATGGGTTGTAATAACAACAATAAAAAAATAATCTGGTGCAAATAGACCCCAAGGTGTAGTAGTCATCCCTGTGCAACAATCACCCCTCACTGCAATTTAGTGATGTTGCCTCATTACAATACAGCATACAAAGGGGGCAATATTAAGGCACACTATTTAAAGCTACAAGATCTGTGGTGCTGGCTAGAGCTGGTACTGAAGCACAACTATAGATTAAAAGAAAAAGTAATTTCAGCAGAGAATACTGAAAAATTAAAACTCATAAGTGTGTAATTTTTACAAGACTTAGCTGAATGCCACGATCAGCGACTGACGCTAAGGACTGACAATATATTTGATAGTGTGAACCCACAAACTTCTTACAAAAGCACAGCAATAACTGATTGCAAATTAATGACAGCAAGGAAAGACAAAGGAATTCAACTGGTTTAAGTAGGGGGGAAAGGAAATGTTTTTATATGATAGCAGAATGGATAGAAATTGAAAAAGGCATTTGTGCAGGGTACAGGACCTGCAGAGTAGATGGACTTTGAAGCAACTTTCAGAATTGCAGTGACAAAGGATAAATTCTGAAGAGGAATAAGCCAATGTTATTGACTCATGGAAGCCATCACAATTTCTGTTAACTCACTCTCTGTTAGCTGGTTCTGACTGGGGAAGAAATAAAGGACAATTTCTGTTGTGTGGAGCAGGTGATGTCAAGAATAGAAATCAGCTGGACAGCATCTGTGAGGAGTGAGGATACAGTAAAAGAGGAACAGGTTTGTTTTTTTGTTTTTTTTTTTTTGTTTTAAATTGCACTCTGAAATGGATAGGAAATATGAACCAAATTTGGGAGCTCTAAGGCAAGCAACAGAATTCCACATTAGCCAAGAGATAATAAAAACCACAAATTATTTAATAGTTTGCTGTTTGCAGCATTATAGTACTTTTCCTTTGGAATGTGCCTTAACTAATTTGTCTTGAAAAATCTCTGAGGCAAAGTACTGTTTCCATTTCACATTTCAATGACTTGTTCTAGGCTAGTGAAGAAGCAATTGGGAATGCTGGAACCACCAGAAACTTGCACCTATTCTGACACTTGTTTGGATATTCGGAAATAAGAATTGTCTTTGTAGCCTGTGAAGCAAAGACATGAAAACAGTACTTGGAAAAAAAGGAGTCCCCCTTCCAAAGAAGAAAGGAGAATGCCATAAAGCAAAAGGAGAGAGAGAGAGACCATATAATGCCATGAAAAAGTTAGCTTTTAACATTTTGTGGGAGATAATGCTGTAGGAGAACTTAAAGTCAAAGAGCCTTCCAAATCTGCTTTTTAAGGAGACTAACGGCAAGGATACATTTAAGAAAAAGAGGGCAGCTGAACAGTACTGAGTGTGTTTCTCTTGTCAGAGAAGAGAATGTCTCCTACTGAAGCTTTAAGTTAAAGGAGACAAAGAAAATCACCAGCCGACAGAAAGACTGGCCTGGAGGACCCATCACAAGGGTTGAAAGAGATGCACATGCAGCACAAAAGTTGCAGTCAACGTAAAATACGATAACCTAGGTGACATATCATAGAAATTAGAGTCCTATTTTCTGTCACCTAATTTATTCCCATGCACCACCATGAAGGATTTTTCCTGGTGGTACAATTCTGGTCGGTACTGCTAGGTATACTCCATCACCAGTGCAAATGCAGCAGGTAAAAGTAGAGAATTTTTCCATTATTAAGAAGTATCCCTGAGTTTATGTTTTCTAGGCTAGCTCTCTGCCCAAGCCTATTTAGTTCATTTTTCAGTTATTTATTTTTACTTATATATTGTTTACATTTTAGCCTTCTTGTTTTAAGCTCAGCTATATTTTTATCCAAAGAGGTTAAAAATACCATCCCTGTTAAGTCTGACTTGAGAAATAACAGCACACGAGGAGTAATGTGGGTTAAAAGTTCAAATTTGGCAGGGAAATGTCACTCAGCTGAAGAGATGAGTATTTAACTGCTCTCTGGTGAAAATTGGTTTTGATTTGATCATGTTATGACAGTTTGCAAATCACACTTTGCACTAAGTGATATTTGGGTTAGGCTTTTTAACCAAACTTTGAAGGAAATAGAAGGCTGCATTGCTTCTGAACGTCTAATTGAAAGAGGTAGTAAATATCAACATCTCCCAAATTGTTCAATAAATTACACAGTGCTCTGCAAGAATCTCATCTGGCTGACTTGGTGTGGGGGGGATTCTTTTGCACAGTTATCTAATGTCTTGGCACTCATGTAGGTGTGCAATGAAAAGCAATGAAGCCAGAAGCACAGTAGGTTCATTGTGAAGGTTGCTTGTGAGAGGGTTGGGAAAAAGAGTGCCTAGCCAAACAGCTAGATATTAAGAATATACCGCAGAGGTCCCGAACTGCAACACTCTAATAAAATCCTGTGTGAGAGAAAATTTGAATTGTATGGCTAGGCACTGGAAAAAGAGAGCCAAAATAGGATGTTACAGGCATACCTTTAACTCTGGTCACTGTATATGTGTTTTATGATTGTTTTTGATTACACAGATATACTCTTTCTTTCATCATTCAGTCTAATCCAAACATAAACACAGTGAATGAGTCAGTGTTTTGAACTAAGCTTTGTTCATTGCACTATGAGTAGCATATCCTGTAAAGTCTCTTGGATAAGTGCCATGTATTTTGGACTATATTCATGTACTAAAACTAACGTGTCATATGGCTTTGCACCTTTGAGCAGGTCTCCTTCACTTGGCCTACTGCTTCATGTCCTCTGAGGCTTGTCCTAATGCCCTGGGTTGCACACTGTATTCAAACAGCAACTTAGTTAAGGAAAAAAAATCTGCCAAAAAGAATGTTTCTTCTTCCTTTCTCTCTGTACATTGAATCCACCTCTATAACTATGTTAGTTTACGTATTCAAAAACAACAATTTAGTTAAGAAAAAAAAAATCTGCCAAAAGGAACGTTTCTTCTTCTATTCTCTCTCTACATTGAATTTACCACTCTAACTAGGTTAGTTTAAGGCCACATGATAGAATTACTCAGTTCTGCCCCACTGATACATTGGTGCAATGGTTTTATTTGCATGTTTCACTTAGAGGGTATATAATAATTTCTTCACAGTCAAGAATCCTGAGATTGAACTTTAAAAGCTTGACAATTTTGTGTATGGAAAATTTTAATTCAGCAATATTTCATTTCACATTTGTAAATCAGAGGGGGTTTTTTAATTTTTTTATTTCACAGACATGTATATTTGATTTGCTGGTTGCTGAAGGGCATGATAGTTCAGCTTACATATACACATGCATATGCCCATGTATAGGAGAGGGTGCATTCAATCACAAAACAGCTTGTATTTGAAGTAGGTATCAACATTTAACTTTACTATTGATTTTTCAACTGGCTTCACTTAAATAAAGCAACTCTACATGTGAAAAAGGATGTGCAGAATTATCTTTTGACCACAGATTGTCTATGAGGCATGCAAAAATAAGGATTGTAACATAAATATCATTCTAAGCTCCCAGAACGGCTGAATTGAAAGTACAGCTTACTGAAAGTGTGGTGGTAGCTTGACCGCTATGCTGAGGAGATTGAAGGAGTTATTTTCCTCAGTAAGCATCATTGAGAGTGTCACCGGTTAATTCCTGTTCTATGCTCCTCATTAGCATTACTCTCAAGTTTCTGGTTATCATATCCGAAATATTAAGACATAATAAGTACGAAGGTGCAGATAATTGGATATTAACCAGAACATACTTGACTGGGCAGGAGGTAGGGCCTTGCTTAAACTAATCCTGAAATGTATTAATCACCAATTAATGAATGGGTTTCAAATTCATTTTCTATTATAGAACACCTCTGAGTATCTAAGCTTTTTCTAATAAAATGAGTTGGAATAACAGGATAGGAAGAAGAAACACTCCAGTTTGAGGTTGGTTTGAATTAATTCCCTATGGCTTGTTTTTAAGTTCATTGAAAACAATAATCCTAGAATGAGTGACTTTACATATATATAAACATACATATAAAGATATAAAATAACTCTGTTCTTACAGGTTCTATTTGCAGTTGCAAATGGCGATAGAGAGCCTAACTTCAGAACAGAGCTAGTTCACTAGAGAACCACAATACTACTATGTGTACTCCTTCAGAGAAAATTTAGCTTTTTAAGATGAGCAGCATAAGACCTGCATCAGCTTTAGATGGATGTTGCCAATTAATGATTTTCAGTGTAAAAACAGATATTTATATATGTCAACTTCCATAAAAAGGTGCTCTATCCTGCCCTGCACAAAATGTGATCCACACCAGTCCACCCTGGTGAACTGGGCTCTTGAAGGTTGGAAGAAGATTGGTGGAAAGGCAGAGATCGTGTTAAGATCCAGTTAAGAAGCCTGTGAGGGAAGGGGTGGGTGGTGAGGGTGAGAGAGGGTGCTGTTAAGCTCAGATGCCCCAGCTTTGAATAACTTTGATGATTTTGCATTAAGCATGCACCCTTAATTATCATTAGTAACTAGCTTGGCATGGTAATACTTTCCTCAGCTAAGAGGGTAATGGCACACAGCTCATCTCTAAGTAATGGAAGTTTTTGTTAACTGGGTGTATTTAAAACCCACAAACAAATCCAAAAAAAAAAAAAAAAAAACGGAAAAACAATTTTTTTTTTTATTTTTTAAAAATAACATTCTTGTATGTCCAGGATAATTTTGAAATGGATATGTTAATATTTTTATTATTTGAAATGGATGCCCAGTATCGCACCAGGAAAAAATTGTCATAGATCCTTATTGGTACTAATGAAGAAAATTATAACAGACATGGTTGAAGTACTATTATTCCCCTTTCTCTCTTCTTGCTGTCCTCAGTGTTATTTACATTGATGTGAATTTCAAGTAAACCAATATTATCCATCTCTCTGTTTTTTCCTTAATTTGTTGACTTTAATTTTAGTAAGTCTTAAATAAGCGCTTACTGAAGATGAAGTAAGATATGCAAGCAAGTAGTCCTTTTATCAACAATTTTGCCACAGAAACACACAAACATTTCAATGGCTCTTCATTAGCAAACAAATCAACAAGTGATATTTTAATGCATGACTTTATTCCATCTCTGTGGGGACCGTAGTTGAGAGTGTGATGTACAGTACAGAGAAAGGAATCATCAGCCACAATGTCCCAGGGCTCTATCCATTGAGGACTTCTCAGCCTCTGCTTAAAGAGTGCATTTAATTGACTGATAGACAGTAGCTTCTTTGTTCACAGAAGACAGCGAAGTAATGGCAGCTTGAAAATCGTACCATCTACAGGATCTCCTGAGACTAGTAACAGGGGGATATGTGTCAGGAATAAATAAATAATCTAATTATTAAGCCACTTCCTGTCAAGTTAACTCCAATTTGTTGGCTTTTGAAGGCAACAAAACGAGGCATTTTTCCTCATTATGCTTCTCTTTTTATACCACTGGTAATCACAGGCGGATTAAAGGGTGCCTGATTGGTTTTTTTGTCAAGGAACTGAGAAGCAGCCAACAGTACAGAAAAACAGAGTTGGGGTTAGAAGAAATTTCATGCTTGTCTCCTTTCCAGCTCCCTAACAGCCCACACTGCTGCCCCATACAGTGCTGCCAGCTGTACAGCAAATGTGTGCCCCTCCAACGGTGGCGTACCAGGCCACAGGCTCCATCCTGAGAGCTGTGAGATACCTTGCAATCTTGGCAGGTAGCTACTGCTGTCATAGGCATAATTCTAAAGGTGACCTACGAAACCCCGTCAGCTCACCAAATGCAACAATATGAGCAGCTCAAGTTCGACACCCACTCTCCATATTGACTTCTTTTGTTTCGCTTCCCGCGCTTACATTGCAGGGAGAAACCTCGGGATGAGCCCCCTTGAAGAATCGGAGGCTTCCCTGCTCAGAACGGGGGCAGCTCAGAAAGGCGATGGTGAGGCTGCCCTTGGTGCTGACAGCTAAACACAGCTGAAGGGATGTGTTACGGCTACTGGCGAAGTGATGCAAATAGTCAGCGGCAAAGAACAAAAGGGCAGGCTGACACCCTGACATTCATTCAGCCCGTGGTGCCTAAGTATTAACACACACAGTATATCACTGCCATGGCTCGGAGGAGAAGCTTACAGCAGGTAGAGGGAAGGGAAGAACTTTCACACTGCCTGGCACTGCCTTTCGATAGCGTCCCCTTCAGTGAGTGCTATTCACGCCACAGGCATTAACATCTGAAGCTCCCCCGTGCTTTGCTTCATTTCTTTACAGAATGAACTCCACCCTGTACTGTGGACATTTTTCAGATGCTCCCTTTATTATTATTATTGTTGTTATTATTATTATTATTATTACTAGCAATATTATTTCATAATAAGACATCTTCATTCTAGTTTCTTAGAATTTTTTC
>JAWWEU010000081.1:106442388-106465846 GCA_035583155.1 Acropternis orthonyx
TTATTATTATTATTATTATTACTAGCAATATTATTTCATAATAAGACATCTTCATTCTAGTTTCTTAGAATTTTTTCAGTCCAAGGTTCAACACTCTCATCTTTCCCCCTGCACCCCCCTTAAAAAAAAAGGCTTCATAGATGTTTGCAAACTGTGTCTTGGCTAAACTACTTGTGATCTTGAAAGCCCAGAAAGTGTTTCCTGAAAGCTGTCCCAAAAAGCAAGCAGCCATTCCCAGCTCCAAGGAGAGCTCGGTGGGGCAAAGCAGTAGGTGACGCACGGAACTTGCAGCCCACTGAACGGTGCTGCTCCAGTGTGTTTGCAGCTGCCTTTGCTGTTTCCAAATACATCTTGAATTTTTTGTTAAATTGCGCAGATAATTAAAGCCTCTTCATATTTACAGTCTGCTTCATTGGTACCATGAATTCTGTTTTCAGTTACTGTCTGCAAATTCCCTCCCTGCACAATTTCATACTAAGCAATAACACTTCATTTTACATAAGTTTTATCTGATGTCCCCATACAGAGCTGCCAGCTGTACAGCAAATGTGCAGCTCTCAAACTGAGGCCTACTAGGCCACAGGCTCCATCCTGAGATCTGTAAGGCACCTTGCTGTCATTGGCAAGCGTTCCCTGCTATCGCCGCTACCACCGCTCCACACCACACACAACTTAAAATCATCTGATTATTAGAATTTGTGGTCCACACTCCATTTTATCCTTTATTTAATCTATCCCCAGATCACACATTTGTTTAAATGTTTTGGCTGGTTTACAAATCATGCAGCCATCTGCACAGTAGGTGTGACACCATTTTTTAGACAAAAGTTACATTACAAAACAACAAAGATAAAGTCATTTGAAATGCTTTGGTGTTTGTTATTCTGCCTGGTTTGCTTGGACCAACTCTAAGAAATAAATAGAATTATCTGTTTAAATCGATGAACATCTATGAAAAACAACACCCAGCAGAACGCAGAGCTTGCTCCATTACCTACGTTAATATCATGACAGCTGAGGAGAGATGACCTGGCCCACTTCTCATCTCTCCTGTACAGATGGCTATTAAAGAGAAAGTATCCCTTTTGTATGGTCCATGCAGAAACCCTTTATGGGCTTTTCAAATAAGCCAGCATTGCCCACAGGAGAGTAGCTTCCTGTTAGTATTAAACAGCCCAGATTTTGTCTATTTTGTAACCCAGCTCCTCATGAAATAAACCTACGTTTTCTCAGATTTAATTCCAAATGCTGGTTTTCCTGAGTATTTCAATTACATCTCCTCATTTTGTGGAGAAGGTGACCAAGTTTCCTCTAACTTTTTACGTGCCAGTTCTGCCCAAAAACAGGAGATTCCCAGGCATCCAAATGACTGCCTGATGCTACAATGGTATGATTGCTGTCTTCACTATAAATTGACAATTTCAATTTCCTACTACTCAAAAACCAGTGAAAAAGGACCAATTAAAGGAAGTCTCCACCTCCTTCCTCCTCTACTCTGTAGATCCGTAACTTTGGATTCTTTATCCCCAAATCTCAGGTAAGAGGGACTTCAGAACATCAGATTTACCATAGAGCAATTAAACTGACGTTCTGAAGATGTAATACTTGAGGTCAATATGGTGCAACAGGTATTAGTTGCTCAGCACAGCTTTCTCCGTAAGTGAAAGGAAGATCATGGGGTTTAATGACCTTAGGCATTAGACAAGTAACAGAATGTGTGAATGCTGCATGCTACTACAACCAGACAAAAATTTTCTTGGCTGATTTCCAGAAAGTGGATTGAGGTATTTCCTTTGTCTTGACATCAGTGATGTTGTCCACACATGCCATAATGTACACTGCACAAATGTGAGGCAAATAAGATGATTTACTTTTATAGGTTTATTATGCATGCAGTTAATACATGCATAATGCAAACATGCACATCCACACAACCCACAAGCATATATACATATTATATACTTACATCACTGTCACTTAAAAAATCAAAAATCATGACCTGCACTAAAATGTGTCTTTATATCTTCTACTGGTTACATACTACCTGCTATTGTAAAACATGGCTGCAAAATTTCTTTGCAGAGAAATTAAAATGTTAGGCCTCATTTTCTATATACTCTTCCTTTTAAAACAGAATTGTTCCAGCATAGATTTGTTTACTTCGGATTTGATGAAGTATTTGCCTGTGTAAACTAGAATTCTTCTTGTCAACTGAAGGATTGCTTCATCCTGTTTTCCCATTTGTTTTCAAACTTCAGTGCTTGGCACCTTTGTTTCCTTTCCCTTCATTTCCTCCTCCTGTTCACACCTGCTACCTCATTCAATGCTACACTCAAAAACAGGTTTTTCCACCACCACAACATACTTCACAAAATGTGTTTTATACATGATACTGAAAAGGTTAAATAAAGGAAAGTCTGTTTACCTCTCAGAAATGACCTATTTAGAAAATGTCAAAAATAGGGTTTCAAAAAGGTACAGAATCCTGACCGTGACACCCTACCCCTTTGATCCCCATCTCTTTGGAGGGTAGTGGTTCTTGCTATGACACTGGGACTTGCTTTTTCATCAACAGAAGTAACAGCAAACTGCAAAGATTGTGGCTGTTTCACCCCTTTATCATTCTCTTTGTCAGCCTGATCAGTCCTCAATGGTAAATGTGCTGCTCTGTTGTGCACAGCCAGCGGCTCGCAATTTGCTCACTATGTTTCATGAGACAGTTGTTTGTGGCTGTTTGGAACACATTTGCCTCTTTGGGGATTTATGCGCTGGTTGCAATGCCAACCTCCATAGTGATAGAAATTTCTTTCTAACTAAAATAGATAATTAGAAGCTGGTAATTATTGGTCAAGAATTATCAGAGTGAAAAAAATTAAGCTCTTCATAAATAGTTCTTGGCAATGTCATCTCTTTACATTATCTCATGCCTAACAGCACTTTACTCAGAGCACTTACAAATTTACACTACTGCTGTTGAGCCTCATAATTTTATATGGAGTAATTCCTTTCCTGAGCTAAAATATGTCTGAGCTCCCCTAATTCTGAGCCACACTGTATCTGCATGTGTGCAAAATCCTAGGCAACTGCTACAGCAACTGTTTAGTTTTTACACTAAACTGCATCAGATACTACACATGTAAACGAACCGGTCAAAGATGAAACAACGTTTAGCTTGTCTGCTTAAAATAACAGAGAAAATAATAGGAGGAGCAGTGGAGTGCAGCACACAGGACACAAACAATGGCAGACTCTTTTTCTACCCTCTCAGGTCAAATGACAACTGTAAACTATGTGATGAAAACAAAAGGATACCAGAAAGCCTCTTCTCCACAGACACTATGCACCCAGAAAGAGAATTTTCTCAGATAGCTGCTAAAACTGTTATGTATTCCATTGAGATGGAAAGGTGGAAGAAAGAAGGCAACTGAAGAATTACCTTTTATGCCAACACTTCCTAAACCTATATGAAACACACCTGCATTTACGTTTCCTGCTTTCCTACTCAAAAGCTGGAAATGGTTTTACCCACAAATTTCAATACACCTGCCAACAGCCAGGTCTTCATTTGGCAATCATTCTTACAAATTATCCAAACAAAGGTATCATGCTTACATCTAAGTCCAAAATAGTCCCAAAACACATGGCCTATTTAAAAAACCCCATGGTTTGCCTTGCTTTCAGTCTGCTAGCCTCCCCTAGCCTAAGCCTGAACCACTGTGTAGTTGAAGCAAGCACAGGCGTTGCTTGATGAAACACAATGTCTAGAAACGTTTGGACAGATCTGGCAGTCAGAAGTCTTGAACTTCATCTCACTTAACACAAGCAAGGAATTCCACTTCTATGCCTCTTTGCCCTGATTCAGTCAAAGGAAAAGGTTTACTGCCCTGTCTCATCACAAAGACGTTGTGAAGACTCGATTAAAGGCTGTACAACAGTTTTAGAATGGGAAGTTCTAGAGGTAATGGATGTGTAGTTACTGGGAAAAGCTGCCCTATGACACCTTTTTAATACATAACTTGTATAATAATGAATGTAAATTGCATTGTTTTTAAAGATACTTAAGGTTACACTTTACTGGGTCATCGGCAGACTTCATTTTCCATTAGGTGGCATAATCCCTCTTGTTGAATTGATTGAAATGTATAATAAAATCTGTAAAAATGCTATATACCCTCCTAACAAAGAAGAGTAAGATGCTTTCCAAACAGCTTCTAATCCCTCTTCCCCTGCTAAATGTCTAGTTGAGATTATATTTGATTAGACAAAAACGCACACATATATACAACCTAAAAATACCTACCCTCAGTGGAGCTATTTTAACCAACAAAGTAATTCTGGTTGCCTTATTTAAAAGTCTAAGTTTCACACTGGGGTTTTATAAACATAGCTTTGCCTCAGTGACCTTCCATAATGCAACTTCTCTCTGTGGATGTTAGCAACATGAACTCAGTTTACATCCCCGGATCATGTTCAAGGGGCACAGTAATTAGATGGGACATCATCAACTTTTCTAGGCTCTCAAACTGCATCATGATGGTGAGTAGCAACTGTTTCTCTCAGCTGGCTGAGCATTGCCTCTATCAGTGGTTCCCACTCGTTTCTAAGTAGAGTTTGGCAGATGACTTTCCACCTTCACATTTGTCCCATGTCCCAGCTGCCTCCTCTTTTCTTTTTCCCCTGAATTATGATTATGGAGTCCTTCAGGTAAGAAGACACTACATCCATCAATAACCACAACACAGATAATGGGAACATTTTCCTATGAGAGAAAATAACAGTTCCTGACACTGTGCAATGATGTCTGTAAAGGCATTTATTGCCCCTACATTTGATCTAGGGATTATCACACTATTTGACTTTTAACTCCTCCCTTGCCAGATTATCTTTCCCCTCCTTTGCACATAAACTCCTTTCTTTCTCTGCATTTTCCAAAAGGTTTCTTACTTTCCTTTCCCCAGAGGATCAAAGACACTACATCCCGTTCTGCCAGTCTCCTACTAGGAAATCAGGGCAAGAAGTATTTTATCAGATGCATATAAAAAAGAGAGGGACCAATGTCCTTAGGAAACTTTTTTCTGTTGTTTGGGGTTTTTTGAGTTTTTTCCCCCCCCGTTTGGTTAATGTGCTGTGTAAACAAGTCAATTTTCACTCCAGTGTTTCATCTAATTTATTTTTCAATTTACATATTGATATGCATGCAGATAACTATAGATATATCTTATATGCAGTCACACAAATGTGTTTGTGTGCATGTTTTCTGTATTATGTATGAATACTATAAGACCACCTACAGATGCACATAAACTAAGGCCGATTTTAAATATCTTGATGTCACCCCTTGAACCTTTCTCTCTAGACAGAACATGGTCTTGGAAAAAGGCCTGTGAACAACAATATAAATTAAAGGGGAGTGGGGAGAGTGAAATGAGAAAGATAGCTAAGGAAAAATCCAATTAGTGGTGAGAAGACTAACAGAATTGGAGATCAGAAATTATTTTTCCCTGTGCTTCGATTCCGAGGTCACATTCAAAACTCTCCAGAACGCTGATATGCCTTTCACTACACCCCAACACAAAATCCCCTTGCATTTGCTTAATCAAGCCTTCATCATTAGGAGCTGCACTGTTAAATCTGGCAGTGCAGATAAGAATCTTCTGCTGAACACAGATTACCACACGCACGACCGGCAAATCTTCCTGCATGTTTTGAAAGCTCCTTTATTTCACTGGGAAGATTTTATATTAAGCACATTTAAATCTGTGTCACTATGGTTATGTCATGAAGTAATATCATGCATGATTAGATAGAACACAGACAAAACAATTAACTATTTTTTTAGAAAATTCTCTTTCTCATTCAACCTCATCCAGCTTTTAGGAATAAAACATTGGCAGTTAATAGCTCAGTTTAAGAAAATACATCTTTTCAGATCTGCAGGCTGAAGCCAGCTAAATGGATTTGTCCTGCTTTACTGACTCTCCTTGTTTTGCTCCTCCCATTCTGACCCTTTAATAAAACTCATTCATAAAATGGAGGGGAAAAAAATCTGACTATTTCATGAAATAAGTGAACTTCTATTCTGAAAACGCAAGGCACTTGGGAAGTGGGTGGCAAGAAAAACTTATCATCAATCGCATCCCTTATACACAGTGTCTGTATTCCCAGTCACATCTCAGTACCTCTATATGCTGTAATTAAGAACATGGTGAAATGGCAGTCAAATAAAGCAGCAAAAATGGTGAATTCTGCATATCACTGACACAGATTGAATACTGTGAAGCAGCTCAAATTATCTCCTACCCAAAAAAAAAAAAATACCAAAATTAGGCTTAACCCAACAGGTAAATAATTTTGCTCCTTTACAAAACCAGTTTGTCATTTCTATTTGTTCATTTTTTATGAAAAATATATAAAATGTTCATGCTCTAAATATTTAGCAACTTAAATACCAGAAAAATGGGCTATTAATTTTGGCAGGTAACTTTCCTTTACATGCATGTTACCTCAAAAGAAAAAAAAAGTTTAGCCTCAAACAAAGCATTTTTAAGTCATAAAATGAAAAAAAAAAAAAATAACCACCAAAAAAACCAAGCAAATAATCTTTTGCTGGATATGTAATTACTGGCTTATATACCATATCATTTGGTCTGTGCTTTGCATGCTTTTCTGTTATAGCAAGCATAAGGAAAGCAGGAGTGAAAAATCCATGGTATTCATCTCTGTTTTGAAAAGTGAAATTTGGAAAAGAGACTTAAAAAAACGCACAAGACAATCCCTGCAATGTTATCTTATTAGTGGGCAAATGATGTGCTTGATAAATTTAATTGGCTGATAGAATTCTTAGTGCTATTACTGAGTGGTTACCAAATTGAAAACATTATGAGTAAACCTAGGGGAATCAGCAAATAATAGGAAAATATGAATATCAAAGAAAAAGCAGCTTTTGTTTTATTCCAGTTTGCAACTGTAACAGCTTTGTAAACATCGGGATTCAGGAATCCTAAAAGACCTTTTTTTAAATGCTTGTACCTTAAAGAGTGGATTCCATTACTGTATACTATGATTCCTTATTTTTTCAAACAAATTATAGTATTTAATTGTATACAAATACACTCAGGATTTTTTTTTCAGACTGCTCAAACATAACAAACAATATTATTTTATGGCCATTTGAATTATTTATGTTTTCTAATGACAAAAACTCACCAGTTTTGATTTTGGTACTGAGGTGCTTGAGAAGTACACAGTAGTGTCATTACCATAATAACTTCTGAAATTAAAACCTGTCTAAAACTCTACGGAAAGCTAACATCCAGTTCATTAACCATTCCTGTTAGTTTGTTTTCAATAATGCAAAAATGATTAGAAGTTTAATTTGCTAATCACCTGTGTTTTGACTGGCAGTGGATATATAATTCTCTACAGAAGTCTAAACTAGCCCTTGCAGAAAATAAAATATGCTAATGCTTTATCAAGTCTAATAATATGAATAAAAAAAATCAATCATGCCTAGGTTAGTCATTGATGGATCCACAATTAATTTCTCCTTAACTCTGTTTAATTTTAGAGGCAATGGTGATCATGAGTAAGAGAAATGGCTGTCTTTGAGAAGTTTTAGTGCTTCACTTACCAATCATGTGGTTTGCAACATGAACTTGGATATCCCATTCATTGTAGAAAACCATCTGACATTTGATGCACTGGTAGGTCTTCTTCTAAAGAAACAAGGGTAGATAAAATTTACTGAAACATACAATTGGAATAATTTCATTACAACTCAAAATATTGAGTTCACAGTGGTCATTTAAAACTCTCCAGCAGTGTTTTCATTAAGGTTTCAATGCTAATATGAAAAAAATAGCACTCTGAAGGTCCTGCACTACCTTTTATCTGAGTTTTCTGAAACTCTGTAGAGGTAATTTTTTTGTCAACTTTCTAGCTCCACAGACAGATGAGTATTGCTAGAACACCAGTATTACACTCATGGAAGGCAAAATACAATGAGAATATGGGAGATGTGAGCCAACAACACTGAAATCAGTGTGAAGCCTTCATTTTATACCAATGGATTAGACCCTCTACAGAAGAGGGGAGAAGCCAGGAAAAGAACACAGAAATGAGCAACCTGCTTCCCTTTCATTTTCAGTGGGACTGCAGAATCTCCTCTGCACCACACATTTTAAATGGTCCATCAGGATGCCATTTTTCAAGAAGATAAAAATCCCATCTGGTCTGGACAAGCAGTTACTGTATCGGGGCAGTTGCTTCAGTATCTACTGGCAAGCCTGTACTAAAACTGGGAACCCTGACTGGAAGCGAGACAGAGAGCAATCCTTCTGGCCACATTAGACTGGGCTTGACTTACTTAAAAATCATAGTGTTTACAGATCAAATTTCATTATAAAGCAGGAAATGCATTACTCTGCTCTCTTCAGTGCACAGGACAAGACTTTAATTTCTGTCTTGGTGTCTCTTAAAAAAGATCTGTTCTTTCACTTTTCTACAAGGTTTATCACTTGCTTAAGACATTCCAATGTCCTAAAAATCTGGCTGTATTTTCTCTCAGTACTTTTCTTGACCTGAATTGGACAGAAAGTTGCTATTGGAAAGCACTGTTTTAAAAGTAAAAACTAAGAGTGTATTCAAATTAAGATTTTGTTTTTTCATTATAAACTTAAAACCTGCAGTTATTCAGGCATCTAATGGGACAACTCAGATTCATAAAATTATTCAGCTGCATAATTGTAGTATCAAGGACTCAAGTCCTAAGGTAACAGTCCTGGAGAGCTCAATTTTTGTTTTGAAGCTGCAATAAAGTCAAGGTAAGCCCTGAACTGCCACATCAAGGCAGTAACTCAAGAGACACAGATCCTTCTGTACAGCCACAGGCACCTTGCCTACATCAGCAAAAAGAAGAAAAAAAAAAGAAACCCAGGAAAACACATATTTTTAAAAGAAGGTAAAGTCACAAGAAACTGTCACAAATGTATTAAATTTAAGATTTCATATATATTAGTTGGGGAAGAAGTAGAGTTCACCGGATAATGTGCATCAAAAACACAGCCTCTCTTGTATTATATATATAATATATATATTTAACTTGTGAAGAGTTTTATGCAGCCAGTATTATAAATTACGTCTTTAAAAAGGTGTTGAGTTTTTTTTTTTACCTGACTCTAAACAGTAATAAAGATTTACTGGATTTTTTATGAGCATCTAAATTTAGATGCCCTTTCCCAGACAGATAAAATGCCCATCTCTTAAGTATCTTTCTACTTTAAGCCTATAGGCAGGAATATAAAGACTTTTCAAATATATGTTGTTTTGTCTTACTAAGTTAACTGAAAAATTTAGTGACTAAGCAAAGTAAACTCTGAAATTAAGTGTTCCTGTGGGCTCCTCTTTACAAATCTCCCATTGTTTCTCATACACAGAGGCTATTCTAATTTTCTTGATGACAATAAAATGTGCAGCATCTCTTCTCAGTGAAAACAATTATAAGCTTTTTTTTCTGTTTTTCATTTAAATTAACTTTAGTTTTCTGAAATGTAACCAATTTAAATTTATGTAGTCAACAAAAATCAATGGGCACCCAGAAACCAAACCTGCTTTGACTTAGTTTTACAGCTATGATTTGTGAAGTGAGCTGGTTTGAAAGATACAACACTTTTTCTCTTTTTTGTTCTTGTGACAATACCAGTAACACTGGTAGAAAATCAGATTCAGTCTAAGGATTTCCTATTATATGCTGGTAAATTTAACCTTACTGCACTACATCTAGATCTATCAAAGACCTCTAAATAACGACAGTCACGATCAACGATTTATTATGCTAAACTCTTTACAAGATGCTTTTTGATGCTGACATATAGAACATCAATATTGCATAAATAACAATCACTCTCCCCCTTTTTAAAACATTGTTTCCCTTTAGAACTAGTTAGAAAATATTTCTTACTCCCTGCTGACTGGTACTATGTATTGTTTATTAGCATACCCCTTGCATTATTCCTGATATGTGACTTTGTTGAAAAACAAAGAAACATAAATGTAATGGTTGGTCTTTTCTCTTGTTAGCAGAGCAAAGCAGACTGCATGTCAAGAATTGTTGGCAAAATTATGACTGATGTACATAAAGACAACGCATACAAAGGTTGGGGATTTTTTTGAAGTCTAATGCCAAAAAATAAAATGATTTGACAACAACAAAAAAATACTAATTTACTAGCACTTACTAGCCTCTTCAAAATGATCTGACATATTTGCAGAATCACACACACAGAGGTTTTCTTTTTATCATGAAGGGAAGAATGTTTTTGTGACTGCTGCTTGATCAAGCACTAGTTCTTTTTTGTTTCCAAACATATTCTAAAATGTTGACATCAACTTTTATTAGCTCAACACACACTCATCTCAAAGTGTCTAAACTTGTGCATGGTTAAGTTTTTATTTTAAAAGCAAACTCAGTGAATTCCATTTACTGCTAGATTTTCAAAGTGATCAAACCCAGTCATTTTCACACCATGTGTACAAAACCCATGTACTTATTTCCATATATTTTGCATTCTAAGGAAGACCTTTTTCACTGCAATTTGCATATTAGTCTCACAAACTTTGCCAGAACCATGGGACTCATAACTGCTCACAGGAGCTCCTGAGTCCTGATAGGCTTCATGGCTGACCTCAACTCCCTACTGGGGTGAGATCCAGGGGGAGGTCCAGCCTCTCCTCATGCTGTGTTCCCACAAAGGGGAAACTTGGGGGAATAAGAGAGAAATGAGCTCTTGGTATTGCAGCTTCATGCCCCTAGTCTGGATAGCCAGGAAAGAAGCCTTGCAGCCCTTGCATAACACACCACAGAAGAAAAATTGGATTGTGACTCAAGGAGGCATTTGAATTCCTCTCGAGTGTCTCCAGACTTTTGCAATGCAAGATGGCTTATAGAGAACAAAGCAGAGGGCTGTGACAGCCATCCTTGCCTTGACTTGCTGCAGTAGTTTGCAGTGACGAACTGTTGTTAAGCTCCCTCGCCCCTCTGCCCAAGCCACTGGGCTATGGAGGACTCTGCAGGACAGAACAGACACACAGGCCCTGCTGCTCTAGCTCACAGCCCTGAATATATCAGCTCCACACAAGGATGAAGGGTGGACAGCTGAAGGCACTTAGACACTAACCTGCCATGACTGCGTTTCCCAGAGCACATCTGTGAGTCTTCTGAGGAGATGCAAGAATGACAACAGTGTCATTCTTCCCTACAAACACAGAAACAAGCCAACACACATTTCCTGTAACAGAGCAATTTCATATCAGCAAAGGTGAGCCACAGAAGACTCTTATCAGTCCATTTCCATATGGATTCAGACAGGACCAGCTTAGTAACCGGAGATGTCGCAAATTGTTCTAAACCGTGCTGTCTTGCAAAACTTCCCAAGAGCTGTTCCAGAGGCAAGAGGCACATGGGATTAAGAAAGTGGTTTAATTTTGTCCTCTAATTTCTTTTTATTATCATCTCATCTTTTTATTAAAACTTCTCAATAATCAAGCCCACAATCCTTCACTGAACCCCCTTCTGTCAAGGACCTAAGAGCAATTTGTCCCATACATGCTGAGCGTAAATCTGGGGCCCAAGTCATTCCTGGCACCATTCAATATTGTTGTAGAAGAGTAACTGCTTGGATGAGTGTCTCACAGGAGCATCGGGTGCCTATTGCATTCCTGTTTGCTTGAATTCCTGTTTTCAGAACCCATTTAAAGCCTTCCAGCATGCAAAGCTTCTCTGTGACTTCCTTTAAAGAGCTTTGGATTGGGCCTCCAATCCATGCAGAGTATATGTGTGTCTCGCTAACTTTTTGAATAATTAATGTCACCTAGACTTTTAATTATTGTGCTGATCCTCAATTATCACTTTGCAGTTTTCTGAATTTCTTTTCCATACGAGTGCCCAGAGTGTCCATGTCATGTCAAATGAGACTTTCCTGCTTTTATAAATGGCACAGGAATATGGGCTTTCAGTTGGTACTCCAATTCTGTGCACAGAATTTTATTTTATTTGCTTTTATAAACAAAGCAAAACAACTAATAACCACTCTACAAGAGGATTTACAGTTCTATTCAGAAGTGTTTCAAAAGTATGCAGAAGATATATCTATGTAGACCTCTGTGCCCTGTGACTGAGGTATCAATACATCCTTTTTTTTCTATTCCATAGCCTCATTATATTACTTGAAAATGAGCTACATATACTACTTCTCAGCTCATGCTCCACCTCCTTGTCAAAATCATTCAGTATTTTATCACCTGACCATTTTGTTCTGACATTTCCTCAGTTGTGTGCTATCAGGGAACTTCATCACCTTACTACTTATTCTTTCTTCCAGACTATGGATGTGCTGCAAAAGTTCAAACAAATTGGTGTAAATAATGATTCTTAAGACTTTCCATTATTTACACCCTGCCAAACTAACCTGCTTTAATTCACAAGACTCCTATGCTTTCCATAACCAAGACAGTGTTTTTCTTTTTTAATCGAAGTATCTCTCCCTATGCCGTACTTATTCACCCAATAGATTAGTCTTTGGTGTTATACTTTTTCAAAAGCTTTGCTAAAATCCTAGTAAATCACATTTATAGGCTTCTCTGTCAGCACACATTGCTGGTCTCTCAAAATACTCTTTATCGAAAATTTTAAGCATCATTCTCCCCCCTGTGAATCTTTGCCCTCTATCTTTCATTAAATACAAACTTTCTAGGTGTTCTTCTATCATGTCTTTGATTAGCCTTCCTCTCATGTTCCTCACTGTTTAAATCAAGCTCACAAACCAGTAATTACATGCATAATCCTTACATTCCCTGTTAAGTGTCTGTTTAGTAGCCTTTTCCCAGGCTGTTGATACTTCTTCTTAAAGATTGTAAATTTGTGCTTAATATTTCCCTTTATCTTCATCTCCTTTCACTGATAATTTTGGAATGGATATTTTTCTGTGTTTCTAAGTCATTTATTGTATGTTATATTCCATTATATTACCCCTAATCCATACTTCATTCTTCTCCATGGGGAGGATATGTCACAAGCTCCACAACAAAGACTTTTTTCAACAGTACTGGTTTCCTTGATTACATATACTATTTCTCGATCTCCTGTATCCATGCTACTTTTAATTGAATACTTATTCCCTATATGAAATAACCAAAATATCTCTTTAAGCTTCTAATGCAGTGCATCTTCAGCCCCAGGCTCACAAGCATCCCTAGTTTGTTCTGCACTGCTTTCACACCTCTCTTCCATGCACTACCAAAAATGGTTTTGACGTGTACCTGTTGCCCTACCAATAACCTCCTGTTTACACCTAGTTACATTATTTTTCCTTGTCACACCAATAAAGAGGACCTTCAAGGCTTTTCCCCTTCAGCTTTAGCACAGACTGAGTGTATGGATCAATGAGACAGCTGAGACAACCTGCTGTTGGCAAAAAAGAGTGATACCACACCTCCCACATCTTCTAATTCCCCTCTCCCATACCAGTAATTCACTCACAGTTTTGCTCATATAAATCCAGGGTGGAGTAAATTCTACCCTTTGCAGCAACAGAACAGTAACCTTACAAGAGAAAGTGAGCAGCTTCCAACAAATCATATGAAAAAAACATGTCAAAACTTGCACGCTAACTACAGCAACTTGCCAGTGCTAGCTCCTAATGCTGCCAGTTGATTTTTTGATATCATTATTTTATTAAGCATTTCCAGAGTCCTTGGCCCTTGCATGAGACACAAGAGTAACCACAGCCTAGCTTTGTCCATTTAGCCATTTTTCATCATAGTTCTGATTAATTTTGACAGTACCTTAATTGAGGATTTCTTTTCTATCTTTCAGGATGCTTATTTTGTCAACCTTAAGCTCTTAAAAAACTAAGCATATGTTAGCCAGTTTCACTACATAGTTGGCTATTCATCTTGCTTACGGGTCACTGTCACTTTGCTTTTTTTTTTTTTTTTTGAATTGACTAATTGCTAACTCTTCTAATTGCTCACACAACACTCTTTAATTAGTATTTCCCTATTTCTTTTAAAAACATGTTCTTGGAGATTATATGAAGATTTTTCTGTTCTGCTTTTGTTTAGCAAGGCCAGAAGTATAAAGTGGTCTGAGTGTACAAGTCTAGAGAAAGAATATAATCCTATAAGGTAAGCACAATTTTTTCTAATTTCTTTCATTATGGTTACTTGTTGCATTCATACACAAAATACACTGAGTTAGAAATGTTCATGCTAGCAGTCTTTCCTTTTCTACTCTGCTTGAATTCATGGTCTGCTGTTCTGTCATTCACCTTTACATTCTGAATTCTCCATTTACTCATGTCTCTCTTCAATGACTCTTAGTTACAAACCTTTCCTTCCCCTAGCTGACGAAGTGCATTAGCTCGCAATGTCCCACATCCCCACACAGAAAGAAATCTTGCCACATTTAAAAACCGCATCTCTTCCCTTTGAGTTCTCTAATCCTTGAAAGACCTCTCTAGGTCTTTCAAACTCCGTACTGAAGTGAGGCACCTGTCAGAAAAGTAACCCTAAAACCTGACAGCACGTGGTTGTATATTTATTTTCTCTCAGTTACTTTATATCATGTTTACATAGTTTATGAATACAAACAGCTTTGAGTACTGTGAATTTGATTTGGGATCTAAAAAACAAATACACTTATTTCTGTCTTTCTGTCTGAGGGCCTGATTCTGGGTGAGGCTGAGTCTCTGAGTGCTGCACATGTACATGCTGAGCAGTGCTCAGGAATTTGGGGCTGACTCTGTCAGCAACTGAACTTTCTGTCAGCATCCCCACCACTATCTGTCTCCTTATGTTGCATTTAAAACCAAAGGTGAGTGCCAGACCGAGAGCCTCTGAAGCCACAGAGCTGCTAACCCATCAAGAGGCATCCCAACACACAGCATCTGTGTCGGAGCCGCTGTGTGGCTAGGGACATTAAGGAGGAACTACGATCAACACTGCTGATAATTTTGCAGATGACGTGGCATTAAAGCACAGGTGGTAGAGCTTGACTCGGCAGGCCTGAGATGTGAAAAGCTAATATTCTACATAAGCTGATAGACCTTTTCCTTTTTAAAGTTGCTTTTTTTGGTTTGTTTTAAAAAAAGGCATATGGAGACAGACTGTCATTCAATAAAGCCACTACTTTCTTCACCAACAATCAGCAACAGATGTAGCCCAATAAAATTAATAGTTTGCAACTACGCACAAGAGAATACTTCTGTCTCTTTTCTCCATCACAAATTTTGTAAAAGCTCTCTGGATTTTAACAGAAAGGCAAAATCAGGAGCTTTTTACGTACCTTTTCTTTTCTTTTCTTTTTTTAACTTAAACACTGCAACAACTTTTCTCCCACTCTATCGAAAATTAATGCTGATTAATTTCACTTTCTGAAGTGTGACTCAGGACCCTCCCCCTGGCCTTAATTGTCCACTTTCAACTCAACCTGAATTCTGTGCTATTACTTACTGAGATAATTTAATCCTACAGAATAGAACTTGTGTTCAAAAATATGCAACATTAATATTAATGTACAAACAGAAATATATTACTCATACATAATATATAAGAAATTAATTTTCATTGAAGTATCAGGAGAAGGATTAAACCCCTTAGATCCTTCTCATGCAATTAGCTCTGCACTTGGGGAAGTCAATGGGACTTTACAAGTGAAGGCTTCACACTATAACCCTGGCAAGACTGGGGTTTCACAAAGGCTTGCCTACACTCAAAATATAGAATCATAGAATCATAGAATATCCTGAGCTGGAAGGGATCCACAAGGATCATTGAGTCCAACTCCTGGCCCTGCACAGGATAGCCCCAAGAATTCCACCATGTCCCTGAGAGTATCATCCAAATGCTTCTTGAACTCGGTCAGGCTTGGTGCTGTGACCACCTCCCTGGATAGCCTGTTCCAGTGCCCACCCACCCTTCAGGTGAAGAACATTTTCATAATACCCAGTCTAAACTTCTTCTGACACAGCTTCAGGCCTCATTCCCTCAGGTCCCATCACTGATCAGCACAGAGAAGAGATCAGTGCCTGCCCCTCCTCTTCCCTTTCAGGAAGTTGTAACTGCAGTGAGGTCTCCCCTCAGTCTCCTCCAGGCTGAACAGACCAAGTGACCTCAGCCGCAGAACGGAAAAGAGTGACACAGGAAAATTAAACTTATATTCCTGAAACATTTACTGCTTTGAGGTATCTACTTCAGCTGATCCACAGAAACTGTTGTTTTATGGTCAAGATAGTTATATTGTATTGTAACAGCCTAAAATCAGGCATCAGGGTACCTTTAATTTATGATTTTATCACTAATTATGTAAAACTAGTTCTGTTAATACATTTACAGTAGTTTTTCTGGAGACAGACATCTACACAATGTTTTATTAATTTCTTTCTCTTGTCCTGCTTGCTCAGTTGTCTGCCCACAAGTATTCAGTAGAAATTTCACTGCACTGAATATTAAATTGCTTCCTTTTCTACATATTTACTATCTTTTTTTTTTTTAATATCAAATACCAAAACTTGACATGAGTACATTTTGAAGATTAAGTCTGTTTTGGATACCAAAAGAACTCATTAAAGTTTGTTAGGTTGGAATGTTGTGGCAAAATAATTATGAAGACTGCCTTGCCTCTTAATAATGCATCTTAAAACCCATAACCTTATCTGACCTCACAAAGTTCTTAGAAACTAGAACTAAATTTTCCTACTCTAATATAGTTTATTATTCAATATTTATTATTATCTTTATTCCTAGTTTTCATAAGTAGCTTCTTAGATTTTCAGTATCTGGTATCATGATAATCCTGTATTTCAAAATGAAAACTGTGAAAGACTTCAAACTGACTCTCAATTTTAATTCCTTCTTAGAATAATTTTGTTTCATTGAAAAGTAAATTTAATGGTCAGAAAAGCTGTTTTCTAACAATCCAAGCATTACAGTTGCACATTTTGCCATACATGCCTTAATACTTCTGATGTTTTAAACTCTGCAGATTTTAATTTTAAAGGGCTGTAAAACCAGGTAAGTTACATGATTACTAAGAAGCCTATCCTTACTAGGCTTACCAAAGAACTTGTTCTCTAAAGTGCTGGCATACTTAAGTCACTTCAGAGTTTTCTTCAAGCAAAATACATTTTTCATCAAGATACTCATTGTGGTTTGGAAAAATAACTAGAAAGGACTTTTAGTGTTATTGACTTGAAGGAGTCAAACGTGTTTCTGTACTAATCTGCTATGTCCTTGTACAAATCTTTTCAGCCTCCCTTTTTTGCCATATGCTAAATACATTTAAAATCTATTTTATATACTCAGTATTTCTTCATTGTGGTATTTTTGACATAGTTATAGGTTCTTTTAAAAGCAGACAAAAATATATTTAGTGTTTTCCTGCAAATTAAAAGCAACAACAACAAAAAAATCTCTTCTAAAGCCACATGATCCTCCAAATGAATTACAGCCAGAAAGGACAGAAACCTTTCAAAGTCTGCTGCCTCTTCATGATGGAAATTAACATTGTAAACACAGTCTGAACAGAAATAAATTTCAAAGGTATGACTAAGAATAGCCTATTTGGGTTTACTTCTTCATTGATTCAGCCTAAACCTGCAGTGCTTCAGTATCTTGAACAGATTCATACATGACATCTTGGTAGGAAGTACAGTTCATACTACATCCAGGAATACAAATGTTAAGGTTGTTTTTAAACTTAGAATCAGTATTCAATTTGAATGTGAGTGACAATGCAGGAAAGAGAAAAAAACCACAAAAATTTAAATAAGATTATACTTCTGTACAATGTATTAGCATTATGCAAGGGCAGCACCAATGCGTTTGCAGTAAGAACATCCATTTATTGTTTTACAAAGGGTAAGATTAGAGCACTACATATATGTGGACTCATGGTTTAATGACTTCTAGAGGTTTTTTTGAAACTCAATAGGACCTTCCACAGTAATTTAGAATATATGCTTTCTAAAAGTGTGCCATCAACAGAGCCCTACAATCATGTTGCTGTAATTTTAGTACTGTCCTGTATCGACCCTCTTAGGCCACATCAATGTTAACAAATATACTGGTAGCATCTGAGCTGGCACACAGCTGCTGACATTGCAATGATGCTTGACTGTGTGCCCAGTTGAAAAACCTCCACTGGGGCAGCACAGCTGCCCAAGGAAGTGGTGTACCAGCAAAACAAGCACTCTGCTGAGCCACTCTTCAACACTATCCACAATGATTTGCATCTACCTGTTTTTATACTTGCTTTCCTCTAACGGAGTTAAGGGAACTTCCCAGAATTCCCTCTGTCCTATTTAATAATCTTTTGCTTTCACATTAATTCTGAAAATACCAGCAGTTCCCCTTAGGTACATCCTGTAATACCCTCATTTCTTTTTATCTGGGGCTTCAGTCTATCACTTCCATATCTGAAAAAGAAGAGACTGCAGAATTTATTTCAGAAGAATGCCATATTTCTAGGTTTGAAGGACTTGAACCACTCAACCACCACCACACAAACTACTAACTGAAGCAAGGAGCATAAGAAAAATGAGGAATGGTTAAGACAGATAGTTTGGGAAAATCACCAGGTGCTGCAGATATTCTCTGACCACGCCTACAAGAGAAGCATCAAGCAGTAGAACAGAAAAAATTGCAAGTTGGCCACTGTGAGTGATAGTTGTAAGGTTTTGTATGCAGACAGCCGTGTTCCTAGAGTTTGGCATTAAACTTATTCCAGCCATAAGAACAGAAACCAAGAAGATGACTGCTGTAGCAGTGGTAAAAAAGTACAGAAGGAAATCTGGAAGTTTAGAGTCTCAGATTTGTACTGGAATATGTAGAGAAAGAGGAAACCTTCCAGATGTGAAAAGCCATTATGTGTACCTTTTTACACAGAATGTTGAATCTGTTAATAGGTGAAAAACAGGGGAAATCCATCAGGATACCAAAACTGTGGAAGTATAATCAAAAGGGATAAATATTTCCATTCTCTCCTACCTCCCACCTTCTTTTTGAGTACACAAGCAGCAAGCAACTTTTAAATGGCCATATTTCTAAGTGGTTGTATTTCTAAGTCACTTTTCAGAGGCATTTCACAGGCATTCCAAATGATTCCTAGAAGTGCACATGATTAGTAGTAGGATTGTATTCAGATGCTCAGTATCAGGGAAAGCCCTACCCTTTTATTCCCTGACTTATGAAGCCATATACTAGCAACAAAGGTTTAGCCACCAAGGAAGAACAGGATAACACCAACATACATCTGGCAGACGGGCCTAAGGGATGGTGGAAACACAGAAGGACAAAATGGTTTAGGTTGATTTCTGAGGGTCTTCTGGTCCAATCCCCTTGCTCAAGAAGAGCCATCTAGAGTCAGACCACATCCAGATGACTTGAGAGTATCTGAAAGGGAACACAACCTCTCTGCGTAACCTGTGCCAGGGCTCGGTCACCCTCAGAGTAACAGTGTTTTCTGATGTTCAGAGGCAACCTTCTGTGTGTCCATTTGTGCCCATTACCTCTTGTCCCAAAATATCACATGGTGAGGGTGGATGTTAGCAGGAAACACATCTTTGCTGCCATACTCAGCAGAATATACTGTAGATAACACTACAGGTCATATTTTATACAATAATTTGTAATACAATGCAGGAGATGGCAGAAAAAAAAAAGTACCTCAGAGTTTTGAACAATAAGATCAACTACCAGCCATCACATAGCTATGCCAGGCCAGAGTACTCTTTAACAAGATACTAGGTATCAGGTTGCCTGTTTATGTTCATTTTGTACAGCTTCATGAAACAAACAGTACTGAGGCTACATGTCCATTTTAAATTAATGGTTAGCCCATTTTATTTCCCTGATGACAGAGTAACAAATTTGGGTGTTCTGTTTGCTGTATGGGACAAAGTAATATACACATTACATATAACAACTTTATTGAGCAGTGGTAAAAAACAATTCCCCTTTACAGTCACTTACGAAGCTGGGCCTGTGGATATCACAAAGAACAGAATATAGTTTCTTATAGCTTCATTTCTTGTGATTGCTTGACTTCTGCATAAAAACCAGGTATGAACTTCAGCAAAAGCCATCTTCCTGGTTTGGATCTCTTAAAGGCCTCTTTTCTATTTGTACTCTATCACCTGCTGTGTCACCTCCGTTCCCAAATATGGTAAAAATTTCATAGGCTCTAAGGTTACTATTCATTTGTGACGTTTTCCTTGAAACTGGCCAAGAGTAGTCCAAAAATAAATGGGGCAAGTGAGAGAAGTCTCTAGAGGTATGCAAACCAGCAGACAAAAAGTGATACGCCATGATTTTCCATGTCTTGTTCGTAAAGATGATCTAGAGGCTAGAAAATTGGGTGAAAACTCTTCTTTTTTCTACCCAGTTGTGAGGTCAGAATACAAGCACTCATCACTATTCTGATCTTCCTCTGAGGCTGTGCAGAATTTGTGGCATGCTACACTGGTCAGTTGGCCAGCAGATACAAATACAGGAAAGCCCCATGAGGACAGTGGGCTGCATAGCTGACATGTTGGGTATACAGCTTTGGCTTTTTTGTCTCATAAGGCTTTTCTGAATCTACATTTGCCCTCTCTAAGAGATGCTTAAGGCTTTCATTCACATTCTTATGTCCCTCTCCAGTTCTTCTGCGTTTCTTCAAGGAGACATTCCCCCTCACTGCATTATTTCACTGAAATCTGAAGTCTTAAAAACTTTGGAGAACATGTTATCCTTTTATCCTCTCATGCAAAGTTTTCCACAGGTGTGAAGAAGTTGCCTCTCCAAATTCCCCATCTGAAGCCTCTGACAAATAATAAGACAGACAAACAGTATTAGGTTTTAATGATCAGTGGACAGGAAACTAAGAAAACTTACTACAGTTATCCCTCTTGCTTCTGTTAAGCAGCTCCCAGCCAACACCTGGCCTTCCTTTCACATAGTGAATTCATTGTGTGTGTGAGGTGGGAAGTTTGATGCCTAACTTTAGTAGGACTTACAGCAACAGGATAATAAATAATACCATCCTTGTTAAATTCAAAGAAGATTCTCATAGCTCACTAGTAAAAGTGTAAAGACAAAGAGAAGGCAAATGCTTAAGCCTGGATCTTGTCAACCACTTCATAGCAGTGGCACTACCAGAAAGTGAAAGTGGTCTGCTGTGGCAAGAAAAAATAAGTTAGCCCTTTCTAAAAATGTATAGGGTAACATTTTAAATAATACTTTCCTGAAAGCAATGTTAAAACTACGTGAGAAGACAAAAGTGGTATTTTTAGCGAGCTCATTCTTAAACTCCAGAAGCAGAAAACATGTTTGTCACAGATTAGTTCCACAAACTATTTCAAAGCCAAATCTTTGTGTCAGCAACAAGCCTTCTTTACCTCTTTCTGTCCCTGGATCCAAAATGCATCATGAAAATCACTTGTTCTGGGCCTGGATTCACTGACAGGAAACCCAAGGCACTACTTATGTTTACATTACAAGTTTATGTGCTTATTCATAAAAATCCTGTAGTCAGAATGATCAGCTTGGATTGCTGATGAGGAGGATTATTTTAATTTCTTTATGTATTTCAATTAAATGCATGAGTATTGATTTCAGTGCATTTTTTCAGTTAAAAGCACGGTGATTTATATTGCTAAAATGCTATTGCTTGCCCTGCCAAAAGCATGCATCTGGGAACATTTCTGGGTTGCTCACAGTCTTTTCTCTCTTCTTTCTGCCTCTGACTGCCAGTGCATGCTGCTGAAATAGGCCAGCTACTTCAAAAACGCAGTTCCTGTTTTCTGTCTTTGTGAGTCTGGTAGTGTTTTGAGAAGGGGGAAACATCAGTAAGAGAAAAAAAGTAGATTCAGGGCTCATGAATAAATAAAGAGAAAAAAAATGTAATGATAAAACATTACACCTACCTGAGCTCCATTCTTTCTCCCAGGGTGATACCATTTCTGGATTCATCTGAGGTCGGAGAACTTGAGTTTCAAGGAGACACCAGCTCTCCACAGCATCTGAATTTTGTGACTCCATCTCTGCAAGCTCATTGTCAGCCTGCACTTTTCACGGCTCCTTCCGAAATGGTGCTGTGGTGTGCCTGGTGCCCCCTGCTGTGACATGCCCAACCTGCCATACAGCTCTGCACAACCACAAAAGGACAGAAGAGCAGCCCCACCTTCACTTACTCAGTTCTCCAGCTGGTGTGGCAATTGCTAGCTATCTCCTTTGTCCAGCACTTTTGATACACTCTGCTACAGTGAGTTTCTGCAAGTCTTTTGCCACACCAAAATAAGCATCTTTATTCCTGCAGTAATTTGGCCACATACTCACACTGTTCCTTCTCTCCTCAGGACCAGAAAACCCAGAGCACTCTTGTATTATTAATGAAAGACTGTCTGCATCGCCACAGGTAAAACAGTATTCACATGAGCTTCACATTCATGGAACAAAGTGATACATAACTTAAGCAATTACGCTTCTACTCTGGAAGTTACCAACAAGGACCCAAACTGAGTGCAGTTGCACATGTGGATACACATAGCATAATTTAGGTTTTACCAGTAAACTGCTGGTGTAAGCTGGAGTCCATTCCCTCCTCTCCTGCCAGCTAAGAAATGAACAATATAACTTATTGTGCAGTGACACTGGTGGTGTTGTGCAAGTCCAGAAGACTTGAAGCTTAAGTGAGGGCACACTTCCTGCTGAGTCAGGAGTTCTCTCATTAGGTGCATGATGGCAAGAGAAGCAAGGCCACACAGTTATTCTTGAACACTGACTTTCATCTTCCAAGTGCTTTACAAAAAATGTATCAGAATTAAATATGGCAACACACTTTTCAGGAATTATCTATCTTATATTCTGAATAAGAAAAATGAAACAGAGATATTCAAGCAGATTTGGCCAAGTCAGCAGAGCAAACAAGTGACAGAAAAAGGTCTAGTTCCCAATTCACTAGCATATCAGACCTTGTCCTCTGCTTTTAGACATTAACTATCACTAAGAAGGTTATCACCCTAGCCTAAAAGTGTGCTTGCAATTATTCAGCAGTGTGATAGGCTTAATGAGTTCTGACCGGCTCCTTGAGTTGTAACCGATGATGAGCACAGCGCATCATTTCCCATCCAAACCAAAAGGTAACTTTCAGTGAAGATGATCCAGGTCAACATCTTTCACTTAGCAAGCAGGGTGAGCTTGGCAGATGATAGTACAACTGATGACATTATACTGTGTTAAGGGAATTGCACCCTACGACATTACTGAGTACAGATTAAAAAGGGAAATTTTCTAGTTCAGCCATGAGAATATTTGGCAAAGAAGCTAGAAGTGACATTTTCAGTGTTCTTTTATCCTGAAAAGATATTTTCTAGTATTCTCACCATTGTAATCTATCATTGAGTAAAAAAGAGAAATAAGCACT
>JAWWEU010000081.1:106465946-106546122 GCA_035583155.1 Acropternis orthonyx
CTTTTATCCTGAAAAGATATTTTCTAGTATTCTCACCATTGTAATCTATCATTGAGTAAAAAAGAGAAATAAGCACTATAAATGATCTGACAACTTGTCTCCATATTTTTCTTGCCTTAGGAATTAAATGTTCTTAATATATAGGTTGAAATCTCAAACTATGTGACTCTCAATAATGCAAATTAAACTTTTGTTTCTTAACATTATTTTTTTGTTTTTGTTGAAAATTTCCCAAGAATCACATGTTTAAGCAGCCATATTCAAAATCCAATTCAGCCTTCCAGTGGAGTAGCAAAGCCTGTGACTAATACCGAATTTTAGAAATCCAATTTGTTTTTACTGTTTGTGTTATATGCTTTTGTTTTCATTTCCCTTATCCTGGACATCCAATCTATAGTATTAAATATTTGCATATTACCACTTCCAATTTTGTTTTTCATTGCTACAATGCCTGCAATACTACAATTTGAAACCTGTAATATCTGCTAGGAAAATAAATTATCTTTCAGGACTTTACAAACATGCATTTATAGTTTTCAGAAGTACTAATGCTGCATCAGGAACTTGATAGCTTTGTGCTTCCCACGAGAAAAGAATCTGAAAGTCTGTGTTACTATGTGGAGGCTAAAACCATAGACACTGAAAATTCAGTTTACATCCTCACAACTGGGGCAGGGGGAAAATAGTGATTTGAAGAAGGCAAATGCTATTCACAGATCTTGTTGTAGTCTAAAAAGCTTTTTCATCTTAAATACAATTTTAAGAGAAAAATCAAAAGGAGTAGGAAGAGGAATGTGATGCCAATCAGAAGAATAGGAACTCTGATTATACCTGATCCAAGGACAGGAACATTCACTGATGACACTGAAGGTAACTGATCTTATATCAGCACAAAGGGTCCCCAAATCTCTTTTTGTCTAGTTTACAAGCAAGAGAAAGACAAGTTGGTAACATCTTAGCATCATGGTAACTGTCTTAACACACAATTCTGATTGTGCTTGAGGTAGCAGGAATTGGCTTCCAGGATGACTGGGAAGAGGGATTTCATGTAGTCTCTCAGTGCAAGACGACAAAGAGAAAGCAGGATGGCTCTGAATCTATTAGAAATATTCAGCTGGTAATCCTGTGGTTTCAATTCAGCAGCAGTGGGACCATGGATGGCCTGAACCATAGCTAATGGGAGACACTGCTCTTCCCTCTTCTTTATAAACAAGGTTTGCCTTAGACCTCAGGTTCTCAGTCAAACAACCTTCATAAATTCCACACCACATCCCATTCCCCAGATGTCTCCCATCAACACCCAATGTGCAAACTGGAGATGAAGAAGTCATGAAAGCATAGGGCCATATCCTGGCAGGTGCATCCTGTCTGTTACTTCATCCTCACTTTTCATCTCCAATTCCCTCTTCATGGCACTCCAAGCTCTGTGCTACCTCAGTGTCCTTCTCCAAGCCTATCTTCACCTATGTTCTCAGTAGCTCCACATATCCTTATGTATCCTCCCTCTCCCCTCTCTGCCTCCCTGTTGCCCTCCAATTTGCACAACGCTGCTGGATGACGTGCTGAGAGATCTCTTTCCCAATAGACAGGCTCACAAACAGGGAGTGAGGAACGCAATGGAAGAGCAGCAGCTCCCTAGCCACAGGGTATCCATACACATTCACAGCAATGGGTTGCACCATGCCCATATCATTACGGACGAAAAGCCTTCTTGAAACAAAAACTATTATTTCTTATAATTTGTTTGTGTTGTGTTTTTAGGCTCCCTGAACTATAAGGGGTCATTATGCAAGATACCACAGCTAAAATATTAATTCTAAGTCAGTCTAATGATAACATTTCTGAAGACAAAAGATTCCCTTCCCTCAGTATATGACCCCCCCCTACCACCATATGCAGGTGTTGTGACTTGGTCACTGATGACTGAGGAAACAGATGACAATTTTCAAGAGTTTGATATTTACTTTCTAAGTTATGCTGCATGAGTGGGATTTCAATCATCAGGCACTAGGTGTTTCAGTGACATCAAAATGTTGTTCATCAGGAATGGAAAGAAAAACAACAAGAAATTGCATCCAAAGGACTCATTTCCCAATTTACCTTAGGCTAGCATTGCACTTCTACTTAATCAAAATATGCTCTAAGAAGGAAAAATGAATGTCTACAACACAATTAACAAAAATACCCTCAATTTGTTGCTCACAAACATTTTTCAAAAAAATCTACCCCTTATGCCAGTGTTTTGGCTCACTGTGTCTGCTCCTCTGCCATTAATGCTCTCTGCCATAAGCACAACTCCTAGCTAGGGATTCTAATGCATATGGGAGCTAGGATAAGATTCCAGATCTCAGTTGTGCTGGCATAAAGATAGGTCTCCTCAGTGATACAGAAGATAATATCCTAGGGAGACTGGAATTAGTCCTATTTCACACAATTCAATCCAAGATGTAAGGCATATCAAGAAGCAAGTAATTACTAGCTAATGGCTATGGATGGAAATGTAAATGGATCAGCCTAAGCATTTCATGGTAAGTGACAGGCCAGCTTGAGAAAAGGGGTATTTTTTCCAAAACGATGGAAGGTGTCAAGAGCAAAATAAAAAGAGTTACCTCTTCAGTTTGGGAGGGGCTGATTCTAGGCATTGGAGATACTTGTGGTGTTTTCAGCTGTGTACTGTTGCTGTCTGGAACAAGCTCTCTGTGGATTGACTGAATGTGGTTTTGGAGTTCACTTTCTGATTCAAACTTAACATTGCAACTAGAACATCGAGTCTTCAGTCCCCCTGCCTTGCTTTTGCTCTCAATGGAACTCAAGTTCTCACTTTGGCCCATGCCTTGTCTGTTACTGCTCGAAGGGATGTTGACACTTGGACTACCACTTTTACTGAGATTAACACAGCTAGCACACAGACCATATGGCAGACCGTTGATGTCAAGTTTCACTAAATCCTGTTTCGAGCGAAATTCCTTCAAGCAAGACGCACACTTGTACAGTTTCTGGAGATGCTGTGCGCGTCCCGTGGACTGCACGGCAGAACCATTTCCAGTTTTCTGCATATGAAACGTGCCGTGGATTTTCAATTCCAGCGTGGAGGTCACTGTCTGCATGCACACCACACAGCGGAACCCTGTCAAGGAGTTCCTCAGGTCAGGGTGCATTTGGCAATGCTCTAAAAATTCCTCCTCGCTCTGGAGGGGCATCTTGCAAATCCTGCAGTTTCCAGTGTCCAGGCTCTTACTATGCGTGACCTTGTGTTCAGTAAGAGTCAGAAGAGATGGAAACCGCTCACCACAGATTGGGCACATATAGTGCTTCACTGGCCCCAAGTGTGTCTGCATGTGTTCTCGGAGCCCATTTTCAGAGAAGAATGTTCGAGAACACACATTACACTTGTAATTCCCTTTAATGAGTTCAGCCTTTTTCTTCACTATGGCACTTTCTCCAGGTCGAATGTTGTGGTCTCGAAGCTGGTGGTTTTGCAAGAGAGTCTCCATGGTGTAAGCTGCTCCGCAGATGTCACAGCCATACATAGGCTCAGATGTGTCCACATCTTCTTCACTGCCATCGTGGCTGTTATGGGACTCCTGGCTATTTGTCAACAAGGTCTGGAGCTCCACTTCCTCTTTCTGAACTTGCTCAGATGCCCCATTCGTTCCACAGTTCGGAGTTTTTGTTTCAAAAACACAGTGCTTTTCCCTTAAGTGCTTTTCCAGCAAGATGATAGCATGGAAAGCTTTGCTGCAGAACTTGCAGTTGTACTTCTTGCTGTGTGTAGTGATGTGACACTGCAGCTCCACTTCCGTACCAAAGGACTCACCACAGAAGATGCACTTGTGTACTTTGCCTTGGTTCTCCAAGTGGTTGTGTTTCACATGGAGCTGTAGGTCAGTCTCGTTGCGGAAATCCCAGTTGCAAGACGTACATCTGTATACCTTCTTTTCGTTGCTGTGCTTCACAGCCAAGTGTAGCTGAATGGAGACTTTGGAGTCAAAAACCTCCTGGCACAAGGTGCAGCGGAAGAACACGAATGTATGCATGTCCAGTAGGTGTTTCTGCAAGTCATCCACAGAAGTGAACTGCTTGTCACAGCTTTCACAGATGTAGTAGGTTGAGGTGATCATGAAATGAATGGTAACATGCTTCAAGAGAGACTCCTGATTTGGAAATTCCTTGTTGCACTGAGGGCAGGTCAGTTTTGGCAGGACAGTGTCAAGATGTGTTTTCAAATGAGTCTGAAAACCATCCAAGGAAGTATACTTAGCACCACACTGATTACAAATATATTCCCCTGCAGGACGAGGAGGAGCACCTCCAACTGCCTGCATCATCTTTAAAGAGGTCTGCTCAATGGTTACAGGAGATAACGGACTCATGGCTCTGGACTTTTTCCCATTGTGGATGTAATTCAGTGCCAAAGGAATGTTCTTATGGTTCTCCTTGATATGCTTGTTCAGTTTAAGAACACTATTAAATATTGGAGAATTTGTACAGTAAGAACAAGAATACACTTCCACCACTGGATCTTTCGGGGTTCCAAGCACAGGGGAACCAAAACGGGAACTGCTAAGATCGCAATGGACTTGTCTAATATGCTCTTCCAGAGAAGAATCTGTAAGAAATCCCATGTAGCAATGGGGACAAAAGAATGCATTACTGTCCTTAGCAGCAGGGTTGGCAAATCCATGAGAACATCGTATGTGCTCCTGAAGGGTGTTGAGGTCATTGAACACTTCAGAGCAGAAGTTGCACTGGTACACCATAGCAGGCATGGTAGAAACAATCAGCGCTGGATCTGGAGCTTCATGGACTTGCTTAAGATGTTCATTCAGATTGTAGAGAGATGGCAATACCTCCAAACAATACTGACAGATATGGGCTTGTTCAGGTTTATCTAAATGCATGGTTTTCAGGTGTATCTGCAAAACTGCAAGGCTGGAAAATAACTGTTTGTTGCAATAAATGCAGCTATAAGTAACTTTTGCCTGTTTACTCGAAGGACCAGTGATATCTGGCACTTGCTGAGCTGCCCGCTTCCTTCCACGACCTTTTGGTATTGGAGGAGCTGTTTCCACCATTGTTGAACTATCCACTGAGAGATTTGAATCTGGAGTAGTGCTAGAGACTGAGGTGTACCCCACAGTTACCAAAGATGGGCTGTTACTGTGGTTGCATGACTCTGGCTGCTGGTGACTGTCCATGTGGCTGTACAGCTCCTCCACAGTATGAAAGTTCTCAGAGCAAATGCTGCACGAATTCTTCTTCTCACCATTATGAGCCTGCTCCATGTGATTTACCAGGGATGTTTCCTCTACAAAGAGTTCATGACAGTAAACACACTGAAGAGCAGATCGATCTTCATTAGGGGAACACTCAGGGTGACATTCTGCAATGTGCTTCTGAAGATCTTCAGGAAAATCAAATCCTTCTTCGCACTGACTGCATTTCTGAGTGTCTTTCATTTTCCAGTCCTCCATCCGAGAAGCGGACTGAGAGCCATCTTTGTTCCTCTCGTGAACCTGCATGTGTCCATGCAGTGAACTAGATGACAGGAATCCACGTCTACAAATGGCACACTTATATGGCTTGTTGGACGTATGAGTCTTTAAGTGAATTTTGAGATGATCACTCCTTGAGAACGCTGCGTCACACTCACTGCAGTGATACTTTTTGTCTCCTGTATGAAGTTTTATGTGGCGGTCCCTGCTCCGTTTGTGTTTGAAGAGACGACTGCAGTATGTGCATTTGAAAGGGAGCTTGTCACTGTGACTTTGCTCGTGGTGCTTTAAGTAGCTGAGGCGGCTGAACGATTTGTCACAGAACTGGCATGGATAGGGCAACCCTGGGCCTCCTTCCTCTTCACCAAAATCGCAGCCTTCTCCATGGCTCGGGGAAGTCTGGTCCTTGCTAGAAGGTGATGATGCTGGCCATGAGCAAGAGGGGTCATCCTCAACATCCACTCCGTCTGAAACGTAAAAGAAACACACCCACAAGCTTAGTCACAACAGTCCAAAGAAGATACAAAATGTTTATGAGTAACACAGGTCTGCTACTCCTAAATAGCTAAAACATATTAAAATCGCACTAGGATATTTCTTACACTGCTATCCAATAGTTTGAAGACCACATTTATTTTTATCATACTGTAAAACATTAAAAGTTATTAAATAGTTCTGTGCCTATATTAACTTTTTATTGCCTTTTTTATCATTCTTTCTCAGTTGCAGGGTATGTATTATACATTGACAACTTTATTAAAATGCAGATTTTAATATATTTAATGTTTCTTTTGTATCCATTGTAAAATTATTTGCATATTATGCGAGCATCTGAAGAGTCAAAGGAAAGGAAAAAATATTACAGGAATGATTTAAAATTAATATAGTCAACCCACATGCCTAATATTTAATGAAAAGATTCCCCCTGCTTTGCCACAGGTTTGTGTTTTTTTCCCTTGAAGTTGATTCTGAACACAGAAATCTTTTAAAGGCTATTTCTGAGAGTGACTCGGGTGTTATTCTAAACAATAACAGGAAAAATTACAGGGGAGGAACAGGACAACAATATAAACAGTGATGTTTTCTCTAATAAAGTGCAACCAGATTTCTCCAATAATGATACAATTCAGTTACTGAAAACTGGCAGCGGGATCATTAAATGTTCAAAACAAACTAACAAACTAACGGCCAGGATCAAGGAAAATAAGAAAGTGTCATGAGGGTCAGCTGCGAACAGCACATTTTTTTTCCTTTTTGAGTTCAAGAGGTTGCCCACCATTTCTTCCTTTTTGCAAAGGCCTCAGCCAACTGAACTTCCTCAGTCCAGCAGAACCTGTACTGTGAGGTGATCACAGACAAAGCAACTTGTAAAAAACTGGAAACAGGAAAAATGATAAACGTTTATGGTAAAAGCTGAAAGATTTATGAGTTACAAGGAAAAGACAAAACAGAAATGTGAGCCAGATAATAAACTGACTAGTTAATCCATGGTATTACCTCATCTCTAGACAGGGCAAGTTGTAACTATTTTTTTCAACAGATGTGCTGTACAGCTCTTGCACCTTTTGTTTTAGACATAGATTACAATACTGCCATGATCATACTTATCTTAACCCAAAACTTCTTTAAAAATATTAAAAGAATGCTTGAAAGACCACATTACATCAAATAATTTTTCTATTCCTTTCCAGGGGCAATGCTTCGGGTTTTTCTTTTCCCTTTTAAAAATAAAACTGCCTACAGTAACACTACAGAAAAAGATAGGATAAATCCCTTGAAAAATATCTTTCTTAAGGTATCCTTGCAAAGCAGTAAGTTTCTTAACATCTGCAGCCTTCTCTCAAGAAATTTACTACAACACAAAAGTTAGAGCTGGAATATATTATACAAATAAACTCTAAGTCTGCTTACTTGAAGGTAAAGAGATTTTACCAGATTATCAACCTCTTGCTTATCCACAGGAAACAGATGAGGATTCATTCCTTTCCTGCATCTAGAAACTGATGACAACGCCATCTCACTCTCAATGCCAGATGGCAACCATCTAACTCTGAGAAAACAACCAAACACCATTGCTGGATGCCTGCCCATTGACACAATGCTTTTCAGGATAAGTTGGAAACTGCACGGGTTTTTATCCTCTTGTTTATGTCTTGCACAAGAGGGTTTCACAATTTACATACACCTTTCCCACACAGACATTAATATGTGTCTGTAATTACCTACATACGAATCTACACTAATTGTATATAATTAAATAATAAAATCAAACCCTGGTTTGAGTGCCACGTTTTTGAACTGGAAACAAAGCTGTTTGGTTTTTTAAGATAAAAATTGAAAAATAAAAATCCTTCCTTCCAGCAAAAGTACTGTCATCTGCTAAAATGCTTCCCAATGTACTGAAGCAAAGTTCCAAATTGTCGTATGTACTACATAAAACCAGTCAGGTGAGTTTTTAAGTTGGTACATTATTAACAATATCCACAGGAGAGTTTTAGTGTAAATCTGTGTATTGCCCTTTCAAATTGTCAGGTTTGACTCTAAAACTGAAATGATCAAAACAGTGGACCAAGCATTTGCAGAAAAATATGTTAACATTCCTTTCAGTTTTAAATTTTATTTTAAATGCATCTTTCCACCTATGTCTTTTAAGTGGGAAAACCTTTTGTCCTTTAAAAATCCAATATAATTCTGAGATACAACCACTGCTGGCAGATACACAGGAATTTATGTCAAGCAACTGAGTGAAGAAAAATAGTCTGTAACCAAAATTAGTATTAAAATGTATATCCTATGGAGAAATGATATATTATTGTATAAATGTTTAGAGGAATATATAGTAAGTGTTATAAATAGTGTACCATCACTGACAGAGTAGTAAATCACTTCCTTTTTGTGGCCACTGCCTGCTGCCCCGTTTTACCTATTATACAGCTATTGCCCTCGGCTTGTGGATCTCAGCAAGCTGTTGGGCTGGCAGCAGGGTCAGGATCAAGCATGGAGTGTGATCATGGCATAAGCAATGGCAGCCCTTTTCCCCCACCCAATTCTCCTTGTTTGTTTGGGATCTCTCCTCAGCTTTTATACAACGGTAAGGAAAGGAGAGGGGTGAAATTGTAGCACAGAGACGGTTCTTACTTTCCAACTGGCAAATGTAAAAGTGTGTCAATTTGCCACTGCATTTTTTAATCTGAGTCCATAATAATTCTACAGAGTAATTATCTTTGTGCAAAAAGAAGAGCAAACCACTTACAAGTCTGACTTCTGTTCTTTTAACCTGAGATGTGAAAAATCTTTCAACCTCTCAGCACTACAGAAGAACCAGCAAGGCAAGGGGAATTCCGCACGGGGGAGGACAACAGGATTTTCCTGAGTAGGAGACTAACAATGCAGCCAACGTGCTTTCCCAGCTCTGCCTCCAAGCGCAGCACGGTGGTGCAGGAGGAGAGCCGGTGTGGAAGGGGCACTGGTGCCGGCCACTGCACTCCGGAAGAGGGGCCCCTGGGCTGTGCTCACACAAAGGGCTCCAAAGCCGAGCCTGTCAGCCCTTGGTGACCCACAGAAGGAACTTTAGAAACAGTCCTTCTGCAACAAGGGAAATGTTTTGCTGCAGTGAGTTTTGCTGTGCAGATTCCAACCTGAACACTGGGAACATTGTGTGCGCGATGGACTAATATGCCAGGTGAGCTCAGGGGCTGTCTAGGAAAGTATCTGGAGACAGCAACCGAGAAGGAAACCTGGACTAAGGGTAACTCATGCTACAGAAAGACATGAGTGATGGCAATGGCTGTCCTGCCATCTCCCCATCCTTCCCCACAAGTATGCTGCCCCATAAAATTAAGGTGCAAATATTAAGAGCATCTCTCTCAAAATGTCAGTGAAGTGCAACTTGCTGCCCTGTGCTGAGGTTACTCCACACGGGCGAGCATAAGTTGAGCAGACCTGAGCCCTCAAAGCTGTGACAGAGAAGCTGTACAGAAGGTCCCTGCAGCAAACCAGAGGCTCGGAATGCAGACTTCATTCCTGTTTTCCCAGGGGAGCTTACCACAGAGCCAGCTCTGTGTTGGAGGTAAAGTTTGACCTGCTGTCAGGGTAAAGGGCTTCAAACCCCTTTTTGCCCACCACTCTCATAGAAAATACAGTTTGCTTCTACTTTGCACACAGCTGCCTGTATATAAATCTGTAGACACCTACGCACTGAGCTATATGTCAACATTACAAATACTGATCTTTAATGTTATAACAAGCTGTTTTAAAATACTCTGGACCAAATTCAGATGCACACATACAAGTCCCCAGGAGTGTTACACATCTATCTGAGGGTAGAATAGGGCTCCAAGTATTCGACAGAGTGTTTATGGAGTTTTAAAATATATTTTCTGTATCGACCTTTTTTTTTTTTTTCAGCACTCACTAAGTGCTACTTACTGTAAATGCCTTTTTTGTGTTATGGCAAGTATTCTGCGTTTCAATGTGATGCACTTAACATGTCCATGTAAATTTTTAATTTTTGGAACCAGTCACTTCACACTCGCTGACTCTAAGAAAGGTCTAGCTCTCACAACCCAAAAACTTTGCTGAAAATCAGCTACAAGGACTAAAAGTCTATTTAAAGATGCAAATGTGTGTGAATAGTTAGTGCAGATGTTTTTCTACACCAACTGTACTTGCTGAGTTTCACCATTTCCATAAAGCACATTAAAACAAGTGTGTGAACACTCTGAGATGAAAGTACCAAGCACTCCTGAGACTTCCAGTGGAAAGTAGAGCTGCCTGACTTTTCTCCAAGCAGACAGGAATGCCCATGATTCAGCAGCCTGAGTAAATAAAAGAGGTCCTTATTTCCTAATTTTGCTGGCTGGCCACACTGCAGCAGTCTCTGTGCTGCTGCCAAAGGGGATGCAAAACTGGAACTACACCCAGCAGCTGAAGGACTGTCTTTGTTAGCCAGCCAGGCCTTCCTGACCATCTTCTGGCAACAAAATTACCATATCCTGCGAGGAAGACCTCCATCTCAGGCTTGATAATTCTCTAGCCTGTCTAACAGGGCAAAACAACAATTTTTGCGTGGTCTGTGTTGGAATAGGACAGCTGGAAACTCAGTTAGTAGCAAAGTAACACCTGTTCCATCGTATTGATGGGGGAAAGTGTTCACTAACAGAAAAGTGAAGCAATACCAGGAGTTATCCCACGAAAGCGGGGGAGGAAGGGAAAAGCATCAGAGCACAAAAGCACCTCTGTGGAGTTAGCAGCCAGCCACTCATGTGCCAACCCCAGCAGACGTGAGGTCTTAAAAGTGATCTTATCCCTAGTGCTGCTGACTGAATTAACACAACTGCTTCAGAAAGATATTGCTTAGTGACCAGGAAGGTCTATGACATACACATGCTTTGGCTGGAGTACACTTCAGGGCACTTGGTTTATCATGGTGTATTTTTCTCTATGATTTAAACATGTTTTTGCTTCCTCTAAACAAATGGCCACATTCCTAAAGCAAATGTCAGCTAACCTTTATGTGCCATAGTACATAGGGTTCCTCTGATAGAACAGAGTTTACAAATATGAACAAATTAATATTTTCAATATCCTGTGAGTAGCAGTTTTCCATTTTCCCCATTCTGTTGCTCAAGTAACTGGGGCACAGACAAACTGGAGCGCTTTGCCTCAAGTTAAAAATGTAATCTGTGCAAAGGAGGAAACAGAACCTGCATCCCTCTGGTCTGAGCCATTCCTGCAAGAAAAATTCTTTCTCTCCCTGAAACACAGAGCTGGCAAGATGTCTAAGCTGCTGGACTCGACCAAAAAGAAAGCCCAGCACTTTAGCTGGACAGACACCCCCCAGCTCTGGGTCCTGCTGATATGTTCTCGCTAATTTGCCCCTATAACAGTATGGCAGACTGGTCACACAACTATCCCCCATGACCGCATCTGAGGCACTCAATAGCAAGGTTTCTTTAACAGGTACAAAATAATGAGTTACATAGGATGGTAATAGATATTAAAAATGAAATATCAAGTATACCAGGCAGTAATACATAAATCCGTCTACTCCATACTGCCACAGGCATATGGATTGTGAAAGCACATGTATGCATTTATGCACTGGATTATTATGTAGTAATTATTTGTTGTCCCACAACCAGTCAAAGACCTGTTCATATGCCAGCGCACAAACATATATGTGCTCATACACACCTATTGAAAGGGGTGTAAAATTCGTAAAACATACAGCTTTGTTAATTTACAAGATGGCATGCTACAAAGTAGAATTTGATTTGTAAGAAACGAAGGACTACGCAGCAGGTAGGTAGGTCAGTTAACTGGATGTATGATAAGGCTCCACAGTTTTAAATCCTTGCATTTTTGTGCAGGTAATTGAGTGGAGTGGTTATTATATATCATATAGTTTACTTGTAATGGCCATTTCAGGTTTTAGTGCTGGCCACATTTTATATTATTACCACCACTAATTGTCTGCAGGGCTACCTTGAAAATGAGATAAGGAATCTTAGGGGAATATGCAGGTGTGAATAAATAGTAAATGAAGAGGTTAGATATTGCTGAAATAAAACAATATTGTACTGTGTGCTGAATAGATCTAAATAACTAGAAGATCAAAGGATAGTGTTTAAGGAGTAACATGACTTCAGTGATGGCCTAACATACATGTCACTGAAACAAATTATGTGAAGCTTTTAATAGAATTAGCAGATAGTACTAGTCTTTAAAATTACTTTAAATAAAATATACATTATTACATAACATTCTCTGTTTACTTTCAATAGAAATGTACACAGTTTTGGAAAAGCTGAAACTTTAATATAACCATCACATTTTTTTTCACATCAATGATCTCACATTAAACTCACTCATTTGTCTCATAACTTATTAAATGGCTTGAAAACTAATACTCTGTAATGGGCATTCAAAAGAGAAATGTGAACTTTAAAAATTATTTATAATTTACAGATGTTTTTTAAAATCTATCAATATTTCAAAACTGCTTTGGGAGCACCAATTAAATGCATTAGCAGTTAGATTACTGGGGGAGAAACATACAGGGGTTCCTGACCAAAATAACTGAGACAGCTGGTAGGGAGGTTACCCCATTTTAAATTTAATAACCAGAGGAAAGGCAGCTCCCAGAAACAACAAATAAGTCACTTTAATACCTCGCAGGAAAAACCTGCTTGCTTTTATAAAATGCATTTAATGCCTACATAAGTAGTTAAAATTCCTGTATTGCTCTCCTAAGGTAACCTAAGGCTCCAGTTCCATTATGTCTTCTTCAGAAGACATATTACTATTACATATGTAGAGAGGAGCATAAATGTTTTCCTTGATTGTTGCTTAAAGTTCATTTGAACAGACGGAGCCCAATGAATTCCGTCTTCTGCAGCCAAATTAAAGAAAATATAAGCAGTTCACATTCTGCTCCACCTTTCAAATCATACACAAAACCCAATTTGCAATCAGATGAAAACAGAGCTATCCTCTACTTGTTTGAGGAAGGTGGTATTTTGTGCCTCTGTAGGCAAAGAGAAAGAAAAAGTAATTTTCCACAGTCCTGTATATACAACTAATGACAGTCACCATCCTCACAGCTTATTATACTGCTTTACATAATTGGGAATCGCATGTCACACAATTAATTTACAGGGGTTGTTTAGTTGTGACTATACAAGCACTAAGCGATTCAAATTAGCTCATTTGTCCACTGCTTAAATTTGACAAACACATTTACACTGTATTTCTTCCACTGTTAAGTTGCTGTTTCTTTTAGTCACTGTTTTTGTTTGTTTGTACAATTGAGTCAGAGACCACCAGGCTTGTTCCATTTGAAGGTAGAGTCAGAAAAAAACACCCTGAGAATAATTACATTTAGAACAAGACAATGGCAGAGCAAAAGCTCATTCAACTACTCCAGAAAACTTGCACATAGTAATGATCTCCTAAGAACCTCTTTATTAACAACCTCATGTACTAAAAGTAGTGATTCAGTCAATCAGGTCTTTGCTAGAGAATAATTGTTATAATTTGTTGTGCTGATAACAGTATTTGTACCGCTTATTAAGAACACCAAATGACTAGGGGATAACAGTTCAGGGTTCCTCACTGGACTCCAATATTTCCCTCTGTGTTCTTTCACTGTGTCATGCTTTCCCCAGGCAACACCATGAATGAGACCAAAAGGACTCTCCCTCTAATCTTTCCCCATGCTGCAGCTCCATTTGAAACCATCAGATACAGCAGCCCCTGTAACACAGTCCCAGTCAAACATTCCAATGACACACAGGTATTAAAATGATTCAACTGTTTTTTCTTTCTCTCTTTTTGAGGTCGCAATGTAAGGCAGTGTGTCTTAAAACAGAGAAGTGTTGTTCTTTCTCTTTAATTCCCAAAATCAAGTGGTCCAGAAGATCAGACTCTGAAAGCTGAAGGAGACCCTGCTGCACAGGTGCCCTCCAAGTTCCTGTTCCCCATAGCTGCAGGACCCTGCAGGGGGAAGAGAAGGCTGTTAAAACCTTGCTGGCCAGAGGCTCAGACAAAAGATGGAACCCCCAGGTAGGATTTGCAGGCAGCAACCCCGGAGATGTTAAGCACCACCTTGGGTCCTGATTTGAGTATCCTCCTTCTTTAAGTTAGTCTAGAGTTTAATCATGAAGGTCTGCAGAGATTGTTGTTGGTGTATCTCACACTCGGACACCTACTCCTATTTTCTATCACGTACACCTGTCTGTCCCACTTGTGCCTACATTTCAACCACACCAATTCACTGTTTCATTGCCTCTAGATCAGAACAGCAACAGCAAGACACAGTTTGGAGGAGGCTAAACTAGGACAAAGAAAAGAAGAAAGGCAATCTGTGGAGAAACAAAAGGGAAGAATATAGGGTAGTGAGAAAGAAGGGAGTAAATAATTGCATCTGAAAGAAACCCAGGCAAAGATATCTGAAAATATTTTCAAAGAAATGGAAAGTAAAAGGAAATTAAGATCAAGCAAAAGCAGTGTAGGCAGTTAACGCTTTCAAAAACACATCAGTGTTATTTTACAGTGTGCTAGAATTAAATACAGTAAATAAACGCAGAACTGCTTATTTCTTAGAATGACAGAAATGTGGTGGCGGTCTTATTTACACAGGTGAAAACTCCGGACCTAGATCTGCAAAGGGACCTAGGTGTCTCTAGGAGCCTAAGAAGCAAAGAAAGCAGGATTCATGAGGCCCTAGGGGGGAACCAGGAAAAGGTCTGCAGCCTTGAAGCTTGGGCACTCAGCTGGGAGAGGAGAGTACTGGGCTCTTTATACATTAAAGAGGCATGGGATAAAAACAAAAATAAACTTAAGGTGAGACCCAGACTGCAAGAACCCCTGGACTAAATGAGTGTCCTTCTCAGCAGATTAAAAAGTTCCTTCTCAAATGTGCTCCTACCAGCCCTATGAATAGGATACTCTTTCCCTCAGCAAGTCCACCTTCCAGAAGAAATCTCTGCACAACTGAAGACTCTCTGCTCAGAGGCAGGAAACATGCCTTTGAATGCGCTCAGGGTGCTCAGGGAACTGAATCAAGGCCTTGGCCACTCAATACTTTACCTACTCAGCCCTTATGTAGGGAAGACAGGAACACAGCACTTTCTGCTGAAAGCACCCAACAAGTCCTGAGCGTAGTATGATGCTCTCCATGCAGCAGACTGATCTAAGGCAATAGGTACTCAGATGCTCACATTAGGACGGTTTGCACAGACTGCCAAACCACAGCAACTTAAGAAACTTTTCATGAAAAGAAGAGGTGTCTACCAAACTGGGGTAAACCCAGGGAGGTAAGTTTTGGATAACCAATTATATTTTATTTCTTATAGTCCATCTACATCCCATTTTAGGCTCCCTTCTGCTAGATCTGGCTGTTAGTGCAGATGTGCTGCACAGCTGTTAAAAAAGATATCCTAGAGCAAAGGTAACCTTGATTTTTAAACTAAGTCAGTGCTCAGGATGGCAGACAAATGCTTACATGCACTCTAGTGCAGCATAGTCACAGTGGAGCCAGTGTGTCTCAGGAACCTTTCCAATGTAGTCAAAGTGCTGTGTAAGACAGTTCTTTCTCCCTAACCCTCATTTCCCCCACATTGCTTGTATGGGAACACATGTGGATGTCTATGCCACTGGTTGGCAGGTGTGCATGGTTTCCACTAATATACAGGCAGTCTAGTCTGGAAGTGGAAGCTAATGCATTTCCCAGTTCAGAATGGTCAGAAGATCAAATCCTACTAGGAAGCTGTCACACATAAACTGTCACACCTACCATCTTCCTATCTTGCAGAACATCAGTCCCTCTATGTGGAATTTTGCAAAGTAAGAGTTGCATTTTATATATATGTCTATATATATAGACATATATATATATATATGCTTTACTCAGTCCTTTCATGTAAATACAGGTTTATTCAGGTGATTAAATTAGAAAAAAAAGGCAACATTCCTTGCAAAAGGTAGACTTTTCATTCTCTTCTGTAAAATTCCCACTTGCCAAAGCCTGCTGAAGCTCATGATTGATGAAACAGAGGCCTCTCCAAAAATAGAGAGATCTCCACTTTGTTAAAGCCAATATATAAAACAACCTTTTCTAGCTTCCTCAGTATAGAATGGAAGCCTGGTGTGAAGTACAGTAAATTAAGCCTTCTGCTGTCAGAGCTGGAAATAAGAGTAGAGCAGAATAGCAGCTGGATTTGAAATGATTTTCTTTCTCCACCCCCCCCCCCCCCTCCCCTCTTTTATTGTCTTCATTTACATCCTGTCTAAGGTCTTCTGAGGAGCTCAAGGTGTCTTATCTCTGGCTACCAGGGGGTATTTTGCAGTCAAAGCAGTTAACATACTTTCTCTCTCTCTCTTTTTAAGACCATCTTATCTTATCAGACAGATCTCTTCAGGCTGAGGAGAACCCATACTTATCAGTCCCTGTACACTGTATTGACAGCTCAGTGCTGTGAGGGACAAATGAAAGCTTAGGGTAGAGAAAATCAGTTAACCTGTTCCACTCTCAGTTTAGACCAATCTTTCGGTTGTCTTACTTCAGGAAACACTACATCTTTTCTCTGTTTACTTGGACAACAGAGGTGCACAATCGCATCATCAGTTGCTAAATCCGGTGCACAGGTACAGCCACTGCAATAACCCCCAAGGCAGTCCGCCTGTTGACTTGTAAATGTGAGCAGCACTCTGCTGACCTCCAGCAAACTCCTTCTGCAGGTGACCTCACAGGTAGTGGACTGTTCTGGGAGCACCTGAGAGTTGATGAGATTGCCCAGCAAAGGAAAAACCGAGGGCTGCACAGGCTCGCAATTTGTGAACCAGCTTTCCCCCAGAGCAAGAAGAAGTGTGCACACTGAGGGCCAGAAAAGAAAAAATAATCCCACCTATGGCCTAAATGTAAGTAATGAGGATGAAGGTGAACCTGAAGAGCGTCTTGCAAGCCTTCTCTTGGATCAGAAGGGAAGGTGAAGGGCAGTTTATTTAGACTGGTCCTGCACGTGCTACCAGGGAAAACTTTGCAGCACGTTGTGATTGGTAACTGAGAGCAGTCAGCCCTGCTAACTGGCATCTCTAGAAAATACACAAGACAGCTTTCTCACCACAAAAGAAGATATGAATGGCAAGATTCCTCTTGTCCTTTTACTGATGTCACGAGAAGTGAACCAGGTCTAAAAAGTTACAGCTGCTGCTACTGAAAAATCATTCACCATAATTTTAGGTGAAAAAACATTCAGTTGTAGATTGAGCCTTGTGCTGGTTCTGCTTTCTACATTTTTACGTTTACTTTTTCATGTTTACTTTTTCTCTCCCTTTTGTGTCCAAACACTTCATGAGTAGTTTTTTATTAGTGATAACCCTAGACTTTTCCTGCAGAGAAGGTTCACTATTAATTGTCCATTATCTTAATGTGTCAACACAAAGGAGAGGGGAAGAAATTCTCATCCAAATGGTTTCATCTCCCTCTCTTGAGAGTGATGCCCTTGTCAGGGCATTAAAGACATGAAAACCTGCCACTTATCAGAATTGTGTTTGAATCGAACTACTGTCCTTGAAAACAGTAGACACCAGATACCATCAAAATAAGCCATACTGGCAGATCCTGTTCCACTGTGACTTAGGCAATCTTTATACAGCTTACATACAGACTTGTAACTGCATATGATCGGTAACATTATAGCCATAGTTTCAAATATGAAAGGCATGTTCTTTTCCATTTTATAAAACAATAAGCATATTAAAAATAGCAACTGCCAAAATGAAGAAAAGTTGGCTAGCATCTATGTTAAGTCTCTAGATATCATATTAAAATGTGGGATGGTCGAATGTACAGATTTTTGGAAAAGAGAGGGGAGTAGAAGAAAGAAGATACATATGAAATTTTTTATGAAACAGTTTGGAAGACTTCAACAGTTTAAATAGGCTTAAGGACACACTTAAATGTCGACTCATTGCTGAACCAAATAATAAATTTTTTTAATTACTTCACACCACCAAGTATTAACAAAACATAGTTCAAACCTATCAAAATTGAATTTGCTTGCTAGAATGGAATGACATTTCAAAGAGGTCTTTAGTTAGTCAATTAACCTGATCACCAATGAAAATCAAAAACCCCCAAACAAACAAAAAAAAACCAATCAAAAAACCAAAAAACCACAACACCAAAACCCAAACCAAACCAACCAAACACCCAAACAACAAAAAAAAACAAACAAAAAACCAACCAAAAAAACCCCGAAACCTTAAGTTATATCCACAGCAGCGGTGCTCTACCTGTCTTTTTTAGACAATCAATGACTGTTCTCACTTTTCACAATTTAAAGTCACAAAGACAAGGGGGAAAAAAAAAGAAAAAATTTACGCTTTGCTTTTAACAAGTAAACAAGTGTACAAATTAATTCAGAGAGTTGTAATTTTGAAAATTTTCTATGTTTAAGGTGCATTGCAGTTAAACTACTTTTTCTGTACAAATTAATTTACTGCATCAGTGATCGATGTTTATGTTTAGGCAATTTTATTTCTCAGTATGGCAAAATTAGACCTAATAGTTGCAACCTGTTATGTCCAATCTGTCACTGAAATTCAAATTGCCTTTTTCTTATTATTCATGGAGCAATTTGGAGGAATTAAAGCCATCTAAAACCAGAAGACAAACAATTCTCTGTAAGGACTCAATAGCCTGTGTCATCAACCTGCTATAGAAAGTGGTGGTCCTTCCTTGGCAGAACCACTGCTACCGTTTCCTCTGGCTTGGAACATTTGCAGCCAGAAACGCCACAGAAGGCACAAGTGTCTGAAGACAGCAGAGCATTATGCCACTCCTTGAAGGGAATGTAAGGACAGTGCAGACTTTGAAGTAGTAGAAATAGCATTAACAGCTAACAGAAAAACCCTTCTCTCTATTCTATAGCTGTTGATTTTCAGATATTTTCAATTAGCCATCCACGTATCTACAGAAAATAGATTTTGATCTTCAGCTGGGACAAGTTAGTTATTGTCATCTTGTTCTTGTCAGTGAAGCACTCAGCTCTGACCAACATTTATTACTTCCAGTACTGAAATATATGTGTCAAACTTTGTTTACTACCCTTTGCCTTATTTTTCCTCACTTCAAGTGAAATGACTGTACTATATACCCCAGATTATTCCCATGAATCACCTGAGGCTTCATGAAACCTAAAAGACTCTCACACATCTTCCAATGTATCTTACACATTTTGATCACATTTAAATTTCTGAATGGCACGTTGTATGCTGTTTCTGTACTCATTTACATGTTCTATTCTTAAAAGCCTAATAACAAACCTCACAATTAAGAAACAAATACTCACTCTTCTTTCCGCTCTCACACATCTACCTTTATCTTTAGTTTTATTTTTCTCTCTGTGTTCGTGTTTGAGAAGGAGAGACTAATTTTTCTTACATACACAGAATGAATACTTTGCTTTCTGAATACCAACCCGTATCCAAGTTCTTGATCTTGTCTGTGATGGATGAAATAGATACAGAGAGATGAGAGATAATGTTGATTTTGAGGAGATTTTGCATCCTTTCCAGTCATTTTGGTTTACACTCTATCTTTCATCACTTTTAAAATTCCAAGTAGGCTCATTCCTTAGCAAGATTGTTCAGTTCACCAAGCTGATTAATAATTTTGTTACTAGGCTGTACTGATTAATGTGGATTAGTCAGGTGATTAATAATTGTAATGCTTTGCAGGACCAAGCTGCCCTAAACAACTTGGGCTTTGATAGTATTTTACAAGTGGAACTTCCTTAGATGGATATGTAACATCCTGGATTCCCAAGGCTCAGCAAAGTGCCATGGCCTTACCCTTGGGTTCACTTCCCTGTTTGAGTGCCCATAAACCATTTTCAGATGACAATATTTGAACTAAGACCCTTGTTTTTTGTACAGCACTTGGCTGTTATTTCCTCTTCTTCCTAGTTGTTCGATTCATTCCCCTGGTTGATGTTATCAGACTTATCCCAAAGTGAGGTAAAGCACGTCTTTTTGCTGATTTCTGTACAGTTTCTAAAACAAAGACCTGAACTTCTGCTGATCCCTTGGCAGCCCTTGGCATAACACAAATAACAACATCATGTACACAGACTTGGGTACGTATTGTAACAGTTAAATCATTTGTCCAAGATGGAAAATAGACACTTTAATTCTAGTGCTTAAATTTAAAGCTCAGACCATTGTATTCCATGATTACATTTACATCCTTCCTTCTGAAGTGGCCAATGAACCAAATCACTATTTATCATCTATTGTACAAGATTTCCTGACTCTGCTTGTGTTTAGACTCCTGTTTTGCTGATACTGGACTTCACAGTATCGTCAGTCTCCAGAGGAGCGTATAAAAGCACAATCTATTCCTAAGACTGAATAGCAGGCTCTGTGTTAGGTAATGTACTGGCCAGTAGGCTGCACTTTCCTGCTAATTACAGTGGAAGTTTTCTCTTAACGAAAACATGGCATAGCAAATGGCATAGAATCAGCTTGCTTTCTAATTGGAGCTTTCTTTTTAATTTTCTCAGTACTAAGTTTCCCCATAAACACATTCTTCTATATTTGGATACTGGATTTAACCCTCATACAAAATGAGACTTGACACAATATATTTATTTGATCTTTTCTAAAGTACCAATTGGAAGCCAAGTAGCATAAAGAGCCAAATGCAAAACAGTAAAAGCAGAAAGCAAAATCTAATAGCATGTTACAATATGCTATACACACAGAATTCAAAAGGGACCTGCCAGCCCCAAAAGATTCAATTCCTGACTAGTTAGAAGAAAGAGAAAAACAAAAGGGTAGCAGATGCAAAAACAAAGGTAGGGAGCCCATAAAACAATCATGGATAGGCCAACTGAAATAAACAGGGCTTGCAGCTTGCCTTAAAGGCAGCCAGCAAGAGGCTCTGGCAGGGAGTTCCACAACCGAGGACAAGAAAGCGTTGCCTTCGGCCTGCGCCTGACTCAGCCTAGGGAGAGAAAGCCGACTATGTCCAACTGCGAGCAACTGCCAGACAGGGACATGGAGTGCAAGGCTGCTGCCCAAGAACCAGGGGATTAAAATTTGAACAGCTACATGGACAGAGCTGTACTTTTTAATATATCAGCTTTCCACCCCAAAGAGGCTCCAGATCAATTTCAAGAGAAACAATTAGGAGCACATTACAGTAGTCTAGCCCAAATGACTGCAGTATGGTTTTTGTCCAAGATAAATACGCAAACTGTTCAAATAAGTTGGAAATTCATCCCTAGGTTGTAGAACTAGGGCCCTCCTTTCTGGGGAAGGAAAAATGTTGGTCAATAATACTCCCAACATGTATCCTGTACTAGCCTGAAAATGTGTCTTTCCACATCCCAGACCACCAGAACACTTCCTGCTTCTTTATTTCATGCCCATTAAGAAGGCAGCCTCAAGGCATATAGTCTAAAGGTTTCCCCCCATTTTCCACAGCCTTGTAGATGTTGTGCTACCACCACTTTCACTCCTCTAAAATGTACCTACTGAAGACATATGTTACATGCCTGCAAATACACTGCAGACCTTCTGTAAGCAAGCACATCTCATAGCAGACCAAATGAAAATATCACATACTGCAATGTCTCCAGCCAGTCAGTGGAACCGCAATCTCTAATTCCCCTGATATCTTGCATCCCACACAAAGACAGAGGAGGTGGGGGGGAAGGAAATGTAATGGAAGACTGCCTTGTTGGAAAAAAGCAAATACTCATCTTGGAATAAGGTATTACCCATTTGGTCCAACCATTTAATTGCTCTTGGCCAGATGCCAGTTTTTGGTCAGCTTCTTGGGTATCTGACAGGGTCTGCAGTCATGGGACAGGAGCCCTCACCCACAGCATGCACACAGTGGCAGCTTGAGGAGTGAAGAGCTGGGGACTGAAGGGTACACTAGGAGCATCCTGGCCATCCGGAGGAGCCGGTAACAGCTGTTCCTGCCGAGCTACAGTCCCAACACAGGGTCACTTCAAAAAATTGGTAATCCAGGCAGAATCATGCTGTGGACTGGATCTGGCTTGCAGGACATTTTTTGGACTACTCTGTATCAACTCCAAAGGAAAAGCTCTTCTCTGGCTTTTACTGAGGCAGAAAAAAAGCCTGGTTTGTGGCTTTTTATCTCATGGGCATAAGCCCAATCAAAACAATCTGAAATGCAATCAAGACAATTAGTTGTTTTATTCCTTCTGATCCTAACATGACTGCAAAGGAGACTGATAACCTTCCGGTCTGATCTTCATCTTCCTGGCAAAAAGGAATATGAACAACATCAAAGCAGACAATTGCCGACTTTGTACCAACGTGCAGGCAGCCTCTACTAACCAGGCAGCCTGTAATAGGAAACATTTGCAGGAATTTTACATATGTTTTTGTTATGGCAGGATCTGTTTTCTTGGTTTAATTCAGTCGTGAGCTTGGATTTTAGAATGCAGTGGTACAACATTCTGTCTGCTGCTTAGAGAGTGGGAGGGCTGAAGAAAGGCTGCATTCTCCCTGAATTTTCTACATAACTACTTGGCTTTTGTTCTTTGGCTCTAATATCTGCTACTTTAGCCCAGGCTTACCATCCCCACATTGGACCACTTTACTTCCATGGAAAACTTCCAGATCTCTGTTGCCATTTGATACAAATTACTGCTTCTGAAATATTCTAATTTGCTGACTTCCTTCACAAACAAAAAACTGCATTCCTCTGAAGAGGCAGTTTGTACCACCTCAGATTCCCTTATGTGAGGTAAAGAGAATAAGCAACCCTGACTTAGCTTTATCATGATCTCTTGCTCATATTATGTGAAGAATTTAACCCTAAGTAATCATTTTCATAAGCTCAACTACATTCATGCCTTTCCCCACATATTTAATTTGCAAAAAAGCTAATATTTCAGGCATGATGTACTGAACACACTGAGGAAACTTCTGGCAAGACATTTTTATCAATGAAATATTAGCAAATTCATCCAACAGATACAAAGGGGGACTAGCAGAAAAAGAATTGGCCTACCTTTTGAACACTAGGCTGTTTCACTTGGCTTATGTCAACAAAATACAGTAATATACTAAAATCCACAGTCTCCAAAGAAAATCCTGGCCCTGTTGAAGCCAATGGAATTTTTGCTATTAAGTTTTAATGGAAGAAGCATTTTAGCTTTGGTCTGGATCTGGTTAGAAGTAGGGTTTAAGAAAATCAAACTTATTGCCTGGGAGTCTAGTGGTAATATTCAAAACGAATGAGCTGTGTTACTTGGGATCATAAGGAAAATACAAAGTGAAAATTATAGTAACTTTTCAAGGTTTATTAACTCAAGACCCATAGCCTCGAGGGGCTATCTCCATCTGCCCTATTTATATGCTACCACGACAGTTCTTGCTCTTCAGTAAGTTACATTAAAAGAAGTCTTTGTATTGTAGAATTTTTTTTAACTTCCCACAGACAAGTATTTTCAGCAAAAGCACACTGTGATTTTATTTTAAAATAATTTACTATAAAACATTTTTTAAGCAAGCATGAATGCTTAAACACCAACTTGGATATACAAAATGCATTCTGGACTGACTATTTGGAAAGATAACATATATATGAAAAATAATGTGTATGTGTGTAATTTTATATATGCCTAAAAATAAGTAAAGGCACATTCAAAAAGAAGTCTTTCCCTTCTTCCACAAAGACCACAAAATGTAAATTACATCTTTAACTAATTCCTGATAAAACCCCCATATTTCTGAAGTCACTCTTTCAGAAAACTTGCAAGGTTAACCAAGCCACATTCCAAAAGTGAGACCTCCTCCCCAGGACCACTCTGGTCCTGGCCCTGTCCCTGTTAGCTGGCTGACTGGCTGGAGGTATCTCAGGGTACAACTGCAGCATGACTGCACTGAAGGAGGGGGTCTCTCAGCTGGCCCAGCAGTATGATAAAGGAAATATAGATCTGAACACAGTATTTTTGATGACACTACCAGCCCAACTTCACCTGTCCCATGGTTCAGCTAAAATGAGATGCAGAGTGATTCACTACAAAGTAGGATGCCAAGTCTTAGCATGTTCAAGTGTAAGTAGAGCAACTTCTTAAACTGCACTTAAGGGTCTTGTCACAGGCACAAGAAGTACTTGCACATTCTCTGTAAAGAGCTGCTTGATCATATGACATGGCTCCCCACTTCCAGATGTAACTGCCTTGAAGGCTAACCAGCACGCATTGTTTTGCTAATCCTACATTTCCTTATTAAGAGTTGCCACAAATATTTATGGAGTCATGAAAGGCAGATAGATGGCTTGCAAAAGGATCAGATTGATTCCTGTGTGCTTTCTACTTTATGAACATAGTGAAGCCTTGCTTTATAGCTGACTCTGGAAAACTTTCAGACATGTCTTTCTATATCCTCTCATCTTTCCACCATCACCCTACACTTGAACTAAGCTTGCAGTGCCAAGAAGATCAAATTGCATTGGTTAAGTTTTCAACACTAAATATTGAAAATTTCCTGTACTCCAAATCATTTTGGCAAGAACTAACTTGTCTTTTTCTACTAAAAAAGTGCTGATCTAAAATCTGAGTTGCATTATCAACATTTTTTTTGGAGTGAGGTGTTCAGTTGTTCAGAATTTGTTGAAATTAATACACTAATGTTTTGTTTGTTAGCCCTCCCAATCAATGTCTAACTGGGAACCAATTTGTCTGAAACTCCACTGACAACAGTTCTACTTTCTCCACCAAATGATATACTTGCATAGTTAAGTGTTCCGTTATTAAAAAAAAAAAAAAAAAAAAAAAAAAAAGAGAAAAAGGAAAAAACCCAACAGACTCCCTCAAAATCTTACTGGCTTTCACTGAGGCTCTCAGTCATCACATTCACTGGATGTGTTAGGCAGCAGGTTCTTTTTTAGAGCTTTACATAGTTCTCTCTCAATTTACCTGTTGGATATTTTAAAGTCTTCTTAAATTTAAGATGCGAGACTGTTCCGATGAAAGATGTGTCTCTGACAGGCTTACTACTTTTCTACTGAAGATTTTGCTCTTACATTTTGGAGAGATGTAAGGTAACATCAAGAATTAGTCTACATCAGTCTTGTATCAGTGTAAATTCATCAATTTCAAATGCTTTACTTTTGTCAGACATCAGTGCGAGACCTGTGAGATCAGATTAGGCATATAAAGGTGACTTTCCATTTTACAGAGCTGTCTGAAAAGCTACTAGTTCTTACAGATGTGTGGTTCCTGTAAAAGTGGCTGCTAAGCCCTTCAGATTGAAATATTTTATCAAAATGTATACTTTTAACCACTGTAGTAATTGTAATTATCAACATCAGTGGCAATGAGTAGGAGTAGATGACTTTGTATATGTTTGGCTCTTCTCTCCCCATTTCCATTTCCAACTGCCAAACTTGCCCGCTCTGTTTCTTATGTAAAATTGCAGATGTCTTCTTATTAATCAAGAGTCTAATACACTCCAGATGAATAAACAACTTCAGCACTGCAGCATGTACCTCACTTTTTAAACCCAGGATTTATTGGAGTGGCCTGTTCCAAGATCTCTTAACTTAAAAAAGATGGTTTATTGTGCCTTGCTTCTACAGCAGGGGCCTAATAAATGCATTGAAACTATGTCTTTGTCCCTTTGCAACCTAGTATTCAAAGAGATTTCCAAACCCACAGTGTAACATTATCCAAATCCTTTGAAACCCTAAGTAGTTGCTCAAACCCAATCATCCAAATACAGAAGACTTCACTGGGAATGGAAAGCCAGGCAATCCCTCAGTCAGAGATGACTGGGCTGCAGCAATGAGCAGCACCTAGTTGCCTACAGAATGCTACAGCACATCCAGTGATGTTCACTGCATCCCCACGTGCCATCTCCCAGCACAGGGACTGAGCTTCTTTTCTGCAGTGCCCATTAGTAAGGAGAACATACAGCTCCCAGTATTTGCCTCTCATTACAAAAGAAAAAAACAGTTCAGGGAAACTCATGTACTTGTGTATCAATTCACTGATATTATGTATTTCCAGGATTTCACTGCAGATTTAGCCAGATTTAAGCCAGCTAATCAAAATTGGTTTAAATATTTCTATTTAAAATTAAAATCTTCCACAGGCTAAACTGTTCTGTGTACTTTAATTTACATTCTCTAAATTGGAGAAAAACAGATCCTTTCTTTGTAATCATGTAGAAACAGGAAAAGGAAATAATAATTAGGGTTTTAAAGCATATATTAACTCATGGATTGCTAATTTTTTTAACTACTGTTTCAAAATACTGGCACCCTCCTTAGAACTTCCAGATTACTAATATGCTTGCTAATACTAGACTGCTAAGGGTGGTTCTATTAATAAGATGTATGTATATAGAAAGCTGGAAAAAAGTAAAGGTTATAATATTAGCATACCTTACTCATTTTTAATTAAAGAATTAAAAAGCCCAGTCTTTGGGGGGTTTGGGAAAATAGTGTAGCCAAATGAGACCAATTAACTTCATTAGCTTCTGCAAATACCCACTTTTCCAGCACATTTCTATGTTTCCATCTGCTTCACAACTACACATGTCTACAAATTAACATTTTATTCATGATTTAAGGTTCCAGTTCATAAAAATTAGGCATTCATTGCACACAGATCCCTGTATTTACTGAAAAATCAATAAATTAAATATATTTCATTCTTCACTCTATTTTTAACTCAGAATGAAAAAAGGATACGGCTCACAATTGCACAAAAAACACAACCCAAACCAGAGCTGAATGTTGAAAGTGGAAACATTGATACAACAATACGAACTGCACAAAAATCTCTTTTCCAATGAGAGTTGCAAAAATTCAGAATAAACAATAAGATAAAGTGCTATTAAGACACCCTATTGCTACCTCTGAGGTGTACAAACATTTTCCTGAGCCATTTATTATAGATTAGGAGTCACGTAAGTCTTATCACACACAGCATCAATTTTACTTATTGTGTTCTCAACCATTCAGCATCCTGTACAGCAGGGCCCACCAAATCCTCAGCACCTTTCACTTCAGAAGAGTTTTGCAATGGTTAGCAATGTTAATTATAAAAGTAAATTGATTATTCCAGTCATTTAGCAGTAAAGAAAATACATTTACAACTTTGATATCAACCAAAACCACTAGTTTATCTCAAACTCACCATCATTACATATTTTATTTATAATTATACAGCAGCTTCAAGTGTGAGCAGTTTAAATGGACAAGAAAACCTTCTCTAATGAGTTATACTGTTAAAATAGTTTTAGAAAAAAACGCTATTTTTATGAGTTGGATGAAGGGAGCTATTAGGATGTTACATGTTCAGAGAGGGATGGACACATTCTGTTTCTGATTTTGCTTCTCGTGTAAGAAAGTCAGCAACCATTGTTCAGAAAGGCAGCTCACCATATGAAGAACCAAAAAAAAGAAAAGGAAATACTAAAGAGGCATTTTAAATTTGAAGTACAAATTCCTGATGTAACCCATGAACTGGTCATCTGGTTTTCTTGTTCTGACTACAAAATCATTTTATAAGTAGTTACTAAACTGTGAGGTGAGGTGTAGCCAGGGAAATCACTTTCCTCTCTTCACTGTAGTATTGGAAGAAGAGAATAAAATGCATCTGTGAAACAATTCCACAGAAGGTCCCCAAAACAGCTTCATTCATAGGGTGAAATTGAATGCCACTGCCAATATCCGTAAAACTATTCCATGCCAAATCTCAGCAGGTTGACTCAGCTCCCAGTCTAGTCAATGGAGACAGATGAAGGCTCTTCACTGGGCCCTAGGTCTCTACTCTTTAAGCATGGGTCTAGTTCCAAAGTTAGGAGAGCTCAGTCCCATCTGAAATAGCATTCTTTTTATTTTTATCTCCCATCCTTCACTCTCTCCAGGGCATCTACTTCTTCAGTTAGAGACTGCCAAAAGCAGGGACGAGGCACCCTGGTCACTCTACCTCTCAACTGAAGCAGAGACAGCTGACTACCCAGCTGGAATAGGAATCATTGGCTTGCCAATATATAAGCCAGAATAGGCTGCAGTACTTGTGAGGAAGGGATTTTCAATTTCTCTCAGACATGAAATTTACTGGTCTTCTTTACCATTACTTGAATCTGACTGACCAAGTCACTCTACATATCTGCTCAGAATATACAGTTTTGCTCTCTGCACGTTGTTCTGTAACACACTAAGTTCAAGACAATAGCAGAGAAGGCTCCTTCACCATCACCAATCTTACCAGAGGTGTTCTCCCTACACAAATGAATAAAGACATTTACTTCCTTATACTGCCAATTTTCACATTCACGTCATCATCACTGCACTACATTTACATCTGTCATCTCAAAAAGCAAACTGCAGAATCCAGTGCAAACCCACTCCTTCTACTAATTGTTTCTCACCAAGCTTTGAATTAAGCAGAAGATTGCAACCTTCCTGTTCATCAAGGATATACAAGGAGTGCCCAAATGCTTTTGTGTACCTCTTATTTAATTTTTAACCCTTCTAATGTTCAGAACCTGAATGTCATCGGTGTTGGCCTCACTTTTGAGGAACATGTTTCCTCTTTTTCAGCAGTAGAAGAGGCAAAGCAAAACCACTGAAGGACAGGCTAAATCAAAATCCATTCCTCTACATTTATGATGCTGAAAAACCTTGTATTTAACTAACTCAAGTGTAATTTTGTGACTGGCCATCAGAACTTGTATTCAGCATAATCACCAGGACATCTGAGCAAACTGAGAGAATAAACTACAGGAAGTGGCGCTGCCTGGAAGAGACAATTTAGGCATTGCAGAATATCTAGAAAAAATTATTACACTTGCACCTTGTGACCAAGCACAGAAACTCTGTTATTGTCCTCCAAAAGATTTGATAAATTTTGTTAAACAAAGGAACAAATACATACCAGTCACCTATTGCTACATATGAGGTACACAGACAGGCACCTCTGTTAACATCCTCCTGCTCAAAACTAGTACATAAATACATTTAGTTGTGCACTGGCCAGCTAGCTGGCTTACTTCTTAACTTTTAAACTTTGCATTAGGTTATTAAAATTCAAGATGAAAATATTGCAAGTAATAAATATTTATACCGGATATCTGAAGATATAAAACTGATTTTAAGTAATGGTGTTGATAATAAGCAGCATGAAATCTGTGTTTATGATGTTCTGTGTACAGGCCAATGCATCTATTCCTTGCCTGATTTGTGTAGATGCTACAGACTAAGGAAAGATGAATACAGAAAAGAGATGAAGACTCGAGAGATGGAGTGGGTGATAAGAGGAATTCTAGAAGTTATTGGAAAGCAGAGGTAAACGTACTGGTAACTATCTTTTTCCCACACACAGATTTCACAGTCAGGATTTAGATGAACTCCTATTTAATTTTTTGCCCATCAGCAAGAAGATGGTGGTACAATAGAACTGTCAAACCACCTCTCTCAAATGGATCCATTCCATCTATGCTTTAATGCCAATCCCCTCCTCATGCCTCTGTATTTCCTATTTCTGCCTCAAAGCAAATTCATGCTGCTTTTTTTGCAAATTGGTCTATTGAATGGAAAGGAATTAAGAGAATTAAGAGCCACAATATTAAAAGGCAAAATATACAATGTAAACATTCATTTGCCCCTAGAATATTTGGGGAAGGATATAAAGCATATGCAAATCAAGGCATATTAACAAGCACCTGCATTTACCCATAGCTGTTCATGGGAGCCCCTTCGATCCATGGACTCTTGATATCCATCTTTCTTCTCACACCCTCCTAAATGATGAAGTGAATACTATATAATAAAATCCACATGGGAGCCCAGAATACATGCTTTTCTCCTCTACTCCCCCAAATTTATGTACACTTTTCAATCCATTTTTCCCTAGCTTTTCAATTCTCTGATTACAAACCTTCATCTTACAACTCTGTCAAATTCTTCCTACTAACTCCCATCCCCCACTCTCCCTTGTTTTCAAGTACCCCCAAAGATATATAATAGAATGGTAGCAACACATTAAAAAGTGGCTAAAAGAACTGTATTAGCACAATGAAAACTCCACATAAATGTTATGCAAATTTGTTATGAATCAAACCTGCAGTGCAAATTTACTACATTGCCAAATGATTATAAAATAGCGATTTGTCTTGTATACATTTTTAATGCATTCCAAACCATTTATATTAGATTGTCTGTTTCTGTTAGTCAGATCATTCAAATTTTTAAGTACAAAGTAAATATGAAGTGCTACATTTTTAATAATATGCAGTCATACCACATACTTTTCTTGCTTTCTACCTCCACTGTGGTCCAGGAACACATAATAGCTGTTTTTTCCCTAGTTATCTAATCATTATGCTAAATGTGAACCTGTTTGCTATTACTTTATATTTTACAATTATCATTGCAAGAGCTACTTCCAGTGTTCTTGGAACAATTGTGAATCTTAGCAGCTAATGGCATACAGCTCTTTAAATTTAAGGTTTTGTATGTGCACACAAAAAGGAAAAAGTGAAAATGGGCTTTGATGTTTTTGCCTACCTGTATACAAAATTACGTGCATCTGGAACACAAACATAAATGTATTAATTATATACCTACTACTTAAATTCTACTTTCTGCTCAGCTCCTGTACTTGGTGCTTTTAAAGTGGGCAAGGTTAGTTCCATCACAATTATTCTGCTTTTCTCTCCCTAAAAATAACACACCCGTGCATTCTACTTTTTATTGCTCACCATATATTTCCTTTGTCAAATGAGACAATTATGAAGGAATTATGAGTTGCACTTCCTTACAAGTCATAGTGGCCCTGGTATGTGCCAAACTGGCCAAAACCAAGAAATAAGCTCTGTTCTTTCTTCCTTAAAATAAGCTGAAGTTCCTTTTATCATATTAAAAAAAAATTAGTTGCATAAGCTCTTCTGAAATAAGTTTCTCAAAACACATATAACTACTGAACCCCACTGTTTCTCACCTTTTAAACACAAAACACTACAGTGGTATTTTCATACGGTGATAAACGTTATCACCTACAGGGCTATTACAATATATAATCTTGGATAACATAGTCACAGAACACACACATATTTTATAGCACAAGAGGAAGGGGAATGAGAGAGAAAGTATCATGGTTAAATGATGCAGGTTTTGACTTGTTTTGGTCATATGTCCATCCCAAGTAGAGGCAAAATGCAGGAGCATTAATTGTACGGTAAATGGTAAGACAAAGAAAAGATCTGTAGGAAAATCATTCGGATCCATGAACTATCACGTTGTCACAGGACTAATTAAAGAGAGTAATGCGGTAAGACACTAACAGGTTTGTTCCCATCAGTATTCATCACAGAGTGGTTTGGATATCTAATTGAAGAAATCAACAACATTGGGAAGATGCGTACCAAGCAGGTGAAGCCAAGAAAAGCTGAAAGAATCTAATTCATGTAAGCTGAAAAGGGAAGACCACAAGTTGGGATGGGGCATTACAAATACATACATGGTTGCATCAGACAAAACAATGGATTTTCTGAGTGAAGAAAAATGAAACAATCTTCCCCCCTCCCCATCAGTACAGGAGTCTCATGTCAGATATAGTATAAATTTAAGAGTAACTAAACACAGGGTCTTCTTTCCTTAGCAGGTTATAGGACCCCCTCCCTGAAAGTTTCCAAAAACAAGTAAAAAAAACACCAAACAGGGATTGTCTACATATGCATGATCCAGCCTCATGGCAGGACCTAGACTAGATGATTTCTTCTGGATCTTCCAGCTCTATTGTTCTTTGATTTTGGTCCTGACCTATTTCTTCCAGCTAATCTACCTGTGAAACTGTCAGACAAACAGACATCAAAAATGATGTTTTAGTAGGGGGAAAAAATTCAGGGGGAAAAAAAAAACAACGGAAAAAGAAAAGGATTATGCATTGTGCACATGGTATATATCTAGGAGTTCTGAAGGAATTTGGGTATAGAGCAGTTAAGCTACCTTGAGAATAGACAGAGTTTCAACAATAAAAACATACCACCTCAACAGTAAGCCTGGGAAATGCAAACTTGTGAGCCTTTTTTTCTATGAGGAAAGGTGTTTGAACTGAGAAATGCAAGCAGTCATAGGGTGGTAGGTCACTGAGGAAAAGGAGATAAAGGTCACTTTGAAAATGCCTGTTTGATATGTTCTTGTCCCTTAAGACCCGAAGACAGCACAACTCATTTAACAGAGACATGAACATATGCGATTGCATAATGAATATTATTTTTTAGCTTGGAAAAGTCTCAAACAGGTGACTAAGAGAAGAAAAAGTATCGCCCCTTAGTAACCTCCTGAGCCATCCAGTCAACCATGAAAGAGCTCTTCTAGCAGTTCTAAGAGCAGCAAACTGTTAGGTTTTATTAATTTCAGTGTGCTGGCTAGGTTTTGGGGTTTTTTTAAATGGCACTGGAGAGGTAAAACTGACAGTAGCTCTCAGCAAGATGGAGAAAAAATACTACTTTGGGTGTGCGGAAAAGGAAATTCAGCTGACCTCACCTCCCTGAACGTCACCTTCAGCACACATAAAATATAAAAGGGAGTAGACCCATCTACAGTGCTCTGTACAGCACTGCAATAATAATGTGGACATTTCAAACCTTTATAATACTTTAAACTTTCAATAAAAATACTCTTGGAAGACTGAAAATGTAGTAATGTTGTCTCTGTCAGGTTGTGCAGTGCCATGTGACAGAGAACTGCTTGGTCCAGAGCCTGCCCTCACTCCCTTGATAAGCCAGGCTGAGAAGATTTCACATGAGAAACCTGGTCCGTCGTTTCAGTCCTCAGGCATGAGACAAAGAGGATGTTCTTTAGGATGCTCTTTGGCAAACACTTCCCAACACTGTTTGCACTTACGCTCAGCTAGCAGCTTGCACAGTTTGGGGAGGGGATAGCTACGGCACAAAGAAGACACTGCATCCTACATCATACATCTACCAACTTGACTATGAAGCTCAGTTTGGACTTCTGAGAACAATCTTGCCTCTTTCATCAGCTTCATGTGAGTCCTGAGGTTATCCCTGCTCTATGAATATGCTGTGTTGCCCAACACACTTTACTATCTCCTAGATTACATAGCAGAGACAGAAACTCCCAGAATGTTCTTCTATACTCAGTGATCTCTAAGAATTTACATTATGAATCTCATATTGAGGTGCTTATAATTCAAGTACTTAAATCTCCAAGGAGCAAAATCTTGATTTAGTTGCTTTTTAACACATCAGAAGTATAGCTTTTTCTACCCTTACTGTTCTTTTTGCATAAATATATTTCAGTACTTACCTTTACTAAGCAGAAGATGAGAATTCGGGTGCAAACCCGTGCTTGGGAAAGCAGAAGCATTAATAAAACCAAGCTTCTGTGTATCATACCTAGCTTAATAACACTGTGTGTATTTTCATCGGCATATACCACGAGCTTTTTAACAAGGAGGACAGTATCATTAACCCCATTTTACAAATGAGGAAGCTGAGGCACAGAGCTGTGATTTACCCAAGTAGTAAAGTGCCAAACGCCACATTTCATCACTTTTTCCACAACAGGCCTCGTAACAGAAACCTCTGCTCTTGCATGTGTTGTTTGAGAGCCAGGTAAAGGCAGCCCTCAGAATAAACCCTGAGTCCCTCAGCCACAGCTGTGTGTCACTTCTCTATCGTATGGTGCAAGGGAAGACAGGCCATGCCTGGGCACATCAATACTTCCAGAAGATGGGCTAGTCAAGGACCTTGCCATATGTACATGATGACAGTGCTGCTACAGTACCCACTGCTGGAGGATAGAGATGGCCCTCAGTCCAGCCCTGGCGCAAGAAGGTACGGCCACTCTGAGCAGTGCTGGTACCTACATTTCCAGCAGCAGCATATCTCTGTTGGTAGGACCTGCTCAAAGCTAATAAAAATCTTGATTGTCATTAGCTTGGCCCTGTGCCACCCTGACATGACTAGATTGCTCTGGGTTCTAGGGGCAGCCAGGGCTGCCACTACATGCTGCTCCTCATACAAGCAAGGCCTGTCTTGAGGGAGCCCCAGAAAGACATCTGAACAAAGCTCATAAAATGCTGCATTGAGTTTCATAATCGGTGCACACATCTGAAACTTACACTGTCTGGTCCAACTCCTCATTTGCAGCTGAGAATGTCAGCCCTACCAACACCCCCTTGAAAGGTTCAGCCTGCTCTAGTAACCATGTAGGAAAAGAAGGGGGGGGGGGGGGGGAGGGCGGAATCGCACGTACATCGCCCACAACAGTATACAATTTGCTTTTAATCAAGGAGGTGTCCTGTCAGGTTCAGCTGAAAGACACAACCCTAGACCTGAAAAGCCCATGAACACCTGAAGACATGTTTGGAAGCCACAGGAGGTTCAGTAGACTCATCAGATACTGACCGAGACCATCCTAAGAGTCAAGGAGCACTAGCACACCATTTCAGTATCACATGTGTTTATACCTTTTGTCAGCAAAGTTGGAAGAGAGCCATTATTCTCTCTCCTTCCTCCTCCACAAAAAATTGAACACATGAGAAAGAAATAACAACTGATGACCAATTATTATTTGAAGTATTTTATCAACACTGCTCTGTGACCACTTTTCTGATCACTGAAGCTACAAGACCATCCTTACCCTGATACTTTAAAACATACACAGTCTGCTGGAAAAATCTATCCATCCATATGGACAAGCTCCAGAAGGTCCTTGCAGAGATGAAATAAGCACTGAGGTTAAGGCAGACACTATCAGTACTCCAGTTCACATTTGTTACAAGAGCCATTAGGATTTAAAAGAAGCTTTGTCCAACTCCCCCTTGCAAAAATATGAGTTTGTGATCAGTGTATCCATAAACATCAAGCCATTTGGCATAGCTGTATTCCTTCCAAGCTACCATGGAGAAAGCAACTACAGACAGCTCTTCTGTTTATTGCCTTAACAGGAAACTGTGGTTTCACTACATTCAGCGTTGCTTTTACTCTTTTGGACTGTAAGAATTGTGTTTGATTTCATACATAAAGCAAAATGCTTCCAAGTATTATTCTGACTAGTTATCAAGTAAAGGATACAGAAAATTTCTCAGTTAGGAAGGTCACTAACAGATTTAACTACATGAAAACTTCACTTGGCTAACAGGGGAAAATAAATCTATTCTAATATTTGATTAGCAGGACAGGACTTATAAGTGTAACAACCATTCTGGTGTCTCTGGTAATTAAAGTGAGCAAGCTGAGTTAAGCTTAGTAAATTAATTCCATCTGTGATTATGTAGCTATATCAGTCTCTCAGTATAGGTACTAAACTAACCGTTATCACAATAACTTCTGATAATGCAAAATTGAAAAAAGGTATTTGCATTGAAATAAAAATAACTGGTGGCAACAACCAAAGATACAGTAAGATATGAAGACAACGACATATTTAACTAGGAGTCACAAATACCTCTGACTATAACATCTTTTTTTCCAGGCTCTATATGACTTTGCCAGAATTTAACTATTTTAGCTGGAATTTTTCAGACTAGGTATCTGTCTCAGGGTACATAGGGTTTTTTTTTTTTTTTGAAAGTTCACTTGAAGTCAGCTCAAGTGTCTCTAAGAAGTCTGGAAAAACATGTCATCTTTTTCAGGAAAAAAAAGAAAAAGGTCTGAAGACATTTAACAGAGAAATTGTGGAAACTGCATTCTCACAGAAAGGACTTAAAATTTGGCAGTACAGTCAGTCTGATATCAGCCACATGCCTTTTACTGTTCTTAAGAAAAACAGTGCTGGTTTGACTAAGTTAATACACACACACAAAAATCCCACTGCACACTCAATACAGATTTGTTAGCATTTGGTAGCTAGACTGTTATGGATTTCTCTGTAAACATGTCACAAATCTGGACAAGATTTTCCCTACCGCTCTTGCTTTCAAGGACAGCGGTGATGCTAGACAGATAAATGAACCTGAGCAAAAAACCCTCCTATTTGTCTGACAGTTCCCGCTGCTGGCACACAGGGAGGACAGAGGACAAGAAGGAAGGAAACTGCTTTACCATAAAGCAAAAATGAAAGGTATGTGATGCCATGAACTTATGAAGTGCTAACAAAGGATACATTTCAAAAAACCCAGACCCTTACTCTGAGCACCATGCCTTTAAAAAAGGTGACTTAGTTCCCCATGGGTAAAATGGGAATTATAATGGCACCTCACTTCATAGGATAGAGAATATTTGCAGATTTGTCAACAACTATCATGAAGAGTGCAACAAAAAAAACCCCATGACAAAAATAGTTAATCTGACTTAAGTGCCAGGCCTCAGTTGCAAGGAGTAAGTATGGCACAGGGCCACACACTAAACTTGGAAAATAAAATCCAGGCTGCTTATTTTGTGGCACTCTTCATCCTGTTCAGTGAAAGTATAAGAAGTCCTGCAGGGACAGGAAAAACTCAACACATGCAAATACACAGACAGAGAGCCAAAGAATTGCGAAATGCATCAAAACACATATATGAACATTAATGCTAAGTGATGCAGGTGCTCTTTTGAGTTAGCATTTTAATTACATAAATGCAAGAAGAAACTGTTGTAATATATCATACATTTACAGTGGCAGAAGTGCTTGGACTAGTCCTAGCAAATAAATGGCTATTTTTTTAATTTTTTTTTTTTTTGAGATCACACATAAAATTCTTCAGGCTTCCCACTGACATAATTTCGATACAAAGTAGGATGTGGCACAACGGACAGATGGGAGGGCTATTTGCTCAATACATCTGTAGCATTTTAAAGTCTACTGTGGAACTTAAGAAGGAACCTTGAAATGAACACTTTGTGCTAGCATAGACCATAAGTATGTAAGTGCATTAATATCACTGCTGTTAACCAATCTTCCATCTAATAAGACAAAGGAAGAAAGGGGAATACCAAGGAGGACACACCCTAAGAGAGACCAGCGTAATGAATTATACCTGAAAAAAACCTAAATATTCTGCCAGTAGAACACTAACCAAGAAAAAGCCTTGCAATACTGAAGTCATCAAAGAACTGAAACTGACTTACACAGTGAAGTATATATTTTGCAAAATTGCTATCCCCTACAGCAATAAAATTAATATAAACAGGATGAACAGTAGAAAGACTCCTTTGGACCTCAAAGTAAAATTTTTGGAGAGTGCACTTTTCAGGTTTCCTTGCATACATGTGTTATTTAAAAGATTACAGGAATACACGCTTATAGAGATATTATTTACCTTTTTTCTCTCCTTCTGGCCTAAGAGATATTCTGCAACCAGGGCAACCACAAAAGTACTGCACTAAATTCTATCCTCTTAAATTAATGAGACAACCAGCACAAGCAGATTAAAACTTATGACCAGGTAGAAGGAGACAGGACAACCTCGGTAAATATTTAAGCAATTTGCCTGATCAACCATTTTAGAAACTGTTTCTCCACTGCTAATGCACACATGCCATTGCACACGTGTACAGAAGCACACTCACAAGTGTACCTGTGGTTTCTTTGAACTACTTTACAAATTTCCAAGCCTCACACCTTCCTATTACAAATTCTGACCTTAATCCTGGTTTTTTTGCTTTTTTTTTAAAATTAGTTACTCCAAGATAAAATAAAAAGACAGGAAAAAGCCATGTGTGATGCCAGTCAGCTTGTGCCACAGCCTACAAGGGCAAAGGGTCACAGCAACGTGTGAGGATCACAGGGCTGGGTAACTGAAGATCACCCATGTTGTGGAGCTGGGAAGCTAAACCTCTGTGAGACCTCCTTCTGCCACTCTGCCCTTCTCTCTGACACACACCACAAACACGCAGTGATCCATGAAGGCAGAGAGAGTAGAATGAAAGAAAGCCTGAAGAACTGACAGCATCTGCTAAAGGATGTCCAGAGAAAACTGCTGGCTGAATGGTGAAGATGTGCAAAGGCTGGCATTCAGCCACAAGCTTCCAGTGCACGAAGAAAGTCCTTTTGAGAGAACAAAATAAGAGTAAGAACATGATTGGAGTAGGGTGAATTTCCTCTTCAGTATCATGTCTGCATGCATCAACTCTTTGCAATGTTCAGGAACAACACTGTACAGCAATCCACCTAATTGCACTGGAATCAGCAGCTCTCCACCCATGTCGGTCGTGTCATCCAACACACACTGTCTCACACACATACAAACACCATCACACACACACATACTAGCTCTTCCTGTGCTCCACACACACACAAAAAAAACCCCAACCCAAAACTAATTTAAAGCATATCAAAACACATTTTTATAATGTATAAAGATAATACCCAATGGACTCCTGAGAGATACATGAAATTAATCCCAGTTGTGGAGGCCTTGATATTAGCTCTTCACTCCTGGGATGAATTTAAAATCCCACAAAAGCCCATGATTTATTTCCTTCCTACACAACAGCAACAAACATTCACATAATTTTTAAGTAACATAAAATATCACTTTAAAGCTGTTCATATACATCTGAGAGAGAGACACAGAGAGAGACACAGAGAGAGAGAGAGAGAGAGAGAGAGAGAGAGAGACAGAGAGAGAGAGAGAAGGGAAGAATTAGCTGTTTTGAGAGGTGAGCACTTAAGGGTCCATTTTACCTGCATAATTCCCATAAATACTATGTTTATGAATTGAACAAACTGGGTGAAGAACTGTTGGCACAAAAACTGCCTTTCATCCACTTCCTATGTTTTAACATACAGTGCCTCTTCTAATGGCTAGTTAAAGGTTTTTATAAAGTAATGCTGTTCTATTTCAAATCTGTACATCAAGTAGGAGTGATTATCACAGTGTCTTTCTGGATATAGGGTTTAACTCACTAGCCAGTATGAAGTTTCCTTGATGATGTTTGCAAAACATATAAAACTTACAGTTACTGTGTTGGGTGGAGAGAGGGAACTCTGCCAAAAGCGAGTTAACTTTCCCACTTTTTCAGCAACTTCTCCACTTAAAGGCAATAGTGATATGATACTTCTTTAAATGACTTATACTGAATATGTAGTGAAACCATTATTCTATGATCAGTCTTTAGCAAATCTATATAATTGACAAGTTTAGGATGTCATCCCAAAAACTTCTGGGCTATACAAACACCACCTCTTATCATTTATACCTGTGCAACTCCCTGACATTCACACTTCACTGGTCAGACCTTGAGTTATCATTTTGTGTGACATCACAAGAGATTGTTACTGTAACAAAGAAAAAGAACTAAGTATTAAGCATAGCAAATATGAGATAAGAGCCTAGGTTTCAGAGAAAATATATCCATTATTTCATTTTCATAGTCTTTTATTGCACTAAGTATCATTAAAATTAAAGGGACAGAGGGTTTTTTTTCTACCTTCTAAAATCTTCTTAAGGCACGGGATGAAGTTATGAAAATCATTCTCAGGTTGACACTATCTCCCTTTTAATTTATTCTGAAAATTCTACAAAACCAAAATATACTTCCTTACCTTTGCAGTTTAGAAAATGACAGTGTTTAAGTCAGTAAGTAATGTACAACTACAAATACAACAGCATGGTGACAAAAATAAAACACCATAAGCAATGGAAATTTGTGCTAAAATGGATAGAGGAGGCACCCTTAAAAATACAAAATCAGTCATTTGAGTTTTCTTCTACTGTGATGCTTTCTCCAGGGCACTTAAATATTTCAGCCCTTAACAAAAATTCATAATTTTGTTTTTATGATTTTAAGTTACTGACGAATGTTAATATGAGAATTAAAAAAAAAAAAAGGCTAAGGCACATTATGCAACCGAGACGTTCCACAGGAACTTAAACATCCACAAGCACTTTCTTTTCAAACAGAGGCCTATTCCTGCCATCAGTTTGCAGGGATTGTGTGGCTAAATCCCATCACTGCTAACATGGATAACTGTGCATGGTACATCTGAAGTGCACAAACAGGACAGGAAAATCCAATTTCATTTGTTTTACTGACCCACAAAACCCAGCCACAGTTGCAGTTAAACTGAATGGTACCTTGCAATTTCACTCCTTAATTAGGAGCCAAGCGCATGGCAGAAGTCCAGGCCGTAGCTCAGGCTGTTTATCTTCCAGCACTTTCAAGTCACTTACTGGCCAAAAAAGAAATTACAATGTGATTTAAAGGGAAATCAGTCAGCTTCCCGGTCCATTCCTTGCCTGCCTCCTCCCTCTCCTTATTTTTCTAATTGAAATGGTTGCAACTATAAGTCTGATCTGTTCATCCCTGCAAACAGCTGTTCCACTGTGCTGAGACAAAAACATTTGTAAAAAATTTTGGTTTAGGTTGAACTACATCCTTTCTTTTGTTTCCCTTCAAAAATTCAAATGAAGTTTCCCAAATATTTTTCTGTTTTTAAAACCTTTGTATTATGTTTTAGTAAAGAAGTTGTGATAGCTTAAGAACTTACTATGTAGCACTGAGTACGAAATCTCATTTTCTCAGACCCACCTCTCTGCAAGTACTTTCCACCATCAAACAGCTTCTGCTGCGAATTGCAAAGATGCAATGGGTCAATGTTCAGATTCCCCTCAAATGACCTGCCATTGACCAAGTCCAGAATCTGATGTCTCCAGCTCTTCACTTAGACATCTCTTTTCCCTTTGGGTGATTCAATGGGAGAAGGCTTAGAATCTCAATCAGCTCACACGCTGAGTACCCAGCTGGAAGCTCCCTGAGTAAGATGCCACTGCACACCCATAAAGCAAAGGGCAGAGGCTCAGCTGCACCAATGCTTCCTGTTGAATCTGGGACAATGCTTGGCTTCCAGCACACTTGAAGAAGGCAACAAAACCATTGCAGAGACATCAGAATAACCTGATGAGCCAGACAGTGAGCACATCCAAAGCACACTACACATAATTCTTCAGCAGCAAGCGAAGCTGCTTTGTTGCCTTAGAAATAGGGCTCACGATTTTAGATGTATTATAAAATCTGTTATTATTTTAATGCATTAACCTTAAGAACTTTTCAAAAAATGGATTGTGATACTCCATGTTTTCTAAAACATTGTAAATATAATAGCAGTTCCAAAGTACTTTGAACAGTGAGTATAAAATACTGTTACTCAGCTTTCAAACATAAGGAAGATCTTAAGTATATTTGACAATTCCCAATTAGAAAGATTTGGAATTTGTTCAGGAACAAATGAATTAGCTGCTTCTTCAATTGAAGTTAGCAAAGCCTCACACAATGCAAAGCTGGGAACACTTTTTACTAGATGTCTTGACCGTATTATACAAGCATGCGACACCACAAACTAAAACGAAGTATTCAACGAGATGAGGAGAGCTCATGATATCATCTCCCTCTCAGAATATTTTGACAGATACAAATAACATTCCTGAATCATAAACTAGAATTGTTTGAAGTGGAAATTTCCCATTCTTGCATTATGGATAATACTACAAACATTATATAATGCAATACAAGGAAATTCTGTCTTGGGTTCTGATGACAAGCCACTTAAGCTACGTTTTTTTCTTTATAATGTCACCAAAATTCTCAATGGAATTATATATAGAATAAATGATAGGTGATGGTGAATTACAAGGCCATAATACATACAGTAAGCACCTAATATAGTCTTATAAATTACAGACTTTTATAGCTTTATATTTAACAGTGTAATGTCACACACCACAGTGACACAATACTCCAACTGAAGACATGGTATCATATTTAAGAAAAAAATATAGAAAAAGCAGCAGCAGCCCTTATTATGGTAATGCATAGATTTGTCATTTTAAAAGGAGATGCAGAGATCAAAATATGGGCCTCAAGGAAGAGACATGTGTCAGATAATGACCAGCTCTGCTTTTCCCCTATACTGTGCATAACAAATGTTAGTGTTTGCCTAACACTGGGCACTGCCGCACCAGAGATCCCAGGCTGGATTCTGCACTCCAGGGATAGGGCAAGGGGTGCTCCACATCATTGAGCAGTGACTTCATCTGATTAAGAAGCGGCACTGATGGGCTTCACTGGGATTCCCATACAGAGCTCTTCAACCTGACAGATAACATTGCATTTTGGAGGTCTAAAGGATAATAGTGAAGTGAGGGACGGTAGGTGAGGGAATATTCCATTCCTAGAGCTATGGATTGGGACCACTTTTGAGGCAAGAAATTAAATAACTTCCCCTGAAAAATGAAGCATATGCTACCAGACAGCATCCATCTGCCTGTGTATACCCACCTTGCTAAGTTTTGGATCCACTGGTTAACTGCAACTAAATATCATTTGGGAAAAAAATACCACATGCTACCAAGTTCCTATAAAGTCTGAGAGCGAGGTAGAAGAGAATTGTTTCTCTGTGCCTTTCTTGAGGATACAACTCCAATGCACTAGATGCACATCAGCAGACCCTAGACAACCCACACCATAAAGGGATGGAGCAAGGGGGAAGGGAAGGACAGGATGAAGAAATCAGTCTCTCTCTAGAGTAACCCAAGACCAGGACATTTACTCCATGTTCCCACCATATGAAGGACCAGAGGATTCCACCAGAAGAAAAAAGGACACAGGAAATCATAAACACAGACCTGTTTGTTACTAATAAACAAGAATATCAGACAAGTATACAATGAAAAGGGTACACTCATGCTGCACTGCTATCACAAGGTAAGTTGCCACTTGTACGTGCACGCTTGCTGCTCTCTTGCGTGGGCAGCAAACAAGACATCACTGATGTCTTTAAGACACTCCTCAGAACTAACTAGTTAAAGGTGATGACACTGAAAGGAGAAAAGAGGGGATGATGACAAAACAGCGAGTCATGGCCTCGAGCTGGACCAGGGGAGATTCAGGTTGGATATCAGGAGGAATTTCTTCCCAGAAAGGGATGTTCAACATTAGAACTCACTGCTCAGGGAGATGGCAGAGTTACCAACCCTGGAGGTGTTCAAGAAATGACTGGATGTGGCACTTAGTGGTGTGGTCTAGTTGACAAGGTAATGATCAGTGAAAGGCTGGACTCAATGACCTCAGAAGTCTTTTCTATCCTAAATGATTCTGTAACTCTATGATTCTATGTCTCTTTCACCTGACAATACCACGTGTGGTCCTTACCAGAAGGTTGCTCATATTAAGGTCTAGATTAAAACAGGATCTCACATCATAAACCTCTATTTGAGATACACTCATATCAGCCCCTAGCAATGTCAAAGAGACATGACACAACTAATGAAGTTGAGAAAACTATTTATACATTTGAAGGCAGACAGCTGCCCAATCAGCTTTCTGAGGCACTGCAACATTGCAGAAGCCAAAACCAGAGCATTTTTCCTTCAACTTGCTCATAGCTGACTATCTGGGAGTTTTGATAGAACAGGAATAGGCTCAGGTGCCCACTGTTTACCTTGTCATGGAAAAGCACTTCCATTTCTCCCAAAGTGCTGTGACCAGTAAATAGATGGAAAAACTCCCACTTGCAGGACCCATAAATAAACTCTGAGCTTCCCTGGAAGCAGTCCTACCCAGGCACCCTAACCAGACAAACACCTCTCAGTGAAATGGAAGGTTGATTCTGAAACGACCAGAGAAAGGGACTCTAGATCTGCCTGTTAGTTGTCACTTTTCCAACTGTAGAAAGATCAAGACTTCAGCAGACTAGCAAGTGTCCTACAAACAACTGCATTGTGTATTTCATGTGAAGTGTTATGTTGGGTTTCTAGTTCAGACAGCATCTTTCTGTTTAATTATATGGTTTAGAAGTTTCTGTATTGTTCTACATATTGATTTCTGTTATTGTAGAAATTGTCAATATTCAGAGACGCTGCCGTGTGACAAAGCAGGCTCTAACACGAGTGAGACAATCGCTTATGACACTGTTATATGATGAGGCTGCTGAAAGCTTTAGCCATTCATACAACACACAGGCTTCATTGAGAAAAGAAACACAATCATGGCCTGGCAGCACCCTGTACAAACAAAACACAGCCTTTGTTCAAACAGGATTTCTCTTTTTCTTTTTTTTTTCAGTTAAAATTTACTCCGCTGACAAAGCAAGTAGTGCACACATTTCACAACCACCATCAGGTGGGAAACATGGCTAAGTCTTCCTGATAGCCTATCTAACCAGCTAAATAGAAATTATGATTTAATTTTGCGTCTTGAAGTATCTACTTTGAGCCCAGGGGTAGACATCAAATCAAGCAAATGTGCCAAGCTGAAAAACCAAAAGAAAAATAAATGAGTACTAAAAAGAAATAATAACTAATAGTGGGTATTTAAGTAGTTTGGAATACTAACAACTGAAAAAAATAGTTTACATATCCTCCACACTGGTTTTCCGCTTTGCTGCAACTGGACTTTTTTTCTTTTCTTCTAGAAGACAGGGCAAATGACATTGCCTGCTACCACAGAAGAGATGCATTGCAATGAAAGTAATCTCTCTCCAATGGAAACCTTGTCTTTCTTTCCTGGCTTCTAAACAGATACCATGGTTAAGAATACAGGGTTACACAATCGCATATTCCTCATGTATTTGAGTCAAACTGTAAATACTGAGTTGCACTCAACTCCTCTGAATAATACTGACCACATTTCTCCAGGGTGAAAATCTTAGAAAGGATAAGAAATTACATTACACTCATTTGGAAAGGAGAAAAATGCAACACACTGGCCTGCTTGGAGTGACAGTGCATCATGCCAACCGTGCCAGAGATCAGAGTTCAGACTAGTCTTTTAGTTTTGAGCCTTAGGGGAGGCAGGTATGGTTCAAAAAATAATGTGTTTCGGTGTCTGAGGGGGGAAAGTCAGTGGCAGCAGCACTTCATCTGGCAGGCTGACTTTGCTCTGAAGTTATACAGAAAAAGAGGAGGACTTTTTGTGTTCAGGGCTGGCAGCTAAGAAAACAAGAAATGTGGCCTCCCCAGGAAATAAATTTAAGATTATGCTGATGCACTACCTGTATCCTTCCTAAGCAGGCAATAGAAAATTTAAAAGTTAAATCGAGTTGCCCATGACATGTTCAACATTATTTAATGGGAAACTCCTGCTGATATTATTAATGAGAGACATATTTCTTACCAATACAACTAAAATAAAAAGAAAAAAAATTAAAAATCCCTAAGTACAAATCCTTTCTCTTTTTGATAACGGGTAGCGAGGAGGACAGATGCATTTTCATGAAAGGCACCACATGGAAGAGAAAATTTCTCCTCTTTTATTTTTAAAAAGGGTACCAGATGCAAATGTTTCACTGGACGCCTATAAGTACTTAAAATACAAAACACTTTCTTCAGATGCATTAAACACAGTGAGGCACTTTAAATACACTAGCTTTGTCAGACAGGCAGCTGGCACTACTTTTGTAATGAACAGGACAAACATTCTGTCCAGTGGAAGTGTTACCAAAATATATCAGGAGGCTCAGCTTGACTTGCACTCATAGATATCAAAAGCAGGTTTTTCTCAATACTTTTCTTAAAGATAAAAAAAAAAACCATCTGACTCTAATACTCCAAGCAGACAATAATAGTTTAGATTTTCTTTTTAAACAGGTCTCTCTGCAGAAGGTGCACACTGGCCCCAGGTCCTGCTCTCTCATCTCCAAAAGGTACAAACCCCTCCATACTAGCCTTTCCCAAACATGCACCATTCTGTGAGTGATCAAAAGCCTCCCCTCTCTTCAATTATTCTGCCACAGTAAATAGAAAGTCTTTAGAGGACAGCAGCCGCATCAGCAAAAGCATTAGTTAAAACCATATGCGCTATCAAACTTCATGCCTGCACTTGGTGTAATTAATTTTGTCACCTCGTACATTTCTGGAGGAAAAATGAGAAAGAACATCACCCAGCAAACTAAGAAAACTAGCCTCTCCAAAAGTGAGGTGTGTCTTTTTTAAGCCCACAACATTTAGGGGCACCACACTAAATGCAGTGCAGAGTTTGCCTCATTTACTGACAAATGCCAAATAAAAAGATTTTTTTGTAGAACGAGCAGAAAATTAGACTCCCCTAAAACAGAGTGAAATGCCAATTCCACCTGAAACCGCACTTTAGGTTTTTAAATGCTCTTATGATTTCCTGAGCTGAGAACTGCTCACCGTTTATATCCCTTTCCCCTCCTCTAAGGAAGTTAAAAACAATGTTTAATGCAAGCTCCACGCGTGCAGCCACACCTAAATCACAAGGCGATGCCTTCCCTCCCCCTCCCCCAAATCCATGAGCAGCCACAGCTGGAAGTGTTTTACACCGGCCGGCCGAGCCGTGTGTGAGCGCTAGCCTCCTCTTTGTCTGTAACACGGCACAAGGCTGGCCTCTGAGGTAGGGCTGCATCCCTCGGGGCAGAGGGTGAACACAGGCCCAGCCCTGGCTCCCTCCCGGTAGGGTCAGGCGATGCAGTGTCAAAAGCTGGCCATGGAAAGATCTGGAAAAGCAGAGACGCTTTTGCCTTTCTGAGGATGACAAAAAGCACACAGTTGGATTTCAGATTTTCCTGCTGTCCTGGAAGCATAGCAAAAATATAACCCTTATAACATGAAGTCTCCTACTGTAATCATAGAGTGCTTTTAAAAATAATTTATTCCTTGCCTTGAAGAGCATATTTAGGATGTGTGCAGGGTTGGCTGGGCTTTGGCATGTGCAGTCAGGCTCTCCCCAAGGAAAGGCACAGATTGAGGATGGGGCAGTGAGCACCAGCACTGCACACTCCAAGCAGGAAAAGGCTCAGCCATGTCCTGTTAGTCTGGGAGGAAGGCAAGCCTGCTCCGCGGAAGAGGCGCTGCACAAGTGGACAGGCAAACTGCAATATAAGCCAAGTTAGTAATAGTGTGAAAACTGCAAGCAGGAGTACTTCTGAAGGCTAAAACACAGACAGAGTAAGCACATTCAGGCATCTGAGGGAGAGGAACACAGGGAAAATTGAGGATGCACAACAGAAGCAAAATAAACTTTCCCATGTAACAGAAACATTCTCAAGATGGATGTGTGCCTGCACATCCACACACACATACGCGCCAACTGACTGTTTCAAAAGCCACAACTAAAATTTCATTAAAAAAAGCCCAGCTGCTTCTTTACCCTGACTTTGTCTTTAAGGACTTAGCTAAGCCGAAGGAGTGGCCAGAAAAGAAGAAAAAAAACCCCACTTCAACCCATCTCTCTCAAATTCTTTTATTTCAGCAATGCATTAAGCAATCTCCCTGCAGAGTTATTCTCTTCTTCCTGGTGTGGATAAAGCTCCCCCTGGGGAGCTCTGTAATTTCCAGCTTCTCCGAATTCAGGTATTAGTAAAGACCGCTTGGGGACACGCAACAATATAACTCTACATTTTCAGGCATTCGGAGAGAACCCCCTAAGGGTCCCAAGTTCAAATTTCTGAAATGTAGGCATTGTAAAAGGAACCTCGGGGGACTCCAGCAATAGAAATCTGCTGAATTCAAAGCATTTCCTAAGCCCTGGCAGGAGCCTTTGCTCCCACTGGAGGCTTTTTATAAAACATGTGTTGCTGACATGTTGACAGATTGCTCAGTGAAGTGTTAGGTGCATACACAGGCTGGCCATTTAGGGGGACATCAGTTTACCCTTCATCTCTACCTGAAGCACCATGTTTTATACATTACCCGAGGACAGGCAGAAAACAGACACTCTCCTACAAAGTACAGTATCACTTGGCAAGAGACAAAAAAAAAGAAAAGGTCCCCACAAAACTAAAGATATTACATATATACGTACATACATACACACACGAGGAAAGGAAGAGAGAAAGAGAGAGAGAGAGAGAGAGAGGGGAGGGGGAGTTGTACAGCATCTTCCAAATATCAAAAAGGTCAGAAAATAAATTAAGTGTACAATACAAGGCCTAGGCTGGAAATTGCCTCCATGTATCAGGCCTGCCACCCCTTTTCTACACAGGCCAGAGCTCCGAGGGTATAATGAGCAAAGGAATTTTCTAATGACAGCTGACTGTTGGGAGGTAATCTGATCAAAGGCCGATATTAAATCCAACTTCTGCTCATATCAGGGTATTAGTGATGTACGACTTAATAACCCAGCAGCTCCAAAAGTGCTGCCGTGGCAACAGGATGGAAATTGGGATAATAATGTATTCATGGTGCTGGCGACCTGGGGCTGCAGTGCGTGCTCTCAGGGGAGGGCACTTCACCCTGAGCCAGACGTGTCTGGGCAAAATCACTTCACAAAGGACAGGAGTTGAATACTGAAGAGCTCTGGCACTGATGAGTGTGTCGATAAGGGGAAGAGTGGAATGAAGTGAAGGGAGGAAAGGAAAAACATTTTCAGCAGAAGAGCTTGAGTGGTGCTTCTCTGAAAAACTGATGGGGCTCAAGAAGCTCTCCCCGACAAGTACAACCAAAATGGATAATTATTAAATGAACATAAAACTACATTCTCTGCAAAGTGCTGAAGGATGGATAGCACTAGCTTACACAAAGTGACAAGATTTTCACATCAGGCTACATCCATCTTCCAGCACTTCCACTGTGCATAAAAGGGCCACTGCCTGCTACCATCAATATCCAAAATTCCTTTAACATTAAACAGCTTCTCAACCTTTCCTGCCCTTAAATCTCTCAAGGAAGAAAATCCAAGAAAAGGTCGCATATCAGCCACACCTTTCAGGGTCTTGTAGCTGCATTTCCCACATAAATGGAAATCTCCTTCACGTTATTCCCCCCCACACTCCCCTTCTATAATCACTAAAGCGATGCATAAAATACCAAAACCACACATTTATTTTCTTTTTGGTATGAAACCAGAAAGAAACTTGGCATTTCAGCACAACTTTACAAATTAATCTAACATCAGTTTCTTTGATTCTCTAAATTAGGAAACAAAGATGAATATATGTATTACTTGAACTCCATTTATTTTCTAGACAATAGACAGTAAAGAGAGGGTCCTTCTTTCATTCAACCATAATTCAAAGCTACTTCAAAATATCAGTCGTTTGGGGTGGTTCTAGTGGCAAGAGTCTGAGGAACAAACTTTTGTTGACTGGATTAGGGGAGGGGAATGGGTGCCCATTCATCTGACATTCTCTGATGCCTCTCTTGCACAGTTTACTGGGCAATCCCCTTGCATAAATTTCCAGCTATTGGAGTCATTCACAAAGTCACAGCAGAACCTACTTCTGCTGAAGAGGTGCTGAAGCACTCGATTCAAAGAGGGGCAATAAGGCAATCGAAAAACTGCTCACTGCCACTACGTCAATCTTGCAACATGGAACCCAGGAAAATCCAGCTCTATACCATTTCTCTGACATGTAAGGGAGGGGATAATTTAGAATATCCCTCTTTCTCTCTTCTTGCTGCAACTACTGCACACAACATACACACTGTACTCTTAAGCGCTCTTCCTGCCTTTCCTAGTATTACAGATAATTTGCTAGTTTCAGAGTGTACTTATTACAGGACTGTCAGAGGAGTTTTTGTTTCAACAACACGTTAACTTTACTGCACTTATAAAAAACATTATGTGTCCCCTGTGATTCTGTGTGTTTAAGAGCAGCGAAATGTTATTGATCCCAGTGTGACAAATCAAGAGTTAGGTAATGTCTACAAAACTCAATTTTCTGCAAGACATAAAACCCTTTTTATGAAACCCTTCCTTAAGAAATTCACGAAAAACACACACAAAAAATTAGAGCAGAAAGGTCAGCAACTATTTTTTTTTAATTAATGTAATCCAGTTCTAGCCTAATGACAGGCACATGACCACTGAGGCCAATTTAAAGCAATATTTACTCTCACTACTGTAAAACAGTATGTGAAAACTCCTGTTTTCTAAAATCACTTTGATATGAGTAAGAATTTCATTTAGAAAGCCCAAAAAACTAAATTCAGTCTCCCTTTGGCAAGCATTCAATGCTGAGCATACTGTAACTTTGGGTTTAGACACAGTTTATATAACATGTAAGATTTTCCTGGATTGCAGTTCAAAACTGCTTATATATGACCTTAATGTGCATTTACAGAATGAGTTGGCTTAAAAAAAATCTCAGTGATGAAAACATCCCATTCAATTTCTCCTAGAAGCTATACATTTGCTTAAATTCCTTTTCTGTAAACCAGTTTCCTTTCCTCAATGGCTACACAGAAGTAGTGGTGAAATACTAGGGGAGAGAAGCAATAAAAAGCAGCAATAACAATTCAATTGTAATTTGCATGAGATCCACACGCATCTATAGAAATATGTATATATATATTGGGATTTTTCCCCCAACTGTTCAGAGACAGTAGGTACCGGTACTGCATTTAATTAACAAGCAAATGTGATGCCCTCCGATGTGAACAATACCGAGCCAATCGCTTATGTTCTTAAAAAACAGATGTATTACATGCACTGTACTACTCCTGAATACTAGAGTATCCATTTTATATCCTTTTTCCAGCAAACTTGAGTCTGTCACAAGCTTTCCCTTGCTCCCTAACCCATTTTTACCTTTTTCGTTTTAGCTTCCCCCTTAAAATTTGTTTTCCAGATCTGTTGGTAGTTCTCTCTCTCTTTCTTTTCTGTCTACTGCATTCATCATTATTCAGCTGCATTATAGCACTTAAAAAAAAACATTCTAGCTTTGGAAAAAAAAAGAGAAAAAAAAAAAAAGAAATCATTTGATTTTCATTGCCCTGGAGAGAATTAAATACCCCCAAGGAAAAATTCTGGTACATTCTCTGCACACATTTACATGCAGCCAGTGAAGTAAACATTTCCATAATTGCTCACTTCAGAACACGTTACCCAGTTCCTAGGTACAATAACTGTCAGGAGTCAATGAGGAATAAAGAATTTTCCTGAATCCTTGCACATAACCTGACTAGCATTAATAACTCCACAGTTGTACATAAGTTAAGAAATGGATTACTGCCAGGCAACAACCTTGCTCTGAACACTTTGGGCATAATGCATTCTTCAAACTACCATTAACAAAATAAATATATATTTAAAAAAAAAAAAAAACCCAACTAAAAACTCAAGGCTACTGATAACAAAATATACTTCTCTCTGAGTTAAAAACCATATAGCCCAAACTATAGCTTTCTCTTAACCTTGGAAATTATAGTAACATATGGCTTCCATTTACTTCCAATTTTACTTGTACTGTGAGCTTCTTTGGTGAAGTTGTCTTCTATTGCTAAATGACAAAATGAATGATGAAATTCAGTTGCTATGCTAGAAAAACAAAAAACAAACACTGGTGCCTTATCCCAAAGGAAAACTGGACTTCAGTTATGAATCATCCTTACCAGCAAATCTTGGATATCTTAAATAAAAGACTTTATGTACTTATAGAAAACAAAACATGATCTAAAAAATTACTAGAAAGATCCTCCTTCTGCTCCTGATCCAAGGTTAGGGACCACACCATGCATCTTCAGTGGTTATTCAAATAGAAGTTCCCTTCTACAAGGGACACAAATGAATAGTGCTAACATCAAATCTGCTCAGTTTTTAGTGCATGTTTGCAGAGCTCTTCATATTGCTGCTGCCACAATGAAGAGCCCTGTAAACATGTAATAAACCCCAGCCCACTGGATGTTACAGTATTAGCAATTTTTCTACAAAATGAAAGTATATCTGCTTTGTCATCAGGCTGATTTGAAAAGCTCTCACCCGTTGCATGGTTACTTAATCCTTTTTTGATATTTCATCTGGAATCTGCCTAACTGTACTGTGAAGAAAACTCAACTAATTATTTTTTTAAAATGTGACATTTTTGTTTGTTTTGGTTTTTATTTTTAATGGCTTATCTAGACCATCAAGTTCTGAAGACAATAAAAGTGTAGCTCTGTGTGTTATAAAGTATTTATGATATTCTCAAGGAATTTTTTCACCCAGGCAGAAAATATCCTTTTAATAAGCCCTTTTTACTGCAAGAAGCTATTATTGGTCTCCTCTTTATTGTTGTTTTCATATTTTCAGCATAAACATAATGGGGGAGAAAAGGAAGAGAAAAGAAAGCAGTCAGAAGACAGATGCAGACAACAGAAATGTTATATAATTTGATAAAATGACGAATAAAATTAAAACTGGCTGTCAGGCAAAATGAAAAGCAATTTTGCTTACAATTTTCAGAGTGGCTATGGAAAAGCAGCCAAATCTATGTACTGCATGCTGTCTGTAGTTTATGAGTATAAACAATAACCAAAAAGGTGCTTTGATTAGAAAGAATGGATTGATGAGCACAGCCTAAAACACCGAATAATGTACTTGAACAAACTTCTCCACTGAAAGCCTAGAGGAAATATTTGAAAGCCCTATTAAAGCAGAACAACGAACTAACAGAAGAACTCATTGGTTACGTATTTGGGAAATGCAGAATAATTCCTACTAGAGACTCCATTAATTAGAACAAATCCTAACTACTGCCTGAGGGCTGCCAGAGACAAGGCTGTACTCCCTACTCTTGTACGAGCAGAAGTCTTACTGGGGTCAAAGGGACTCATACACAAACAATGAACATTTGACCCTCTAAAGATTATGGTGCTGTTCCCTTTCAAGTTACCATGTAAATCACAGAAAAATCCAAGTACCAAACACCAAGTAAAGAGGGCAGTGCAACAGAAATAGAACTTTTCAACAGAATTTGGTGAAGAGGTAGATCTGACATCACAATGAAATGCCAAGAGATTTGGTTTTAACCTTCTATAAATGCCTAACAATAAAATCCTTTCTATGTTTATTCTGTTCATCTAGTTGAATCCATCTGGAGGAGAAAGAGGGATAGTGAAAAATGTATGATCTTTTCTTCTGTCTGGACACAGGAGTTGAGATGAGGCTTGAAAAGTGGCTTATTCTTGTTTGTCCCTCCATTCTTTTCTGTGATTCAGGGACTTAACTGGCAGAACCAATCAGGATTTAATCCTTTTCTTTGATGCACAACTTGACTTATGAGGTTTTTCCCTCATCATCTGAGAAAGATTGGCCACTATTTGCGTGACTGTGGGAGGGAAGCTTTTCTCTCCCCTGGGTGCCTGATGGTAGTGTTCTCTCACACCCAAAAGGTTATATCAATCACATGATAAGGAGTTCAGGAACAGGTTTTTTCCACCAGATGTGAGTGACCCTTCCTCTGCATTATGGCATCATCTGCTTCCCATGATGTTTTGGAATTTTTCTTTTAAATATCCTGCTCCTGAAAGGACATTTTGATGACAGCCTCAGCCTCTCCTGCGGTCTCCCTGTGGTATAGTACAGTTGTGAGTTTTTGTCTTTCAGTACAGGTTTTACAGCTTTCAGTGTGAGGAAGAGTTCCAAAATAATGAAGTTTAAAAAACAGCCATCAGTGGTATCATACCCTAAAATAATTAGTGACCTCAGTGATGCAGGTCCACTCCTGACCTGCAACAATGCTCCAAATAGCTGAAAAGAGGCGACTTCCTATCTGACACTATAATCAGCACCAAAGCCAGTAACTAACACAAGCTGTATGTTTATGGTTCACAGGGCATCACATTGTTAATGAGCAGATAAAACAAGAAGAAAGGGCTGTTCTTTGTTTACAGTACTCCCCTCATAAGCAACAGATGTCCTGATAGACTAGACTGCATTGGCTTTGTTGGTTGAGAACCTCCCGCTGGCCCTGGATGAGAACCAAGCATCCATACTGATTTTGTTACAATTCTCAGCTACTTTTGTTACTACAAACCATGAACTGTTGCTGACTCATCTGTGGTCCCATGGGCACAGAAAAAATAATGTATGGAGTCATGCAATGTCTCCATGTATTGTTTTCCCCTTTAGATGACTACTGCTTGTACACCCAACAGTGCTTTCTTGTGGGGTGCCACACAGTTTCCTGACATCATCCTTCCTGGTAACTGTGTATATGAAGAAATGGCTGGCAGAATTACACTGTTTTGATTTCTATCAGTGACACTGAATGTGTGTTTTGCCAGGACCAAGATTTAGGTGAAGATGAGCCATCCAAAACCCTGACCAGTGTACTGGCAGTGAATCATTGTTAGTTCCCAGAGGCACAGAAAGACCACACGGACTCTTTCCAGAGGGGCAAACATGCCTGAATTCTGTGGTGGCATGCTGTGGTCCTCCTGGGCCTCTGTATTTTGGGTCATCCAATGGCCAAACAATCTTTTTGAGTGACATCAGAGGCTCCTGTGGTTGGATTTATAGACTGAAGTATAGATTACTCTTATATTCTCCTACTGAATTTCATCTTCAGAGCACTTCAAAACTTTGGCTGATGAAAGATGTAGAAATGCCATTACAGAATACAGTTTTGTACAGGAACATCATTGCTCTCTTTTATCATCCACTTCGACCCTCAGTCTTCTTTTATCTATCCTTTACGGTGCTGCTCTTATCCACTAATCTTTCTTAACATGGAGCCTACATGTGACAGAGGACAAGTTTCCTGAAGTGCTTTACTCAAAGAACACTCCTCAGGTTAGCTCCCAAAAAGCTGGCAGGTGCCCTCTATAAAATCTCCAACTACATGAATTCAGTTTCCCTCATTTTAGAACAGTTTAGATCTGTAACATTGGATGCTGCAGGGCCAGTTTGGTGTGGGTCATGTTTTGGCTGAAGTGTGCTGAAGGAGGAAAGAAAACAGAGAAGAAAGCCATAGTTGAGGTAGGGAATAATTGTGGAGAGTTTAAATAGCAACTGCATACTGATCCTAATTACTGCTCCCATTTTTATGAACTGTGGTAAACAGTTTTATAAATTGAAAAAAAAGCTCATGTATTTACTTGTTCTCACACAGGGCTTTTTATGAGGACAGTCTATAAACGCCTACCTTGATGTGCCATCAAGACTTCGTCCCTTAAAACATTTTTCTCAGCCTCTTTGGTCATGGACGCTGCGGGTGTCAGACTGTGGCTTTGAGTGGGGAGGGAGCATGCTCTCAGACATTCAAAATGAAGCATTCATTATGGCATATGCCATTGAGAATGACTTGTTTTTATATTCTGCTCAGTGAACCAAGATTACCTACTTCGCTGAGAACAACTATGAAGGAGACCATCTCCTTTGTTTATTCTGCTTTCAGACAGACAAAAGGCAAGTTTGATGAATGACACATGGATGCTTCAAAAAAGTTGTTAACTAGAACCATTCTATGGTTTCCCATTCCAGAGCTTCACCCTATCCCTGATAACATGGCCATTCCCCACATCTCCAAAGGGAAACTCCCTTATACCTTATCCAAAATGCTTTTTATCCCTTAAAATACAGTTGCAAGGCTAATTTTCTTGTCAGTACAAGTTACAGCTTATTGGTCCAGATCACATTTGAAGTTGGAATTAATGTAATGCTCCCTTTTCATTTCTTCTGGTCAGTAATCACTTCATTTCTGAAGCAGAGTACTATGTGAGTCTGCTCTATAAAGGCCTGTCTCATGAGCACTGTAGATGTCCTCAAGGCACAAGTCTGACAGTAGTCCAGGTAACTGTGACCACCACCTGAGTGAGGCACAGGATAATAATAAAGATGGCAGTACGCTTGGCTGTGCTCTTGTGTTTTCATTTTCTGTATTTTAAAAAACTATTGGTGTGCTCCAGCTTAAAAATGAAAATAAATCAATTGCTTGAATTTCCTGAAGAATTTTTTGAGCCCTCTCTTTAATAGGATTTCAATAAAAGACCTGCTAGTATTCTCACGTTACTACCACTCAGCAGATGAACTAGCTTTCTACAGGAGGGTCCTTTCCATCACATGTATACTTGAAGTTTTGGTTGGTGATACTAATAGCACACCCTTGAACTGTGTCTCCATTCTTCAACATGACACTAAAAGTGGACTGTGCTGCTCTGGAGCCTTTTGTCAGCTCACAGTGATTGAAAGATCCTCCCTGAGGCTCTTTTTTCCTTAATATCATGCAGAATTTCTGCCTTCTCTTTCAAAAGAAAATTCCTTGTTTAACTTCTCTAGGGTCACTGTATACTGGTGCAGAAAAACAGGTGCAAGACAGGTCTCTCTCTCATGTTAAATTTCTGTTCACTTCAATTCTCCATAGATGATTCACATCATTGTTGGATCAAATTACCTGGTTTTAACTACCGACAGGATCAAATTAACAAGAAAAATGGAATATAAAATGAAACACATTGTAATGAGGGTGTGGCACACAGAAACATTGCTAACAGACAGAAACCTGTTCCCCTGTTCAGAAAGGTACCTGTACACTCCTTTAACTTGCAGCAGGCCAACAGTGAGCAGATGAGTTCTACAGGATGAGCAATGCATTTGAAATAAACTGCAGCTCTGCCTTCAGTGACTGAAAGCTGCTGTCACCTGGATTCGGGCATCTGTCAAGTTCAGAGGACACAGATGTGAAACTTCTGTTTTCTACAGAAATTTCTGTTTCAGAGCTGACTCTACGAAAGGAATGTCACACTATGGAGACAACACACAACATCAACAACCAAGTTAAGCAGAAACCAGTACGTTTCTGTCCTTTGCAAATCAAATACACAGACTTGGCACATTACAGCAAGCATAAAACACCCAAGTTACTGGTGACTTTGCCAGCCCCGGAACAAAAGTAGCATCCTGAGAAAGAGAAGTTGTTTACTTGAAAGTGAATGCAGCTCTCTTTCTTGAAGAACATATCTATCTGCAGGGCATTACACCATACAATACGGACATAACACAGTTACTGCTCCCTACTGCAAGAATCTTTGCACTGAGACCCACTCTACCCCATTTGATGCAATAAGCTTTTCTTTCCCTTTGATACCATAGTGCAAAATCCTGGGTAACTTCAACAACACAGGGGACTAAATGTCCATTATTTGCTTGTGCTCAGCCTTCCTGTACTTCACTGAACACGCATATTATGAACTAAGAGTTTCTGAACAGGTATAGCTTAGGTTCCCATATTAATCTGATTATTACACTAAGCACAAGGCCCTTTCCTAGGTATTTACTTATTCACTTGCTCTAGCAAATACCAATAAGTCACAGCAAATAAAAAGGCTGAAGAAGGCTGCCACAGTAATACCTAACTGCTACTTCTAGAGAAAAGGTTAATCTATGTGTGAGTATGTTGAAGTGACTACATTGAAATCCAGAATTCTATTCCCTCATTTTAGATGTTAGTTCTGCTTTCAGCATCCCTTAAAACCAAAGAGACACAATGCTGGTTTTTGTTTTGTCTGATCACATGTATTCATGACAGTATTTAAATCTTGCAAGTTTCATAAATTGAACTGGAGCATTGATGAAGGTGAAAGAACAGAGGACCATTTTGTTACCTTTCAGTGTAAAGAGACATGGATCTCAGGCACCTCTGCATCCTTTCGGCTATTAAGATATTTATTCATCAATTAAAGATTTTAGCAATCTTGTTATCCACTTCACCTTACTTAACACTATTTGCAATCCTTTTGTTTCTTCCAGAGGAGACATTTTACACATCTGAAAAATTACTTAGACTGGAGATCCATTTGTAAGTTATGATCTTGTTTCAATGAGTAGCACATTATGGTCAGTAAACTAAGTGTTGGTTATGCTTTTATGCATACTTTCAAATCATTTGAAAAAAATTATATGGTGTATACATATCCAAAACTGCCAGAGTTAACAGATGTTGCCTTCTAATCTTTAAAGTCTCATCCTTTACTTTGGAGTTGCAGAGATAGGTATTTGAGAGCTCAGAGAAGACACATACTTCTGAATACAATTCTGTAAAGAGCAGGCATTTGTATAAGAGCTTGCTACACTTTTCATAAAAGCAGACTCACAGAAAATGTTTTCTAAAATAGAAGCTTTGATGGATAGGATCCAGTAGTTCAAATCAACTTGTAGTAAAGCACTCTTGGTGCAAATTTTATACCTCCAGATCTTACTTCTCAGTCAAATTCTACAAAGTTTAAATTCAGAGTCACAAGAATTCACTTTGTATCCCAAATAAAATAGTGTAAACCGTCATGGGAAAAGGATGACATGGAAACCAGTTTAGTCTTACAGCTATATAGAAATCTGTTGGAGGAATGATTGGTAGTATATGCATGCACCATGACTTGCTTCTTTGTAACAATATTAATTGGCATAGTATAAGGAAAAGCCAAGTTTTTAATTCTAATTAAATTAGGAATCTGTGTTGTAGCAGTAATGCCATCCTGGAATGCCATATATTCCTCTTTCCCCCCTAAGCCAAGGAGAAAAGGGCAAAGAACAGTTAGAAATACAACACCACTGAACAAAGAACCTCCACTTCACATCCTCCATCCCTCACAGCTCTAACAGAGGATCTCCAGCAGCAGTTTCCTGCACTTTAACCACATGATGCTATTTAAAAACAATCTGAACAAGGAAGGCAGAGTTATCGCTATGTCTTTTCTGTGTGTTACTCTTTCTTTTAAAATAATCTGTGCATTTTAATGCCACAAATTTGGAAGTGAAGCATTCCTTGGTATACCATTTCACTTTATATGCAAAAGTTTCCTTCACTGATGGCCTGGAAGAAGTGGTGTAAAGCATTAGATTGTCAAAAGAACAAAGCAATGTGGAGAATGTTAAAACTCAGTGAAATTACTTACCTGTGCCAGTAAAGTTAAATTCTTGTCTGAAGTTCACTGCTTTTCAATCTGGAAATAATTTCTTTATGCTTCCTCGGCTTAGGGAAAACAGTGGTACTTGTAGGCCCCAGACAAAGCAAGAGACCATTAAGTGTGCCAGGATTGTGTCTTTTAGGCAAAGTATTTCAGGATCACAACCTCATGTGCATCTCACCGTAGGTAATTAAGTTCATTTTTTATTTATTTTTTAAGCATCCTTAGATCTTTCTAACCTTTCTGAGACACAGTCAGGATAAATATATCAAAGGCTTAAGGCAAAAAGCATTGGGAACTAAAGCCCAGACAGGCAGTATTTGAGACATACTCCCACTATTTCTTTACCAATCACTGCAAAATGGAAGTTCAAAATTATTTGGGGGGAAAAAAAGAAAAAGAAATAAGAAAAAAAAAAAAGATGGTGTATAGCTGTATGCCTTTCTCTGGATGAAAACACTGAAGTTACTAATTACCTACGCAAAGCTGAGGATTCTGGCTGTAAGTAATTACTTATGAAAGTAACATTAATTTGTCATCTATGCTTACCTGGTTCCCTCCACATTCAACTATGCACTCTCAGAACCTCTTGCATATAGGTTCGCTTTTCAGGATCAGTAATTTTAAGTAGCTCAAAATCTACTCATGGCTTAACAATGGAAGAAATGAGTGGACTTTAAACCTATTTTCTCCATGAGGGAGCAGTGGCTTGCATTAATTTTCTTGTCAACAACCAAGTAGAAACATTTCCTCACTTTATTCCTCAAGTTTGTTCTTTCATTTATCTACTGAAAGGACAAATAATCATAACACAAAAGCCCTGAAAATGAGAAACAACAGTCATTGATGATCAGATTTCCACTACTCATAAACTATTTTAAAAAACCCACTAAATCAAACACATATCATTTCCCTTTCTATCAGTACAAGTATCTTCTGTATTCTCAGCAAATGTAATACAGAAATGAAGGTAAGAAATTTTTAAAAATGAATGAAAACTAGGGGTTGAAGACAAGTTAGAAAGACATAACCTTGAATGAGACAACATGAAGAAGGTTAATATTCTGTGAAATTACTTACCTTTACCTCTAAAGGCAAATTCTAGTCTGAAGTTTACTAGCTTTCAGTCTGGGAATAATTTCTTTATGCTTCCTCAGCTTAGAGAAAACAGTGGTACTTCTTGTAATGTTAAGAGAGCAGGCTTAGTGAATGGGTCTAATTTTAAATATCAGGGAGGAAACAAGTCACCAGGTATGCCTTAATTGAAAATAGGAATTTTATTCTTTCCTCCTTCCTGCTCTAGCTCATAGAAAACAGTGCAGACTGGATACAGAAGGATCATGCCCAAAGAACATGAGGACTCATTTTATGTGATCAGTTTTGGAGCTGCAAATTTTAAGATAAAGTAACTTTATTTAGCTATCTTTGAATGATTAATATACTCACTACATGAACTTCAAATGACCTATATAAATCTAAGTCAGGCCTGTGTTAAAAACTGAACCAAAACAACAGAAATAGGGGGAGAAGTATGAAATCCTGCAGGCGTCTTGCTCAGACAGGCTTAGTGTTTCTTAAAATATGACACGCCTGATTATGCCCATAAGTTCTGCAAAAAGGGGAATGCTACAGCCTTTACTTACACTGTAATATACCATTACATGTGTTATAGAAAGATTTCACAAATGTAGGCTACCTGTCCATATACAAATACAGACACTTCTTGGAGATGATGGACAGTTTCCTGAGGAGAAAAAAAAAAGACTGTCCATGTTTCTCATAGATGAAATGCTACCAAAAATGCTAACTGCAAAGCATATTTTTTATTGAAACACACAACATAATTATAATGGAATATTAATATACAACACCTTTATGAGCAAATGCTATTATACAAAAGGCAACTACAGAGTCCTATATTGGAACCATGTCCCTAAAGCTAATATGAAATCTAATTAACATGGAGTGACTCTTCTTTCAATCTGATTTAACTACTCATTGAGAAGCAGTAGGAAAGAAGACTCTTTTATCTAAGAAAGAAGGAAAAAGAGAATACTATAATGAACAACTTAGAGCTAGACGGAAGTTGCAACATCTTTTTATAGAAAAAGATGTTTGCTGAAAAATGTCTCTTCCATCCAAAAAAAGACACTTCCATGGGAGTGGAAGAAATGTTAAGAACTGTTTTTACATTCAAAGTACAATTTCTTCAGTTTCAGTGTCACCAAAAGCAACTGTAATGAAAACTTACTTTTAGTCAATAGCAAAATAATAAAATTTTCATTTTCAGTTGTTTGTAAAAGATGTTGTTCTCTGCTCTTCCCATTCTCCCTCCTCAGAAGTAGGCATATAGTTCTGATAAAACTATATACTTCATTAAGAGAATAGCTAGCAAGCCTATAAACTATGCAAATAACATTTGGATTGCAAACCACATTTACTACACTTGGCTGACAGAAGAATGATTATTCCATGTCTCAATTCACTAAGAGCATATTGACTACTTAAATACACAACATTTCCTGTACCCCTAATAGCTTCCAGAGTTTGGTAAACACATTCTGTGTATTACTATAAAAGATTTCAAATCCAAACTTTTCTTCCACAGAGCATCCTGTATTTATACATCTTAGAAGGTTATGGAAGAAAAGGGTGGAATGCTGCATACATTTTATAGCAATTGTACTGGGGTCTGTTAAAACACGTGGTGTGATTTTTAAGCCATGTAATAAGAAGCAGAACCCCAAGCCTCAACGAGTGTGTATTAGAAAGCATACATTATGCCCTCTATTGAAAATTATGTAATTTGACAGCAAAATGTATAAGTAAGCCCATAATTACCTTAAGCATCTGCCACACAGTCAACCCTCCAGGCTCACAAGTCAAAATATTGTGCTAGAGCTCCCAGAGAGCAGAGGTAAGGAGACAAGGGAGGGCCGGAATACGACTTTAGGGTTAAACACTACTATGAGCTGCTTCCTCAACCCAATGACTCAAAACGTGTGGGACTAACAGCCCTTGCCTGCAGAATGGTTTCTCCATCTATGGCTGGGTTATCAGTGCCAGCCTCCCTCTGTGTATGGTAAAAGAGCTTGTGCTGCCAGTGATCTCTGCAATGAAGGAGTGACCAGGAAGAGCCATATCGTTCTGAAACATGGAACTTTCATGAGTACTATTCACCTGAAAAACAGCCAGCTTTTGACAACGTATGAGTGGAATAATCCACCCACTCGCACCCTTAAAGTTTTGATGCTTTTTATGGAAACCTGAGGTCCTGTGGCATTTTTCACAAGAGCAGGAGGCTTGCCACATTATTCTTGTACAGAGTTTCCTGTCTCCTCCTACTGTGTCTCAGAGGTCTTAACTGCTGTCTTCTGCAAAGTTGGCTACATTTCATGGTACTGTAGATAAATAGTTGTAAAAAAGATTTTGAGCATAGAGAATGTAAGGCCTTATTCAAGGTACATAAAACATAAGGTTTCGCCCCATGCAAAGAGCAATTCTGACAGAGTGAACACATATTTATTTATGTTACATCTGCTAGCCCTGTTCACCATCCTCACAGATCCACTGACTGAGGTGCGGTTTCAAAAACTTTGTATGAAAAAATGTGTGGGACTCAGCATACAGAGATGCTCTTTGATTTCATATCCAAGCTCATGAATTTTGCAATAGGTAGAATTTAGCCTTTATTTTATATTGGGCCTCTCATGAATCCAGGTCTTTGATACGCAAACTCACCCTCAACAATATGTCAGGGTCAGCTATGCTTGCATTAACAAAAAAAGATATGCTCTGTGGAATTCCAAACACACTTTTGTCCTGTGCTATGAGGGATAAATGTTCCTACGGAACTTGTGATACATTCAGTGGTATCCACTGAGGTATATTCCTAAAGAAACATTATATAAAAGCTGGAGCATTTATAAAAATAATCAAAAAGTGATCACATCAAGCATGAGACTGTTGCAATGGTTGACCGAGCAAATAACAAGATGGGTTGTAGATCTGAGATTGCAGCTATGTTCTTAGTTCCTATAAAAAGCATTTTCAAGTCCAGCAGAGACTGTAGAATGAAACCAAATATTTTGAGTGAGTTTCACTCTGCTATTCTTGCTGAAGTATCCAATAGGAATAGTAGCACTACTCTATAGAGATCGTAGAGGCAAAAAGGGAACAAACAGTAGAAAAGTGGAGTGCAAAAGGAGAGAGAACAGACAAGAAAGACAAAAGCAGTAGGATATTGCAGCACTACAGAAAATCATCTCCACCCTTCTCAGCCAAAGGGAGAACTGCAGGGATACCCGACCTGCTGATAGTGAAAAAGGCAATAGAAATAAAAGCACAACTCCAGAAACTCTCAGTCAGAGAACAGAAAGTATAAAGACAACAAGGACAGAAAAGTAGCCTCAGTAGCGAGTACACTAAAATCAACGACAGTGGCAGGTGGACAGTGTCACAAAAGAGGCAGAATGTAATTTTAATAAGATAAACTGCATTCTTCCATTTTCTCAATCCTTGCTTTTGGGAGAACCTAGTATCATGTCACATAGTGGAAGCTTTTCCACTTTCAAACTTACCTGCCATGGGCAACTTTTTGTAACTATAGGGTTAATACCACTGTCTGTCACTTATTTGGGAAGCATTATTTGGAAATAAGGTAGTTAAGCACTGGCTGTTTTAAAATGACAGAGTGATGGAAAGGCAGAGATCAGGGTGCCAAGGAGAAGAATCCTAGAAGCAATAGAATGAGAATTTGAATTCACGAGTAGAAATCCTGCCCTCAGTGAATATAATAATGACTTTTTCACTGGTTTCAGTGAAGCAAAGATTATAGACAACAACTCATGGACAAAAATTGAAGAACATTCTCCAGTCAGGCTACACAGATGCCTAGTGAAGAAAATATTGTCTTGTAACACATGATATTCTAACCATGACAGAAAAAGAAAATATTAAACCTGTTTTAAGTATTTCAAAGGCAGTTTAGAAGAATAATTAGAATCATACATAAACCTGTGGTTATTGACATATTAAAATAGTTCAGGACAAAGATGTGTTGCTTAGAAACTGAATTTACAGGAAAGATCAAACATGCTCAGTGTTTTGCAAAAATCCAAGAATCACTCTTGGCCACATATTGAAGTCAGATAACAATAAGAAGAAATAAACACATACACACAAAAAATTACTGTTGTTAATTAATGTGTTAACAGTAAAACTGATGCGTGATGCATTCATGCTGAAGCCTGCATTTGCCAGAGATAGGTGAATTAGCAACTGCCATTTCATTTCCCCATGCTTTGCTTTTACAGCTGGTAGAAGGCTTGCAAAGTACTTAAAAAACTTGACCCTTCTCCAGCCTCCCCCGCATGAGTCACCCAACCTTCCTTCAGTCATTAGACTGCACTTCCTGCTGGGATGCAGCAGTAAAACAAATGACAGACACCAGTTCTGGTCATGGTGAGGGAGGTAATAAACCAGTGACAGGTATTATTATGAAATTTAAAACTAATTCCCATATACTAGTCATATCAACTAAATGCCAATCCATGGCACTATCTTATGAATAGCTCTATTTCAAAAGACATTTTGAGGTGCTCCAGTTCATTCCCTGTCCTGAAACCACACTTTAAAGGCAAAATAATTTACTACATTTTATGTGCCTCAGAAATACTACAGACAAAAATATTAACTCACTTTACTTGTACATGTATAACAACATGATTTTGATTACACTGTTAGGGTAAATTTAATCAACCATTTCACGGATAAAGTTCCAGCATTTCATGTCATTATTAAATCCATGACAAGTATTCTTTGAGACATCTGAATTTTTCAGAAGTTGGCTGCTAGTTCACCTTTTCTAGTTTGCTTCAGTGACAACTCTCAGTTCTATCATGTCTTTAATACATCCACATTTCTGGGAAAATCCCACTTTCCGCCTCCAAAAAATAAATCCCAAATGAAGCATTCATTGAGAGAAGTGATCACGCTTAGTCAGCCAAACTTGATAACAAATTTACCCTTTTCTGTCCACAGATCCTCCTGATATTTTATTTCCAAACTTGCCTACAATTACACTAACTGTGCTAAAAGGACTGCTGTCCCCATAAACTCCTTGGGTTCATTCCACAGCGCACACAAGAGACTCATCCCTTTAAACTTCAAGGAGTTCCCACTGCAGTGCAGAAGAGAAAAATTCAGAGATTATGGAATAATCATCTCCAAATCGATCAATTTCCCCTGAAGGTAAAAAACTGTAAGAAAGAAAAAAGTTGAACAGTTCCAGCTTGCCTTCTTGAAGGGAAAGCACCCCCAGGGCACATTGTAGAATGATCCCAATCTCTTGCTCCTGATGCTTATTAAGAGGTCATAGATCTCAGTTACACTACAGCATTCCCAAATGATATCCCCAGCTAAGGACTATGACCTCTTAGTACAAGTCCAGGGACATAAAATTAGAAATATTAAGGGTTCATACTAAGAAAGAGTTTCCTCAACTCTCAGTCATTTTGGAAGAATAGTTGGAATTAATGGCATAGCTGGTGTCTTGTAAAAGACAGAGGAGCTTTAGTAAAAGAGATTGCAGGTTCCAATGTTTTCCATAGATGCAGCAATTCATGTCAGAAATAGCAATTTCTATGCAAACATCACACTGGATTTCCATAACAGACTATTCAATACAAAAGGTGTCTTCCTCAAAAGGCACAATGTATAGCTCAGAATACCCTGGGTGAGTTAAAATATGCTTACTCTTTGTCTTAACCAATTCCTTCTAACTGATTATGGAAACAGAAGTGACTTTGAACCATCTCATACAGGATTTTATGCCAACACCAGTCAGGGATTGGAATGTTTTTAAGGACTTTTCTCCTCCAACTACTCTATTTTTTCATTAAAAAACATTTTTTAGACCCTCCAGATGATGCTTGAAAGGACAAACAAAGCCCATATAGGTGGTGTGTTAGTGAACTACCACATTGCCCAGAAGCCTTAACACTGTACAGTTGATTGTATAAACATGAATTAAGGTTTTTCTACAACTGTATTAAGCAAATTGTTAAAGAGCTGTGGGGTATTTTGCTACATTTGGTTTTCAAGCTATGAATTTAACAGCTGAACATATAAGTAATGATAATCGGTTGTACCTTCCATTCTGTTAATTTCTAAATGGTAATAAAAGCAAGCACCAATAATAAAAACAGCAAGTATTTCAAGAAGATTATTTTAGAATGTGCAGGAAATTCACCACTTAAAAAGACTAATTTGTCATGGCAACAAGACTTATTTTGTAATACACTGACAATATATTATAAACGTTTCAGTAAAACAGAAGCATAAAATAAACAACAGGTATTTATTTACTCCACAGTAGCTGATTCTCTGAAACACTGTAGTCAATATGGACTGTGGGTGTGTATATATATACATACATGCAAGACAATCATTATTTTATTTTAAATAGTGTGTCTGTTAGAATCATACACATTAATTCCCATTGTACTGGGTAAAGGTCAGGGTAGCTACGACCCTGTATCAGCAGCAGTTTTACAATTCAAAGTCTGTATTAGTGAGGACTGTGAAAAGCAAGACAAGCTTGGCCACAGGATCTATATTGATTACAACAGTAATTGGAAGAAACATAGTTATCATAGGGTAAGTAATGACTATTTTTTCTTATTCACATATGTGCCAGTGTTGATGATTCCCCTTTCCCCCTCCCTTCCCTTCCCTGCAGGCAACCATCTTCCCTGAACAATAAGAATTAGGCATTTCAGCTGCATAGATCAAATAGTGATTATAGTACTGGTCTCCCAAATCTGGAATGAGCACTGACAGTTATGTTCTGCACAGAATGCCTGATAAAGGTCAGTGGATTACCTCATGTCATCACCTGGCAGATCTCAGAAATTGGACCCTCTTCTGAAACAGGCGGGAGATGTCACTTGAACAATGAGAGAGCAAAGTTAATATTCAATGAGAAAGTCACAGTAGCCAAACAGTAATGCAGAGAGATACCCTGTACTGCCCATTTGGAAATGCTCTGTGAGGAAATGGCTTGACCTTTAGAACACCCAGCAGTGGCTATAAATAAATGGAACAACAGACTGCCAATGTAATAAAGCAAAGTTCTGGATCTAGCTAGGGCAGATTTTCAACAGAGTACCAGGGAGGCACTTGAACTAACTCTGAAAAACCTAGGGAACTGGGTAAGTGCTTAGAAACAGGAGTGATGATATAGAGCTAGCTTGGAAGCCACAAAATAGGAAAGCCAGAAGAGGAACAATTTATAACATTTTCGTAGCCCCTTCCACAACCTAATGCTATTGCACTCACCCACAAAGGTATGTCAGGCACACCTAGTTGATGCTTTCACAGTCATATATCAAAGAAGCACCACATAGACATGTCCTCTGGTATAGCCTAGGACTATGACTGTAAGTTGCACTGCTAAGCATGACTTTGGAAGAAGACAGAGAAGTAAGGTATATTGTTTACATAAAATGTCTCTCTCAGGGGAGACCTTATCGCTCTCTATAACTACCTGAAAGCAGGTTGTCGCCACATATGGGTCAGTCTCTTCTCTCTGAAAACCAGTGATAGGACAAGAGGAAATGAACTTAAGCAGTGCCAGGGGGGGTCCGCTTGGAAAACAGGCAGAATTTTTTCACTGAAGGGGTGGTTAAGCATTGGAAGGGGCTGACAAGGGAAGTAGTGGAGTCACCCCCCCTGGAAGTGTTCAAGAAACAAGGGTACACGGCACTTAGTGTTTAGTTTAGTTGATATGGTGGTGTTCAGTCAAAGGTTGGATTCGATGATCTCGGAGGTCATTTCCAACCTTAATGATTCTCAAACAGACTGTAGGTGACAGACACATGGTGTCTTTTACCCTGCAACCAGTGTACTGTTGTCCTCAATATTCACTTGTATCTTCAGTGGAAGACTATTTACTCAGGAACCTTTAAGCAAAAGTAATCGAAAGTTTGGTTCAAGCATGTGATTGCCAAGTCCCAGGATGTCTGTATTCATGTTCCAGACAGGAATGGATACCTTGGGTGTGTAAGACCACTTTAGACAAATTCTGCTGCCATACTCCATTTGCCCAGTAAGGCATGGGGAGCTGCAAAATGAGCCCTGAGAGCCCCATACAGGTTGCTAGATTATTTAAATGTGAAAGACAGTAGACAGTTCTACTAAGAACTAGACCTAGTAACTCCTGTGTTGGGGCTGCCTACACCAAACCCCTTTGCCAATGAGAATACTACAGGCTCCAGTTGAGCAGTTTCTGCTGCAGACCAAGACTTCCTGGACCAGCAAGGAGGTGTCTCTGTCCATGGTACTCAGCAAGGCAACAGTACCCTCCCCAGTGCAGAGACACCGGATCAGATACAATATCTTGCTGTTATATTGGGAGATCAGGTTCACATGGTGTGAAGGCCTTGGTGGAGACATGGAATAGAGAAGACAAACTAAACTATCCTTGCTAGCACTTGCTAAGAAAATCACCAGTCTAAGAAAAATGGCACAAATAATGCTCATGAACAGGTTTATTACAGGGGTTCCCCAAGTCCAGAATAACAGTTCCATAATACAGATCATCAGCTGCTTTCATTTACAAGGGGTCACTGACAGACAACTCAGGAAGTGTAACAGGCTGCTTTTAAAACAGCCAGGAGGTGAAGATCTACTGTTTTTATGACTGATTAACAATCTCAATAGCAGAGTTTAATGACTTCAAAGCAAAAAGGGGAGGGGTTTATGCCTCCTTGCCTATATTGGCTGTTCATCATAGATCTATTGTCTCTTCAAGATGAGCACAGGGGTTTTGAAGAAGAGCAAGAAGGCTATGCAGTCTACTTTCACAGCTTCCAGCTCCAGCATAAACAAGTTCCTTCCATATCTGAGGAGTGCCAAGCTATGTACAGAAGTATTTCCACAAAATTTTCCCAAGAAAATCTACAAAAACCACTACCAAGACCTTCATCTATCCTCCATAGGAGCATGCAGTTTCGCATGTGAACTTCTGTATGGTAGATTCTGTATAGCCTTGGCCATTTGGTAATGCATATAAATGTTTCATCCAAGTTCAGTGACAGGCTTTACATTGCTCTCTGAATTCAAAATTATGATCTTTGGAGACAGTGACTGTAGTTACCAGCCTATTCCCACTTTTCCCCAAATATCGAGGATTTAGAGTTGCAGATGTGGGTTCTGGACCACATAACCCTGAAAGTACGTGAGTCCACAACCTGGAAACTCAAAGAAGCACATTGAACTACCATATGTGTTGCCTGCGACAAGAAACTAGAGGTGAGAGTCTGCTTTCCACTGTCTGTCAAAAACAATGTCATTTTGTGGAAAATAAGTCAGAAGTTTGTGGTCCAAAGCAAATGGAAAATAGAAGTATGTCTCTAATAAAGCAACTGGGAAGCCCTCTAAGGAAAAAGAGAGGCCTGAGCTCAAGCCCCCAGTTCAAACACTGTTTGTCTTTCATTCAATAACTGTTTAATGTAAAATCCATATGCAGTCCTTGGTGCAGGAACTCTCAAGAGAAACAGGGTGACTCTCTCAAGTGAAGTAACTATACTTGGCAAACAGTGCTTGGCAGCATGCCACTAACTGCAATGAGACAGAAGAATATGCTTTTGGTGTATCATATATTTAACTTCTTAGGGTCCTTGCCCTCAGAAGCACTTTTTTTAAGCTCAGATTTTTCTCTATACTGCAGAAATGACCAAATAACCCTTGCCATGTATCTTTTCTCCACACAGATAGTGGAAACTGAAAAAATAATGCCAAGAAATGCAATATATTTGGCCAGTTCTAGGACTCTTTTGCTAGCAGGAAGAGCAATTCTAGCTAAGATATCAAAGCACAGTACCAAGTGTTCACAAGATTTATCTTGTCTCACTATTCACAGCAAACAACCTTTGGGACAAAAACCCCTGGAAATTTTTCCAGTCTTCTAGTCAAGGACATGGTTTTAGCATTACCAGCTCATTCAGAAAGATGAAAGATTCCTGGGTACTAGAAAGAAGAGAAAAGAGGAAAGAGAAGGAAACCATCACAGTGTAATCTCTATTACCTCCTGTTTGTTAAGTCCATGATCACTTATGGTGCATACTGTCTATGAAGCTCTTAGGCAGCACAATCTCTTATTTCTAGACATGTGAGAAAGTGTTTCTCAACCACATAGGATGATGATAATATCCATGAAAATTATTTTTGGTCATAGTTAGAAACACAGAAATACTGACTTAGCTAGGAGTTCCCAGCCTTGTGTTACTCCAATGCTGAGGGAGAGCGGCACTCAGAACAACAGGTCCCTAATACATCTGCTGGAATTCTCTTCAGGTGGCATGTGAGAGGAACCTCTAGGCAGGGCTAGAGGGCATGACTCCATCCCTTCATTGGCAGGGGACACACAGCTAGAACCAGTAACCTTTACAACATCTGAAACAGCATAGGGAATAACACGAAAGGCTATCAGCTCTACCTGACATACTTACTCAACCTGTCAGAGCTCTAGAACTAAGCTAGAGCTCAAAGCATAAAACTGAGTTTACCTAATCACCTAAAGGTAAAATAAATATCCCCAGTGGAGAAATACGTCGTGTCTTTTACCTCAGAACACCCTACTCTTAGCCTTGAAGCTAGTACTTCATGTGATTCAGTAACTTGCTTTCAGGCAAGTTTTACAGCCTGTGATGTCAACAAGGCAAGTAGGGAAGTCCTGTAACATGCACTAGGTCTACTGACATGCAGGTGTAAATGGCAGTCTTGTGTGCCAGGATGTCCACTGCTGCTGAGTTATTCAACAACTTGGCCAACTAGACTGGCATATTCACTGCATGTATGGTGCTCCTTTTTCTAATATTACTCTGGTTATGGATGAGATTTCTGATGTCAAAGCAACATACAAGATCTTGAAGAGAACCAAGCTTTGAACACAGAGCCAGTCAGTGGAGAGGTAGTTCTCACATACATGGGAGACTTCATAAAGCGGGATCCCTGAGGGATGAAAGGTGAAATAAACAGCACAAGCACTGTGCAGGGAAAAGAGATTACAAGTCAAGCTTGTAATCGTGTCCTACCAACAGCATATATGCAGCAATGCAAAAGGTTGTGTTTCTTTTCCTGTTGGCAGAAGATGAGAAGGTGCAGTTGAGGGTTTATCAGTAGTGCACCATATTTGATCCTGCAACCATGTTCCCACAGTGAGATCCAAACTGACATATACTAGAAAGACATCAGGTTCATAGCCATGCTAACTGGACTCTTTGCTTATACACACAACATAGAAGGCGGCAACACACAAGTGGCTTGAGTTATTAAATGAAATGCTGCAGGAAGAATAGAAAGCATTAACATCAGACAGAACAACTATTAAATACATATTTTTATTGCCAATCTTTTGTAATGGCTAAGTTAATATAGTTCAGCATCTTATCTGTCCTTGGTTACAAGCACTGCAAAGAATTTTTTGGACTTTTCCCCCCATTTATCCATTATCTGTATTCCACAAACATCACAGGAATTGTCAGCAATTAACATAAATAAATCATCACCTTTTCAGAGAAAGCTTCAGTACAAGAATTTCAGATGCTAGCAAAAAATATTACTAAATAGCTCATGAAGGGCCTGTTCCGCCCCCCACTGAAGTCAATGGGAATCTTTTCATTGACTTCAATGGATACTGGATCAGACCCAAATTGAAAAGATCAATAGCGCACACATTAGGATAAAAGAGCAACTATGCCCTCCTCTAGAAAAAAGAACATGAGTTCAATTCAAACAACAGATTACAGAAAGGAACCAGTTGGGGAGAACTTTTTTCTCCTCCTTTGAACAAATCTGCAAGAGAACAGCAATTCAAGATCCTGAGAGCTAAAACTCACAGAGTTGTAAGTAACTCTATTCTTCCACTATCCTCTGAATAGGTGGAGGTGACTGACACTTTGAGAGATTGGGAGCACTGTTTAATAAACCAGCTCCCTTCTCCCCATTCTTGTCTCTGGTTGAGAGTATAGAATGAAGATTCAATAAAACAATTTTATTCCTTCCATCAAACTGTCAAAACTTCAGACGAATACATCTAATAATTTCAAGTGCAAAAACTAGAAGCCCCACCATCAAATAGAGAATAAAAAACTGGCTAGTCCCATTCTCAAGCATATCATAAGGTTAGTAGAACTAGGGGCAGTCAAGACACTATGACACTCAAATCTCATGTTTCATATTCAGGGTTTTACTAAGGGGTTGTCTTAGAGCCATTTTTTCCCATCCTGTTAGTTGAAAATGACAGTACAACTGGATCAACATGAGCAGTTCATACATTCTTGTAGCACAGTTCCCTGTGCAGCTCACAGGCACCTCAGTGAAGTTCACTAAAATCCACGCAAGCTGCAGCTGGCTCAGCCAGATGAAAATTCAGGGTTTGGAGGGCTTCACAACTCAAATGTGAATTTCAGAGGCTGACAGCTCTGGTGTTTTTATATAATGGACGTCTTGGGTAACTTTTCCATACCTGGGATAAGACCAAGATAGAAGATACAGTCTGCCCTCCTCCACAGAGAACACAGTTGATCAAAATAAGAGAATAGAGTAGAAAAAAAGTAAATTCTGTAAACCTCTTAGCTTTCATTAACAACTTAGTGACAGACACGTTTGTAGACCTATTAGTAGATACCATAAGGTGCCGCCTAATTTCACTGGGACTCCTCCAAAAGGAGACAATGAGAGCAATCATGTAACACTTTGTTGTATCAGAAGACTCTGAGGAGAAAGGGAGGTGCAACCAGTCCTCCTTGGTAACACTTTTTTTTAGAACCCTTTGAGCATGGTACTCAAAGGCACTTGTGGAAATCCAAAAACTCCGAAGAGTTTGCCTACAGTGCTAAAAGCAAACTTTATTTTCGTCAAATATATATTGGGTTTCAGGAAAAAAAAGGAAAGCTGCCTGTCTGTCAACTGTTTGTCCCTGATTAATTAAAAATAATCTAAGCCAATGAGGTTTTCTTAAATGCTATATTCTTAGTGTGAGGTCACACATGCATCTTAGGCTATAAACACATGCATAAACCACCTGTTTAGCATTTTTTTTGCTTAAGAAATCCTCAACTCCAGCCATACTATTCAGGCCCCTTTCTCTACTCTAAGGGTGTATTTAGGTCATTTATAATTAGAAACAGAGGACAGTTGGCTTTCTGTCAACTTTATGCTCCAGAAGGGTGTGCAGTTTCAGCTTTTGTTCACTTCATTAACTTTCAAACAGTCTGATCTCTACCCATTCATTATCACAAGTTTCCTTGAAAGAGAGGCAAAGATATTTTTAGGAACTTAAACAATTTCCTTCAAGATTCATTTTCATTTCCCAGTCCTCTGCTATCATACACGTATTCCTACCTTCACACATGCACCGCAACTTGATCAGTCCAGGATACTTATTTTCACTCTCATTCAGCAACACTATTCTCAGCCAGAACTGCTCTGTTCAGGAGCTCCAGGATTCTTCCTACTTACTGTTCACCCCACACCTGCTTTTCTTCAGTTTCTCAACCCAACTGTGCAAGCACTGTTCAGTGCATTCTGCTTGCAGCTTTAAAGCAGAGGAAACACTTGGTAGAAAGGGGCAGCAACTAACTAACCAGAAAGGAGAGGCGGCTGTATCAGATCAAGGTAAAAAAAAAAAAAAAAACAAAAACAAAAAACCCAGGGATGAATAAACAGAATCTGACACAGTAGAGGAGAGTTCCAGGGGACTGGGACAGGCTGACTGCTTTCTAGGAGTGGGAAAGAAGAGACAAGCTGAAGCCAATGATTTTTCAACACAGAAACAGCAAAAGAAAGAAGAAAGGTATGAAGAAAAGGAGATAAAAACATCCAAGTTATTTAAAGTCAAGAGAGAATATCCCTACTGCCAGAAACCATGAGCACTGCAGACAAATACATTCTAGAGGTTTTCAGGAGTGACTAGAAAATGACAGAACTGATTGTATCTTAAGTCCGAAAAACATTTTACAGGCAAGAAGAGGCAAAGCATTATATTAATAAAAGCAAACACTTCTTGCTGCAGCAGATTTTCATCTTCCATAATTTGAAGTGAGGATTAAAATCATTTCACAAAGTCACATTATTTCCTCAGCTTTCCTTCTGCTCCTGCCCACTTACTTCTCTTCTGCTCACCATGTTTTCACACTTTGTCCTGAGGAGCAGTACAACTATCTGACTTTTATGTCATACTGACAGTGCTTGGCCTATGGAGCAATTGGAACCCAAGCTAACTCAGAAAGCTCTCCAAACATGAGAACACACACACTCTTCCTAAAACCATTCCCAAATGGGAAGGATGGCTTTCCTTACTTACAAAGGCATAATAAAAAAAGGTTTTTAACAAAACTGCACTACACAATAAACACATTTTTCACTGTAGAGGCTAAAACTAAAGTAATATCTAATAAAAAATACAAATGCCTTTCTGTTGATACCGAGTCTGTTTGGATCTACAGTGTGTATCATCAAAAGACTTAGTAAATTTAGAGGGCAAAACTACTTCAGCAGATTTCATGTAGTTTTCTTAGAGAGAGAAAGAGGAATATGGGTGGTCTACAGGTCCATTCACCCAGCTCTCAATTCAGTAGTATCTGATCAGCACTCAGTTCTGCCCCTTGACTGAAGCTTTTATTTTCCACTCAAAAAATTTGCTTCACTCCTCTCAACTTTCAGTAACTGATTACTGTCATTCATAGTACAGTCACCTGTAGTTAACAGATTAGACTAACACAACATCCAGCTCAGACATGCAACATGCCATTGCATAAATTCATTCATTATGTGACATTATGTCACTTAAACCCCACTTACAAATACCTTCTGCACTGACAAGTGACTCAGGAAAACACACGTATAAGCAAAGTATGAAAAGCTGTGCAGTATGAATCCACACATCAGTCATATATTCTTTGATATAAGGGAAATTTATAACAATCCATTTACAGTATAATCCTGTTCCAAAATCTGTTTATAAAGGTCTCACCCAAGCATTTAAGTGCAGGAATACAATAACTGAGAAAGGAGATCAGAAGCAGAGGATGGGAATCAGAAATATATCAGTGCACGAAGCCACAAAGTGATAAGTATTGTTTACCTGTCAGTTGACATTGATTAATCTTGTGTTCTGTGATATCACTCAGTGACTCAAACACCTGGAGGCAGCTGTCACAGCTGTGCACAGCTTCTTCTTCTAACTCCTCCCCTTCATCAGGCCTTTTCTTACAGTCTAACACATCTCCATCTTCTGCCTTGTCTTCTAGTTTACTGTTAGGGTCTGAAAGAAAATCAAGACCATGGTGTCAGGCATCTAAGAAGAAAATACTTAAAAAGGAAAAAAAAAAAGATCAAAATAGATTCTTATGGCAATGATGAGAAGAAAAATACTTGGCATGAGCCTGCATCACACTGTATATTTTATTGCTAAATAAGCAGAGGAGGATTTTTAACATTAATTTTTTTCTAATCTCAATGAAAAGAGAATTTCCCTTCTACTTGCGCAAATGCAGCTTCATTTCTCACTCAAGCTATTCTTCCATGCTTCCATGTTAGGTTTGTCAATTTTATTACAGCTACTGAAGCTGCTTTGATCATCATAAGAAAGGATAAACCACCTATGCAATTAGTGTTTCAATGAAAAGAAAAATCAAATCAATGAGTGTGCAGGAACTTCTTTTCTCTGTTAACTACAGCATTTCACAGGAAATTACCAGAATTAGGAGGCTAACAAACCTGATTTACATAAACATGAAATTAATCTTTATTTTACAACCCACTCCAATTACTTTATCACCACACTATTTGACACAACCAAAGCCCTAGAAAGCTTATACCCTGGGTCAAAATGCTACACATACTTTGAACTTGTGTATGACTTAAGAAAAACCTGATCAAGCTCCTATGTTCACCAGATCACAGAAAACTGGAAACCAATTGTTGTAAAACCTAAATAGTGCACAAGGAGAGTTTTGTCTGTTTGACATGGTAACATGACAGGCATTTTGGGGATAACAGGATAGCTCCAGTCTTGGATCAGCAGTCCTGAGTCCAAGTTGAAGCTTCTAAACTAGAAGAATCATGCAGTCTCACCACCATCCTCTGTGCACAGAGACACCACACAACTCACTGCACTGCCTCGGTTCTGCAGATGACAAGTGCAGTGAGATAATGTGTAGCCTAGAACTTTTCCTCCTCTGAGGAACAGTAGAGTAGCTTTAACTACTCCTGACTTTTTGCCCACTTCACTAAAAGCTTCCTTCAAAAGACAGAAATAAAACAATCTGTCTTCCCTAATAAAGCAGGCTGGCACTTAACTTTGTTTTTCCTTGGGAACCACAGTACAACAAGTGAAATGCAGAAGAAAAATTGTTGCATACATTCCAGCAAAAGGAATGCAAGTATTTCACCACTCTTCCCTTTTCTGCTTTGGCTGCCTTATCTTTCCTTTTAGATATTTGGGAGAGCTGAGTCTCAAATAAGTAATTTTAGAAAACAAGGATAAAGTCACATAATAACAGGAGATTGTGCAAGTACATTTTAAAATGTTATGCTCTTTTAGCCAAGCGAGTGAGTAACCAGGAGTAGGTTTCTTGGCCTGGGGAACAAAGAAGTGGTATCCATGAACCCACTTTATTTGGCATTTCAATTGATTAGGATCATGCACAACTCCTTGGAAGAAAAGAAACTAAAATATGCCAACACTAAATTCATATTACTGTGAGGAAGGGGTGAAGGGAAGCAGGAAGGCGATTACATCCTCTCTAAGGTAATGTGGGCACAGCCATTCCTGTATTTCTTGCTGCCCACAACCAAGGTCAGAGCTCTCATCATCTCTCTGCATCCTTTGGTCCACACTGCTGCACCCTGCCCTTTAACTGTGCAAACACAGATGGACCCGCAAGCAAAAACTGGAAATGACCCATGTCAGGAAGTCTTTCTCATGCCATGTGGCTTGTGATCAAAACCAAGGAATTTCTTTGACAGGGGTAAAGGGCAGAATTTATTTTTAAGGGAATCATATTACAGGGAGAAACCAGATAAATTTTTAAAAATAAAAAACACATTCTGAAGGCAAAAATATATTTGCCATGCAAAAGCCCTGCCTATACACTGAGGTCTTACATGACAAATTACATCCACAATGTTCTTTCAAGAGTGGAAATTTCCACTTGGGCAGCTACTTCCAAATGGAAGAGTAGCCTGCAAATTTACAAACCAAAAAACAGGTGCTAATTAAATAAGAAGACTTTTTTGTCATTTTAGCCATTATTGAATGCTCTGAATCTAATAACTTCCATTACCACTTCATTTGCTAAAGTATTTTGAAAGATTAATAAAAGCAGTTAGGAGATCACTTGATTCTAAGCAGTTTGGAAAATTAAATAATTGTCTTAACTGTTTCAAACTGACCCCAACATCACTAAACACTTGTTGAAAGGTAGCATGTGCGCATTGCATGCTATTAGTTGTTCAGCTCAAGTTCCCAGTTTCATCTCATAAAACTGACAGCACTTGGGGAAATGTGGGCACTGGGTTTGAATTTTAACATGAGTATTTAAATGCTGCACATAAAGTTTACAGACCTGTTTGTTTTAAAATAAGAGTAGTGTCTGACTGCTTTAAGTACAATGCTGAAGGAAAGAAAACAGAGGGGAGGGAATTCTCAAGACTTACTATTCAGAAACACTTGCATTTTACAGGAATTCAGCAATATACACGTGTGCTCCTTAGTGCACAAAAGCCTAAAGAATTGCTCAAGTTAAAGCTTCAGACTTAGCGACCAGTTATTAAAATTAGAATCATTTTAAGACTAATAATGTTTTGCTTCTCCTTCTGCATTTGCAGATATAAACTCTACAGGGACAGAAGTCAGTCAAGCTTATTCCCTTCTGCTGCAACTTTAGAATACATGCTCTAGCCAACTGGCACATTTGTTTTTAGGTCAACACTTAAGTGGGACCCTCTGGGACCTAGGTTCGAGTTTAGCCTACGACAGCTTTGTGAAATGAGTTCTGGCAGTCTCAGCCCCTCTCAATGAATGCATTTCCACTGTGATCTGCCTCTGTGAGGAGATGTCACCACCAAAACAAAAAGATACTTAAAGAGAGTAAATATCATTTGGATGCTTTGTGAATAGATACCTTTCCTGTTGCAACAACAAATATCTTCCATCAAGAGCTGGTCTAATCTTAAACAGTTACTTAAATTGAGGATAAGCTGCCTTATTTGAGTAGCTCTTTTAAAAGACTAGAACAAAACATTTTATAAATGCAATATGCATTCATCTGTACTTTCTCCTTAGCCTCTTATTCAAAGCCCATGCTCTCCTGTAGACTTCAGAGCAAATGCCATTCATCTCCCACATTTCTTTCTCCCCAGTATCTGCAACAATCACAGCCACAATTCCATCCACAAAGATGGTCTTCATGGTAAGATTACTTTTCCCAACATCTGCAAGTACCACTGTCATCTCCAGAGACTTCCCTGCCCTATTTCAGAAGCTGCCCATGTGTCAACTGAAATGTTTCAATACACATCAGCAATAATACACACACATCATCTCCACCTGCAGATATTATTGAAAATTATCTAGTATGGAAAGGAAGGTTACTTTTTTGGAATAGAAATAAATTCAGTCTATTAAGGCACCTTAAAAAAATAAGAGAAAGAACAGTTGTCTTCTGTTCCTAATTATGTTAACATTTTTTATAAATGGAAATTAAAAGAAACATGATTTCCTCATTACTATGTTCCCTGGCAGGTGGTTCTCCCCTTCCCTTCTTCCTCCTTCTCATAAGGGATGTTGTTGCTGTAACTTGGTCTAATAAAACTGCAACTTTGGGGAGAATGAAAAATTGCATTGGCTTAAAAGTGTTGGAGGCAATAAAGCCATGGACTTCAATTAATTTCAAGTATGGGAGTGGTTTAGGGCCAACCAGCAGAAATTCTATTCTGCCATGTAAAAATGAGGTTTCACCACATTTACTTTTTATAACCCATATAAAAGTCAAGTAAAAGTAATGAATATCTAAAAGTCATCTCAGTGGACTGGCAAAGACTGTCTGCATTCTTGAAACTCATCTTACATATTTCTGCCTATGCTGCAAGGATCTATAGATAATCACAACTAAAACATCAAACTACCAAGAAAACAGCCTCCTTTCCAATCCATTTCACTGCCTTGCAGTAGACCTCCTTCCAAGCCACTTCTGCATGGAAAAGTGCTGGCAAAAGAAAGGAAAACTTAGATCATGTGGTTGTAATTATTACCAGGCAAGGAATATTTCTTCAGCTCAGTGGTAAAGTAAAACTTTGTCGCTCTCTGCTCCCAATAGTGTCCATCGCAAAACAACTGCCTCATTAAATCTCTGCAGTAAGATTAATATGCCGTAGCTGCACTACATTATAACTTGGTACTCTATAAAAAGCACATTTAATGGTTAGAGCCAGAGCTTAGATACAAAGTATTACTATAAAAACTTCTGGCAGTGTGTACACAGTGCGGGCCTTCTGTACTGCTTGCTCTATCAGAAGGTTTTCTGGTTTTAATATCAGCACTGCATTCTTGCAATAGAGAAAAACAGAATGCTCAATCCTGCCTAGAACTAGAGAACAACACAGGACATGATGGGAAATAAATAACTATCAAGACAGCTTAACTACTAAGAATTATTTTAAGAAAATGCAGAAAAGCAGCCATTTCTTGATATATTGATTTCCAGTTTTGCAGTCATCTATTTTTCAACGTCATGTGTCTACAGCAGTACAAACTGGTTTTTTTTTTCAAGTCTGCAGATAGCTAAAGGGAGACATATGTATATTGAGAAGACTTTGAGAAATTTCCCATTAAAAAGGCTAAGAGCTCCCTCACTTTTTTTTGCTCTTTGCAAACAATCTAGTTTATGCAAAAGCCACTGGAACCTATAAAAGGCACCAAACACAAACCCAAAGGACACACATACAAGAGCATATAAAGTCTTCCAGCTAAAGAAAAAATTAACTGCATTCTTCACCTTCATAAGAGGAGTAACTCCAATTGCTCTCAAACAAATTACCTACACATATTCAGAAATGACTAGCCTTCTAGGAATATCCTTAAGGAGCCAGCCCTTACACCAAAAGGTGACCTCAGCTGAATGAATAAGACTATTCAGATGAGTCAGTACTTCCCTTCAGATAAAATTCAGTGGAACCAGTACCAAAGACAGAATTTTTCTTGCATTCTCAGAACCATGTTAGAGAATAAAAGAGTCCTTGTTATTACTGGGAATTAATGATTATTTCTTCATGATTATCAACAATACTTATCCCCGTGATCCTGACTCAAACAACAATTTTTTCCAGCCAAACTCACTGACTTAATTTTAAGGAGCCCTTAATTAGCCCCTGACTGGTAAGAAATTATACAAATAATCTTAAAAGAAATTACCCTTATGCACATATTTTACAAATACAAAAATAGTTTAAGTGAAATGAATTTTCAAGTTTATCTGAAATGGCATAGAGTGGTGTATTAGGTGGGGAATGTAGATAGTTATCATTTTTAACAAAAAAAAATGAAAAGAAAAAAGAAAAGAAGAGAGAGGAGAGGGAAGAGGGGAGAGGGGA